>JAAWXA010000012.1:9963979-9993442 GCA_038090715.1 Florisuga fusca
CTCCTTTTTTTTTTCCCCTAAATTTTTGAGTTGTAACTTAAAGTGAATCAGGATATGTAGTAGCATAAGAAAACTGTTCTGGTGCAGGGGCAGAGGGAGTGTAAAGAGTTTACTTAGAATAAGTTACAGATGATTGTGTCTGTGCATATGGAAAGAATTCCAAAACCATGCAGCCTTCTAATGAACTGCTGCTCTAGCAGCTTTTACCAGGGCATCATACAAATACTGAAGGTTTGTGCACATACAAGATTTTTTTTGTTGGAAGTTACCTGTGGTGTACTCTGTGAAACTTAGCATTCAAACAGAACCTAGATATCCACTATTTTGAAAGTTTTATGTTCTGTGTAAGGTTATCTGACTTTACAAAAATTTTTTGTGTTGGGTTTGTTGCTACTGTGCACTTGACTCTGTAAGCAGTTGGAGCACATGGTTAAAGCAAAGGGACTCAGTACCCTAATGGCATACAGTTGCTGTAATACCTGTGCAAGCTGAATGGTACATGCAATATGTTGCTGACCTGGTAGAAATTGCTGTTCTAGTAAATTCCAGAGTGGGATTGTGTTGTGTGCTTTATTAGGAGGACTGGCTGAGCGCAGGTGCCTTTAATTCTAGTGCATCACTTCTCTGTATCAAGAATATTAATGGAATATATTGGAAACTGTATTCTGCATGATTAGACATCATGATAACATGATGCAAAAAAATTAACTTTGGGTAGATTTCAGTAAGATGCATTTCTGTGACTATAAATATTTTTTTCATTATGCTTCTTTTATTTCTTTTTAATTATCAATGTCATTTTTCCCAGTCTGTAGAAGTTGCCTAGTGAAGTATTTGGAGGAAAACAACACCTGTCCAACGTGTAGAATTGTAATACATCAGAGCCACCCATTACAGTACATTGGGTACGTATAAAACCAACAATGCACCTAGCTTCACTCTACGCTGTTAGAGGCTCTTAAATAGACACCCATTTTCCTAAACTTTCCTAGTCACTTATCACATTGAAGATTTAAACGAAGGCTGAAGGTGATAAAGGAGATCAAACTTTGCTATGAGTTTGAATCTCCTTGACATCTGTTAGCATCTTCCAGATTTAAAAGTAATAAAAGTATGCACTTTACTGTTTAAATTATGTGTAAAATCTAATGGGATTTAGTAATTCTTATTTTGTATGCTTGGGTTGTAAAAATTGCATACATTAAATATTTGCAGAAATTACACTTCTGTAAAACCTTCAAAGTAACTAGCTTCAGTGGAACAGTGCTTTTCAGTGTCTGACAGATTAATAAGAGATGTAATTGTTAGCTTTATTATTCAGTTAATCTTTCAAAGGCCTGTTTAGTTCATAGGAACATGTAAGACTGACACAAAAATTATTAGACCAGTGGTGGTAATCTCTAGATTGGAACAATCTTGTCCTTCATTATATTTTGACCCCTACACAGTATGCTCTGGCTTTGGGACCATAATTGTGGTATTGTTGATTTTCTGTTCTGTTTTGCTAGGTTTTTGTTTGTGTTTGGGGTTTTTTGTGTTTGTTTGCTTGCTTATTCTTTTGTTTTCAAATACTGTTTCCAGAAAGGACATTCCCTTTCTTTTCCTTCAGTGCTTCCTTTCATTGTATTGAACTGTTGTAACTTTCACTGATGAAAGTAATTCTGGCAGTATGTATGTATGTACTATCTGTTGCATATGAAGTAGTGTTTTGCCTGCCGATATGAAGAGTTTGCTTATGCCTGTGGCAGTTTTCAATATGCCTTTCTTGCTTCTATATCAACTTCTGCAGTAACGCTTATAGAAGATAAGTCTGATTTCTTTTTACTTTTATGGAAAACTGTTGATGTTTTATGAACACTTACATTGCTTAAGATGATCCTGATTGAGGAGCCTGAAACTAGTTAACTAGATTTCTTCATCATTTAGAATAATGTACACTGATAACACATTATAAGATACACTGATAAAACTCTATATGAATGTACACTTTGAAGGGACAAGTAGAAGTCAATAGAAATTTATTTATTTATTTATTTATTTATTTTACGTTCATTTATCTTCTCTAGAGCTACAGGAATGCACCAGTGCCTTCGTTCAGAAGCTTAATTTCTGTCCCAGAACAGGCCAGGAAATTGCAAACATCTGTAAAGGAATTTGCTTCTTTGTTTATGTGACTCTGTATGCTTCAAAGGAAGTATTTTGCCTGAAATTGTAAAATACTGCCTCTTCAAGACTGGGAAAGCATTTGTCTAGAAAACTTTCAGATGTATCATAGAATCATAGAATGGTTTGGGTTGGAAGGGACCTTAAAGATCGCCAAGATCCAGCCCTCTAGACCTGGTTGCTCAAAGCCCCATCCAACCTGGCCTTGAACACTGCCAGGGAGGGTTCATCCACAGCTTCCCTGCTCAACCTTTGCCAGTATTCCACCACCCTCACAGTGAAGAATTGCTTCCTAGTATCTAACCTAAATCTATGCTCTTCCTGTTTAAAACCATTACCCTTTGTGCTCTCACTACATAGCCTTGTGAGAAGTCCCTTTACAGCTTTCCTGCAGAACACTTCAGGTAGCATCTGAAGTACATCTTCAGAACACTTCAGTACATCTTCCACATGTCCAAGACTGTTCTTCAAATTTCCTTTAAGTTTCTGTTTTAGCCTGTACTTTTTCATAATTTGTTTCATGTTGCTGTCTGGTCTTGTTTGATGTAAATATTGAATTCAGGATTGAAATTCATCTTGGGTTAATTTAGAGGTGTTACATCAGTTTTGTACTGGAACTTCTTAAATGTTTTGAATCAAGCTCGTAGACTTAAACTTTGGATTTCCTTTTTCTCTTTCTAGTCATGACAGAACAATGCAAGATATTGTTTACAAACTTGTGCCAGGCCTCCAAGAAGGTAAGTTGTGATACACTCTTTTCTAGAGATTGCTTTGTAATTTAGCACTTCAGGAAAAAAAAAAATCAGGTGACAAAAATGCGAGTGGGGGAATTGAGACAAAAACAACGGAGTACTCCTTCATTGGTGACATGTATAGTGTTTAACTTCATACATGTGCTAGCAGTAGTTGGCAGGGGATGGTGTTGGGGGGAAAGATGGTATATTTATCTGAAAAGTAGTATTATGTAAAGTGGAACGGTAGTTCAGCTTTTGAGTGCTGGCACACTGTAACTCTCATTTGTTCTTGTTAAACTGTGTATTTAAAGCTCTTGTACCAGCTTTCTAGACTTCTCAGAGGCAGAATGTAATGCAGTGCAGCTTTTAGTTTCAGTGAAGTTTCTGCTACTGTGTGAGTCCTTTTTTAGTAAGTAGCTCTCAATTTGTGTTTTCATAATCCTGTCTAAGACTGAATCTGTTCAACTAAAGAAGTACTTCATAGTAACTGTTCAGTAGTTTTTTGTCTTAATATATGCTACAACTTTCATTTAAATAGATTATTTTAATCCATTTAAGCTGCAAAACCAGAACGTTCTCAATCATCAACAAGACTGGATTATTTAAAAATTATTTCCAGCATATTGAAGATAAGAACTATAAATAAAAGTTCAAAACAAATGCTGTGACTGAAATACTGTGGGAGGGATTCAAAATAAGGTACAGTGCTTTAAATACTATCTCATTCCCACAGGAATGCTAAGATAGTACCTATACATCTCACTTTGCAGTATTCTAACTGTGAAAAAGACAGGCATGACTTGATAGAATACCAAGTTTCACGTAAGAGGGAAGGAATTTGGAATAACTTCATAAAGATTGCATTAGAACTTTATTACAGGGATTAATATTTACACTTTTAAACAGCGGAAATGAAAAAACAAAGGGAGTTTTACCACAAACTCGGCATGGAAGTTCCAGGGGACATCAAAGGGGAGATGTGTTCTACAAAGCAGCACCTAGATTCGCATCGAAATGGTAAAAAATCCTTTATTTATTCTGTCTGGGTTGGGTGGCAGCTATTAAATTGATGAACAGACCTGTTGGAGGTGTGTGCCTTGTTGTTTTATTATAACCACAGTCATTTTATAGCACGGTACATCACAGTGAGTGTAGGATTGATGATTTGTCACTTATTTGTGCACAGAATCTGGGTTTTTTTTGTTTGTTTGTTTGTTTTTGTTTAGCTGTATTACTCTTGGTGAAGGAGATCTCCATAGCAGTGCCTACCTACATGGGTAGTCTCTGAAATGACCTGCCATCTGGGCTGTTAGAAGTTGAACTGCAGGTTTTGCTCTGTGTATATTCCTCTCTTTCCTGTGTGGGGCTGCTGACAGGTAGTGTTGCCTAAGCAGACAAGCAGAATTTTGGGAAAAGCAAAGTTTATTCTACATCGCAGTACTGAGCTATGCTATTTTAATCATATGAGCATTACAAGCTGCTGCTGACTGTTATCCCATGTATCTTGCTTCTTATTTAAGGTGAAACTAAAACAGACGAAAATTCAAACAAAGAAGCGTCTGAGGAAAAGCAGGAAGAAGATAATGACTACCACCGAAGTGATGAACAGGTGAGCTGACAGGGCATGTTTTAGTTTGCTCTTGTATTTTAGCTTTAATGCTATGGAAAGCTAACAGGGAAGAAAAATAACTGTTTAAAGCTACTTTTTCTATCATCTGATACGAACAACATGCAGTGTTATCCAACGCTTTTGTGTAAAGATGAGTTTCATCTTTGGGCTTTGGCAGGAATGGACAAAAAGTTAGACATCTGCATTAAGATTTTATAGTTCTGTTTGTTTATAAGTTTCTGAAGTATTTACTTGCTTTCAAAACAAATTCAGGTTTTCTGCCCTGCCCTCCCTAGCCTTTTCTAAGGTAGTGTATTGTTAGGCCACATTAAGCTGAATATATATAGATAATTATGAGTAAAGCCTTTTGCACTTCTACTAACTTAGTTTATTGTAACTTATTGTTATTGTAGTTACTGTAGTTATTTTTATTTATGTAATTTTATTTATGTAGTTACTTTTATTTATGTAGTTGTATTTTGTAGTTATTGTAGTTTCTTGTTTTAAACTACTAATGCTAAGACAGTATTAGCACTATACCATAAAAATAGTTTGAAAGCTTGGAAGTTCACCATTAAATTTTAAACACAAAACATGTTTGAGCGTGAAATCTCCTTTTGGGATAAAGAAGCCATTCCTTTTATGCTTTCCTGTTATGTGTGTCCAGAATAAATTAAACTTGGATTAATGTTCTTTTCAATTACAATGTACGGGAACTTTCAAGGGGATTGTACCTAATCCTAGATCCTCTTAGTGCATAAAAAAAATCATCACAAAGAGGTTAGAGTAAGTAATGAATAGCTGGATAAGAAAAGAAGTGAGAACCGAAGTGCAGAAATTAGAGAGACTTTTTGGGGAGATCATCTTTAGAATTTTGAAGGTCTTTTATCACTTGTGTCTATTCTTTTTAAACTTTACATTCTCTTTTAAATGTGTTAAAGTTCTGATTTAAACTGGATTTAGCAGCTGCATTAAAAGCAAGAACTTGTGTTGGAAACTAACATAAAATGGCAAAAATGTTCTTGCTGTTTATGTTACTCTACCAATAGGACTACAGGCATCTCAGTTTGAAGAACATTAGCCTTGTACTTTTTCACTTCGTTGTAATAGTAAAAACTGCACATGGAATACACGTTTTTTCCAGCCATCCCTGACTGTTTCCTTTTTCCTGAAGGTAAGCATCTGCTTGGAATGCAATAGCAGCAAATTGCGTGGATTGAAACGAAAATGGATTCGCTGCTCAGCACAAGCAACAGTCTTGCATCTAAAGAAGTTCATTGCCAAAAAACTTAACCTTTCTTCTTTTAATGAGGTAATATTTTAATTTTTATATTTATTTTGGAGATACAAAAAACCTTAAGAAAAATGTGTGATTGTTTGCAAAGGAACGTCTTGTGTGGTGGGG
Source organism: Florisuga fusca (assembly GCA_038090715.1). Lineage (NCBI taxonomy): Eukaryota > Metazoa > Chordata > Aves > Apodiformes > Trochilidae > Florisuga > Florisuga fusca. Next base: position 9,969,891 of record JAAWXA010000012.1, read on the forward strand.
GGTTTTTTGTTTGTTTTCTTTGTTTTGGTTTGGTGTTTGTTTGGTTTTTGTTTTGTTTTTGCAAAAAACAGAAGCATCCATCATTTCTTGAATTGTATGTTACAAAGCCACTTTCTTGACCTTTATTTTATCCATACAGGACTTTCCACTTATTTGGCAGTGCTTCTTTTCATGTTCAAATATAAGTAGTTGAGCTAAAAGGCCTGGTTATGTGCTTCAACATGTTTTGAAAAGGGCTCTGGCAATGTGCTTTTTTTGACACCTTGTAGTCAGGTACCCCCCTGACTACAGAGATTTCCCTCTTGGTACAGGGGCAGGCTGTAGCTTACACTTTAACACTACTAAAGCCCAGCTTAAGGGAAAGCAGCACAAGTACTGTGTTCCTTTCTTTGCTCTCAGTGACGCTTAACTCAGAGCTGCTGCCTACTACAAGCAAAGTGTTTCCACTACTTTTCCCTTTCTCTGCAGGGAACACTTTGAACAGTGGGAAGAATTTATGGTGAAAGGTAAAGAGAGAAAGGCAATTCTTTGCTCTTCTCCTAGTTCCGATTCAAAATTAACAGTGGGAAACATATGAGTGCAGCCTGTCTTTACATCTCTGCTGTGTCCTGGTCACAGTCTCTGGATAGGGCAGTTGACTCTCTGCTTGGTATCTCCCAATTCTACATTATGTCACTTAATCACTGAATTTGATTAAGACTTTTCCTTCAAATCAAATTACCTGTTTTCTAGTCCAATGTGTCAATACCTTTTTTCTCAAACTTTTCAGCAGCCAGTTTGCAACTGTGTCTCTCTTCTTTCCTAGCATTTGTACACTGCAAACCAAAACTCTAGATTATGGTTGGAGTATGTTCCCAAAGTCAGCTAGTTTTCCTGAAACAGAACTGTTAACTTCTGTTGTTTCCTCGATTGGCTTGAAAGTGGTTGACTCTTGGCTGTAACCCAGAATCACTGTTCAAAAAGGGATATTTGTGTGTGTGTATGTTTAAGCACTCCGTTCCACTTTCCCAGTCTGTGATTTAACAGTCTGCTTGGCTTTTACTGAAGGAAAAAAGTTTCAGAAATATTTTTTATTCCTTTGACATTGCTCCCTGTTTTCTTAAAGGGTACAGAAAATGTGGTGTAATCATTATACACAGTAAAAGGATGTAAGCTTGTGGCCACTTGGTTTGCATGTTTGAGTTACTGCCAATTAGATAAACTGTGTAAGTGGACTGTGTGCACATTCATGCCTTTCTGGGTTGTGTGGTTAAGTGTTGTTAATACAAGCCACTTTGGTCCAGGTTACTTTTTTCATGTGTTCCCTGTTTTAGTTCAGATTGTTTAGATCTTAATTTTTAAAATGTCTATACCCTCACTGTTTCTCAAATCAAGATTTTTCAACACTGAGAATAGTTAAAATAACCATTGAGCATCTGCAGATAAACCATAAGTGTAGTATATGGGGGAAGTGTCAGAAAGTCTATTTAATTAATGTGTCCTTGTATCAGAAAGCCACTTGGCTGATGGCAAAAGATTTTATAGTATGTTTAATAAATAATGGAGCTGTTTCTGAGATTTGTGAATTCTGTCTTACTGATCATTTAATTGCACCTTTTTATAAATATATAAAGTTTTCAGGAAAGGTCATTAGTGGTGCTTGGGAAGCTAAATCAAGCAGTTAAGCACAGTTCTCATGTGTGCCCCAGGCAGGCACAGACAGGGTCTTTGAGCACTTGCTGTTGAGAGAAAATGCTCTCTTTTCTTTCCTGGTGCTACTTTTGTCTGCAGAGCGACTGCAAGAATAGTTCCAGTATCTTCAGGGAAAAAATATCTTGTGAAATGTTTGTAGTGTTTTTATAGTATCATGTCCCAGTGAATTAACTGTTATTTTTGTTTTATCAGTTGGACATATTATGCAATGAAGAGATTCTTGGCAAGGACCACACGCTCAAGTTTGTAGTTGTTACGAGATGGAGATTTAAGGTATGGCACAGTGGTTCTGAGTAAATCATGAAGACACCAAATAAAATGTTAACAAAATAGGCATAATTTGGAACTATCTACACTGTAGTAACTGCAAGCTCATTAAAAGATATGTTAGGAAATATCTAATACAACATCCTTAAAGTATTAATTTTGATTCCAAGAAAATGGAAAGGAGTTAATTGTGAGGTAAAAGGGAATGCTACATCAACTGTCAAATTGTTATCATGTCTAGCAAAGAAAGTGGAAGTCACAAAAAGAGTTGGGTTTTGTGTTTCTTTTTTTCAACTATCAAAGCTGATGTTAATTCATATAGGTGGGGAAATTGATTGTGAGGCAGCAAAGAGAGAAATTTTTAACACAATTCTCTTCTATAGCTCAAGAAAGCTGTTTTACTTCTGAAGGAGAGTCAGTAGTTGCAATGCTTGTCTGCATTTATTACCAAAACTTTTAATAGCACCTGGTAGGCATAAAGAAGGCTAGTTAAAATTGAGTAAAATTTTGTCTTGCTTATTGTGGTTTCTTTAAAAAACTTCCTTGAAGGTGAATAGTAGTATACAGTGGGGCATTAATTCTGAATGTTAATTATCACATAGAAAATAACAACTCAAGTGAAATGGGTGTAAGAATGAATTGAGTAATTGAACACCAAACAGGCAAGTCACACCTACAGAGTCGGAGAGTATATATCTGGGGGTTTTTGAACTAGAAATTAGTATTAGTAATGGACAAGCAGCACAGTATACACTGAGGTAGAACAACTTAATAGTTTGGATACGTACTTAGAAAAGTTGCAGGTGGGAGTAGGAAAGTTTTTTCTGTGTTTCTGTAGAGCAATAATTGCCTTGCATAATAGTCACAGGGTAGAAGTAAATGAGCAGTCTTTGGAAAACAGAGTTCATGAATGGAATCCTTCTGGAATCCGTTCTGTGTGATCCTGAATGACCTGGAGAGGAACTCCTTGGTGCAGGACATCGTGGATGTTATAATTTAACCTATACATAAAAGAAAACAATGGGTACACTCACATCAGATGAGAGCTGTTAAATGTGAAGCACCACATGCTCTTCTGCTGCTTTCTAGTCATCTTCATTTCTCCCTGACTGAGAATGGATTTTCCAAGTCAAACAGATCTGGTAGTACTCATCATAAGGTGATCAGCTCTGAAGACAAAAGGGAAGGAATCGAGGAATCTTCCTCTCGTTTGAGCTCTACAGATGAAACAGCATTTTGTCTTTGTCTTGGTGAAATTTTGATAGTTTATATAGCAACTCTGGTATCTCATTTGAGCTTCAGTCTAAGGAACAAAAGTTTTGCCTACTGAACAGGTCATTCTGGTTTTGTTTCTTAACTATCTGATATTTCTGTCTTGCAGAAAGCACCTCTACTGCTACATTACAGACCCAAAATGGACTTGCTGTAAGAGAACTTTATTGTCCTTTTGGACAGAGATTTTTGCAGAGACTATCATCTGGCACCTTCTTAGTGCATCACTAATCACATGACACAAACCAGCTGAATAATTTTGGAAGACTGTAGTGCTTTCATAGCGGACTGTCTTTCTGAATATTTCTTCTAAGGATGTGTTACCTAGGTTGCTGGACAGAAAATATTTGTACCTTTTTTTTTGTATGGAAGAAAGGAGTTGCAACTCAACAAGACACTACCGGCACTAAGTTTACAGATATTGAAAACACTTCACAGTTCCATGTAGCTCAGCCTAATTTTATCTCTTACAATTCTACAGAAATAAGTTAGGATGTTGTGGGGTGATTTAAAAATGTTGGTTTTACACCAAGTTGCATTTAGTTACTTTTTACATTCTGAATATTTAAAAGCTATATTTTTGCAAAGTGTTACTCTCTTATATAGTTTGCCTGATTGCATTGGCTTTATTCAAGTTGTTCTGTAGAGCATTGAAAATACCTAATGATATAGTGACTAGTGATAATTTATTATGCTGCATTGAAAACTTCTGAAAATCTGGGAAACAAGTTAAGTTTGTAATTTTTGCTGAGTTACTTCTCTCCCTCGCTTTGTGTTATTGTATAATTTTGATACTCCCCTATGCATGTTGATTTGGTAAGATTAATAGAAGTAATTTCAGTTGATTTTAATGTGCCCTCATATTTTGTTCTGGCATAAGTGGCACCACATAATGACAAATACTCAAAAGTACTAGATTTGTGGACTTAAAAAAAATAAATATTTCTTATGTTGTTGTGGCTTGCAGAAATCAGTTTTTAATTTAGAGAGAATTTTCCCTCACTAGGTATTGAAATACTGGCTTGTGGGCAACTTTGAGAGATACGACACAGTTTTCACTTTACTGATTAAGAATTCCTCAGATCAGTATGAGCAGCCATATTTCCTATGCTTCTTTTCTTATGAAACCGTGTGATTTTCTTTACTGCAGTTCCTTGGTGTTTTGGCTGGGGTAAGTGGGTTGGACAAGATTATTTTGGCACCTTCTGGCCTTAACTGATAGTTAATACACTTGCAACTATATGTGTGTGCATAGATCTCTACACATGTATCACTATAAATGTTGCAGAATCCACCATCAACAGCCCTTAGCTACAGTTTTTGAGCCATTTTGCAATAGCTGGCTTCTTAAAAAAAAGTATTTCAAAGTGATTTCTGCAAGCTATATACAGTATAGTATATATAGTATGATTGTGAGAGTATTTGTCTGAAAGAAGTGTCTAAGTAACTAAAAACAGCCTATGCCATATTACTGGCAGCTAGAAATAGTTAAAGTTTGGAAGAGTTTTCTAGTGAGCTCAAAATGCTACTTGCTATTCTTATTATTAAACCCTGTAATTTTTTTATAAATTGCTTTGGATAAGAAAACAAGTTTGCCTGTAACTGCCCAGCTTACTCTACCTGTGCTCCTCCCTGTCTTCTGCTAAAAAGTATTACCTGTTACTTGCTACCAGGTAAGCTGATACTGCAGAAGGTTTATCCAAACATTTTAATTCCTCTTCTTGAGTTTTCAAAGCACCACATTCCTCAGCATGTTTCCTTCTTTGGAGTCTTAGTTCTCGTTTTTCATCTCTGCTGCTGCAGCAGGGATACTCCAGCTTGTGCTTACCTTTAAAACCAGGGTTCCTCATTTCTGATTCAGTCACGGATGTGAATGGCAAGGAAATCAAAAAGTAGGGGAGCAGACATTGAAAGGGAGGCTACTGATCTGTGGAGGTGGAAAAGAGAGCCACACAGAGGCCAAAAAGTGCTACTGTCCTTGCAGATGTAGGAACAGGATAGCTGCCTTTGGGTGTTAGGGTTAGGCAAAACTCCACATCGGGCTGCGTTTGGGTGTGGGGTGAACCAGGGTGCACACAAATGGGCAGTGGAATGGAACTTGGCTCTGGCTTTGTCTGACTTTTTGTGGACTGAGATTTATGCATTTTAGCTTTTTTTCTGTCCCTACCATTACTTCAGCTGGCAGAAGAGAAGAAATGAGATCATGGGTCTACCATTTTTATATAATCTTCTCATGAAAAGTGTGCACAGGTGATATGGATGTGTACACAAACTGGCATTTCTGGAGCTCTTTGTGTGATTGCTAATGTCCTAATTTAAATAAGGGACTGGCTTTAGCCAGTAAAGCACTACAGGGCTGTAGGTGTCCACCCTCTGAGCACCCTTACTACACAGATATTGGCTGTACCTGATGTAGACATAAAACTAGAACTCCCTGAGAGCATTTTGGTTATCCATCTTAATCAGCACATATATATATACACATAAGACCAAACATATATATGTGAGACTTGTCTACCTCAGAATTTGTGTACTGCAGAAACTTTTTGTACTAGATACTGATGTAGTACCGTTTAAGTACATTAGTACATTGGGATTTTAGTATTTTCCTGTGTAATTGTGCAACTTAAAAATTAGTTACACGCAAATTTGGAAGCCTCTCAAATCTATCTTTTGCTGTAACAATCTATAGTGCAGAATATATATTTATAAGTTTATAACCATCTTTAGAATCACTTGAATTTGTTATGGTGCTATAAATATATTGAGAACTCTATACCTTTATGGGTACATAAATTCAAGCTAGTATTAATGCCTACAGCTGTTTTTTTGTGTTTTGTTTAGTTTTTTTTCCTTATAATTGTATCTAACTGCTTTTACAATGTTTAATCTGATAAAACTTCACCAGCAAAAAGAAAAACAAACAAAAACAAACCACAAACAAACACCAAATGCAAACCCACCCAGTTATTTTTCAAAATCATGTCATATCATACCATCTTCACTGCAGAAACTTTCCTTTAAGGGGGATATGACTTTGTCTGTACCATATGTTTGTTGTATTTAGACTTACTAAAAGACCATGAAGAAACTGAACTGAGGTCAGAGGGAAGACTTGTTTGGGTCAGAGCCTTGTCTCACTTCTGTGAAGCCTAAGAGACAATTTATATCAAGAAGATATTGGGTAAAATAACTCTGCTGTTCAAAATTGGAGTAGAAGTTTGACTCAGCATAGATATCTCTTAATCCTAGTGAGATTATGTTAGTTTATTTTGGGTTTCATGAAAATGCCATTACTGTGAAGTAGTTTTCACAATGCTTTCGCTGGTAAATAATTGCAGTAAAGAATTATCTTCTTGTGTTATCCTCAGCTACAATGAGACTGATGAATCACCGGGGCTTAGAGTCTCAGTAAATATAGTTTCATTGAAAATAGATAATTCAGATAGAATATATAATATTGAATTTAAATAAGATTTGGTGTTTTAAATTTTAACTTTATAAAATTATTTATTCTATTTTAAGCATTCTCTTCTATTTTACCATCCAAGTATTTTTTCTTTCAGTGGTCCAGCTTTATTTACGGGCATATAAAATGAAATTTTAAGATGTTTTTACAAGCTTCTTCCTTTTACATTGAGTTTGAATAGCTTTTATTTGTATGTTTTTGTTTTGTATGGGTAAAGAGCATTACTTCTGCTTTTGTGCAATAGGTTTGAAACATGCATTTATTAGGTATACGATTAAATTGTAAATGTAGCATCTACTTACTATTAAGTTTAAAAGGAATGTAGATGGCTTTTCTCACTTGTTAAAATGAGATTTTATTTGGGGATATTATTTAGGGAAGCTGTTTTTTGATTTATTCCTTTTTTATTCTAAGAATGAAGTGTGGGATTTAAATTTATGTAAGTGCAAGAACTATCTGTCAGCAATATGTTCAAATAAATGATCTTGCAAGAAACCTTAGCGTGAATTGTGGAAGCAATCAGCAAGACTTGCAGCCTATCTGAAAATGGTTTGTGCCATTGTTATGTCTGGTATATTTGTGTACCATCAAACTTTGAAATATTTATTTTTGTTAGTTGTGCAATAGTATACACAACATTATCACCTTTGGGGATATGGAACCATAAAAATATCAGACTATGGTTATGATGGTGCTATTTTTTTCCAATAGGCTACGAGCCTTTGAAAGCTTATCTGGCCCTTATTGTCCTTATTGACAGCATAGTTAGTCCTAGGAGATTAACAGAGGGGGTTTTTTCTACTGGATGATAAACACAACCATTCAGCTAGCCTATTTTACAGGATTATGCATCTTACTGTTGATCTAAATATAACAGGAAGAAGCCAACCAGTCTGTACATCAGCAAGATGAATCTTAGTAAGTACTTAAAATGCATTTTGTACAGAAGGTTTCACTGTACAGAAAAATCAAATTTCTGTATTTCCTCAGGTAATTACTTCAGTTTAGATGTTTCACTGGAAATGTTAGTGCAACCTACACTTCAGTTAGACTGGCTAAAGGTGATAACAGGGCAAAAAATTGTCCCATACAGTAGAATGTCTATGTAAGATAGAATTAACTGTAACTAACGTCTTGAGATTGGTTCTTGAAGTAAAAGGTTGTAGGGGGAACAACATTAAGAAACATGGAATGATGCTTCAGTCTCTGCTTTAATTAAAACTTGTGATTAATACAAACTCTTTCTAGGAACACCTTCTACGTCTTGTGGCAAATCAGCAGGAATGTTTTACTGTGGAGTTATGGTTTATTTATATAAAAACTAAAGCTCTGGTCCTGGTATTTGATCCATGTTTGATCATCTTGGAGCTTTTTGAAAATAAGCAAAGCCACAGTGGTCTGTCCAGATCCTAGTGGTAGGATAGTAACAAAATGTCCAGTTCTATGAACACTTATATTGGTAACTTTACCAATAACCTGGATGTTTCCACAGAAATCAGATGGATCGTCATGTGAATGGTTAGTTGTGCCTGAAGGATGGAGCCCTGATTTTTATTACTGATGTTCCAGTTTTTTGGTTTTTGTGGTTTGTTTTTTTTATTATTTACTTTATTTACCAACTTAGAGCACTGGTTTAATGGAATTTTGAATTCAAGTGACTTATCTGAACAAAAACAAAAGTTTGTTCTTTCCTTCTACAACAAGATTATTTTATGGTTAAGGGACAATAAGCCAGTGCAACCACTAAGCCTTTATCCTCCTATGTGGCACAATAAAGATTCTGGAACTGTCACAGTGTAAAACCATATTTTTGGCTTAGCTTCATTTGAAAGTTTACAGTTTTTTATGCTTTGTGTTGCTGTGTAATTTTTGTACTATTGGTGGCTAGTTTTGTCTGAATAAGCCTTTTGGGATTATTGCTTAATGTTTTGATTTTATGATAGTGGGGCTTGTATCCAGTGTTTTGCCAATTAATATTATATGCTTGTTAATAAAAGCAGAGAAACTAACTGAAAAACTGTCAGGCTGGAAGTTATTATCCCCAGAGAACATGGGCGTCGCATGACAAGGCATCATGATATCGTACCACTGACCAAACACAGCATGACTGCAAGACTGGTGGAGTGTCATTGCATGGGCATAGTCAGCCTTTTACTCAAAACACACATGGCCTCAAGTGTTGTTCCACTGCACAGAATCACAGTGTGACTGTGACAAGTGTGTGGCAAGTACTGGTTAGGAAATAAAATGGTTTCAGCTACAAAGAGGAAAAACACTTGCCTTGGTGTCTTTCTGGATCTGGGGACAAAAGGATGCTTACCTGACCTCTATGTATTTCTTTCAGTCTTACCCTTATCTGGTGATATGCAGAATTCTAGAGCACATTTTCTGATTTTTTTTTTTTGTTTTACTTTGTTGAGCTGTTAGGGTAAAAAAAAAAGGTCCCTAACTGAGAGTAAGTTTTGATTAGTGAACTGGGTATGTTTTGCCTCTTTGTAATTTTTAGAGTTTTTTTCCTTCAAGATCTTTTGAGGTTTATTTCAATACCTGAACAGATCAAAGATAAGGGGGCATTTTTAGTAAAATTAATTGAAATGCCTAGTTGAGATCATGCAGGAAAGCCGCACAGTAATTTAATTGCATTATCTACATGTGGTAATGAAATTTATAGCTTGTGAACTGCTCTTACATTCTGGGAGGGCAGGAATGTTTTTTGCCTGCTCTTGGCTTGTTAGGCGCTGCCAACAGCTATGGGCTGGTTTGAAGTCAGAGGTTTATACATCCCATAATTCTTAGTTGCACTAGGAGTACCCATGTGTCATTGTCCTGAGGAGATCAGGCATTTTTCACTTGTTGTCTTAATTTAAACACCAGCATGAGAGATTTCTCACATAAAGGTCCCTTTACCTGTGTATTATCACTTAGGAGTGAATAAACATTTGCACTAAGTACTCCACGCCCTCTTTATTAGAGGTTCTAACACTTCCCTGAACTCTGTACTGCTGGCTGCTTCCCTCTGTCTGCAAACTAGCCAGTGATGGGCCTGGCTCAGCCTCCTTCTTTCAATAGCTATTACGAGAAGATGTGCTTGAATGGAACATTTCATGGGAGTGTGACTACAGATTTTCTGACCTCTGTAAATGCTGGAGCAGAGGTGATAGAAGCTTTCTTGTCCTGTGAGCAGAAGCACATTGTCATTTACTGCTGTATGTGAGCAACAGTCTCTTTAATTGGCACTTATATCACAAGGAAACTGCTCAGGCTTGCAAGAGGACTAACTTCATACCTCACTTCACAACTTAGTAGAGCATCGCTATCAGCAACTGTTTTGTGACCTTTGAAATGGTTGTGGCAAAAACTGTACGTCAATTATTTTGTATTGTCCCATGTAAAATATACTCATAGAAGTTCAGGCAGGTCTCTGGACTTAATTTGAACTGGAAAAAAATAACTTACTCTACATTTTCTTTTATTACTATTACTTCATGTTAGTTTGAAATGAGTAATTCTAAACTAGACTGCAAAACATTGCAGAAAACCTATAAAACAGAAATACACAATGGAACAATACTAATTCCTCTCATTACCTGTGCATGGTGCTAGTGTAATAGGAGTCAAAACTATTCCACTTTGTCTGATACTGCCAAGCCTCACAACAGAAAATTGTTCTTGTAGTCATACCAGCTAGCCTTGAAAGCATAAACCTACCCTGCTGCTAGCAGAACCCAACTGCAATCCATGCAAGGAACACATTTCAATTATGTAATTTGATGTGAGAAAGCTCTAACTGGTACAAATACTGGTATTTTGTATTTTATAGGTAACTGATGTTTTCTTATTCCAGTAACTGAATATTTTGCTATAAAATCAGTAACTAAAAGTGGGATATCTCTTACGGTATAATGATGTCTTCAGGGTTTTCTTGAGATTGGAGCAATTGGAAAAAATTATCCATATTAATTGTGAATCTGTGAACTTCAAGATAATTCCACTTTTTACACTGTGGTGTAGACGTAGTTGCTCAGCATTAAACTGATCTCAGTTAAACTGATCTCATCATCTTTGGTAAATTGTTAGGAACAGGAGAGGTCCCTGAGGACTGGAGGAAAGCAAATGTCACTCCAGTCCTCAAGAAAGGCAAGAAAGAGGACCTGGGTAACTGCAGACCAGTCAGCCTCACCTCCATCCCTGGAAAGGTGATGGAAAAACTCATTCTTGATGCTGTCTCCAGACACATCAAGAACAAGAGGCTGATCAGGAGCAGCCAACATGGCTTTACCAAGGGGAAGTCATGTCTGACCAACCTGACAGCCTTCCGTGAGGATATAACCAGGTGGATGGATAATGGCAGAGCAGTAGACACAGTTTCTCTTGATTTCAGACACTGTCTCCCTCAGCATCCTTGGAGCTAAACTGAAGAAGTGTGGCCTGGGTGATCAGGCAGTGAGGTGGATTGGGAGCTGATTGAAGGATGGAAGCCAGAGGGTTGTGGTCAATGGGATGGAGTCCAGTTGGGAGTCTGTTTCTAGTGGAGTCCCTCAGGGGTCAGTACTGGGACCAGTGCTATTCAATATGTTTATTGATGACCTGGATGAGGGTATAGAGTGTACTATCAGCAAGTTTGCTGATGACACAAAACTGGGAGGAGTGGGTGACACCCCAGGAGGCTGTGCTGCCATTCAGAGGGACCTGGACAGGCCAGAGAGTTGGGCAGGGAGAAATCTAATGAATTACAACAAGGGTAAGTGGAAAGTCTTACATCTGGGAAAGAACAACCCCTGGTACCAGTACAGGCTGGGGACTGAGCTGTTGGAGAGCAGCACAGGGGAAAGGGCCCTGGGGGTGCTGGTGGATGGAAGGATGACCATGAGCCAACAATGTGCCCTTGTGGCCAAGAAGGCCAATGGCATCCTGGGGTGCATTAGAAGGGGGGTGGCTAGTAGGTTGAGAGAGGTTCTCCTCCCCCTCTACTCTGCCCTGATCATAGAATCACAGAATCAGCTGGGTTGGAAGGGACATCAGAGATCGTCAAGTCCAACCCTTGATCCACCACTGCAGTTGCTAGACTATGGCACTGAGTGCCACATCCAGTCTCTTTTTAGATGTCTCCAGGGACGGAGAATCCACCACCTCACCGGGCAGCATGATGAGGCCACATCTGAACTATTGTGTCCAGTTCTGGGCCCCTCAGTTCCAGAAGGACAGGGAACTGGAAGAGAGTCCAGCACAGAGTGACTAAGATGATGAAGGGAGTGGAACATCTCCCTTATGAGGAAAGGCTGAGGGAGCTGGGGCTCTTCAGCTTGGAGGGGACTGAGGGGTTTCTTTTTATTGAACCTGGATACCAAGTAAATGTATCCTCTTGTCCTGTTTCACATCCTATGGAAAAAGATTCCTTTTTCTGCTTCATTTTATCCTTACACTATACAGCTGCAACATCTGACACCTTAGATTTTTACTGCTTCCTGTGCTCAGCTTTGAGACTGTCTCTGGATTTTATTGTAGCAATGGCCATTGCTTGAAAATGTTGGTGCTGCTGGTTTGAAACAAGGATAGAGGTAGAGTTACTTTCACCAACTGGCACTTCAACAGGTGTTGTGTGTCTTAGAGAGAGAACTGGCTTCTCACTCTAAAGAAACATCCTCCTTTTTCCTCTCCCTAAAATACAAGCAATCCCATATCTGTGTTCATTTTTATATGAGAGGGACTGCTTCATTACTGTTGTCTTCAAGAGTTTTCAGGACGAGAGGATCCTCATGTTTAGACAAGGTTTACATAGTTCTGCTCTGGTTCACAAAGTCTTACAGAAACTGCTAGCTGTAGTCAGAATGACTGGAGGCTAAACATGGAAACAATTGCCAGCATGGGAGTTTGGGTTCTGTGATGGGTAAATGTGATAACCCACACTGCCCTGCAGAAAGTTCACAGTTCTGAGACACCAGTAGATTCCCTCCTTCAGCTTGGTCTCTATCTCAGGTCTGATTTCAGGGGTCGTCCTTAAAGTGTGCTTTCAATGTGCCCTAAGCCTTGTCCTCTTCCTTTCTTGGTTTTAATAAGTTGGTTGATTCATTTTGTTTCTGTTGTGGGGGAACACCCTCTCACTGGATATGAAGAGGTCTCACCAACTCTCTTTATATTTTCCTGGTCACTTAACACTGATGCTTGGTCCATTTGATGTTGCAGACTCAGCACATGCACATTTATTAGAGGAGACACTCTTGTGGTGGAGCTGTTCTGGCTTCACTGCTACTGCTAAGTGAATTAATTCTTTTCAGGCGTCTTGAATGTCACAGCACATGAGAAACTCATAAGCAGTCAGTCTGGACTGGGGGTCCTCAGGCAGCTGATTGTTCAGTCTCTGCATATGAGAAACTCAATACAAATGTAGGGAAACCTCTTTCTCTGCTGGTTCCACCTGCCCCTCCACCTCCTGGTGCCACTTGAGGCTTCTGTCGAGTTTCAGGACACCAGCAGTAATTTTCCTGTTCTCAGTTCCTGAGGGTGGCCAAGAAATTACCTGCAGCAAATCTCCCCCTCATCAAGCTGTTGCTCTGGTTGCTCCAGCATATTGATCACAATCAGGATGACCTCCTGCCATCTGGCCAACTCACCATCTGCCTTGGGCCAGACCTGCTGAGCTCACCCAGTGAGGACCTACTCCCACCCGAGGCCATGCTGGAGGTGGCTGAGAAGGTATGCTGTGTTTACCATCCAGTTGCATCCTTCCTGGAGCACCTGAGATTGGCTGTTCAAAGGTCCCTGATGGTGCTCTCTCTCCAAAACGGGCTGGTGGAGTGGCTGCCTGGAAGAGCAGACCCACAACAAGAGCCTTCTGTGCAGAAGCAAGGGTCAGGAGTGGGAAAGGCTGCCTGACACACATTAAGGCACCAAGAGGGACTGAGAGTTGTCACAGACCGGGGCTTGGGACACCAGAAACTTTACTATCAAGAAGACAGCTGATGTAGAGCTTTGGGTGGGTTTTGCTTGATGTGTTTTTTTTGCTTCCAATTAGTCACTTCATTGCAAATTATTTTGCTTTGGAGTATCGCATGTGGAAGCACAAACTGGCCCTGCAGGCACAGCAGACAAGGGCCATCAGGCAAAAGCCTTTCTGGATACATCCCCATCTCTGCTGAGTATCCCTGGGGAATCTGGGGAATACCCAGCACTGGAGTCCTAATTGGCAGTGTTGTGGCAGCCCCACAAACACTGTGACAACATGTCTTAGGTAGGAGGGGAGTTCCTGATGAAGTCAAGTAGCAGCTGAGCCTCCTCTGGCAGCTGCTCTCCTGTGCTTTCTGGGGTTCCTCCTGCCCCCAGAATCATCCCTTGCAGAGAAAACCAAAAAGGTTATTTTTTCAAATGCATTAATCTTGTGCTTTGTGAAACAAAATACCAATAAAATTATTTACATAATTTACATTTGTTTAAAAATAAAATACCTACACAAACACAGAAGGAAGAACCTGTTGAGAGGGCTTTCTGTCATATCATATGTCATCATAGCTTCATAAAGTTTTGTTTGTTTGTTCTTTGTTGTTTGGTTGGTTGGTTTTTGGGGAGGTGTTTATGAAGGGCCATTGTGAAATGTGGCTGACACAAACCAGCAACTTCTGTGTAGAGCTAAGGTGGCAGTTTGGCAATCTGTCACTTACTCACCCGAGCTGTATCTTGTCACCTGGTAACTCCACAATTTTTGGTTTAGGCACCTCCAGCTTTGCCTCCAGCCAACCTCAAGAGTGCAGCAGGATCCCTGGGGAACACAAAATCCCCTCCATCCATATTTTCACTCCCTGGAAAGTTGTCTGTGTTTATTCAGCACCCTACTTTAGATCTTCTTGAAGCATTATAGATGATAACTACTTTGTAAAAACCATCTTGTACTGTTCTAACCCTAACCCCTGATTACACATTTCTGGAGATCCACTTGTGTGGTGACCTTGCAAAAACAGAGAACTACAGGGGTTTACCCATATTGTATCACCCTATACAGGAAGTTCAGAAACAACAACGAAGTATAAAGAATTATATGTCCAAAATTCATATGCTGGGGATAGGAACAAATGTAATTGTTCACTTCCATTCCCTACACCTTCCCACTCTGCTTGGCCATTTTGCAAAGCAGGATTCACAACACTGTATAAAATTAGTGGCAGCAACGAGGTGTAGGTATGCTACCTTTATTAGAAAACACATTTTGTGAAATTAATTTGCTTTCTTTATCTGACCTTAACTAAGACTTATTTTTCTCTCTTCCTCATGGATGCATTTTTGTCTGTATTAGAACAAGGACTGCTGCAAAGCCCAGGTGTTGCTGACAAATAAAACTTAGGAGTATGTTCCTCAAAATCATCCTTTGAAGCTGATAAGACTGAGAGTAAGACTGGCTCTGGTTGCACAGCAATCTAGGTGGAAATAGATTTTACTGTGTTCTTTCAATTCTGCTTCTTTGCTTTTACTCCTATGAGTGCCTGATATACTCTTAGCCACACAAGTTGACTCTCACATTCCTTTTCCTTTCAAGAAAAACAAAAAAATTTGCAACCTTTCCCTCCCACCCCTTCCCTGAGAAATCGGACCACAGGGTTTGCTTCTAATGGCAGTGGCATGCAGGGGGCTTGTAAGACTCCACAGTCTAGGTATACCACAGCCTAGATACACAGAAGAATTAGGATTCTATGGTCATTTGGGATGCTAATTGATAAAACCGTGTCCAGTCATTGGACAACAGATTAAACCTATGATTCTGAAAGAGTTGCTTAACTCTTCAGAACAATATTCAGGGCCCTCTATTATGTATGCTTAGCCCCTGATTTTTTTGCTGAGATGAATCTCTTGAGAATTCAGATGTCTCAGGATCATGTCTAGAAAGTTTATTTCCACTCTTTCTGAACTGTGTGAGGTTCACCCTGCTAGGAGTGAATGACCTTGAGATGTTGATCACTGATCACTTAACATTTGTCATTGAGACAGAAGTGGAATTTACTGAACCTGCTTGTTATTTTATACAACTTTAGAAGAGAGTATGTCCTTTATGTCTCCCTCCTCCAACAGTGTTGTTTGATTCCTCTTTTTTTTATACATCATCCATTATAAAATGGACTTACACAACCCAAGAATTTAATTTCTTAAAAGACACCCATTAAATTCCAATGTGGAATTATAGAAAGAAGTCCTTACACCCCCAGCACAGTCTGAACTGAAGTGCTGCTAGACAGATGCCTGTGTCATTTCGATGCATTGTTTCCAGATGTTTCAGGGATTTGGTTTACTGAGATTCTTGGAATTTTGTTGGAATTTAAATATAATATTCCTTTGAGCTCTGAAAAAATGCAACACTCCTTTATAGCAAGATGAACTAACAAACTGAGAAAGCACAACAGTTAATGCACAAAAGCATGGACCTTGAGCTAGTAAACTGACACCCTTATGTGGGGTATATTCTGAAGGTTTAATCTGGTCTGTAAATCCTAAATACTACTTTTGCACTGGATCCGCACTATTACTGTGATGACTTTATCTTGCAAGCCAAATGAAGTGTCTGATTTCTATCACGTCTTGTTTTTGGGACACTGGCCTCTGTCTTGGTCATAAAAAGCACTATGCACTGCCACATTCTACTGCAGTAAAAATGAAGAGTTGAAGTTACATGAAATGATGTCAAATGATGAAAAGATCCTTCCTGGAGATGAAACAAAATAATCCACAAACCCCTATTCTCATTTAAAAGCAAATAAATAAATTTATTTTCAAAAAGTCACTTTAAGAATTAGTTTCCATTCTAGCACACAAAATGCTGCTGATTTAAACATGCAAAAGAGTAATGGCTGGTGGAGCACTGGGCATACTACTGCTGTGCCAGACATGCCAGAACGGTCAATAAGTACCCAGTTCTTGCAAAGTTAGAGACAATGATGTCACCAAGCTAACTAAAAAATCATTGTACCCCTAAAATATTAAATGAAATGCAGTGTTTTTCAGAAATTATGAATCTACTCATGTACATTTCTGGGCCTTCCCTGTTACAGCCTTTTATGACTGGGCCTTCAAGTCTTCACTAGTGCAGGAAGCCCTACTGAGCTGTAACTGATGGTTCACTGCTTCTGACTTTCCTGCTTCTTCACTCAGATCATCTCGAGGAGAGGAAAAGGGAACTGTTTCTGTGTCATCTACTCCACAAAGCACTCCCTGGAGAAGGCAAGTCTATCTCTAGGTGTACACGGAAGCATGTCACAAACTGCTAGTGTAAGCATCTGACTTACACATCCTGCTGAGACTAGGCAGGCAGCAAGATGCCAACTATACCTGGATTTGTCCTCCTTTTTGTCAAAGGAGTGGTAGGGCTAGAGATTGAGACAAAGAAGTTCCCATGACAAACCAAGGCAAATGTGTGAGAGAGCTCTCAGTGCTTCTTGGGGTGAAAAAAAGCTGTGTAGGTTGCTAGTCCAGTGCTCTCCCCAGTGGGTATGGTAAAGTAGCAAATAAAATCCACTCCCTTGGTGATTATGATTCAGAGAATGGCACTGGGGAGAGAGCATGTGAGGGGTGGCTGCAAAGCAGGACTGGCTGGAGGTCTGTCAGGGGAAGGGAGGAGACGGGGTGAGAGGAAAAGAAGCTACATGTCTGTTTGAATGAAGCTGAAATTGTTCATGAGGCTAACAGACCAGGTGTATGTTGGTATTGCAGCATATTTTGCACATGTGCTTCATCTTCCTTACAGTTGCTGACATGTATCTGGAATCCTGGCTTATATGCTTTCTCTTTGGAGCAATAAGAGCTGTGCTTTGCCCTGGAACTTGCATGGTCTGAACGCAGGCACAGCTGTAAACAAAGTCTTCCTGTTTTCAGGAAGATTGTTAGCAAAACTGCTGTGTATTCCTGGCACCACTGACCTGAGCACATGCTGGAGTATTAATCTGTTGTGCCAGGTGAAATGGCAAAGCCAAGGAAGCAATGGCAGTTTGACTGATCAGTGTTTAACAGTGCCTTAGTAAAGTTAAATAGGAGTTGCATAACCCAGTTGCACTAACCCCAGTTAAACTGAAGTTGCTTAGAAAGAAAAACAGGGAAATTAGAGACCTTCTGTATGAAGCATAGCTAAATGGTGCAAATGGCTCTTCTGCTTTCTGCTTTGTGCTAGGAGCTGAAGATGCTCGGTGTGGTGGATCCTGGCATGGGAAGTCCTAATGCCCTGCAGTGACAAGGAAGCCCAGCCCTGCAGAAGGGATGTGGGATGCAGAGGCACCTGAAGCAAAGCCCTATGTTTCTGGCAAACCCGAGTTCACCTCGTGCCTGGCTGGCCTCAGAGATGCATCTGTGCATAATAATTGCCAGAACTAAAGTTTAATGTACTTCTGTGTTAGTCCCAGAGACACTAGAGACCTCCCTAGTGCCAGATGTCATGCAGCACCTGGTGAGAGCAGGATCAGGTACCCAAATGTGCAGCTTCAACCACTGCATGACTTTGGGGCAAAAGAGCTTTGGGGTCGTGCTGGAGTGCAGACTGCAGCCTTCTGCAGCCAAGCAGCAGACCCGTGTGTTTTCCCCAAAGGTAGTGGGGAATAAACATCTTGCTGCTAAATGAATGCTGTATGAAAATGTCCTGTGGAAATCTGAGCAGCTGAGGGACAGAGCATGTCCCATGCAACTGCCTGTTATAAGCAATGGTATATTTGGGAAGAAGAGGCAGTGAGATGCAGGAAAGCTAGTCAAGGTCAGTTCTGTTTGCACAAATGGCATAGATAAGTACTAGTGATGGTACAGGAGCAGCTGTGTTTTAAAGGTTTAGTGTATAGTTACATACCTGTGAACTTCCTTGATGGTTTTCACAACCTTTAATGTTGCTCCTGTTGTAATATCTCTCCAGTTTAACACTGGAACTATGTTAAATCCTCATGAATAAAAGCATACATGTTGTTCCTTCTGGCTGTTTGTCCCCTTATGCCTTCATTAAAGGGTTGTTCCTGTGATGGGTGGATGAAGCTTGCCTCAGTCACCCAGACTGACTGGAGGAGAGTGCTCTCCAGACTGGCTTACTTATCAGGGTTTCAGTCACCATAAAAACTTTATGTTCACTATCTACCCTGCCCTCAGCCCTTGTGAGTAAATTGTCACCTACATTCTTCTATCTCTGGCCATAGTGTTTCATCTCTGCAGACACTGATACCTAAGATCCTGTAGGGATGCAGATGCTACCAAGTACTGGTGTAGTTCACAGTGCTCCAGCAGTGAAAGAGGTATTTACAGCATGTGTTTGCACTCCTAGTAGAGCTCAGCTGCAACAACATGCCCTGTCAGGGTAACATGGAGGGAAACACTGATGGAGATAAAAAAAAAAAAAAAAAAAAAAAAAAGAAAAAGAAAAAAGGAATTTTTTCGATGCCTTTGGGAAAACTAGCATTGTTTGCCTCGTTACACAGCTATATGGAAAACTCTTAACTGCAACAACGAGTTGTTTGGGGGAAAAGAATCTTTAACACTGTCTGTCATAGGTGGAAATAAATTTAATCCCATGGAGCTAAAAACAAAGGTTGTATACTGATCAAGATGGATTAAAGCTTGATGGCTTTCTGCCAGATGTGTTTGTCCTGTGTATAAAGTTATACATTCCAGTGGAGAGCTGCCATATTGGTCCTCACTAGGGGACCATGACTGGCACACTCTGAGCTGAATGGCTCAAGCAGAGCTGAGGGCCTGAGTGAACTGACTGGCCTTTTGTCTGTTTGGCCCACGTGGCCTTTCAATCAAATTATTGATTGAAATAATCATATCACTGGACCCTGACGATGCTGTCTGACACACTTTTAACTTTCTGGTACCTTCCTCCTTACCTGGAGGTATCTGAGGTCAAAATCCCTTTGCTCCTGATCTTTTCACCTTGCAGGTCTCCAGCAGGAGGAGTTGTTTCTCAAAATAGAAAAAAAAGACTTTGCTTTCATTCTGGGGAAAAAGAAAAAATTGAATGCTTGTGGGGTAGTGGCAGGTCCTTTGCCAGGAGGATTTATGGTGAAGTAGGTGATGCATGTGCACCAACATTGTATACTGTACTGGCTTAATTCTCTACAGAGTGGTGGCGGTTCTCACCTCTGAAGGAAGAACAATGCTTCTGGAAAGCCTCTACAGATGACCAACCGAAGGTCTGATGAGTGCTTTGTAATGATTTCTCTCATGTGTTCAGCTTTGCTAGGCATTGCATCTGTTTCTCTAGGGGAAGAATAATGAATTATAGCTGGCAAAGTAAGTGTGTGCTGCCCATGGAGTTCGAGTGCACTAACAGCACTGTGACAGCTGCCTCATGGCTGTTCTAAGCAACAGGCTTTTTAGGCAGCCTGGAAGTGGTGTCACAGTCAAAGGTAGTCTGTGTTGTGTGACAGGAAGGGTTTTAATTTATAAAGCACTCAAAACTAATGGCTGTTTTTATGCTTTGCTTCCTCCAGGTTTCCATTGCGGGCTGTCCCTACTGATACTCTCAAAAGCCAAATTTTCTTGAGCTATTTGTGAGTTTTGTGGAACATCTCCTTGTCCTGGCAGTGCAACAGAAGCTGAGTTTAGCTTAAAGTGGTGTTTAATGTCTTCCCTTCTGCCTGGTCAGCCTTGCATTACTCTTCCCATTTGGTGAAACTCCCCCCATCCAGTCATGCTCTTTTTGTGCAGGCTGTTGGCACTGAAGGTACTTCAGTGGGCTTGGCTCACTGATTACAGTGTTGGGCAGAACAAACTGGGCTGGGGACAGAACAAGCAGAGCTCTCATGAACTGCTGCTTGCCAGTAAGCTTGAGGTAATTAGGTGAAGCTGAGCTTTTCCAGTTCTGCAATGGAAACTGATGTGGCTCTAAGTCAGGTTAGTCCTGGAGCTCTGTATCATTTTGGACCGCCTTTCTGGCTTTCATGTGCTTTCTGGAACACAAACTAAAGCTGACAAATCTGTTCTCTTTGCAAGAGGGTATCTTTTAACTGCTTTGTGCCTAAGGGAACCAGCAGTGTACACAGAATGCTACATGCTGATATTATGAAATATTTCAAGGGCACCTCAGATGACAGGGCTCATTACAGACTGAACCAGAGGAAACTGCATCAAAGTCACATAGAATACTTCTAAAAATCTCTGCATGGAGGTATTTTTGATACCCGCCCACTGTGGTTTCAATATCATTACATATCTTATATTTGGAGAAAGACAGAGACGATGTTCTCCAAATATCTGTAGTACGTTAATAAGCAATGCATGCAAGTGATTAAATAACCATGGTGTCCCTTCACAGTCAAGTATTTCTTTTTTAAGCCAGCAGCTGACCGCTGCCTGCCCTAGAGACACTGAAAGACTGAAGGATTTTGTGAGATTTCACAGCTAGTACCTGAAGTAAATTAACTGTTGGCCCTAGGAAACATCAGTTTAGATGTCTGCAATGCACTCAGCCATGGGAAGACAGCAACAATTCCATGGTATTTAACAGCTATGAGTTTTATTTAACTTTCCACAGGAACTTTTGAAATTATCATAGTAAAAGTATAAATCAAGATAGTGGAAGGATGCAAAATTCAGTAGGCTAATCTAGTAATACATTCGTTTTATAATGAGTAGAGATTCTTTTACCTGTCCCAGGGAGCTACCTGGGGGCATCTGAAGCATGGTGTTAGGCAGATTTACTCACAAAGGGTAAATGGAGAATGTGGTACAGGTGTGTTTCCTCCCAAAACAGTTACCAAAATTTTCCTTGGGATATGAACAGATTTTGAAGTGAGAATATCAGATTTTCTCCTTGTACAAGCACCCTCACTTTCAAACCTATAACTCTTAAGTCCTAGTAGTAGTGCGGGCTGGGTTCCTGGATTGATTCCTGCTCCCCACTTTTTTTTTTTTTTATGAGTCAGTAGTTGAAGAAGTGCAGTTGTTCAATTAAACTGGGAAGTGGCACTGTTTGAAAGCAATGAGGAGTCAAGTCTGCTGTGCAGCCCCCATGAAGGCAAATCTGAGGATGGATAACCTGAGGGGGCAGTAATATGGAGTGTATATTTAATTGCCAAGGCTGTGAGTTACCTTTATGTGACACTACATGAACTCTGAACCAGAATGCTCCGCAGGTGTCACTTCCGTTCAAGCTTTAGCAAATGACATGTAATGGCAGAAAAATCACTACTTTCTTCCCTTTAGTGTCCTTCAGAACCTCTCTCAGAGGACAGGTAATTTAGAAGGTTCCTTCGGCAATGTCTTTTAAAGGCTTTCCCTGTTTCAGAAGCCACAGCACAGAGACAGCATGTGAATATCCAGGTTTTCCTCTTAAGTCCTCAGATATTCGGGAAGGCCTTTTCATCTTTGCAAAAAATCAGAACTGTCTGGAATGCTCATGAGGGACTGATGTCAGCAAAATTAAAGGTGTGTGTCATGTCACCAGTGGTCTGGTGGTACTGTCCAGTGGTATGACATGTAAGATACAACATGGCACTGCAAAAGCTTCAGTCACTGACTTAGCTTCTTTGAGAGAGGAGATTCTCATTTAGGCCCAGGGCACATTTACTTCACATATTCTCCCTTTGTGGGCCACTCAGATGATGTTTAGCATTTCCCAGACAGACCAAACACCCGGCCATGGTCATGTCTGTCCTCTACCTGCTTATCTCTCCCTGCAGCTTGATAGCTAACAGGCAATCCATGACTGGTAGAGGGAAGGAACCAGTATGTTGGCCATAGAACGGCTTTTGAACTGTGGCACTGTCTCCTGCATTTCTTAGTGACTCCAAGGCCACTTAGAGTAGCACGTTTTTTTAACTAATCAAAGCTTGCTACCTGGCAGAGGGAATTGTCCTTTTTTTCCTTTCCTCCCTTTGACTTGTCTTTTAGAAAGCTATCTCTAGGCCGTGCTGCCCTAAGTGGGCTGACACGTGGCTACTTTAGATTTTCAGAAGAAAACAGACCTTTAACTTGAGGGTCTGCAGGGCTGTCCAGCTTGGTGTCATCAGCAGCCAACGTAACCCTGTGGAGATCTCCAGGGCCTGGCCAGCGGGCAGCTGCAGGCTGGTGGAAGGATGAGCAAAACTCCTCCTCTCCCGTTAGAGATGTGCATTTTCCTCATTCCATGCAGACTCTTTTTCCAGACTGTGGCTGCAGAGTTGAGGTGCTGCTGCCAGTGTCTCTAACAGAAGTAGCCCAGGAGGTCTGTGTGTGAACTGAATTTGTCACGGCTGATAAATTTCTCCCGTGGCCCTGTGCATGCTCTCTGGGTGTGTGGAGACAGACAGGTAAAAATCAGTGCTAGTGACTGGTTTTTCATTGGCATGAGCGTCTCCTCTGGTTTTGGTTTCTGGGCCATTTCATTCATTGAAATCTGCTATGGTATTTTCATTGGTTGGTTCGGGAGTAAGTTGTTCCAGATCTTTTTTCATAAAGGCAGCAACTTCTGGCTTCCCATCCAGTTTCAGTGTGCCATTTCTTCTGCATTCCCTGACCTGCCAATGCGATCTGCCACTGAGAATTTCCTAGCCAAGCTGCAGCAGTGAACACATATTTCTTTTGGTAGCTTGTCATTTTTTTTAAAAGTTAAGGAAAGTCGGCTGACATAAGTATTTTGGAGTGATATACTGAATTTTCAAAAAAATATTTTTCTCTTTCAGATCACTTTTAATTAAAGTAAAACCTTCTTTCTCAGGAAAAAAAAAAAAAAAAAAAAAAAAGGTGATCCAAAAGAGAAAGTTGAGAAAGTTAATCGTTTAGCTTCCGTCTTCCTCGGAACATCCCCACCCCCTGCAGTTTCCGTGAGGATACCCCCGCCTCCGCCTCCTCTCGGCGGAGTGCTGTATTTAATTACCCACACGTTCATAGCACTGCTTGGACCCTCCCGAACCCTCTACCCCGGTTC
>JAAWXA010000012.1:9993480-10075486 GCA_038090715.1 Florisuga fusca
AAGAGACAGGAAGGAGGGATAGGGAGAAGGAGGGAGGGATTCAGGGGAAGGAAGGAGGGATAGGGAGAAGAAGGGAGGGAAGCAGGGACAGAGGGATGGGGAGAAGGAGGCAGGGAGGGAAGCAGAGAGGGAGGGATGCGCAGGAAGGAAGGAAGGAGGGAGGGAGGCAGGGAGGGAGTGATGCACAGGAAGGAGAGAGGGAGAGAGGGAGGGAGGGATGGATGGATGTGGGGGCAGGCACTGGTTCTGCCTCGTCTGGGCTTTGTTCGCCGCCGGCAGCCTGTGATTTATGGTGAGAGCCCCTCCAGCTGCCGAAGTTGCCTTAAGTGCATTAGCAAAAGTGCTTCAGCATCGATCCCTGGTTTTATTCCTCACTTAAATCCAATTACTTAATTTTGCAGACCACAGCCTTAAAAGTCAAACTGCAGTAATGCAATCTGGGGGGATAAAGAAAAACCAAACCCAAACGCCCTTAGAAGTAATCAGAGAATGTCCTGACTAATGCTATGGCATACACTAAAATATTTTTAAATTTAATGCAGAATGAAGTGTATTAATCTAGATTTAATTTATAATCCTGCAAATTTATTGTTTGTTTACCTTTTCTGAGAGTGCAAGTATTTGTCTTACTGGTTTATTAATGCAGAGAATGTCACTGCACATTTCCCAGCTGTCTTCTTTAAAGGTGTCTTTGCTTTGCTTAGTCTGCTTCTAGAAGTCTGGTCAAAAAACTGATTTACCATTGCCCCAGGAGAGCCAGATTCTACCTTGAAATTCATGCTAAAATGAATTTTCTGCAAGTGGCCTGGTAAGTGTGTTCTTTCTTAATTAAACTTTTTAGCCTACTGAGATATGGAAAAATCATGCAGAGGACTTTGTCTTGGGAAAAATACCACTACATATTACAGGGTTTTTTTTTTTCTTATTTCTCTATGTTTTATTACTGTTACATGCTTTTGAAAAATTGAGTACCAGAGTAAAAAACTTTAGTTTTGCCATGCTATAAAAGATGAGTGGAAACAGTTTTGTGAGAAGTTACATTACACTTTGAGCTAAAACATACTGTTTGTAGACTTACAGAGAAAAGGTTTTTCACTGTCTAGCAATAATGCTTATCTTCTCTATATTTCTTGTGTTGAATTTGCAATAAAGTGGGTTGGGAGCCTGGTATTTGTCAGTGGAGCTCTTCTGCATCTTGGCCTAGACAGGAGACAAAGAAAGAAGCTCAGCAGTGGGAAGGACAGGTATTTGCTGTCTTTGACCATCGGACTGATTTGGGGCTGAAATAACTGGTTTTCACGTCTGCAAACTCAGTAAGTGCTGGTGAAGAGTTTTGAGTGCTTTTGTAGAGTACTGTTTCCTCACCAGAGAGATGAGTAAAAAGATAGGCCACAGTGGGGATTAAAGGGGGTTTGTTGGCAGCTCCCTGATGGTGGAGGAGACAGAGTATCCTTATGATAGTTTAAATTTAACAGTTATGGGCAGTGGTATCCCTGTCACACATCTGCATGGAGGTTGCCTTGAACAGTGAGTGAATTTTATAGATGGGTCTGATTGTATGAGGTGGCTCGGAGCAAAATACTGTATTTCACACTTCTTTGGCTACTGCTAAATGGACCCTTGTCTTGGAGCATCTGAGATCTCAAGATGGCTTTTGGCTGAGAGAACAATTCAGTGATGCCAGCCTTGGCTGAGCAGCATGGCCAAACATGCAGCACTCTACAGTCTGAAAATTCCATTTACAGGACGGCAGCAAGGTCGTTTTCACGTTACAGAGAAGCCTTGCTGCAGGAATGGCTGGGCACATCACAAGCTCTGGATGTGGAAAGTGATCACTGTGGGGATGAGAAAGACTTGGGGAGAGCTGGGCAGGAACATCCCCTTGGATCCATGTAGCCATCTTAAGTCTTTCAAGAGTAACTAGCTGAACAAGAATGCAAGTTGATCATACAAAGAGATGCAGGCCATTTATCTTGCAAACAGCCTGGAACAAGACAGCAGGCTATTTCAGTGCACTTATCTTAGACCAGACAAGAAGGAGGGGTGGAAAGAATGGTCCATTTTCTTAGCTAAGCTAAGATGAGCTTACCTCAGTGTCACAATCGTGCTTGCTGTTCTGTGGCTCCCCAGGTCTCATGGCTCTGACCACTGCTGACCTTGTGGTTTTCTGGAGAGATTTCCAGTCAGCAGCAGAGCCTGGAAATGTTAACAACGTGAGATAAATACAGATTTATCTGGCAATGTGCTGGAAAGGAAGAGCAGAAGGAGAAGAAGCCACATTGGCTCTCCACTGTCCTTTAGAGCTTTGGGCAAAAAGGAACAGAGGTTCTTTCAGCTCTCTGCTACAAATTGCCAAAGAGTGAACCTCAGGCTAAATGGAGTGACTAAGGTGAGGAGCACAAGTGTTTAGGTATAATGGAAGAACTAGTGGCAGAATGCTGCTTTTTGGGAAGGGTACACAGTTATCCGCATTATGAAATTTGGCTCAACTAATGCAGAAAGTGGAGAAATTAGGAGAATTTTACCTTCTTGTTAATGAGTCATAAATAAGAGGAGCACCAGCATGGAACCCATCAGCTATATTACGCTTATTAAGTCTCAGATAAAAGCCAGCTGCTTCAGCAGAGAAGAATTGATGATAGACTCACAGTGGTGAGGATATTTATTTGCAGTTGTGGTGTGTGATAGGTGCAGAACTATTTTGGCAGATATGAAAAATGATCCATGGCAGTGTAAGCTTGTGTTTTATAGCTAATTCTCTACCTGAGCAGGAGAAATCATGTGCTTGGGAGCTGTGAGTTGGCTATTGTTAATTGCAGAGTTTCATCAAGATTAATTGTTCCATTGGGCATTGTTTGCCCATTATGACAGCTTATCCCACCAGCCCTAAAAACTGCCTCAGTTCTTGGTCTTCTGGGGTGCTTCCAGCAGCTGCTGTTGAGGAAACAGTAAATTGTGTGCAAAACCCTCCTGTACCATTCTTGTCCTAGAAATGTGACACTAAACTTCTCCCACAATAGAAAACTTGGCCAAAAGCCTAGTGAAATCATCAGCAGGAATAGCAGAAAGGTATCATTTTGGGTGTGAGAGGTAGATTGAAGGCTTTGTTTTCAGTGTCTGTATAGATCAGGAAAAAGTAATGATTACTACCTTGAAAACTTGTGGCCTAGAGATGCATTTAATGTTCAGCACCTTGTGATCATTTCTGTGTTGACATAATAGAAAAATTGTAACCTTGTCTTTTGAGATGCTAAAGGCTTACAGGGTTCTAAAATGTAATGCTGTGAATTCCCCACTCTCCAAAGCTGTTAGCACTGATCCACAATTTTCTGCCCAGTTTTCAGTAGTGTTGGTTTCATAGTAACAAAGGCATTTTCCTTTAGCTGACTGAAAAAGAGCTCTAACAGTACTATAAATCTTTCTCTGTGTATTCATTAAATGACCAGTGTGCATGTACAGGTATATTAAGATTTTTCCCCGTGACCCAAAGGTCACAGCCACAGGTCACCATTAAATTTTTAAGGTACTAGATTGTTCTTTCTCTGTAGAGTTGGCTTTCTCCTTTCTCTAAAGATGTTCGATGGGTCATGGTGCTGCTATGATGAATTCACAGTCACAGCCTTTTTGTGACAGTATCTCCTCTTTTGCAATTCCCAAGGCTCTCAGAATTAATAAGCTGAACCACAGTTCTTCATAGGCACCTTTGTGATGGTACTCAGGTTCACAGTTTCAATTAATCCCCCCATGACAAGGCCCTGTGACAACCTGGAAACAGATGTAGAAATGCACTTGATTTGGCATGCCTCTTAATTTCCCTTGTTTAAAAAACCACATTACGTTGTGGCCTAGTGATGATTTGATTTAGCAAGCATGTAATTTAGAATGGCCTTGGTGTTCCTCTTGCACTGCCCACATGAGCAGTATAGAGCAGCCTCTATGCACTGTGACACCAAAAAAAAGGCAAATACTGCAGAGGTGAAAAGAGATCATAAAAGAAAAACTGTGGTGTTTCAAACAGAAACTTGGAACACTTGAAACCATAGGAGCAAAGCCAACTGAAGTGCAAGACTTGTATCTGCACAAGAATGTATAGACTTGGAGTTTACCAATGGAGAAAGATTCTGGTTTTTTAACTAGTCCACACTTCATCTCACTTGGGAAAAAAACACAGGAAGTTCTTTGGAAAAAACCCCCATCTTTTCTGCCATAAGTGTATCAATGGGAAAAACATGTATTTCAAAGTTTATTGAAATACATGTAAAACACCTGAGAGAACTGGTAAAAGGAGCTTTGAGCCTACTTCTTTGTAGAAGAAAAAAACCCCCACAGATGCTGATGGTTGATACCCAGCAAGTTTCTGCAAAGCACTGAGAAATGCTTCTTTAGAAGCTTCATTTTGTGTAGATGCCAGGAGCTGGAGTATTTCTTAATATGTCTGAAAACTGTGCACCAGGAGTTGTCAGGTTGTGCTGTGGGAGAAAACACCCACAGGCATGGTACTTTCTAGTAATAAAATCTTCTGGTTTTGTTGTTGGCAGAACTTTGCACAGAACAGAAACAAATGCTCTCTACTGGCCCTGAGTGCAACACTCTGGAAGTGCCCCATTCATATGCTCAGCTTGCTTGATTGTATGTGAGGAGAAAAAAGTATTTGTAAAATTCAGTAAGGTTGTTACTGCTATAAAACAGTGATTTTGCAGCAGATGGGCAGTAAGGGCTCCTCCAGATCATACCATGGTTTTTAGGGTGACACTGATAGAGGAAACTGGACAACGTGAAGAGTTCCAGGGAAAAAAAGAGACTTTTCTGCCACCCTGTGGGACTCCTGCTTGAGAAGACAAAGAAAGTGGTTGAGAACATGGCTGGAGAAATAGATGTCCCTCTGCTAGAAAAGCAGTTTATCTCTGCTTGGTAGAATGTTTCTCAGGAGATGCTGTAGTTGATTATTTTTCCGTTCTGGTAGCACAGCAGTGGAATCTTAAGGTGCTCTCTAGTGAGAAAAACGATGCTCCTTTTCTTCAGGTTTTTGCTCCTTTGCAATTGCACTGTGTGTGTCCTGCAGCACAGCATTCCCTGGGAGCTGCCTTTGAGAGGGTAACTTCCCACACTGGTGGCCTGTGAGGGTGGTGTGGGATCTCTTGTAGAGGAGAGAGAGCAATGGCTTACTCCACTCAAGAAGCTGTTTCTCAGGACGTTAGGGGATGTTAGCTTAGCAGCTAGCATTTGCTGGGCTGCCAAACCTCTGTGCTTTTAAACACTTCAAGGCAGCAAATGAGTTGACTGACCTTGCCATCTGGACACTACCTTTGTGAAGGAGTTGAGGCTGTGAAAGTTGCTGTTCTTCCAAATGAAAGGACCTGGGTAATCATAATCCACATGAAGTGGATTTTGTTCATTCCTAGCCAGTGTCGCTTCTTTCAAACCTTGCTGGGTAAGTGCTTCAGAGGCAACCGAGTTTCTTAACCTTGTGACAGTAACTGGCTCTTGTTACAGTTTCTGGGTTTGAAGAGAACCTACAATGCCAAAGCAGGTTGTGACTTAGAGCAGTTGCTTTCTCATGCCGGTGTCTGTTGTCCTGTAAAATCTGTGGCTGTTGCACTGTAAATTGGGGGATCAGTCTCCTTGGAAAAAATATTGCTTGAAATGAGAGTCTAGGAAGGAAAAATGAGGAACTTCTGGTGTTGATGCTATTACCCTGGAATTAAGCTAAACTCCAGTTGCAAGTGGAAACCTGCTCTTCCTGCTTGAGGAAGGACTGAGGTCACTCTGTGTCTTCCACAAAAACTGGAACACCTTGAAACACCTTTTTTTTTCTTCCTACCTTTTTGGAATTTTCACTGCCTTATTTTTTTTCACTCCCATCTCAGAACAAAAGGCTAGATCTAAAAATAAGCTGTGCTGAAAACAGAAAAAAAAGAAACTATCAGCCTCTGCACACACATATGCCAATAGGAGAAATTAATTTTTTATCAAAATTGAGTCACATAAGTATTAAAATCAAAGAAAATTAAAACCCTGTTTTCTTGAAATGGCTTCCTAGATACAACTGGCAGAGATGGAGCTTCTACTTCAGGTTGCATGCAGATTACTTCTTTTTCATGTATTTGTCCTTCTCTGGGATCCATTTTTCATTCTAACGGTTGTGTTGGGCTGACTGATTCCATGATACTAGTTCTTTAGTGCTTATACCCTTTGCTAGCTTATGCAGTTGTCCACTGAACTGCCATTGGTCCTTCTTGAGACTTGTCAGGATCTGAGATTTCCACTCACCCTCGTAATTGGCAGCGATTTTACTTTTCCCCTGAATTTAATGTTTTGGATGGGTCTGCCATGTACCATGTGTGTGTACAGATGGAGGGGATACTACTTCCTTTCCCAGCCGCCTCTTCCATGCTGTCTTCCTGGGGACACACAACCTGTTTTATTTTCGTTTGTTTGCTGTTCTTATCCAAGTTTCTTTTCTCAGAGTTTCCAGCCTCACCGGGACTCTCATCATTTCTCTTCTCACAGGCCCAGTGGTGATTCCCAAATGAGAATTTCAAAGGTGTTGAGACTGCCATGGAAGAGTCAGGGTAAGCTGCACAGGTGAGGTGCCCTCACTTTTGTGTTGTTTTCCAGATGATTGCCTCTTGCTGAGCGGAGTTGAGCCTCCTCATCTGCTGTTCACACCACAGTGAGGCATTATTTTCAGGAAGCTCTGTGAAAGCTTCCTAGTGCTGCTAGAAGAGGATCAGGATAATAGGTTTCCTCTGCTGTGCCCTCTCAAGTGACCAGATTGCTTTGAGGAATGAAGCTGTGAGAGAGTTGCTACATTCAGCTGTGTAGTCCCTGTTTCCACATCTATATTTTTGAGCCATCTTATACCACTGAAGCGGTTCCTGCCTGTACCAGTAAACACTATCCTTCCTGGCTTAACTCCCTTACAACTTACCAAAGTAACAAGACCTCTGCTAGTAAGTAGTCCCTCCTAACACCAATTTTTTTCTCTCATGCTGAGAGAAGACAGCACCTGTGAACACTTAGTCTGTCTTCCATTGTGTACAACATACAAAAAAGGAAAAAATGCCTTTAAGGGGTTATAGAAAGATTCCCCCATGGAATTTGTATATCATTCTGGTAATGCTTTCTTAAGAGCCCTCAGGTTTTTTAAGAATTAGAAGGAGGCTAAAGAATTTACAAAGCTGTCCCTTTCCTGTTCAGTAGACATTCTGTAATTTGGTACCTGACAGAGAATAGATTACACAGAATCACACACAATTAATCACTCACAGAATCAGACAAATTGGAAAGGACCTCTGAGATCATCAAGCCCAACTCTTGATCCACTACCACCGTGGATGCCAGACCATGGCACTGAGTGCCACATTCAGTCTCTTCTTAAAAAACTCCAGGGTTGGAGAATCCACCACCTCCCTGGGCAGCCCATTCCAATGCCTGATCACCCACTCTGTAAAAAAATTTTTCCTAATATTAACCTAAACCTAAGTCCATGCCCTCTTGTCCTACTGATAGCTGCCTGGAAGAAGAGACCAACCGCCCCCTGGCTACACCCTCCTTTCAGGGAGTTGTAGAGAGTGATGAGGTCTCCCCTGAGCCTCCTCTTCTCCAGGCTGAACAGCCCAAGCTCCCTCAGCCTCTCCTCATAGGATCTGTGCTTGAGTCCCTTCACCAGCCTCCTTGCTCTTCTCTGGACCTGCTCCAGCACCTCAATCTCCTTCCTGAACTGAGGGGCCCAGAACTGGACACAGTACTCGAGGTGTGGCCTCACCAGCGCTGAGTACAGGGGCAGAATCACTTCCTTGGACCTGCTGGCCACACTGTTCCTGATACAGGCCAGGATGCCATTGGCCTTCTTGGCCACCTGGGCACACTGCTGGCTCATGTTCAGCTTCCTGTCAATCCAGACTCCCAGGTCCCTCTCTGTCTGGATGCTCTCCAGCCACTCTGTGCCCAGCCCGGAGCTCCCCATGGGGTTGTTGTGGCCAAAGTGCAGGACCCGGCACTTGGCCGTGTTGAACCTCATCCCGTTGGAATCAGCCCAACTCTCCAGTCTGTCCAGGTCCCTCTGCAGAGCCCTCCTGCCTTCCAGCTGATCCACACTCCCATGGTGGACTCAATCCCCTCATCTAAATCATCAATGAAGATATTAAACAGAACCGGGCCCAACACTGATCCCTGGGGGACACCACTGGTGAGCGGCCACCAATTGGATCAGTACCATTCAGCACCACTCTCTGGGGGCCTCCAGCAGTTCCTAACCCAGCACAGGGTGCTGCTGTCCAAGCTGTGGGCTGACAGCTTTTCCAGGAGAATACTGTGGGAGACGGTGTCAAAGGCTTTGCTGAAGTCCAGGTAGACCACATCCACCGCCTTCCCCTCATCCACCAGGCGGGTCACCTGATCATAAAAGGAGATCAGGTTGGTCAGACAGGACCTGCCCTTCCTAAACCCGTGCTGGCTGGGTCTGATCCCCTGTCCATCCTGTAGGTGCTGTGTGATTGCCCCCAGCAGGTTCTGCTCCATAACCTTGCCAGGCACTGAGGTCAGGCTGACAAGCCTGGAGTTTTCTGAGTCCTCCTTTCATCTCTTTTTGTGTATTGGTGTGATATTCATCAACTTCCAATCATCTGGGACTTCCTCATTGACCAACGACTGTTGGTAAATGATGGAGAGCAGCTTGGTGATTTCTTCTGCCTGCTCCCTCATCACATGTAGACATACACTTCTCCCTGAGGACTTTTCAGGCCAGGTAAAATTTTGTACAGGAGCAGTGTAAACAACATGCAGTTTTCTAAATCTATGTCATCTACTTGGTAAAGGATGTTTATTTTGTCTTGAATTTTTTTTTTTTGAAGGAACATTTCAAAAAACTGTGTACTTCCCAAAATAGTCATCTTTGATTCCGAGAAATAAAGGAATAAAAGATCAGTGTTCTGCCTTCTTTCCCACAGGTCACTTATGAAACTGAATAGTCTCAGATTTCCTATAACCTGAAGGAAAGGCTGCACCATTTCATTGCTGGAAAGATTTCAGAAATTTAGACTACCTTGGTAAATATAATTACACTGTCTGTTGCTTATTGCAGCATTTACCAATGCAGTGAGTGTGCTTTAATCATGATGTCAGTCTTTCAATACTATTTGGTATTTAAACTTCTGTTCTCTCTTTATGCAATCTGTTTTATATTGCAGCAGAATTTATGTCAGTGTTTGTGCTCACAACTTTACAGTCTGCAAGATGTACGCCATAAATTTCCAAATAATATATAACAAAACATGTCAGAATCAACACTGCTGTTGCAGCTAAAGTGTTCATGGAGAGAGCATCATCAGCATGTGCACCATTCGTTTAGGGAGAGAACTCTGGAAACTGGAGAGAGAAAAAAGTAACAGATATTAAAGTTTCTCTGTACTCTGTTTAAGGTCCTGTCCTGATTTTTGTGTTTCATGGTCTCTGTCATGAGTTATTCCACTGTAAAACTGGAAGCATTACCTTTTCTGAAAGAAAATTCATACAGTCTGGAAGATGGAAGATCTCATAGTCTTCCTTCAGTTCACTCTCCTGGGCTTGTATGCCAACTGTCTTAGTCACCATTTGGTATCTGTGGATGAGATGGAGTTGAACTTGGCTGCATAATAAGGTTGGATCTGAAATACATTTTTGAAGTGAATTGGCCTTTTTACTAATCCAGAAATGTGACAAAGAAGAGCTGCTGGCAGTTACCAATGCTTGCACCAGTAAAATGAGGGAAAATGAGAGTCTGGCTCCATAATGTGAAGTGTTCTTCAAAGCAATCACATATTTGAGAAGGGATGGTCCTAGTATGATATGCATTGTATGGCTAGTATTTGTCTCTCTAGCTCTGAGGTACAATTGAGCAAGGTGTGTCCCATTTTCTTATCTCTGCAGTTTAGTGCAGTCCCATGAAGGACAGGGTACCTTTTTGAAGTCTGGCAACTCCTGTCCTCTCCTGGTTCCCAAGATCAGCCTCATGATGAGTTTCACTGTGGACTTGTCCATGGGTGATGCAGAGGTGGGCCAACAGTGGGATTCACATGTCAGCAGCTGCTTTGCAGAACAATACTAAAGCTGCCTGTGTTTGCTGCAAAGGTCTGGCCTCTGATTTTGACATCCATGAGGTACAGAAATCCAAATATGTGTCATTCAGCAATTTAGATTACCTTGGTGAATACAATTATACTGTCGATTGCTTGTTGTATATAGGTACGCTGAAGCATTGCTCTAAGGAAGATATCCCCATTCTGCTGTGAGGAGGAAAAAACTCTTAAGCAGAAATCATAGATTTCTCATGTGATGATGGATTTTCTGATTTTTAACTCTGGATTTAATGAAGTAGTAGTTTTGGATAGAGTTACCTTAAAAGTAATAGAATTAGGAGCCCATAAAGTCTCTACATCCTCGACTAGTGAAGGATAAAGGTTCATAACAGAGGCCTCTCATACCCGTGTGATCTGTTACAAGCTTTCCAGTGTATCCTAAGGACCACAGAATCTGAAGTCAGGGAGAGGTGGAGGTTAAAGAGCATCGCAGACCTCAGCATTTTCATATGGAGGTGTTCTTATTGGAGCCAGACACTGTATAAACAGATGACATGAGGACAGTGTAGCAAACTGTCTCTTCAGTCAATCATAAATAGTGAAAAACAGATTCTTTATGTGAATTTCCTTTGTAAAACATTCCATGTTAAGTGGAATAGTCTCAGCTTGGTCCATGGCATGTAGAACAACTAAAAAGTAAACTGCATGTGGTGTTTACAGTTGAGACATGTGAAGAAATGGTATAGCTTATATAGAAGCAGAATCCAGTAGCTACCATGGTCAGACTTCTTTTCTCAGACTGCCTTGGGAATGAAATGAGTCACACAGAATTTCAGCCTAAAAGGAGACAGATAAATTTGAGAAGTTTAAAAAGATACAGTGAAATCAGCATGTGGTACTAGTGGTTGAAATACAACATTGCATTATCCCAAGTCTTGTGGTTAAATGCAAAGCTAAATTCACAAATAACTCAAATTAATCAGTGCAACAGGAAGGCTGTGGACTCCTACACTCATCTGTAACCGTGCTTTTAAAGATTCTGAAAGGCTAAGTAGACTCTTAATGTGCCTAAGAAACCTATGCATAAATAGGAATCTTGCTAGCAAGAAGGTAGCTACCTGAAAGTAGTATAGTGCCAAGGAAGTCACATTTGAAATTGTAGAGACCCAGTCCTTTCAGTGCTATTACTTTCCTGAAGCCTGGTAAGTCCAGGTAAAAATATTCTAATCCATGATGACAATGGAGGCTCAGTATGCATCAAGTGCAAATCCAGCTGATTTGTTGACAGAAGGTGTGGTGGAGCATCTTTAGAACTGCTCACTCAGCCAATGTGTGAAATCTTGTGGGAGAGACACAGGACAAAATGAAGCTGCCTGGGCAGAATTGCAATCCTATAGCACTGTCCATCCACTGCTTAAGTTGACAGGAATTCTACCTGTCATATGAAGCCAAACTGCTCTATGGAAGGAGATCAGTTCTTTTGCCACTGGATTTGCACTGACAATGCAGTAAATAGATACAGGCCTGCCCAGGAGGTTTGTTTTTTTGTCTTGTGATGTGTTTTGGAGATTAAGGTCCCAAATATTTGTTTTAGTCTTTACTTGTTGCTGTGGCCAGTAAAAACTGTGAGTGCCATAACTGTGATTCCAGCCAGAAACGTCAGCCCACTAGGAGAGGCTTTGTAGCCTGATCTAAGTCTGTTGTTTACTTTTAAATTACTTTGACCTTTCCTAGAATTTTATGGCATTAAATTTTTACAATAACTTCCATCTAGTGCACAGGGGAAAGAGCAGGATTTAAAGGAATTATAAGATCCATTCTGGCACTATGGTTTTAGTAGAGGTGGGTTGTCATGTGCTGCCATGGTACTTCTGCTCAGCAGATGGCAGTGCCAGGGACAAGATGGAAATTCCTGCCTGTTAGTCAGGACCCAGCTGCTTCTCTGGGAATATGTATGCGGGCATTGATGTGTAAACAGTTATGTGGGAGCCACATGCAGTCAGATCCCAAATGACTTCTAAATTTCAAATTGCAGGTGTCTTCCAGAGAATGAGTTACCAGGAAAGCTCTCCTTTGAGACCAGCTCTTGGGTGCTGCCAGCAGGATTTGGCAGTAGGACCTCCATGTGGCTCATCAGAGTAAATGGGAACATGCTGAACATGACATGGTGATCCAAAGTAGGGCAATTTTTCCTTCTGTAGAGATTTACTGGCTAAGGTCTCCTTGGTAAGTCTGCTGGCATGTAACAGGAGCAGAACCATCCAGAACTGTACCATACCTGAGGTGCTGAAAATGTTGGTTTGTCTTTGATTTGCTTGAAGATGCAATGATGGCTCTGTAAGGGAAGGTTAGAAATAAAAAAACAATTTCCCTGGAATAATCTGACCCTTCTAGGGGAGGAAAGGACATCTGCAAATCTTTCAGGCATTTGACTGGCTAATATTACTTAAAACGTAGGCTAGTTACATCTCTGTGAAAACAGCTGGGAGGTATTTTTGAAATTGCTCATGTGATATTTACAGAACTTCAGCAGAACTGATTTTTTTTCTAATTTTTAAGCTATGAAACATCTGGAGAATTTAATTCTTCTAAAGGCCATTAGCTATTCTTAAACACCATTATTCACCAATAGAAGCCTTCCTTGTAGTTGATAATATTGTCCTTATTCTGTGACCGGCTAAAACTTTAATGAGAGGAGGCTGAAGAGAGAGATGGAATCACTTCATAATTCCTCTCTCCAGCCTTGCCTGTTGAAACTTGCATGCACAGATGGGAGAGATGCCCTGTGCTTGATTTGTCTGGAACAGCAGGCAAGTGCACCAGAGGTCTTCTTGGGGTTTCTCTTTTGTGGGGATATTGTGATGTTTCCACATACTCTTTTTCAGTCTGAAATAATAATTTCAGGCTGAATGTATTTCTGAGACAAGTTTTTCTTAGTTTTCAGCAGCCTTCCTGCTGTAATCTGAAGCCCTAGAACTGTCAGGGAGAGAGTATTGCAGGACTAACTGTCCTATCTGTCAGGCAGCTAGCTGAAAAAAAAAACTGGAGGACAAGCATGTTATCTCTAGCTCCTGAAAGACAAGTGGTTTATAGAAAAACTTTGGAGACTGGGGAAAGGACTGATCCCTGCACACTCAAATTAGACAGCATGGCCCAAAGGCTGTGAGGGAACTTTGAGATTAACTGGTCCCACTGTCTTGAGCAGCTACAGCATCAGTCAGGCAGCTCATGGGATATTTGATGAGGGTGCAGAGTAGCTTTTCCCAATTAAGTCAAGGTTTGTGATCCCTCAAAAGGGGCTTCAGCAAGTGACTCATCTTTCCTCTTCTTATGGGGCCCAGACATCTCTTACTTTAGCAGCAGGTAGGAGAGAGGGCTGGCACTTGTAGGACTCCTGTGAGCACCCCCCATTGTAGTGGTTGGCTATCCAACATAGTATGTAAATTTTGGAGTTTGTAACATTCCTTCTAGCATTTCAGGTGTGTAATCACAGGCTGTCATTTAAAAAGTAGGTGTGATGTTCCTGCTTTACATCTTTTTTATTTGGTACTCTTTCTGGGGCCAGATGCTGATATTTAATATAATTTTCTTAGCTGTCTCCTAAAACTTGCCATTTTAGCTGTTGAGCCTGGAGTGGGAACAGTTCATCCTTTTTCAGCTGCTTTTTATTTTTATTTTTTATTATTAGTTTTTTATGCTGTCCCAGTGGGAAGGAAGCTGACACTGTGCAGGCTGGAGCCAGAATCAATAAGCAATGTTATCAGTGCTGGAGCTTTTCCTGCAGTCTTGTATTAAAGCTGTTTGTGACATTTCTACGCCCACCCTTAGTTTTGTTTTGTTTGTTTGTTTTAATGTAAATTATGGTACTTTGCAACTTAATAGCTGTGGGCTTTATGAAACTGCATTGAAGACTGAGATAACTGTGGGCTTGCACCCTTCATATTTCTGGATGCATTCTGAAATTCTGTAATTGGATGTATTTAATTTTTTCTAACTTTGTATAATTAAATTATGAACTAAGATGAAAGAATCAAAGAAAATCTGGCTCTACTTCAATATGGAGCTGTTTCTAGTGACTTCCTTCATCTTAGGAAGCCTTCTGGCAGTTTGGGCTGTTTTCATAACAACGATCCTGAGGAAATTCTCACAAGTAGAAGACAGTTACCAAGCTATTGTAGCTGTTATCCTCAAGTGAACTGCCAACCTCTGCTGATGCTCATTTTTGCTTCTTGCCATGGCTACAAGACATGCTTTGGGACTGGGAGTTGAGTGAAGAGAAAGGTCCTACAGAAACATTTGATTTAACCCACTTACAGCTATGAAGTATGAGCAGCCTATACAACCTACCCAACTTTATGTCAGAACCACCTTTGTGGTGGGTCAGGGAAAGTTGCTTTGCCATAACATACAGGAATTTGTGGGAGATAATCAGTTATGGCACCTGTTTGTGAAAAAGAACATTTGGATGGTAGGTCTGGCTCACTGCAGGGCAGCATC
Organism: Florisuga fusca; assembly: GCA_038090715.1. Taxonomy (NCBI): domain Eukaryota; kingdom Metazoa; phylum Chordata; class Aves; order Apodiformes; family Trochilidae; genus Florisuga; species Florisuga fusca. The sequence continues at coordinate 10,008,036 of JAAWXA010000012.1, forward strand.
CGAGGTATTGTTGTAATGGGCAGCAGAAAGCTGAATCCTTAAGAAATACACTGCCAGAAAAAATATGCCTCTTCATGGACTTGGAATGGAGCAGATCCGTCAATCATTATTTCCTGTGGGGCTCTGTGAGTCCAGATACTCATATAAAGATGTTCAGCAAATTTGGTGAAGGCAGTCTTCCCATGACTCTATGCTGTAGATTAGACAGTTATATCTTCATTATCCTACTAGCTTGCTGCACCTGTTTTGTCATTGGCTCCACACAACTGTGAAAACTACTGTAACTTGTTCAGCAGTTCTAGTGAATAAATTCTGAGGGTGTTTTTTTTTTTTTTTTTTTTAATTATTTATGGAGGATCCAGCCTTTCATTGTATAATTAGCTCCATGAACATGAAGAGCAGCAGATGGCCCTGCCAATATGCAAAATGTTATTTTCATCTGGTAGAATGTCTTTGTTATTTTTAACCCCCTCATATAGACCTTTGCTATTTTATCTCATTCTTCCTATGTTATATAATTCACTGTGGAAATTAAATGATGTTCTAAAACACATGGTCATATATAAAAGAAAATCAAACCTACACAAGAAGTCAAACATTCACTCCTCCTGCCTCCCCCCAGGTGGCTGACTCAGAAAACAAGATTTTTTTGTATATTGTTTAAGATATATAAACTGAAACACAAATTGTTAGGCACAGGTTTTTACCTTAAAATAAAAAGTTTTCCACTCTCCAACATTTTGCAGGGTTATCTGCATGATTCACAGTTTTTAAAGAATATTATTGGCCCATAGCACTCCAACTAACATCTGTGGAACATAAAGATATCTAGTTTATTGTCAAGTCTGTTTAAGGGCTATTCAGCATAACAGAGAAATTCAAGAGGTAGGAAAAATAATAAATAGGTGGATACACAAGATTTAATAAGCTGACCAGAGGTGTTAGGTCCACAAAGGACAGGTACCTACCATGAAGGTAGCCCCAGAGGCCTTCAGCTAGAACTTTTCAATTAATGAAAGAAGAGAGAACAGGACAATCTTGGGTATCCTGGAAAGGAATAAATTGAGATCCTTGAGTTGGCTACTGGAACTACGCAAACTTACCATGGGATTTCTTAAGGGGACTACAGAAATACGTGTGAATCTTTATCAACTTTTTCTTCATGCATGTGGCCTTGCTACCCTTTATTGGATACATCACAATCAATCAGACAAACCCAGCCTAAGAATTTTCTAGGGGTTTCTAATGGCTTCTTACACCTTTGCAGATCTGTGAGGGAATTGTATGTGGTCATTATACTCACTGCTCAAGTGTCCTGGTCAGTAAGTTTATTTCTGTCTGGCTCACCAGACTTGCTCTTCAAGGGGGCTATGTTTTATTTAACCTTCCCTTTTCCATTGATGTATCTGTTAGAATCCCATCTTGTTATGCTTCACATCCCTTGCCAAGTTTAGCTCCGGCTGTGCCCTGGCCTTCTTGACCTCATCCCTACAACTGGGCAGCATCTCTACACTTTTCCAAAGATACCTGTACCTGCTTGAACTTTCTGTACAGTTTCCTCTTGTCCTTTAGTTTCACCAGCAAGTAGCAGCTCAACCTTGCTGTTTTCTTTCCTTCCTTATTAGATTTCTTACACCTGGGGATCAATATCTCTTGCATTCTATGGACAGTGTCCCTGGAAATCTGACAGCTCTTCTGTTCCCTTGTCCCTGAAGACCAGTTCTCAGGGTGCCCTGTTGAGTAACTCCTTGAAGAGCTGGAAGTTTGCTTTTCTGAATTTCAGGGTCCTGACTGTGGTCCTTGACTGACGAGGACTGAGGTCATAACCCTTAGCACTGTGAATTCCACCAGTGTGTGTTCACGACAGCCCAGGCTGCCTCCAGTCTAAAGATCCCTGTTAGGTACATTGGGGACAAATAGGTCCAATATTGCATCCCCTTGTGTAGGGGTTTCTATTTCTTGTCTGAGAAAATGGTCACTGAGGCACTCCAGGATGCTTCTGGATTGCCTATAGCTTTCTGTGTTACTTTTGCAGCATGTCAGGCTGAAGAGCCTTTGAGCATGATGCTGTCTGTAGCTGGAATAGGATTGCTTCACCAATAAGTTCCCCTTGATCAGGAGGCCTCTAGTAGGCTCCGACCACAAGGTTCCTCTTGTTGCCTTCATCTCTAATACCTAGCCATAAACTTTCAACTTGCTCATGGCTGTTCTTTAGGGACATCTCCTCATATTCCACCGATTTCTTAAGATAAACTCTTTTCCAAAAGCATTCACAGCATCCGGCTGTTGATTCTCAAGCAAAAAACTAATCTCCTACCAGAATCACCCAAACATCCCCTCCAGAAACAGCTTTCTTGATAACTGTTATTTGATTGAGGATCCCCTTATGACTGTCTGAGTGCTTTTTAAGCTTGTAAGTTTAAGCATGGAATGACATTGAAAGCAGAAACAGAAAAAATGCCATCACTTTAGTCCTTTTCTCCCACGGATGAAGGTATTCTTGCTTTTGCCAGTAGTGTTGTTACATCCCTTGCCAATGATATTACATACTTTTTTTATTGTTAGTTTAATACTGTTCTTTTATAACTTTCCCTTGTGCTATCTTTGTCACTGTCCTTTGCTAAGAGAAGGATAACTGTAACAGCCTTGGGCTTTACAAAGTGGTTTCTCATGTTCTTTTGTTCCTTGTTGGATCAAGCAAAACCACAACTTTTGAAAAGTTTAGGAAGAGAAAATAACTCCTTTTATCTGTCTGTTCAAAGTACAATATGTATTTGGATTGTGATCTAAATAAAAATACTGAGAGCATCCACTGATCTAGTTCCGATCAGTGCTTTGTACCATGCTTCTTGAAAAGCAAAGTATACTTAAGGAATATTCTCCACCAAGTCTTGAGTCCAGAACTCTGCACTATGACTGGCAAAGGGACTAAGGCATTCTTACTTGCTCAGCTAGCAGAAAGCTTTTGCACACTCCTATCAAATCAGTTGGCAACAGCTGGTGAGAAGTAGCACTTTGCCAGATGAAGATAAAAAGCATATTTCTGAATAGCCATGGAGGAAAAAAGCATTTTTTCCAAATAAGACAATTTTTTCTTCTGTTTCAGCTGTATTTATGGATGTTACCAAGCATTTTAGGGTGACCTGATCTGCTGGTTTCTTTCAGAAGGATGGATGATGGATGGTGTCTTTGGCCACAACAACCCCATGGGGAGCTCCAGGCTGGGCACAGAGTGGCTGAGAGCAGTCAGGCAGAAAGGGACCTGGGAGTCTGGATTGACAGGAAGCTGAACATGAGCCAGCAGCTTAAGATAAAGTGATCCTTATCAAGAGTTTTTTGGTGGGTTTGTTTGATTTTTTTTTTGTTGTTTTTTGGTGGTTTTTTTGCTTTGTTTGGCTCGGTTTTGTTTGTTTGATTTTGTTTTGGTTTTTGTTTGTTTATTTTTTGTTTTTTGGGGTTTTTTGCTCATTATGTAAACATGCTGAAGAGAAGATCCACAAAGAAATGGAAAAAAAGGAGATAAAGGGTACGGGGAAAGATTCAGGGTGTTATTAGGAGCTTCACCTCATCAGTACTAAGTCTGGGAGTAAATTTTAGAAGTGGGAAGGACTGCACAGAGACATCAGACACAAGTTTGCTGCATTGAGTAGCTACCTGCTAAAGATCAGTGGATTTTTCTTGGTGATCTAAGAGACAGTAAAGCTTCAGGCATGACAAAGACTATGCATGTAAGATGTAACTAGATAATCTTCTAGTTCTAGGGTTGCTTAAGGCACAGAAGTTAATTGTTCTGAATTTCCAAGATTCAGGTTATTGGTGTATCTGATGTATTGGATGTAGTCATGTGCCTGTTTTTGAAAAATAATTTTTTTCCAGTTTACTGTATGACCTGTTGAAACCTGTCCACCAAATGACAGATCCATTTCTGCAGCTCTTGATTGCTGCTGTATTTGCATTTAGAGCCTGCAGCCTGTTCTCAGGTAATGTGTTATTTTTGGCATTTCACCAGGTCTGTCACTTATTATGGCATCAGTTAGGAAACTTTAAATGATTATACAGTGTAATCAAGCACTGAAATGTAACACTTGACTGATAATTTGAATCAGGGACACCCACTCTTGTGGGAAAGCTTGATTTGATTTGAAATACCTTTGAATAATAATGAGATGAAACACAGGTCTCTAGGCTAGCTTGTTGATTTGAGAAGCCAGTCTGAAAAGTGCCAAGGCAGATCTAATTATTCCAATAATTTATTTTCAAATGCCTTTTAATACTTCACTCTGTGTTCTATAGTGAACGATTGAATAGTACTATGTTTTGTGTACTGAGACTGGCTGTTGATAAAAAAAGTATGATTTTGAATAGGAAAAGATCCAGAGAACTTGAAATTTTGCTGACATACTGCAGAAATACACTAAATTAGAAAGTGACTTAACCTCCTTTCCCATTCCCACTTTGAGGTGCCGTGAAGTCCTCGTGCTTATTCTTCTGCCAAAGCTCACAGGGAAGACCCATGCTTGCTATCAGCAGCTTATCTGTCCGAAGACCAGAGCTGGCAACAGCTATTGTTGAACTCAGTAAGACTGCTGGAGGACTTCAAAGTATGACCAACATACCATGACTGTAGTTTGCCTTGGGAATGTGGTAGGGTGGATGCGTTTCCTGGGCACACAGTTTTTGTGCGCTCGGCTCAATGAGCAACAAGTACTGCTGCCACCTTTGCTCAGATTCTTGTAATTAGTTTTTCCATTTTCCTTTCCTCTTCCTCCTTTTCTCCCATAAAAGTCTGTCTAGGTTTGCATCCTCCTTCAGTATCCTCACTTTGCCCACACCCTCATCAAGCCTGTGAGGTGTGGAGAGGTTTGTTTCTGTTTCTGGGCTAGGTACTGTCTCTGCCCTCAGGACACTCTTGGTGGAGCACAAGTGCTAAGCAAGACCAAAGCTTCAAGGGGCCAAAGTGGAATAGAATTCATGGATGTAGCTTACAGATCAGGACACTCTTGGGAGAGGTCAGGGTTTTTCTGAAGTTGGTAAGTGCATCCCAGTAAGAAACTACAGCCACCCTTCAGAGCCTTCAGAGAGGCAGGTTTCATTAATTTTGACATATGACTCTCTGGGGGTGACCAGTCATAGTCTAGGTGAGATGTTAAGCTGACAAAGGACTTGTGTTTGCAAGATTTCAAGATTTTCATTTTTTTAGAGGCTGGCCAGAAAACATTACAATGGCAAGAAATAGTGCCTTAGCTGATGCCAGAGAATAGACCTTTACCACCTTCTGAACACGAACTCCCAGACTGGCAGTGTTTGGTTTCATGCAGTTGCCTGCAGACTAATTTTTGTTTCCCCTCTGGCTACTCATCTGTTGTAGCTGCAGCTGCAGTCCTGAAATGTGGGCATTCTGGGAGAAATGTCAGGCCTGAGAGTACACCCAGAGAAGCATTTTACTTCACATTAGTAAAACGTTTTTCCATCCAAACCATAATTATTGCTGGTCAGATATAACAGCTCATGGAATAACCTCTCCTAGAACACAGGATGTTTCTTATGCATGGCTGGAAAGTGTTCTGATTATCCCATGTCAGTGCCTTCAGTGCAGACAAGTTGTATTAGTCAGGAATCAGTCCTGATCAGAATTTTGGTAGTTTAACTTGCTTCAATTCATTCTGGTATCTCCATCCAACACTGTCAGAGCCACTAGTCTCCATTATGAATGTTACTTCTTCAGAAACAAATGAGAAGAAAAAAAGACAAACCAAATAAACTCATTGCAGTTGAGATTTTACTTCCTTTTTTTATTTGAGTGTTCTGCAAAACCAGTTTGATTCAAATGTACATTCCGTTGAACAGTGCTGCTTTTATAAATGTTGAGCAAACAGCACAGCAAACTCTAAAGAGGCCATCATAAATCATAAATCCACTATGACTGAAAAAATAGTGGGACTAATAACACTCTTGTGTTGATTATGTTCTTCCCTGGAATAAATAGTACAGTTTCTCAGAGAGCTGTATGTGTTTTTAATAATGATGTGGATATTACACTGAAGTGGAAATGTGATAGTGAAGAGTTCCTGATTGCAAACAGGTATGCAAAAGACTTTGGATGAACTGAAAAATAAGAAAGAGATTGAAAATTGTGAGGGCAGGTGAAAATTTCTCAATGCTTTTAGACGCTGATAGGAGAACAAAAAAAAAAAAACAAAAAAACTTTAAAGAACACAGAACAGCTCTGTACATTATGAATCAAAAGGGAGGTGTCTGCTTTAAACTATTTAATGTTAGCTCATGAACTTTTCATTCACTTTGTGCTTCTACAGTGGGCTCTTTGGATGCAAGCAGCTGAGAGAGGGGCTGGGAATTGGGACTCAAAACTTTCTCCTAACTTAGTGCTGACCGGGGCCAGTCCATTGACGTAACGTAAATATTCCTCACTCTTCATTTATGGAAAGTGGAAAAAATGTGACTATAGGCAAATTGGGATGGTTGTGCAGGGTCCAGTCTCTTCAGGAAGGCTAGAGGCATGAGCAGCTACTGCACAAGTTACTCAATAAAGAAACCTGGTGGCAAGGGACAATTGTGTACTTACACCATAAGGGATTCCAAAGCCTTGAACATGACAAAGTCCTGTTTTGAGAAAAAAAGAGAAAAGATGGTTTTGCATAGAGAAGGGGAGATAAGCAAGAGCTGGGGAAAAAGATGAACTTCTGACCTTTTTTCTGAAATCTTTTCTGTGCCTGAAGATAGCTCAGGGCTGAGCTGAGTAATGAAAACCTGCATTTAGGTTTTTTCCCTCTTAGAAAAGAGAAATTGCTCACCTCTTCCACTTGATGAATTGATTTCTTGAAAGGGACAAAACAAAACCTCTGTCTGCAGAGACTTCTGGAAGTGAATTCTCATCTAAAAGAAAGAAGGAAGGAGAGAAAATCTGCTGCAAGTTTTCCAGAGAGCAATGCCTCAGATGTGTAATGCTTTCACAGGCTCTTTTTATGTCTGTCCTGGATCAACAGTATTTTCAGTCAGGCTCATTTTCAAACAACTGAGCAGCAAGGAGGGTGTGCAGCAAGCCTGCTACCCTGGACTTTAGTATAGCAGACTTTGACCTTGCTTATGATGGTAGTTAATGATAGGCTAAAGCCATGGAGGGAATAGAAAAAAGCAAGCTGGTTCAAGGACCACTTCCTCCAAGCTCAGGAGTAATGCTTCCCAACAAACAGAAAGGCAGACAAAAATGCCAGGAGGCTCACATGGATGAACAAGGAGCTTCTGAACACACTTGGATGTGAAAAGAAAGTCTACAGAAAGTGAAGGCAAGGACAAGCAGCTTGGGAAGGTGTACAAAGAAGCTGTCCAAGAAGGCATCAGGTTAAGGAAGCTAAAGCCCAGATAGAATGGAATCTGGCTAGGGACATCAAGGGCAACAACAATAAAAAAAACCTTCTAAAGGTATGTCAGTGATAAAAGAAAGACTAGGGAAAATGTGCATCTGCTCCAGAAGGAAACAGGAGACCTGTATGGAGAAGGCTGGGAAAAGGAACAGTCCCCGTGGGAGAAGATGAGTTTTGAGACCATCTGAAGTACCTGAAAGAGCACATCTATGGGATGCGACGAGATACATCTGCAGCTCCTGAAGGAACAAGCAGATGAACTTGAAAAAGCCACTTTTCATCATATTTGAAAAGTCATGGCAGTCTGGTGAAATTCCCACTGGCTGAAAAATGAAAAACATAAACCCTATTTTCAAAAAGGGAAAAAAGGAACACCCTGGGAACTACAGGCCAGTCAGTCTCTCTTCTGTGCCTGTCAGAATCATGGAACATCCTGAAAGCTCTGCTGGGGCACATGGAAAATGTGGAGGTGGCTGGTAGCAACCAGCATGGCTTCACCAAGGGCAAATCATGCCTGACAAATCTGGTGGTTGTTTGCAATGGGTCACAATGCTGGTGGACAATGATTGGTATTGGTACTAGTGCTTCTTAACATCTTTGTTAGAGACATTGGACAGTGGAACTCTCAGCAAGTTTGTTGATGACACCAAACTCTGTGGTGTAGTCGATATGCTGGAGGGGAGGGACCTTAGTAGGCCATCCAGAGGGACCCTGATAGGCTGGAGAGATGCTCCCATGCCAACCTCATGAAGTGTAAGAAGGCAAAGTACAAAGTCCCTCAGCATGGTTGTTTTGACAAATTTTGCCACCTGACTTCATGCACTGCTATTTAACACTGCCCTTTGTATGCTAAATTCCTCCATGCTGCTGAAATTTTTGCAACAGTGCTCACAACTAATGCAATATAAGTAAACACTCTTGGTTAAGGTAATTACAGGTTTTGACTCCAAAGCCACAGAGAAGTGTCATCTTCTAAGTCTACCTATACAGAAAACGTGTATTGGTTTTGGAGTAAAATTAACAGTTCGTACAGATTCAAGTAGTTTTTTTGTATGTCTATTTGAAGATCTGTACTACAGCCAGATACTAAGCTTCTAATGAGAGAGAGGCAGGGTTTTGTAGGCTCAAACTCAGTTGTATGAAAAAACTTAAATAACTCTTGGTAACACCTGTGATATCCTTGGGAACACCTTGAAGAATAAGATTCCAGATAGCTTGTCCCATAGGGAGTGTCAGTGTCATAATGGTTCTTCACCATTCCCAGTACCAGCATTGTTCCCATCTGGTTTGCCCGATCAAATCTGCTTTGTTCTGTCTGAACATCATTAGAGCTTTATCATCTTCACAGGGACTGTATTTCCCGTGTCTGTGTTCAATGTGTCATTGTTTCACATGCCTGCAAATGTTTATGCAGCCACCGTTTTTGTGTATTGGCTGAGGAAGCAGTACATAAGGCCACTGGTGAAATGGATCCTGTGTACAGGTGTTGCAGCTGGAGAATGTAGTGTGAGTTAGACAATGTTTTGTCTCACTCAGCTGTAATGATTGCAGAGATGGTAAAACAGGAATAGACAGCAAATTTGTAGAAAACTCTTTAAGTAAGCAAAAACATCTCATCCTATTGGCCATCCAGTAGGTAGTAATGGATATCAACAGGAAGTCTCCTAGGGCATTCAAGCATGGGGAAGAAGGATTTCATTCCAGTATTTCAGCAGAGTCCTGATTTTTACTGCGAGGAGCCATGTGCAGCTTTGCTCACATGCCTCATCTTCTTCATGAATAAAGGATACCTATCTGTCACAAGACAGGGACAAGGAGTACCTGGAGCTACTGGTGCTATCTCAGCTTTGGGTAGGGTTACCCTTGTATCTTTACATTAGAGACTTCACGCTAGAAATAGTACACTGTATACATTGTAATTCTGGAGATAGTTTGTGAGAGAGAATCTCTCACAAAGTATTTTTTCCAATGGTGATCATCTAGTAGAGATGTAATGTAAGCAGACTTATATGGTTTGTTTGCCTTTGAAGGTGGCTGTTGTTATCTGTAGTTGCTTCTGAAGCATCTGCCAGAACAGGTTATTTTCAATTTAAATCATACCTGTTGTATTCATCTTTACAAAAATCATAACTTGTGTTAAAACAGAGATATGATCAATCCACAGAGATATTTCACTCTTCAGACAGAACGCGCTCGGGCTCTCTGTGGTGATGTGGAGGCATGGCCTTCCTGAAGTGGGAGGTGTTCATTCTCATTTTTTCCAGCCACAGCTTTCTGTTAGTCTTTAGTAAAGCAGAAGTAAGTGAGAAGTGCTGTAGTTTTGCTAGACAATGTACCCATCTGGTTGTGAGAACAGTGTTGGACCTGCAGTATTTTTACTCCCTTGTGTCCCAGCAGAGCTTCAGTCTGGGGACTGTATGGTTGTTGGCTGGCTTCTCTTGTCAACGCATCAACAGAAGTTGTTATCCAAAGTCCTGGAAGAAATTTAGTTGTGGGGGGGGTGTCTTCTTTTTTTATTATTATTTTTTTTTATTTTTTTTTAATTTTTTTTTTTATTTATTTATTTTTTTTTTATTTTATTTAATGATGCCAGTCAATTTTAACTTGGCAGCCCCAGAACACTCTAGAGCCATAGCAATATGGCTGGTGATTTTTGGAATGAGGCAGGTGTGGATGCAGTATGCAAATTGCCATCAACCATCCAGCAGTCACATTGTCATCTTTACTCATGCAGAGAGGAGGAGGGATCTTTCCATGAGTCTGAATTTAGATATCCAGAGGAGGGAACACTAGGAAAGTGTGAATATCTGTTTCTAATTTGAAGATGAATTTAGAAAATCATAGATGTAGGAAACTAATCAATAACTCAGGGATGGACACTCTTTAATGTTCACTCCTTGTCTTCAGAAAGTGTCCACATGCTCTGTTATTGGAGTTTGGAGTGAGAGCTTTTGTGGGAGCAATTTCTGAAGGGGGGTAGTGTGCCAGGACAGAAGGCTTGAAACTAAGATTGGACTTGATGAAACAAGCTCCCCTCTAGTCTCTCAGAGCTTGCCTATCTGTGGCTTGATAAATTACCCAGGTACCTGCTGTCAGCTGACCAGTAATGTGGCAAGCTGAGTGATCCCATTGACCAGTCGTAGCCCTGAACCCTGGGACATAACCTCTCAGCTGGCTTGCCATTCCACGTGATAGTGGTTTCCCTTCAGACTCTTCAGAGGAGGGATTTATGTCATTGCATTCTTAACACTGGTGACATTTGATGCTGTTCCATCATTTTTCCTGAGCTTGCTCGAGTGTGATACAAGGACCAGGAAGAGGAGCAGAAGCCAGTCTTGCCCTTCACTGCACCAGTCTGGGATGAGGAGGTGTATAGATATCTGGGCTCTTCTTGGTTTGTTTGTCTTCAGCAGCTGGCAGGGGCTGTGAGGAAGGGCAGGACAAAATCAATTTTCCCTGTTGAACAGGATAAGAGGAGGGTGACCTTGTTGATGCATCTCTAGTGTAGGCACCTCTCATATGTAGCTTCTTGGAACAAAGGGGAGAACTGGAATGGTGACTGGATTGTCAGGCAGGAGACTGTCATGCTTGTTAGCTTCTGCTAGAGGCTGTATTTCTGCTGCTATATTGCTACTTTTCCTTTTGCCAGCTAAAATAACACACATTCTAGAGTCTTATTTGTTTCACAGTGCACAGGGACCTAGAAACTCTCAAAACATTTAAGTGCTAGAAAGCTTTGTTTATCATGGATCACCACGTGTCCCAAATGTAAAGGGTATTAGCCAACATCATCTCTGTGCATAACTGTTCCACATGCAGCTTGGTCTTCCTCACACTTTTCATAGTACTGAGCCAAGAATTTGGTACAAGAAGAGTTATGTATATTTCTGTTGGAGCTAGAGGTGAAACACTTTTTTTTTTATTTTAATTGTTGGGGAGCACCTGTGATACCTAAAAGGACAATTTGCCTGCTGCTACATGTGTATTATTGCTGTTAATAATAAGTGTGTCTCATTTAAACAAAGGCTTTTCATGCATGAAATACTTCACAAACAATACCCCCAGAAAACCTGTTATAAAGGTATAAATGTTGCATGGATATGCACTTCAACAACAGGATATACTACCGTGAACCTTGTTACCATGGTTCTTTGCTGTGTGTATAATTATTATTTATTAATTATTGGCTTTATGCAAGCTCCCTAAAAGTTTCTATTAAGGATTCAATTGAGTTGGATTTAAAACTCGTTTCTGTTCTGAAAAGGAGCTGGACAGGAGAGGATCGACAAGATGAGAGAGAATGCTCTACCAAGAGAGTAGGAGAGTAGACCAGGAAGAGAAATTATGTCTCTAGGTGAATCTGAGAGCCCTACAAGGTTCCTGCATCCCTTGTAACTGAACATGTTGTCAGGTGTTTCAAAAGCAAGGTAGGTACTTCCTTCACCATTTGATTCCCAAAATATAGCGCAGTTTCATCCTTGCTGAAATGTTTTACCAACTCATGAAACGTTTTAGTTGAGTACCCTTCTCCTCACCTGGACAATGACATCCTCTGATTACCTCCCTGAGCCAGGACAACTGTTGAATCTGAAGGGTTACAGATTTGTTTTTAGGAATATTATATTGCAGCAGAAGAAAGACAACCAGGGTTTGTGTTTTTTGTTTTTTTTTTAGCTTTCCCTAAAATAATTTTAGGACCGGTAACCTGGGTAAGTAAGAAATTACTTAGAGCTGCCTGGCCTCACAACCTCTCTCCACCTCCATTTTCTATCCTTACTCTCAATGGTACCTAAGCTGTAGATGGTGTACCCTCCTGTAGATCATACTCATCTGGGTTTAGGATTGCAGCCATGTGATTAGACACATCTTGGATAAAAACTGTTCTTTGTCACCCTCAAAGTACAGGTACAGAAGCCTTGCTTCTGCTAGCAAAATGCTGTTTAATATTTGTCCTCTGCTTGTGCTAAGCTTGTGCCTAGAGAAGTTGTAGTTAATTTAATTAATTCTAGGAATGCATGTGAGGATACCAATCTGAAACAGAGGTCCAAGCTTGGGCCCAGGCAATCCACTGACTCAGAATTATTCTGGCTGAAACAATAGGTAAGATCCAAAGCTGTAAGGGTTAAACTGTAAAGTCTGCCCATCCATGCTGAAGGGCAAGTCAAGCCAGACCTATTGATCAGAAGGAAGAGTAAAGGGGCTTGATAGGCAGTGAGTCTCAAATGCTTCTGAATCAATTGGATACTTCCCAGTTCAAGTTCAGGGATCGAAATACACACGACAGAAATGTGATCATTCACTTCCCCATCTAGATATGACAATATGGTCTCCTGTGGACAACTAGTGCTTAAGGAGAGATGGAAATGTCTTGATCCTACTCGGAATGGGATTGCCAAAGAAATGGCTCTCTGTAAACTCCCTTTCTCTCCCAGGAGAAATCATCTATCATTCCCTCAACACGATGCAGGATTAACAGAATGGACTCGATGATCTCTGAGGTCCCTTCCAACCCAGCCTATTCTATGATTCTATGATTCTATGAACAGAAATCTTTAAATTTTTGCCATACAGCTCCAAATAGACCTCTTAAGTTAAGAGACCCTTTTCCAAAACACATGTAATCTAAAGAGCTTCCATCAGAATCAATGCAAGGGATTTGCACACCGAAAAAGAGAGAGGAAGAAGCAAAAGAAAAGAAGAAAGGAAGCAAAACACAAAGGGTCAAACCAAACATTAGGGATCCAAAACTTGACACTTATCTCAAAACATAGAGGTGTGTAATTCTCCTCACTTTATTTACATGACATAGCTCACTGTCTCGGTCTTTCAGTCCTTCTTTTTTCTTGATAGTCTTAGGGACTTCTATCTCTAGTCAACCATCCTTGCTGTGAATTTCTTTAAATTGTAGCACTATAAACTTCCAGATTTGTCAGAGGAATTCCTGGGGATAAAGCCCATTTGATCATACTGAGACCTGCTAAGTTAACTGGGACTAACTAAAGAGATGATTCTTGCCTCATAGTTTTACCAGCAACTACTTTTAAGGAACAATATACATGTGTGTTTGTATTCATGAATATTATGATCTTTGTGTGTGTTGCTGAGAATTTGGACTCTAGACTGCATATTGCTACCTTCAGCCTTAATGGTCTCAAATGTGTTGGTACAATTTGAACTAATTTCTCATATTGGTTTCATTTACAAACATTTTTTGAGTGTAAATGTGGCTTTTGGTTATATGGAAAAGCTGTAGATGTAATAAAATTGTGATGACAACCGAAGTGAAAAAGTGCAGAATTAGGAAGAGAAAAACCTGAAAGAAAAATCCAGAAGGGAGATGTTATTATGCAAATTCAGAGGTAGTCAATATATTTGCTACAAGAAAATTATAAATTTAAGTGTGCAGAATTGTAAGAAATCCAGTAGCCTTCATGCAACACTATGTAAATAAAGTCCTTAATTACCAATCATACCTCTAAGGTTATGTAAACTTCATGTGTTAAAATACAGTTCCTTGCTGCAGTTGCAGCACTGAAATGATCTTATTAGAAATTTTGTATTATTATTATATCATTAGTCCCACAGAAAACAAAAAGAAGCAACAATGAAGATATTTGCCAGTGGAATGTCTTAGCTTCTTTCTGACCAATTCTGACTCTTCACCAAAGTGCGTGGATTTCCATGCTTTAAATAAATCAGAACACCAAAACCTAGGCTGAGTGTCTTGAGCCAATTGCTTTAAGTCTGTAAAAACTAAATATAGAGTAATTTAATTCCAGAAATGCCTTCTATAGTGTTTTAGGACTGTGCAGAGCAAATGGCTGGCAAAGAAAAAGAGAGAGATAAAATTTATGTCCTGGAGAACAGGAAACAAAATTAATTTCCATGAAAATTAGGCTTACTTTGATAAATAATTACAGGGAATGTTAGATGTTCCATCTAGGAACTGCCCCAAGGAGATTCTGTGGATATTAATTGCATACTCTTATGTAAAACCTCCATTTATTTCCTGGCTCTTACTTTGAGACTAGAAACCTTTTAACAAGCCAAAGAAAGGGGACAGGATCCAGAGAACGTGCTTATCTCCACTGGAGTTTACAATGTACTGTGCTTTTCTTGGAGAGGAGAATTGTTGTCCTGCTGCCCCCCTGGCACCGGGTGTGGCTGTTTTCCTTTTCAGCCTTACATTTCTTTTGACCCGATGTTTAGATATCATCTGATTCAACTGGCCTGTATTGTTTCTTCTGCACTGATGCTGTGAGTCAGAGACAAAAGATGCGTCCAGTCCAAAACCTTAAGCAGTCCAAAACAGTTTTTGCCAGGACTGCCAAAAAAGATTTTGTATAGGTGCTGGCTGTGCCCTCCACCATCACAGGGCATCTCCAAAGTTGGGCACTTGATGCTAAGCTATGGGAGCTGTATCTCCTATTTTACTTGGACTTTCCTTTTTCCTTCATGTATTTGTCTTATTCTGTCTTCAAGGAACACAGATTCAGTGTTGTTAGTGACAACAGCAGACAACATCTTGAGGCCAGCCTACCTCATCCTCTTTTCATCTGTCCTCCAGAGAAGGGCATTCTCAAATTTAGTATCAAACAAAAAGCTTGAAAACTGTTAATATATGAGAGCTCTGAACATCAAGTAGCAACGCAGAATATCACTTTGCAAAAATGTTGCTTAATGCTTTATACTTCCAGTGCTTCAGATGCTCATTTTAGATTGCTTCTTTTTAGCATGATAATTAATATTTAATTATAATTAAACATGCTATGTTATAAATAATTTGATACATTATTTATATATAGATTAATATTTTAACCCAGGCTTTCTAGTCGAGTGGAAGAGGCTATGGAATATGTGTAGATGTGCAGAAAAACAACATCAGGTTTTTTTCCCTCCCCAAATTTAAAACTTGCTAGCTTTCAGCCAGCTTTACAAAATAGCTGATTTCAGCCAGGCTTATAAAAGGACAGACATCTCAAGGAAAGTTTGCTTTAAAGTTTTTTAAAAATGTCTGTATCAGCTGGAAGAAGGCAAGAAACTCAAATTTAAAACATCACCAGTAGGAAAAACCACAAATTTACACTCAGTGATTAGACACTAGAAACCCACTTGAGACCTATCCTCCCTTCACTGTACTTTCCCAGCCATGGAAAGAGCTTGTTAATACTGGAAACCTTGTGTCCCACAGTAGCATCAGTGTAGTGGATGTCATTTCCTTGAAAAGCTTTGAGTCTTCAGTATCACTCAACTCATTTGGTGCTATTTGCTCTTGTCTTTATTTCTGCCAGTTATCTCCTGAAGTCTAGCTTCTTTTAGCAATTCTCATTCTTTCCAAACTAGGTAAAAGTTTTGTATCTTCCAACTGACCAGTGCTTCATTGAAGTTCAGATAAATGAACACTGGAGCATTTTCTGTGTCTAGGAAGTAACTGGAAAGACACCAATTCAGTCAGAAACACACCAATTCAGTTAGACATAAAGTATCTATGATAACAGCCCAAATTGTGCATGGTTCATTCTTCCATTTTAGAAGTGTTCTTGTCTTCTCTGTCTTCTAAGTCTTGTTTAACTACTGGTTTAACTACAGGCAAAATGACAGCCTGGGTGTTTTCCATTTCCTATATGCAGCACTGAGCTTGCTGCATTTCAGTGTTTCAGTAGGATTTATGGATTGGTGTGTTTATAAATAAGTTTCAGACATCTAGCAAGGAGGCAGCAGGGTTTCTATCTGTCATCAGCTGTGACACCCTGAAAAAAAAAAAAAAAATTGAAAAAGCTCCTCACCCAGAAGGCAAGGAGTCTGATAAAGAGTTCATTCCAGATTAGACTGGACATCTGTTAGTTGGTTATATTCTTCCAGAGTGTGGCTGCAGATACTCATATGATGAAAAAGAAGTATGGAAAGATAATTTCTTCAAGGTGCCTTCCAGTTTGTGCCACATTAGAGATTTTTCTTTCTTAGGGAACTTTTGGCAGTTACTTTTATCGGCAGCCCTCTCAGAGTTGCTGATACGCTCATCTACACCTGAAGTTCTTCCCTTCAGCGTGCAGATTTACTTAATTTCACTTTTTTGTTATAATTATTTCACATTAATAAAGGTCATTAACATGTCCACTAGTGTTATATTTCTGCATAATTTCTGCATCATCTCAGCTGTTTCCATCCATACAACTACTGCAAAATATAAATGGGCTTGAAAGCAACCCGGATCATTCAGTTCACTTCCCTTTACAAACCTGAAAGCAGCCATGCTGTTGCTCTCAAATGCAAGAGAATAGGCGAGTCATTGCTGCAAAATACAAACAATGTTTTGTCAGAAACAAGTGATAATTCTGAGAAAGCTCTTTAGTGTCCTTAGTTAAAGCAGGTGCCTTCCAGTGCCATGGATCTGGCAGTGTGAGATACCCTGGCTGGAATTTGTTTGACATTATGTATGTGTCCGCATCCAGACTTCTAGTGGACAGTGAGAAATAGGCACTGTCAATACAGAATTGTTATTATCCTAAGGTGAATGTCTAAAAACTGAATACATGATTTAGTGTCTAAAAATAGTACACTCTCTGCATGACAGGAACTATGAATGACTCTGTCAGAATTAGAATGAGGGTTAGGTCAGATGAACTTAACTGTGGTAAACCTGTGGAAATCAGTTCAGTTTCTGCATCTGTTCTGGTTTTTCACCTGTCTATGAAACACCAGGATGTTGGTCTACAGGGAATAAGATGTGCTTGTGCATTTTGTATATATTTAAATAGCTGAGCACTTCTTGTGTCTTCTGGAATGACATTGTCCTTAAATTCTGTTCATAATTTTTTTCTTAGATGTTTAGAAATATTGATAGGTGTTATAATGAATGGTTAATATGTAACCTTAAAAAAACATAACAGTGTATTAAGTGTCTATGAGTCTGTATTTGCAGAAACTAGATGTATAAATCAAAACTCATTATCTTCTTTGCAACAGCCTGAAATCAGCATTGCTTGACTAGGATGTGATTAAATTCTGGAAGGAGCTCTGAAGAAGACTTACAATCTGAGTGAAGCTGAACTGTTATAGTAGATGAGGCAGGCCTTGCTAATAAAATAGATTTACAATGGTGTTTCCAATTTACTCCCTGGCCTCTTACTGATTTCTGCTTAGTAACAGTTCAAGATGGAGTGCATTCACTTGCAGCTCAATCTAATCCATTTCTTCTGTGAAGTGATATGAGACTGGTATGAGAATAAAATAAGTGTTGTGTTGTGCTCTCTGGAGTGCTTCTTTGCTGTTCCTCCTTCTCTAGGCTGACAATACAGGACTGCAGAAATAGACTGGCTCTGTCCCTGTTTTGGCATGGAGCCAGCTGTGTTCCTGGGTGACCTGACATTAACAGAAAAAGTTGTTTCTTTTTTTTTTGCAGCTGAGGTACAATCAATGATAAAAATTGTTTGTAGCTCAGCTCTCTTTAATGAACTCTGATGTTTCTGAGGTAGCACTGTAAAGTGCTCAAAATGCTCCTGAGTACTGGCCTTTGTGGATGAACTGGATTAAACTCTTTCCCCTGCATGTTTCTTGGGCAGAGACATCTCAGGACAGAGCTGGGAGAAGATGCCACTGGATTTGTTCACTGATAACTGAATTGGTTTGCACTGAGGTACAGAGGAGTGCCAGGCTCCTCTCCCTACTCTCAGGAAGCTCAAAAGCAATCAGTGCCTGGCAGGAAATTATGTTTGTAAAATGAATAGTTCTTGTGGGAACTTGTATGTACCATAGGCCTGAGCTTTTGACTCCTCCAAGGCTGTTTTTTCTTAGATGCTAGATTTAAAGCTAGGAGGACCTCTAGAAGCTGCATCTAATAGGAATGATGGCTGCATTCAATTTGTTTTTCAGCCTGTGGTCATTGCATCTGCACTGTCATCCCTCTCCTTGGTGAATGTAATTTTGGCAAGTACCAATATTTCAAGATTAGAGCAAAGTTTGAAGGCTGTAGAGCAATGTCTTCACCAAAGTTTGAAGAGTCTCATACTTGGAGATGGGCTGCCAAGATAGAGGGGCATGTTCTGGATCCTTGCATCAAGCAGCATTGTGTAGTGGTATTATTTAACAGAAGAGGAGGTGAGCTGTAGAATACACATCAGGACCACACACATAATATACACATAAAGGAACATCAGTGCTTGAATAGTTTGTGCTACTGCTTATGTAGCTGAATACATCAAGAATAAAGCGGTAGGTGCCTTCTGACTGGAGACCCACATCTGTAGCTCCTCTATAGGAGCAGAGGTATTGGTGCAGGAGAGATGCAGAGGCTGGGGAGAAGGAATATCAGTTTAAGTGCTAATCTCAGGTTGAGAAAAGGGGTTTACAGCCCTCTTTTTACCAGAGCACAGCAAGGTCAGTCTCAAGCAGCATATTATGCTATGGCAATCTGATGTCAGCCCAGTCCCATCTCTTGTGATCAGGCTGCATGTGTTGCAAGTGTTTTTTCAATGAACAGATGGTCAAATCACCAGAATAAACTTTGACTCCTAGATAACCCCAGTCAAGTTTTCCAAACAGACTGTTTCCAGACTAGCTTTGTAGCCATGTGTGGTGCACATAAAGAAAGGTCTTGGAAAAGCACAAGTGTGGCTTGAATGTTGGCTGTGGTTTTTAAATTACACATCTTGAAGGACACAAGGAGATATCTATGGGACCAGGCACCACCGTAGTGAAAATTCCTCCTTTTCCTTTTTTGTGATTATAGCAGGTCAGAATTTTTAAGATAGTACCAATTCTTCCTTCTAGTTCCTTTTCCCCTATATTTTTTCAGTTCCTCTGTCCATTCTACAGACATAACTGATGCTATAACACAAGTATTGCCTGAGACACAGGTATTTTTATACTGATACAAGACAGTATTTCAGCTTGAGTAATGAGAAGTGGCAGGAACATCTTGTCCTGGTAAGTGTTTTCATGTTTCTTTCTCAGAAAACATGCTACAAAATGGTACTATCAAGATGAGTAAACCTCCTTTTTATGCCTTAGAATAATATAAGAGCCATGCTGTACATTTTGTTGGTCCTACAGTGTGTCTGTTTCGTCCCTTTTACCACTTTGCATTATGGTGATTGACCATATACTGATAGACCAATAACAGTCCAACAAAGCCTGGAAACATTAAAAATTAATCTTGGTAGATAAGTAAGAGAAGAATGTGCAAGGATGCACAGTTGCTGTTTATTGCAGTTATAATCCATTCTTCTTGAAAGCAAGTACTAATTTATCTATTTATACATTCACACACACCACAAACATACATGTGGATTTATTTTGGCTTATCTGAAGTATCCCTGATAATCAAATCTCATTGCCAGCCTGGCAATGAGAACTTTTTATCATTGCTAGGAGAGAATAGACTCTGTTAGTATTATAGTGGGTACTTTACTACATATTTTTAGGTTATTTTAGAGCCTTCCTCTGGCATGTGGCACTGTACTCAGAAAGTTGGACCCTACCATTGCTTTTCCAGGTATGACTCACTCCACGCTTCTCTGCAGGATGGAGTAAAGGAGCCTATACAAGGCTCCACCAAACTGACCTTACCATGTTGAGCAGACAAGCTGACAGTGAAGGAACCTTTGCTTGCCCTGACACCCAAGAGCTTTAATATAGAAATATTCAGAGTACATATATATCTATGTATATTTGTACTACTGACAGAGGGAGAGTAGCATGAGACAAACAAAGAATGAGGGGCAGAGTAATTTTACATCCACAAAAATCTGTTCGCTAGATCATTTGTACTACATGGGGAGTCTGGTAGTATCTGATTTATCTGTCAGAGTTGTCTGTGGAAGCTGACTGCCTACTTTGTTTGCTGCCCAGATATCAGCTTGATTTATTAGCAGAAGCATCACTACTTGTACAACATTGCTTCATGATGTCCTGTGAGTGGCTGTGATGCTGTAAGGAGTGACATGAAAGTTGGATAATGGGACACACCACGAGTGGCCTAGTGGGATGTGAGATGAGGTACATGTAACTCACTGAGATTTATGCAGGGATTCAGGCATGGCAATGTTTCCATGTAGATTTCTTGAAGGAGACACGAAATGGGCTGACTAGTTCCAAAGTATGGCTTTATCCCATGAGATGTCTTTGAAAATCCTAGGGGGAAATTCTGATGACATCCTGTCAAATTGTCATTACCACTTTGAAGACTTTCCATTGTGCTGTTTTTCCTACAGTACTTTACCTGTGCTGTCTCAGTACTGCTCTGTGTGACTGTGTAACAAAAGGCATGTGAGGGGTAATCATTCCTATCAGTTTATAAACAATATTCTTCTTGTGTAACTTTATTATCATCGTGTGCTGAACCAGGCTCAAAAAACTCTTCTGTTCTCTGCTGACAGTCAGAAAGCTAGCAGTGCAGTGCAAAAAGCAGGGTAAGATAAAAGAGTGTAAGTTGTGGTTTCGAGGAATATTATTTTGACAGATTATTACTAACATAGGCTGTGCTGTCTCTTATGGAAACCAAGGTGCTTAGTGGCTTTTGGGAAAAGACACAGTTTCTGAAATTTATAACAGTGTAGAAAGATCTCACTTCTGTCCCTTTCCTTACCTCAGCTCTGCACCCAGGGCTGGTAACCTGCCATTGACAATCTGAGTGTTATGGCCTCACTTGGAGTATTAGCTTACTGGTCTTCCCCAGTGTCAATCTCTTTTCTTTTTGGGAAATCAGAGTTGCAGGGCTAGAAGAGGCAAACCCCTTACCTCTTCTGCTAGAGTGACTCTGCATTGACTATTACACTTATTTCAATATTATGCTTGGTTTGTGTCTTCTTGAGGCTGTGCAAAGACACAACCCTACTAAGCCCTACTGGCCAGTGAGGAAACCCTCTGATTTGTAAATAGCAGCACTATGTTGAGGAAAGCTCACACAGTTGGTAGGAAGCCCTTTGGCATTCAAGTTTCACTGGTTTTGGCTTCCACCTGGCAGCAACAAACAGCAAGTAAAAAAAAAAAATTCAGGGTGCCCTTGCATTCATGTAGGCAGAGACTCTTCTGAACAGTAAATGTGGGAGTGAAGAAAGATCGGGAAACTCAACCATCTGTCAGCATTTTTAAAGTCATATTGAGAAGGAACATTTTTAATTTCAGGGCTTTGGGAAAATTCTTCTCACAACATGTTTCACAGAGGATTTTTTCAGATGGCAGAAGGGACTGCTGGCTAGCTGGTGACACATCTGAACAAGCACAGTTTTCTCTGTAGAGTAGGAGTTCACTGCAGGGCTATGAACAATTCAGAAAAGTGGAAGAACAGAGGGAAAAGAATCTTGAAGTCATTCCTGTGGCTTGTGACTAACCTGAAATACATCTTTACCTGGTGCTTCCCATATGAGAAGGTCCATTACATTGAAATTGGCAGGGTGAAAAAAAGGTATGATTTCTCCTTGCGGAACTTGAAGATAACTAAGCAGCTACTTCTTTCAGCTGCTGGACTTCTTTGCCAAGAAGAATAGGATGTTCGTAGTGAGGATTTCTTCTTCCTCCCTCTCAGATCCACTTGGAATGATTTTTTTATGTTTGATGAAATGCTTTTCTCCTTTTCCACTGATCTGAAGTTCCATATTAAATCAAAATTTACTATGCCTGATGCCATCTGAATGTGTTTTCTCAGGTGCCCTTAGAGAACAGATGTGAGGCCCTGGACTCAGAGAATCAGGCAGAGGACAGACAAGAGGAAGATCTGTCTGGAAGGTCTCCTGTTCAACCCCTGTCTACCAGACGGGTTATAACTACAGCTACAAAGAAAAGGAGAAGGGTAATTGTAGTTGGTGACTCCCTTTTGAGGGGAACTGAGGGCCCCATATGTCAACCAGACCCATCCCACAGGGAGGTCTGCTGCCTTCCCGGCACCTGTGTAAGGGATATTAGTAGGAGACTCCCTCAGCTAATTCAGCCCTGAGATTATTATCCACTGCTGGTAGTCCAGGCTGGCAGTGATGACACTAATGGAAGAAATACCAAGACAATTAAAAAGGACTTCCAGGCACTGGGTCGATTAGTTGATGGGTCAGGAGCACTGGTGGTGTTTGCCTCGATTCCTGCAGTGGCAGAGATGAATGAGGAGAGGAGTAGGAAAACCTATCTGATCAATAGGTGGCTAAGGGATTGGTGCCACCAGTGGAACTTTGGGTTTTTTGACCACAGGCCAAACTTCATCTTACCCAGTCTCTTCAAACACGATGGGCTTCATATATCTAGCAAGGGCAAAAAGACTCTAGCCCATAAGTTGGCAGGGCTGATAAGGAGGGCTTTAAACTAGGTTTGAATGGGGAAGGGGTTGAAACCAGGCTCTCCAGAAAGGAGCCCAAGGGGGGACAGCCCAAGCTAAGAGCCAAATCAGCAGCCCAGCTGAAGTGCATGTACACCAATGCACACAGCATGGGCAACAAACAAGAGGAACTGGAAGCCATCGTGCAGCAGGAAAGCTATGATGTAGTCGCTATCACAGAAATGTGGTGGGATGACTCCCAAGACTGGAATGCTGCCATGGGTGGCTACAAGCTCTTCAGAAGGGACAGACAGGGTAGGAGAGGTGGAGGGGTAGCTCTGTATGTTAGAGAGTCTCTTGAATCTGTTGGAGTTGAAGTTAGTAACAATAAGGTTGAGTGCCCGTGGATCAGAATAAGGGGGAAGGCTAACAAGGCTGATATCCTGGTGGGAATCTGTTACAGACCACCCAATCAGGATGATGAGGATGATGAATTATTCTACAGGCAGCTGGCAGATGTTTAAAAATTGTCATCCCTTTTTCTCGTGGGTGACTGTAACCTGCCGGAGGCAGTCTAGGAAATTCATTGGGTGTATAGAGGATAATTTCCTGTTCCAGCTGGTAAATGAGCCTACCAGGGATGGAGCCCCGCTTGACCTTCTTTTCACAAACAGAGAGGGGCTGGTGGGAGATGTGGTGGTTGGTGGACGTCTGGGACCCAGTGATCATGAAATGATAGTTTCAATACTCAGGGATACAAGGAGGGCCCTTAATCAAACGTCTACGTTGGACTTCTGGAGGGCAGATTTTGGCCTATTCAGAAGACTAGTGCAGAGTGTACCCTGGGAAACAGTCCTTGAAAACAAAGGAGTCCAGGAGGGATGCACGTACTTCAAGGAGCAAGTTTTCAAAGCACAGGAGCAGGCTGTCCCAGTGTGTTGAAAGGCGAGCCGGTGGGGAAGACAACCAGTCTGGCTGAACAGAGAGATTTTGAAAGAAATTAGGGTAAAGAAGAGATCCTACCAACTATGGAAAAAAGGGCTAACTACTCAAGAAGAATTTAGGAATATAGTTAGGTTGTGTAGAAAAAAAATTAGAGAGACAAAGGCACAACTTGAACTGAATCTTGCCACCTCTGTGGAGGATAACAAAAAGTCCTTCTACAGATGCATCAATAGCAAAAAGAGGGGCAAGAAAAACCTCCATTCCATAATGGACATGGGCGGGAATATAGATATCAAAGATGAAGAAAAGGATGAGGTATTTAACACCTTCTTTCCCTCAGTTTTCAACAGTAAGACAGGTTGTCCTGAGGACAGCTGGGTTCTGGATATTGTAGAAAGAGATAAGAATCTGAACAGCCCCCCTGTAATCCAGAAGGAAACAGTCAGTGACCTACTGAACTGCTTGGATCCCCACAAGTCTATGGGACCAGATGGGATCCACCCAAGGGTGATGAGGGAGCTGGCAGAAGAGCTCGCCGAGCCTCTCTCTATCATCTACCAACAGTCCTGGCTCCCTGGGGACATCCCAGATGATTGGAAGTTGGCGAATGTCACACCAATCCACAAAAAGGGCCAGGAGGAGGACCCAGGAAACCACAGGCCTCTCAGCCTCACCTCAGTGCCTGGCAGGGTTATGGAACAGATCATCCTCAGTGTAATCACACAGCACCTGCAGGATGGACAGGGGATCAGACCCAGCCAGCACGGGTTTAGGAAGGGCAGGTCCTGTCTGACCAACCTGATCTCCTTTTATGATCGGGTGTCCCGCCTGGTGGATGAGGGGAAAGCTGGGGGATGTGGTCTACCTGGACTTCAGCAAGGCCTTTGACACCGTCTCCCACAGCATTCTCCTGGAAAAGCTGTCAGCCACAGCTTGGACAGGAGCACCCTGTGCTGGGTTAGGAACTGGCTGGAGGGCCGGGCCCAGAGAGTGGTGCTGAATGGTGCTGCATCCAGTTGGCGGCCGGTCACCATTGGTGTCCCCCAGGGATCAGTGTTGGTCCCAGTACTGTTTAATATCTTTATTGATGATTTAGATGAGGGGATTGAGTCCATCATCAGCAAATCTGCAGATGACACTAAGCTGGGGGGAGTGTGGATCAGCTGGAAGGCAGGAGGGCTCTGCAGAGGGACCTGGACAGACTGGAGAGTTGGGCTGATTCCAGCGGGATGAGTTTCAACACGGCCAAGTGCCGGGTCCTGCACTTTGGCCACAACAACCCCATGCAGTGCTACAGGCTGGGGACAGAGTAGTTTGAGAGCAGCCAGACAGAAAGGGACCTGGGGGTTTGGATCGACAAGAATCTGAACATGAGCCAGCAGTGTGCCCAGGTGGCCAATGGCATCCTGGCCTGTATCAGGAACAGCGTGGCCAGCAGGTCCAAGGAAGTGATTCTTCCCCTGTACTCAGCCCTGGTGGAGCCACACCTCGAGTACTGTGTCCAGTTCTGGGCCCCTCAGTTCAAGAAAGAGATTGAGGTGCTGGAGCAGGTCCAAAGGAGGGCAACCAGGCTGGTGAAGGGACTCCAGCACAAGTCCTGTGAGGAGAGGCTGAGGGAGCTGGGGCTGTTCAGCCTGGAGAAGAGGAGGCTCAGGGGAGACCTCATCACTCTCTACAATTCCTTGAAAGAAGGTTGTAGCCAGGTGGGGGTTGATCTCTTCTCCCAGGCAACTACCAGCAAGACAAGAGGGCATGGTCTTAAGTTGTGCCAGGGGAGGTTTAGGTTAGATATTGGAAAGAAGTTCGTTACGGAGAAGGTGATCAGACACTGGAATGGGCTGCCCAGGGAAGTAGTGGATTCTCCGTCCCTGGAGATATTTAAAAAGAGACTGGATGTGGCACTCAGTGCCATGATCTAGTAACCACAGCCAATTCTATGATTCGATGATTACTCCTATACTCTTTTTCCAGCTTCAGGTCTGCACACAAGTTGACCACAGGCAAGTTGTTTGCAGCTCTGTGCTCCTCTATACCATATCCTGTGTCTCCACTTCCCCTGTCCCACCAGTTCTCAACAACTTGTCATCTCCTTCCTGTTGTATATACCTCATTTCACAGCATAACTGCTTGTTATTGCTGTCTGTATGAAACTAGGGCTGTAACACACAAAGAGAAGCAAAAGTGAAACTGCACCACTCAACTTGGTGTCACCCAGAAACTTGCAAAGGGTTCACTCTGTCCCACTGTCTGTGCCATTAATAAAGATATTGTACAATACTTGGTCCCAGTGCAGACCCATGAGGGCCCTGTTCACTGATCTCCATTTGGACATTGAGCCATTAATTGCAATTCTTTGGATGCAATCATCCAGCGAATTCCTTATCCATATGCCCATCCACCCATCAAATCCATATCTTTCTAATTTAGGAGTGCTGCATGAGACCATGTCAAAGATATTACAATTAGATAATCCAAATAGATGACAACAGTTGCACTTCCATTATCTGCTGATTCAGTCACTCTGTTGTAAGAGTATAGTAGACGAGTTTGATATGATTCATCCTTGATTTGTACCTGCCTGTCTTCCATGTATCCTTTGATATAAGTTTCAGGATATTCTGTTCAATGACCTTACAGGGAATGGGTGTGAGACTGACTGGTACTTCCCAGGTCCTTCTTATTGCACTTTTAAAAATAGGGAATGGGAGTGATATTCCTTTTTCTCCTATCATTAAGGACACTACCTGGCTGCCATGATTTTTCCAGTGTAATGGAGAGCTTCTTAGCAACTATGTCTGTCAGTTCCCTCAGTGTTCTGGGATGGATGCAGTTAATCAGGTCTCCAGACTTCTGTATGTTCATGTTCCTTATATGGTCTCAAACCTGATCTTCTGTCCCCAGTGTGCCACATATCCCTTTAATTCAGACTCAGGGCCAATAAAAAACCTGTTAATTTTCACTGTCAACTCCATTTTCCATCTTGTATTTTGGGTATTGACATGAAAGCAGTGCAGAATCCAGCCTATAGCAGATTAGATCCTTTAGGCATGCATGCTATTGTTCCTATTTTGCAGGCATGCAGAAGCTCAACAAATATATAAAAAGTAAATACACCTATACTAGACCTTTGTTCATGGAACTTTATCACATGACGTTGCATTCATCAGTGATGATGATGATGATGACAGATGATTTGGCATTATGTGTGGTTAATCACTAAGCAGACTGCTCAGAATAGACAGTATACACATACTAGTGTTATGGCCCAATCACATTGTCCAGCTTTTTCCTAACTATAAGATGATAAAAAAAAATTTGTCCATCTAATAGGCTTTTTTGTTTTTTGGGTTTTTTGTTTTGTTTTGTTTTGGTTTTTTAGGTTTTTGGTTGGTTGGTTGTTTTTTTTTGTGTCCTGCTAACTTTGAATTGTACTGCATAGATAATACTTTAGGAGAATATATTTGGATTATCATTTTGGCGCTGTGCAATTCACTTGAGTACATTGGTTTATTTTTTGTTATTGCTCAAAATAACAGAGAAGGTGTTCCGAGTAAGAGTCACCCCTCTGAAGAGATGAAGTACGCTTTTTGTGGTATTTATGGTACCCATACTCCATTTTTCCTCCATGATACTGAATTATTTTGCATCTTGGATGTGAAAAATAATTTTTAAATACTAACCATTATTTTTTATCTAAACTTGGAATTTTTATGTAGCACAAGAGGAAGAGAACAAACCTTTCCAATGATCCATTCCTTTCTGTGTAGACCCAGCACTATTAAAACAGTCAATGCAGCTGCTAGGGAAAAATTGCTGAAAATACTATGGTGGGGTTTTTTAATCTTTTTCTTTTTTTCTTTTTTTCTTTTTTTTTTTTTTTTTTTTTTTTTTTTTCATCAAATGTTTTGATGAGACATTTTTTCAAAATGTGTGCCTTGGGCATAGCTCCTGTTGAATTAAGTGTAGGATGGGAGGCAGCTAGAAAAACACACAACTCAGCTTAGGTTGTTTCATTGCAGAATAGCTATAGTTAAATTTCAGTGTAGTTCTCTCATCCTGGACAGCATCAATGAGGTGACCACTCAAGGTACACCAGTTCAACTTATAAAAATATTTGAAATCCTTGTTTAAATATAGCACCCGGGAACTGGCTGCAGATGTTCAGCACAAATTAACTGCACTAAGATTAAAGCTGATGCATGAGTTGCTGCCAATAGCTCCCTCTTAAGAGATAAAAGAAGGAGGATTCCATGAAGCATCTTTAAACACAGATGTTACATTTCAAACAAAATGTTGTCCATCTTCTCCCTTCCTTCTTTAAGATCTTGAACAGAGCAAGGTTGATTGATGGCGTTGAGACCTGAAACTAGCTTGAGACATACATTAATTTTTTTCCTACAAATACTCTTTTGTATTCAACTTGACTATAGTGGGATGTTGAGCCATGTGTGAGGGACATTGATGAGGATGCAGACCCAAAGCTGAGTTTGGCAGGCTTTATTGACACACTAATTGTGCTGAACAAACTTGATCTTACTGGTCTCTTTAAAATGTCTGGGACTGAGCATGCTGAAGGAGGAATTCAAACTTTAACTGCTCAGCAATGTTAATTCATGATAAGGAATTACCTGGCATGGAGGGCAAGAAGGTCTATCTTCAGAAGGGGTTAAATTGGCAGATTAGGCAAGAAATGCTGCAGAAATTGCTTGTAGCAGTTGTGGAATGTGCTCAGGGGCCATTTGTGGTAAACAGAGCTGTTTTTTTCAGCATGACCCAAACACTAGGCTAGGGAGCAAAACACCGGTGCTCACATCATGGATGCTGTGTAAGTGTGTTTTAGGAATTTTGATTACCTTTTTGCAAACTCCTTGCAGAACCACTTACGGGTGGTAGGACTCTGTCCAATGAATAGTTCATGAAATCTTTCTATATGTAAGTACAAATGTGTGATTACAAATGTGTAGAATAAAAATTCCCCAACATTTAGTGGCAGCAGTAGGATTGCTGCACACTGGTAGGAGCAGCCAGACTGAAACTGGAAGGGTGACACAGATCTTAATTTCAAAATCTCACTTACATATAGTATTCTCTCCTGCTTTGTTCCCGGGCTGGCTGTGACATCAGAAGTAAGTAAATCCTGTTTTATTTTAGTTTGTGTATATAATAAAGACTGGGGTAAAATTAAGGGGATGAATTCTTGCAAAGGCCTTTGTTTAGCCGTATGAGTGTAGGCTGTGTTTGAGACTGCTGAAAGCCCAGATTGAGCTCTGGAGTCATCATCTCCATGGGTGACAAGGATTTGTCTCTTTTGTGGGCCCAGGTTTTGGGGAGACAAAGTCAAAGGGCTGTCTTCTTCAGACACCTGAACCATGGTATCTAGTGATCTTAAGTTAATGCTCCTTCATTATTCTAAAAGTCCAAAATCCAAATGAGATTGGAAAAAGCCTAGAAAGCTTTTGGTTTTGAGGTGGTAAGGTCAATGGTCTGCTTTCTCAGCTATATTGGAATGTCCCTTTATATCCTTTTGTCATGAACAGGCCTTAGCTTTGCTCTTTTTCAGAAAAGTAATTGGACAAATCAACCAAGATTCCTCCTATTTGCATCTGTTAGGTTCAACCTGACTGTGACTTATGACTGGGAAAAGATGTGGGCAGGCCACAGGTCCAATTTGTTCTTCCAACTGATTCTGTATTGCTGAGAGTGTGCACATATAATCCTGATGTGAT
This sequence comes from Florisuga fusca, assembly GCA_038090715.1. Taxonomy (NCBI): domain Eukaryota; kingdom Metazoa; phylum Chordata; class Aves; order Apodiformes; family Trochilidae; genus Florisuga; species Florisuga fusca. The sequence goes on from JAAWXA010000012.1 coordinate 10,037,330, forward strand.
AGTGGATTGGTCCTTTGCTAATGAGCCCACGGTGTTAAATATGGAACGAGCCATCTGGAGTTTAAGATAGAGCACCCATAAGGAGCCTGTATTAGTAAATCCATGGGATAATTTGAACAATTGGATTGAAGCAGCTTTCCAATTGGATTGGAAAGTAGCCAACGTATTCCTTATTTTGCTTTGCTTGCACATGAAGTTTTTGCTTTACTTATGAAACTGTTTTTATCTCAACCCATGAGTTTTTGCACTTTTTCCCTTCTCACTTGGTCTCCCATCCCACCGCAGGGAGAGCCAACAAGTGGGTGTGTGGTGCTCAGCTGGTCACTGGGGTTAAATCATGACAGGCAGAAAGCCTCTTTTCTCCTCTGGTGGATCTCCCACCTGTGGCTGGCCCCCCATGTCACACCCCATCTGTCAGCCCCACAATGTGAGGGGAGGGCTGCCTGTGTCACTGGCAGGGTGGCTGTTTAGCCATGTAACCACTCCCTGGCCAAGGATGGCATGGCTGCATCCTCCACGATATGCTGCTGGACCATGCCTTGCTCAGGAGAAAGCATCACTTGGGCCTCCAAAGAGTAAAACTGAGTCCTTCTTAGGGCACTGCCCCATCCAGGCAGAGAGAGATTATTGATCAAGCTGTTGGAGGCTGTCTTCCTCCCCCTTTGTGAGGAAGAGACCTGCATCCATGACCAATGTTAGGCAGAGCAATGCAGAGCAGAGCAGAAAAGCTGGGGAAAAAAGCCAAGGGCCTGCTGGTATTTCTTTTTGCAGCATATCCATAACCTCCATGGCAGGGCAGGACAAGTGTTGATGCAGGAGGCCAAGTCCTGCATAGACTGGTGCTCTGGTTAAAGCACCAGTAGCCTGGCACCATGGACATGGGATCTATGGGTCCTGGCCTTTTCTGGCAAAACACTCACGGATGCAGCACCACTGGGAGGGAGAAGGTCAACACCCCCAGCTGTCCCCAGCCCACTGCAGCATGTGTAGAACACGGCCACAACACTTGACGATCTCTGTCCCATGTGTCTGGGTGGCTGAAATGGGGGCCAGATACCTGATATCATGCCTCCAGCTGTTCAGCTATACCTGAGTCTTGTGGTAGACTGAGAGAAAGCCTAGTGCCCTCTCTGAGAGTGGAGGGGACCTACCTCCTGCACTCAGTGTGGGTAGACAATGGTTTTGAGGAGCATGTCTTCAGACTGTGGTGACATCAGTCACCTCTCACCATGCAGAGGGAGATTCTGGCTACCCAGCCTCACACAGATGCCATTGCCCTGCAGCATCTCAGCCATCAAATGTAGGGCTGGTGCCAGGGTATCTGGTGGGCAGCTTCCATCCCTACATCTGGGCATCCCTTTTACATGTATACCCAACTCTCCTCCAGACCCTGCTGCCCTGGCTTTGCAGGAAGCTAAGATAGCTCTCTGGAGACAAGTGTTCAGAGACAACCCTGGTGGAGCACAGCATTATACTGGAATATCACAGAATCACACAAAACCACCCAAGCTGGAATGGACCTCTACAGATCATCTACTCCAAACCCCCTGCTATGACAGGATTTTCTGCACATACACACTGTGTCCCAATGGGCTGGACAAATATCTTCTGGTCCAGCTGCTGAAGGTATGCCTCTGAAGTCCTTCATGAACACTGTTCATGGACCAGTTCATTGACATTGCTAAGAAGGCCAGTGGTATCCTGGGATGCATTAGGATGGGTGTGACCAGTAGGACAAGGAAGGTCACCCTCCCCCTATATTCTGCCCTAGTGAGGCCAGATCTGGAATTGAGTTCTGGGCTCCCCACTTCAAGAGAAAGGGCACTGCTTTAGAGCGTCCAATAGAGGGCAACAAAAGTGTGTGGTAGACCTGAGCATCTCTTTTGTGGAAAGGTTGAGAGATTTGGGTCTGTTTAGCCTGGAGGGAAGAATGAGAAGCGACCTTATGAATGTGTATAGATGTCTAAGGGGTTGCTGTAAGGAGAATGCAGGCAGACACTTCTCCGTGGTGCCCAGCAATAGGACAAGGGACAAAGGACACAAACTGGAACACTGGAAGTTCAATTTAATCATAAGAAAAATAAATTATTTGCTGTGAGGGTGACAGAACACTGGAACAGCTGCACAGAGATGTAGTGGTCTCCTTCTTTGGAGATATTAAAAAAAACACCTGGATGCAATCATGTATAATGTGCAATTAGAGCTTTAGCAGGGGGGTTGGAGTACATTATCTGTAGAGGTCTCTTCCAACTCTGGTGATACTGTGTGATTTTGTGACATAGCCATGTGATGGTGCAGAGGGGAGGCCCACCCTGTGCTGGGCAGTGGGACACTCGTGCTGCTGCTGGGGAGAGAGCAGTCCCATGGCTGTCATCAGCCCCGCTGCCTCCTAGTGCAGGGTCTCCTGACTAGTCCAGCCATCTCCAAGAGCTCTGCTGGATCCAGCAGAGATGGGGTCATTAGCACATTAGAGTGATGATTATTATTAGCACAGTGTCTGTCCTTCATGGGGATCCTGGCAGCCCTTTGCTTGCCTCTGTTCTCCCCTGCAGGGAACAAGAAGATCTGTGGGACAACCTAGAGGAATCTGTGTGCAGGCCCTGTGCTCCCAGCCAAGGGCTGTCAATGGTTTTGTGTCCTGAAAACCAGCTACTGGGTGGACTGGTATGACTGAGGGACTCAGTACCAGTGGATGGAATGAGATAGTGGGTTGCAGTACATGTGCCTGCTGCAAGCTGCTAGAGTGTCTGTCTTCCCCAAAACTGCTATGTGTGTACAATTAATTGATGGTGCAATCTGTACCAACTCTGAGGTCCAGGCAGAAATACTACACTGGCAGAGGGTCCATGCTGGTATTTGGGGCTAGGTATCTCAAAGTTTCTGCCTGAGAAGTAACATTCTGGCAGCTCTGCTATCTCCACTCTGCTGGTCCTTTCCTTAGCACTTGGCTGTACATTATCTGGGCCCTGGAAGAGTCTAAAGATAGTGAGATGTAAAGAGGGTTGGAGAAGACTATATCCTAAAATAATGGATATGTGTCTGGAATGAATTTTGGTAAGGTTAGCCAGTGCCTTTACCATCGGGCATTACTTCAGCTCTTTCCATGGATAGGATTTAATGCAGTCAGTCTAGAGCTGAGATGTATTGAAAGCTGTGTACTCAGAGATGGAGAGGGCCTGAATTTACACGTGTGCCTGTAGCTGCTGCAGGAGAAAGTGACTGCCTGCCTTCCCCCAGCCAGTGCAACAGAGCAAGCACAGCTCCCTGGAGGTCAGAAGACCCGTGGCCACTCCTCCTGCTTCTCTCTCTTTCCTTTCTTTGTATAGCCAAGTCATATCATATGGCCACTCTGGCAAAAGCAATTTTTAAAAAAAATTTGTTATTTATACTGTATGCAGACAGGCATGGGTACAAAGACAAACATCAGAAATCTAAGATAGGCAGGGAAGCATTTTTCAGGCCATGGGGTGCCAGGCACAGTTCAGCAGAGTCTGACAACATGAAGAAATTTTCTGGATCTGCTAATGATGTTACCTTCCTGTAGCATCTGCAGTCAAGTGCTTCTCCTCCACAGCTTTCTTCTTGATTAGCCCTTTTCTCTGCACGTCAGCTTTATTCTATTTTTATTGGATTCAGTATAATTTATAACTTAAATAACTTGTCTAACTAATAGAGGCAGGATGTTTCTATCTCTCAAAACAGGAATGAAATTTGGGAAAAGAAAAAAATTCAGCACATTTAAATGTGACTCTACTGTATTGTGGATTTCATGGGGCCTTCTGCTTAACTGAAGTGCTTTTAAAATTGTGGCATCCTTCTTGTTCTTGGATTGGGCCTGTGCTGTACAAGGGGAAACAAAAAACCCAGTATTTTCTCATGTATATTGATGCCTAAATGTCAGTGTGATTAGGCTAAAACATGTTCTCATTTCTCAGTGGATGCTTTAATTTCAGGCCATTTAAGATGGCGTTTACTCAGATTTGCCTGCTCAGATTTTGCCTCTGCTGTCACACAGAGCAGAGAGGAGGAGCTGAATTACTTTTGCAGTGTTATAGAGAAGTGCAGCACTCAATCATATTTGTAAGCAACAACACAAACAGACACACTTGCTCAGTCTGGCTCCTCTCACTTTGTGTTAGCTTCAATTTGCTTACATGCAGTGATCCCTTAGCTACTGTTAAGGAATGGGAAAGAAGGTGGCACACTACAGTGATTATGATGCATGCTCCCTCCCAGAAACTGCATTGCTGCTCCATCACCGATGTGTCTTTCTTTGCACTTAAGTATCCCTGAGGCTGTTGTCCCAAAATCAGGGTCCACCACCCAGCGTGCAATAAATTGATCCACACACAGGGATATTTGCTTTAGTTTCCAGTTCTGTGCAGAAAACAGATCCAGATGGTATTCTGTAAGGCTATCTATATATCTCAGCTTCCCAAAACACAGCGGCTAGTTTTATACACAGAATTATGTAAAATTACTGTATCTCTGATTATATCCTCTTGTAGAACTGATTGATTAGCTAGTTCTTCACTCCCATGTAAAGTGACAGTGCTCAAAAATTTCACTTTGCATGCTCAAAGGGTGGGTGACTTTTTGTTAGTAGGGGTCCACCTGGCCTATGGCCTTCAATGATTCCCCTGGAGGCAGGATTATGTACCTGGCTAAAGTGGCTGGAACAAAGGAGGAATGGCGTCTGGAAGAAGAAGAGAACTGATGACTGGGTGGAGGAATACACCCTTCTGCTCCCCTCCAGCCAGCCTGTCTTCCAATGAACCTGGCTGGATGACAACTGCCCCTTCGGAACAAAAAGGGCTCAGGGGTATATATGGCTGTCCATGCTTTGGTTTTGTCATCTCTTGGCCCATCGCCATTTCTGCACTGGACCCTGTCCAGGATCAGCACCATCCTGAAGAACCTCGCTGGACAGCTGGACCCCTGATGATGACTCTGTCTCTCTCTCATTCTTCCCACTTTCTTACCCTTTTTTCTACACTTTTTCTCTCTCTCGTTCTTTCTTACCAATTCCTTACCACTTTTTCCTCTCTCTCTTATATCTTCTTTTCCCCTCTCCCTCTTTTGCCTGGCTCTATATTTTTGCCTGTGTCAATTGTCAAATAAAATCTGCTTGCACCTGACCCTTTTTTATGGTTGGACTTTGTTTCGCATATCCAAAACAAAAATAAATTTTAATGTTACCTCAGACCGTAACACTCACTTTCACCCCTTTCATCTCTCTTGTAGGCCTGTTTCTCAAGGATGGGTTGTTGACTACTGAGGATGTGTTTTTCCTCTGATTCTTGCTGTCTCAGTGTTACATAAGCTGTATTTTTATTCTATGTGTCTCTTTGTTCTCTGTTATGTGATTTTTCCCACAATATTTTACTTATTTCAATTAATAACTTACATCAAGACCAAGTACATGCAGAAATTACTCTTTGAACTTTTTACCATTCAAATCTGAAAGTGATTTTTTAAACAACAGATCACCAGTAAAAAGGCCAAGCAGTAAATGTAGAAATTAAAAATTTGTCCCTTCCAGGTATGTCTACCAAAAAAACCCCTCCCCAAGCAAATTCCGTAAAGCTAGGGTAAACCCTGAGCTTTGCATGTTTTGCAAGCAAAGAAACTCACCAGTGGAAGATGACTTTTACAGAGATAAGCCAAGCTGCACTTAAGCAAGATTAGCAATCTGGTTGAGACTCCCCCTCTTTTCAGGGGTCATTAACCCTCTCTTCCCTGTGGGGTTATTATTCTTGTCTACCTGGTGCATTTCATTCACTGAGAGATAATGCAGTTTGTAGCAGGTGTTTTCAAGTGCTTCAACCAGCACAGACTCATGGGGCATCTCAGTGGCAAGTCTGCACGTAATCACACTGAAGTCTTCCTAGGCTGCAGAGCTCTGTCAAGGCACACAAAGTAACTGAAGCTTTCATAAGGGGCTGTAATACCCCCATTGGTGTGTGTGCACCTGAAAATGCACACACAATAACCCTGGCAAGGTTGGGCAGCTTTGTGTTCAAAATTAAGATCGTATTATTTCAGTAAGACCAGACAAAAGCATGGTCTGATACAAAGGACCTGCAAATTGCCTTTTTTTTTTTTCTTTTACCTACCTGTTAATCATATCTAAGTGACATTCATGCAGGCTGAAACTGTATTACAGAATAAAAGAATCGCAGTATCATCAGAGTTGGAAGGGACCTCTAGAGATCATCTAGTCCAGCTCTCCCACTAAAGCAGGATTATCCAGAGCATGTTACACAGGACTGCATCCAGGGGGGTTTTGAATACCTCCAGAGAAGGGGACTCCACAACCTCCCTGGGCAGCCTGTGCCCGTGCCTTGCCACCTTCATAGTAAAGAGGTTTTTCTTATGTTTAAATGGAATTTCCATGTTCCAGATTGTGCCTGTTGCCCCTTTTCCTGTCACTGGGAACTACTGAAAAGAGTCTGGCTCCATCTTCCTTGCACCTACCTTCTGTATACTTGCAGATATTAACAAGGTCTCCCTTCAACTTTCTCTTCTCCAGGATAAAGAGTTCCAGCTCTCTCAGCCTTTCATCATCAGAAATTCTTCCATATGCCAACCACATTTGTCCTCTCTGATGGACTCTCTCCAGTAGTTCCTTATCCCCCTTGAGCTGGGGTGCCCAGAACTGGATGCAGTGTTCCAGCTGTGGCCTCACCAGGGCAGAGTAGAGGGGGGGGAATGCCCTCCCTCGACCTACTGGCCACACTCTTTATGCAGCCCATGATCCTGTTGGCCTTCCTGGCAGCAAGGACACACTGCTGGCTCATGGATAATTTGCTACTAGGACCCCAGATCCTTCTCTCCTGAACTGCTTTCCAGCAGACCCACCCATAACCTATATTGGTGCTTGGGGTTCTTCCTTCCCAGGTGCAGGACCCCGCACTTGCTGTTATTGAACCTCATCAGGTTCTTCTCTGCCCAGATCTCCAGCCTGTCCCGGTTACATTGGATTGCATCATAGATCTCCAGAGTGTCAGCTATGACATATTGCAGGATTTTTGAATTATAAGCATCCTGCTTGTACATAGACAGAAGACAACCAAGAGCATCTGTTGATGCATCCTAAGAGCAGAAATGCTCCTGTTGTGTTCTGCTACTGTGTAGGAGTATAACACAGAGCCACCTGCTTCCATGGCCAACTGTAGCCATGTCAGTCAGGGTTCTGGGCATGACACTAGGCTCAGGACATTCATGGAAATTGAAAACTGTCTCTTTTGCCTAGGGCAGGGGATACCAGGCATGCACACGCACTTCAAGCGTATTTCCTTTAGTCCTGCCAGCAGTGACTGTTTGTGGTGGTATTCCTGTATCCTCTGTAGAACTGAACCTTCTTGTCTGACCATCCATCAACATGTTGCTGTTCAGCTCTTTTCTCCCCATTTCTGATGTGTATGTAGTGCCTGCCAGAAGAATGTTGGGGTGAGAAAGAGTCACTGTGTCAGTGATTCATTAGCAAAAAAAGGTAAAGATGTGTCAAAGCAAGCTTTTCTTGGTGCAGGTCAGAGAAGGAGACAGAGCTATGGACTGACTCCCATAACACCAGCTTCTAGTTTCTCTAACAGTTAAAGCTGTCTCTGGATCTTTTTCCCTGGCAGACCCCTCCTGACTGCTGTCTGAGATGAGTCTAGTGAAAAATAGGGCAAAGAGGAGCTTTGAAAGTCACAATTCCTATTTCCCACCTTGATTCTGCTTTGCTATAATTGTGAGGCTATGGATGAGGCCTGAAAAATCCCTCTCTGGCAGCAAGAAAATGGTCAGTATTTGTGTTATTCTTGCAGCTTTGGTCTTCTCTTAGCTTTCATTCTGTCATCCACATCTCTCTTAATTGTGTTTCTCAACTACCTGTGCAGGTACTGTTCCCTTCTTCAAGTTTAATGCTGCAAAGGCCTCAGCAATACTTTGTTGCTTCCTACATTGTGTTTCAGTTCCAGATCACAAGTTTATGCTGTTCTGTTTATAGTGACGTATGTTTTATATTTAGTGGCAGAACAGCAGTAGCTGCTGCTGTTGTTTTATCGATTTGTAAAGATTCATTCCCTCTTGTTTACATGATAGTGCAATTTTTTTTTCTGGTGTGTTTTGTTCCCATAATTAACTCATGCAAATCTTATGTTGGGGAGCCCACACTGTATGGTCTACTACCCACCAGCCCCAGGAGAATAATTCTCTAAAATGAATTCTTTTCATTGACTTGCTCATGTAACACTTTGACCCTGGTGAAATCTGTAAAACCTTTTTCCTTCTTTATTTTTCCTCTGTAAATTCTTTTGCCGTTGGCAGGAAAACAGTACATGCTAGACTTAGGTTTAAATTGATTTCTTCACAGCAAGGTAGAATAACTGTCTCCCCTGAAATGACATCAGAAATCTGAAAGATACAAGCCCATATTCTTTCATTTTCATCTGGATTGCCTTAGTGACCACTTCTTTCTGTTTGGTATATATTTCGGTATAATTCCATCCATCCATCTTTCCAGCAAGCAGATAACTAAGAGAGTACTTTTGTTAGTTTAGTGTCTTATTTCCTTTTCAAACATTTTGGTGAAAGGCTTTTTTCTTTCCATTCTTCTGTCATGTATTTCTGGAATGTGGTCTCTGGTTACACTGATTATGACTCAGATCAATGTACAATCTTTTATATAGATTCTAAAAGATAGTCCATGGTAGAGGGTGTAATGTTTAATATCAGATTTACTTATCTGAAGATAACTGATGTCATATAGGATTTTGGATGTAGCAGAGTGATACAAAATGCATTGAAAACAAATACAAGTTACACTTAGCAAAATACAGTAATTGCAATACACAATTCTATTACGATACCAATATGATTCACATTATGGGTGTCCATAATATGCTCATCATTCTGATGCTGGGTGTCCCCAGTCTCACCAAGAAGGCATATATATGTTGAAGCCAGCTCAATCCCATTGCTCTCTTTGAAGTTCTTTTGTTAGTTGTTCAACTGTTATCCTGGTCACGTAGCTGTTTTTCTAGAACAAATGCCACTCTGGAGTTCTCTTTGTGTTGAGATAGCTTTCTTTGCAACAGCCATGGGTATTCACAACCTACATTATTCTATGAGCTTCAGAGGCACATCCCCCTGGTCTTTCTCTTCTGCTTCCTTTCTCTTTAGCTTCCAGGCCTTTATGCTCATCTGACTCACCATCATGGAGTTTCCTCGTTGGGTAGCAATGTCAGAAGTTTACCAGACATTGCTCAGTTGAGACCTTTATTGCAAAGCAAAGATATTCTGGAGGAGATAAAGGACTGTTGAATGGTGTAAAACAAGATCTAACTTCATTAGTGTTGCAGAGAGGCTTGGAGAAATTGCCAGCAGAGCCAATATGGTTGTAGCAAAATCCCATTTATTAAGCTCGTTAGTGCTGAATATATACCTTTCTCTTATCAGTGTTACAAACATGGTGTTACATTATTGGTTAACACATTTCAAACCTGTTTTTAACTTATAAACTAATTGGCTAAAGGCTATTGTCCAAGCCCATCAGAGGGTTGTCGTGATTTAAAAACTGATTGTTATTGTCGTTGGTCTGTTATCTTGTTTTTCTCCAAAGCCAGCTGCAAAGTCTGTTCATCAACACATTCCTGAATGTGGCTTGTTCAGTACGGATCTGTCTGAGTGGAAAAACCCCACACATTAGCACTGGACAAATGGTGTGATGTTCTTAGTACTAAGGAGGCTCTGCAATTTTCCACTTACCAGCCTAAATCTGCCTGAAAGAATGAGAGGTGCTGAAATGAGAACAGTCATGTCTTTTCCTTCACCAGAGCATCTCCTCAGTGGGACACCAGACGCAGAGTTGCAGTCTAGGTTCCAGTTCCTGTGAAATGTCCACATCCATCAAAGACAAGAACTATATGTAAATAGAGAAGACATATATGTATATATCTGTCACGTGCTACCTCCATTGCTGTTTTATGGGTTTCATGAGCCCATCCGCAGTGCAGAGCCCCTCAGTAAGTGTGCCCGCCTCATGGCAGTCCCTTTTCCATCATAGCAGTACAAACTGGAGAAGGGGTTCCACAGGTCTGCAGAGGAGGTGTAAGCACTGCTGACAACATTTTTTAAGGGCACTGGCCAGCTGATAATAATGAGTTCTGAATGCTTAAACAGTGGGATATTCCAGTCTTCCCTGACTAGGTGTTGTATTTCCAATATGTTTTGTGCCTTAAGTAAGATGGCCAGAGAGAAGTTTCAATATTGCACTGTCATGAGGTTTTAAAGGTTTTCAAGAGGAGTCAAAACCACGTTGTCTTTACAGTTTTCTACAACATGTTCTGTAACACACCTAAATCCATGCCCTGGCAACAGGCTATAAGTTTACCACTGAACTGGGAAAATTATGGTCTCCTCAGCCTTTTTTAATTGCCAACATTTATTAAAGAGAAACCATCCTTTCATGAACCTAAATAAATTTTCATTCCTTTCTGATAATTTTAAGGAAAAAGCCAATGACAGCAGAGTGAATTACACAGTTAAATTTGAACTGGTTTCACTGAAAACACTAAAGATGCACATATAAATCAATCCAATTTACAGTATTTGAATTAGTACCTTCTTTTGTCTATTCAGCTTCCTGTTCTCCAACAGAATTGCTGAAATTAATTAATACAATACAACCATTTACTACAAGAATACCATATTTCTGTAATAGAAGAGAGAAATATAAATGTAATTTGATGCAAATTGCTGTGCCAGTTGCTAAGGCTTAAATGAAATATGATTCCTGTATTGAGCAGATAGCCTGGAATGAGGCAACATTGTGAATTACAGAGAGGTCTGTGCTATCATAACTCCAGCAGGTGATCTATGACAGGATGGAGAAGGGATATCTTGATAGTGTATTCAAATCTTTCTCAAGTTTCCTTTAAAAAGCTCTATTTGAATGTCCACTTCTGATAAGTTACTTATAAAACTTGATTTCTGAATTAAGGTGCAGCTGTTTTGTAAGCTATCTAACACAGAATTATGTGATTTCTTCTTCATTACTTGACTGCTGCTATGCACAGCTCTTTTCTATCATCTTACTGATTATGCCTTTGGGACAGGATATGCTTTTTCAGCCTGTGAGATCCTGTCTCAACAATTACATTTCCTGCAAGCCAGAGAGGAATTGTACCAGCAATGACTGAGACAATACAAAGAAGCAGCTGTTTGGTTGCAATTTTAAAATGACTAAGCAACTTTAAATCTGACAGGGAGTCCTTAAGTCTCAATGATTTGCATTTTGACATAGGTAAAGAAAAATGCCTTTTTTCCAGTTTCAGCTTGACTTTCATTGTTCTTTATGTACTGCCTAAGCATTGCTCTTAATGATGCTGGAGACTCAGAGCATTAGAGAGATGTCCTGCCTGCGTGGTCTGAATCATGGCAGGAGCCAGAGAAGAAGCACTGTTTAGTGGTGCTGGGTGCTCCATGTGACTGAGAGGTCTTCTTCTAGGTTCTTGTCACTGATGCAGTGAAATATAACCCGAATTTAATTTCATAATATTCATTAATAAGAAAACAATTATAACCCCTAAATAATGTTGTGGGACATTTTTAAAATTGTATTATATATATAGATATATTTATAGAGGAAGATAGGACTATTGTTTAGACTTTTCAGAAGTTGTTATTTTATACTTGTCTCTCTGAACTTCTGCCACTGATATCACTTGGACCACAGTTTATGTGCATGTACTAGTGTTTTGATCTCTAATCACTCCTCTTTCATTTGTAGGGGAAGAAGAATAGTGCTGGGAGCTCATGTTTGAGTTATACTCTGTTCAAACACCAACAGTAAAGCAGACATATGACCCTAAAAACATTGCTTAATCTGTGAGTAAAGACAAACTTCTATAATGGCAGGAAGCTGTTCAGCAAAAAGGTGTAATTGGAGAGTGGTTTTAATTTGTTTTTCCCATCATCTTATTATATTAAGCAAAGCAATTTTGGACAGCAGGTTGAACAAATGCAATTTTTCAAAACCGGATGGCTATGATGAGAAATGGTAGCATAGGGGCCCTTTTGCATTTAAAGAAGAGGAATGCAGTAAAGATCTGATTCCTTTTGTACTTTGGTCTTTCTGGGGACCTCTGTTTGGAAACAAAGCTGCAACTAAATTCTCATTTTGTATGGTTGTTGAGGGATTTGTGTTATTTTCATAATTTTTCAATCTGTTTATTTTTTTTAAATAATAACAATAATAAAAAAAAAAGTAGATGTGTTCTTAGTGTCATTCTGACATGCTTAGATATTTAGTATTGCTAGCAGCGTTAGTTCAGGAGCCCTGGGTGATTACAAATTATTAGGGTCCCAGGACATAAGTCTTAGTTCCAGACGGCATTAGCAAAGTCACCTTTTATCTCCTCTGCAACTCCATTCTAGAATTACTTAGCTGCCTCTAGTTATAGTTTCTGCACAATATGAGCAAAATAACAAAATAAATCATATGAAACACCATCCAGTAGTCCATACCTTTGGAAATAAAACCCCTCATATTTCTCTCCTATCTTTGTTACCCTTGGTGCTCTGCTGCTAACAATAACGCTGAAGGTCAGTGATTCACCTGAGTCACTTCATTACTCTGTCTCAGCAGCCAGTCAAATCCTGTGTCTGTTTTGGTGAAACCTACCTTCTCAACTACCACTCAAGCCTTGTTCTGGGGAAAGAAAATGGATGTACAATAAGCACCCTGGTCACTACACTGCCTTGTTTAACTTCTGAAAGCTATCTGCTCAGCAGATATGTTACGGTGACACACAGTAAGAATTTGGAGGTGAAGAGAGTGTTGTTTTAGATGAAATGCCCAGTTTTCTTTTGACAGAAATGTAAAGGGTGTGGGCAGGGCTCAGCTCTGCTAGTTCTTTGCTGAGGAGGAGCAGCTGATGAAGCAAGCAATGTATACTGAGAGCTTCGTCCTCCCTTCCTGCCCTCTCATCCCCCATCCTGCTGTCTCTGGAAACACAGTTTGCAGTCTGTTCTCACATCTGGTCCCAGCTTTGCAACCAGTGAGGGCTATCTTACTATCTTACTTTGCTTGAAGTTAAGTCCAAATTACTTACACTACATTTGCTGCAGTAATGCAGCATAAGATGTTTCACTGGTAAATTGAGGTCATGGAAAGTTGACCACTTTGATCTTGACAGGCAAGATTTAAAATTCACCATTGGAATACCTGCCATTGTAATAAATCTTTTTTTTCTAGGATTATCAGTGTACCAAATTCATCAGGAAGTTATTCTGCGGAAATTAATCTTCCCACTACTTTCAGCCAGACCAAGTGAAGAAGTACAGTGTTTTAAGATTTTTAATTTTGCTGAAGTTAATTTTGCCGTCTTCAAAGATCTCCACACAGGTCTCTGCCAAATATTCATATCTATCTGATAAATCACTAGTTTTATGAGAAACCAGGTAGAACAAAGCAGGGTGCATTTGCTTACTGAAAAGTGAAAACCACTGGCTCAGCAGATGCAAGCACTCTTTTTCTAAATCCCCAGGTTTATGAGCATGTAAAATTTCAGGTATTGGGAGAATGAACCTTGAGAAATGGCCAGAGTAACAAAACCTCAGCATTGCTAATCTGGTCGTGATGAGTCACTGCTTGTTGGTAATGGAATTCTTAAAAGAGGAAAGTGAGTCATCTTGCAGTACCAGGCAGGAATCAAATTGCTTTTGGGCATAGATTTACAGGAAGGTAAAGCCAGGGAAATCCTTTTAGTGCTGCAGTAAGAGCGCACATATTACAGGTACTGAATGCTAAATGGATCAGTCACAGAATACAGGAGAGTCGCATAGACCTTAGTAGTAGCGCTCAGAAGAATTCTATCTAGAATCTCCTACATGACCTCTCAGTGGGAAATTATGCATGCTTGGCTGCTATTAAAATTACAGAGATGAGGGTCTTGCCCCAAGGTAGCCAGAATGATCTGAAAGCAGTCTTTGTTATAGCATAAAATCTTACCTTAAAGAATTTTTAAATTGTGCTTAAATTCAATATTTAAAGAAAGTGCATTGTGTTGTGATTTTTGTGTCAGGGAATCACCACCTAGGCTTTGGGACAGAGTAGAACCACTGATCAGCTTTGAAGCTATCCTTGTGCATTCTTGCCCTTGAGCTGCTATTAGAACTGCAGTTTCCTTGTGTAAATTTGCACCTGCATAGGTCTTTAATGATTTCAGGTTTGCTTATATGTGCCTGTGTATAATGATGCAAACTGAAACTTGTGCATGATATCCTCTCCAGCTTGGCTCGTGAATAATCCATTATTTTTATTGAAATAATAAAAGATGCTTGAATCACAGAGAGGCTTAGGCTGAAAGGCACCTCCAAATATTGCCTAATCCAACCATCCTGATAAAAGAAGGGTCAACTAGAGTAGGTTGTTCAGGACTGTGTCCAGTTCAGTTTGGAGTACCTTCAGTGATGGAGACTTCACAACCTCTCTGGACAATCTGTTCCAGTGTTTGATCACCCTCCAAGTAAACAAGTTTTTTTTTTTTGTCGTGTTGTTGCTTTCAAATGTTTCTTTTTCTCTGCCTACATCTTATGGGTACTGTCTATATCTAGTTCAGCTAGATCTAGAAGGATCAAAACTGCTGCAGATGTGTTGTTTCTCAACAATAAGGGTTGGTTTTCTGCTGTGCCTTGCTCAACTATTTTAGCAGTGACTTAAGGGATAATTCATCACAGGCTTTGTGGGTTGCCTATATGAAATCCATGCAGGCTGTGCTTCTCTCTATCAGGCATCCTGACCTAGGTCATGACGATTTCTGTAGTTTCAGCTGTGTCATTGTTGACACTAAACTTAACCACCTCATAATACAGAATTAGTTATTTTGGTTGTGAAAAGTTCCATGTAACCACGACTGATTGCAGTCTGCTTAGTTTAGTAGCTCAGTGATGCCTGATTTCTACATTTATCTCCAACTCTTACGGACTGGAAGTGCTCATGAACCAAAGCTCATATTACCTTTCCTAGGCCTGGTCTGTCTCTGCAGGAAACCAAGACAGGTGTGCTTTTTCCTGATCTCTGTCACAGTCATGAAAAGCAAATGGCCTCTACTTTTTAGGCCACTTTTTCAGGTCCCAACCTGCCATGGCCCATCTGTTTCCAAGCTGCTGGCTTGTGCAGTCCCATGGTCCAGAGTGGTACCACAGCCCAGGCCTGTCCTCATGAGAGCAGAGGAGTCCTACCCATCCCTGCCATCAAATGTTAGAATGTTAGAGTCCCTAACATATATTGTGTGCCATGTTTTAATGAGGTACTGTTCCTGTTGCAGTGGACAGTTATTGAAGTTTTCTAAGGAGACACAGTAAAGAGGCACTTTGAAATAAGCAATTATTTGATAGCTTGTCCATACTGACCAGCACATTCAGTGCCTGTTTTATGCCACTGAAGAGATGTTGCCTGACAGTTTTTATCCTACTGATAGTGCTGTGCTGTCCATGCTCTCTTCCAGGTCTCTCATTTCTGTCACGAGGAGAAGCTAGAGATTTTGAGAAGCACAAACAAAACTGCATCTTCCTTGATCTCCTTCAACTTTGGGATTAGGGAAATGGGTGTAAAGTGTGTAATAAGCCTGTGGGCCATTAGACGATATTTGACCAGCTAGCCTGGCTGCTGTCTGAACTGAGAGGAGTACAGGTTTCAAAGTAGGAGCTGATGCAAACTAAGTTCTATGTATGAAATTGTGTGGAATATTTCCCTAGGTGTGGGTGATTTTGTAGGTTAGCTGTTTTGAGATAAATTTTCACTGACCTCTGCAATTTACATGATCTACCTAATATTACTACTTTATTCACTTTGGATCATGAGGACTCTTTTAGATTCTTTAGAAAAATACTAGTCAAGTAGATTTATAAAGCTACTTGTTTGTGATTTTCTGATTATATTTATGTACTGAATATACTACCTGAAGCCTGGTCTTCTGGTTTGTGCACTGGTGCACACGTGTGTGAGCTCAGTTTTCATGCAAAATGAGGGGGTTTCAGATCCCTGCGAAGAATTTCCTGCAGCGCTGATGGGTAAGTGGAATTTGAAAGCCATTTATGAAATGTGCTAGTACTCAGTTTGAGAATTTGTGCCCTGATGTGAGCACAGTAAGGAATATTGGAGTGGCTTCTGCACTTGCCCCACTGGACGAGAAAATTACCTTGGGCATCTTCAGTGCTTGCTGGACTTTGAATATGAATTTAGAAGGAGAAGGCAGAGTACTCCAATGGTGATGCCAGACATTTGCTGTCTGTGTTGTTGCATGGCAGGCTTGGGAGCAAAAGCATTTAGTGAGATGTGTGCAAAGATATACCTCATTTTCGGCATTAGCAACAGACATGACTCATAATACTTACTCCTCTGCTGGCAGCATTGTGGATGCACTTGTTAGGAGTACTGATGCAGAACCTACAGGCTCTGGGGTTCAGAAGATAGGACTCCAGGGCCAGCTTTTTGTCTGCAGAGCAGGAACAGCAACCCTTCTAATCTCCCACCCTATCTGACATTTTAGGCAAATAGCCTTTCATGACAGAATCTGGTTTATGTTACCTATACATCTCTGGGTACCTTGTGCAACCTGGTGGGAAGTAGATACCCCTGACATATCTTCTTTAATATTTTTTCCAATGGCTGCCTTAAGCCATTATTTGGGAAAGGGCAGGATGACAGCAGGAAGGAGCAGAGGCAAGCTCTTTCTGTACCAATTCAGAATTCACAACATGAAGCAGAGTCTAAGATGGATCTAGGAAGATGGTTACCATGTATATAGTGTAAACTCGTGTGTGTGTATATATGAGACAAGTGGTAGAAAAGTATATTTCATTTTCCCTTGCTATGCCTACTGGATAGGCTTGTTGCTGCATGCATGTCATACCCCTTTGATTCACTATCCAAGTAGGAACTGGAAGGGAATATTTCTGTCAGCTTACAAAACATTAGCATTTGCTTTGTTCTTCATATTAGCCGCCATTCACCTGATTTTCTTGTTGTCTTTCAGCTCAGTTTCCGTGTGCTTGTCCTGGTTCCCATTTGGATTTCAGAAGCACGCAGCAGCTGCAGCACTGATCAGCTGACCAAAGGTTTTGAAAGAACTACTGGAGTTACTGTTCTTGTTTGGCTTCACTTCATAAGCAGAGGAATATATGCTAACGCTGTAACTACATCTCTGCTATGCTTCTGTAGAGAGCTGCATGTTCCAGCAGATGGAGTAAGAGAAACAGCAAATGCAGTCATTGACACTTGCTGGTGCCCATCACAATTTGAATATGAACTAGATGACTCACTGCTAATAGTATGAATTCAGATTATGGTCGGCTGACTAGAAGGGCCAAATGCTTATACCTGTTATGCGGTTCTGTGAGTTAGTTTCAACAGGGACAGCAGACATCTGAGAAGTTAACTACCAGTAACAGTCAACCAGAAATTATCTATTTTCCCCAAGCACCCTATTGTGCTTCTAGAAAGAGAGGTAAATCACAGAAGGATTCATGGAGAGTTTTTCAGTCTTTTATGAATTAATAGCTTAATTGTTGTGTTTTGTTTTGTTTTTTCCATCTTTTCATACAAAAAAACAATGCCACATGGACAATCAAGGTAGTAGCTTTCCTACTTGAAAATTCCTGTATCTTCTGCTATACTGAGACTCATGTCCTGTTCCTGCATCTGTGAATTGTTACCTCTGCAGAAAATAATTCTGGCTTTTTGTCCTTGAGAAACTATTGCTTAGTGTCCCCTAGTGATTAATTTTCATTAGACTTTGGGTTCTACTCACCATCTTAGATCACAGGTTCGTCTGCTTGTATTTTAACTGTTACCAGCCTTTCTGCAAATATCTTGAGTTAAAATCTTCTTCAGATGTGTTTTAGAGAATTTCTGTCATGAGCTTATGGGTGTTGAATAAAATGTCCATGCAGAATACTAGAAGGCGAAACTTCTGCTGGGATTATGACATTGTATGACAGTCATTGGTAAAACTGTATTAGAAATATTAGATTTTAGATATAAGATATTCCTTTGAAGATACCTTTGCCATGGAGAGTAATTCACAATCTTATACCTGAAAAATTAAAAAAACCCTAAAAAACCCCAAAAACCAAACCCAAACCCCAAATATTAAAAATATATACAGTACTTAATCTTTATACTTATATACATATCTGTTTATCTGTAACTCTGTCTTAATATGGTAAGAACATGTAACTGTTTTTTCTTTGTCTTTCAGTTTCCCAGCATGACTGCAGTTATCTGTAGAGGTAACTGGAATAATTTTGCTCTTCTTGCCTTAGTGAAGGAAGGTAGAAATGTTATGTCTGTTTTATAGATGAAAAGAGGTTAAGTGGACTTTCTCAAGGTCACATAATGATGTCTGTAGCACACCTGTGATATGTAGCTGCAACTCCTGAGCCACAGACTCTAGACCATTAAAATATCATATGTCAGATATAACTACAATGAATACTGCTAAGTCAAATGCAGACTTTTTAGGCCATTTTGCTCAAACATTGTTGCAGCAATGTGATAGCTCTAATCAATATTCTTTGCAAAGGTCAAATTTATATTTGTTGGCATAAGAATGCTTCACAGAAGCAGCAATGCTCAGAAGAAGATGTGTTTTGAAGCATATTTTTGCCTCGTTGTTTCTTTCTTTAAACAAACTGGGCTATAAAGGAAAAGGCTTTTGGTACCTGATCCCAATCAGGATTCCATCCTTTTCTCAATTTCTACATTTGGAATACTCCATTGCTGTACTATCTCCAAATGTTTGATGTATCATAGCCACAGCCTGCCATAATGTATTAGATATTTTTCCTACCTGCTCCTCTGTCTGCATGCCTCTGTTTTTCTCTGTTCCTTTAAGCCAGCATCAGGTTTATACAAGAGCATCCTTTCCTCCTTCTCTGTGTAGTTAAGCCCTGTGCAGGAAGCTTTGAGGTCCTATTGAAATGCAAACCAGAACTACACGGTTACATCCTGAACTCCCTTGCCTTTTGTCCACTTTGGTTTAGGCTTAAATCAGCACATAAACTGCAGAAGGCACTAGTGTTCTGCAGAGACTATGAGTCATTCTGCATATCAATGTTTTGGGGTCGTTTTTGTCTGATACCTTAAATATCCTGGTTTTCTTAGAGTAAGGTCTGTCTTCTTTAGTGCTCAGCTCTTGCATTTTAACCTTGTCAGGCTTATTCCCTATCTCCTGTGGGTTGGTTAGTTGGGAAACAAGAGCTAGATTAGTTCTGGTGTAACTAACAGCTTTCCCCCACACCTGGCAGTTTCTGTTCTCATTGACAAATTTCAGTTCCAGAAGTACTATACTTCGCACACCCCCCCCTCCCTACCCCAAACCTTTTTTTGTTTTTTTTTTTGGTTGGTTGGTTGGTTGGGGGTTTTTTTGTTGTTGTTGCTTAAGCTTTTCCCGAGCAGTTTTCATCTAGGATCATATTTCTGCAGACTGCAAAGATTCTGCTGACTTCTGCTGCTTCCCTGACTCATTTTGTCCCTTGCAAACAGCCAGTGCTGGGCTTTCTTAGAAAACTGCACTATGTTGGAAGACCCGGGCTTCAAAAAAAAAGAAAATTAAATCATTAAAGCTGTAACACTCAGTGGAGCTTTCTGGAGCTTCCTGGCTTCATTCACAGAAGACAAAGCAGAGATGAATGTTATGTATAGGGGATTAACAAGTCACTTGGTCTCCTGGTATTCAGTTACCTGGAGAGAAAAGACTAGGAAATTAAACAATGTTCTGGGCTGAAAGAGTTTCCAGTCCTGAGGAAATACAGAGTAATGCAGCCTTCTGTGCAGTGCCAGGAGTCTTAACGATTTGTTTGGCTGGAACTGATCTAGTTGGTTCTATTTTGAGACAGTCACTTCTGCTGTTTGAGACAGTGCATTATTATGCTTACAAAGCCATTGACTAGTGTAGTAGCAGAAGGCTAAGTATATCTTGAGCAGCACTTTGGGCATATCTTTTATTTGTTTTGAAGAATGCATTGGAGTGATGAGGTGTGGTGAGTGATGGAGCTCTCAGATTTGTGTCTGCTTCCATAGCCAGTAGTCTTGCTGCTCTTTTCTTACAGGGTGTGCTGGTGGGTTCACCCCAGCTGGACACCAGGTGTCCACCAAAGCCACTTTATCACTGACAGGGGAGATAAAATACAGTGACATGCTTGAAGGCTGAGATAAGGACAGAGAGATCACTTGCCCATCACCATCATGGGCAAACCCGACTTGACTCAACTTGGGGAAATTGTTTAATTTATTGCAAATCAAATCAGATTAGAGTAATGAGAACTGTGACAACTCAACTCTAATCTAGATACTTCCTACAGAAGCCACCCCTGTAGCTCCCCCACTACTAAAACTTTGCCACAAGAACCCAGTAAATTCCACCAGCTCTCCTTGCACACCTGTAATGGGTTTGCATGGCAAGCAGAGGAATGTTGTCATGTTTTGCTGTTGCTTAGTGGAACAACAGGAGACTGACTAATTCTCAAAGAAAGATAGCCTAGTCCTGTTTCATACCTGTTCAGAGATTCAAATCATTTCCTGTGACACTGGATTTTTTTCTTGCAGTCTGGGAGAAGGACCTAATTTAAAGGACTCCTGGCTGCAGGCCAAACAGTGATGTCAAGCTTCAGGCACAAGCAAGCCTTTCTCACAACAATGATCCTTTGCTTTGCAACACAAGTAGTGAAAGTGGAGGTTTAAAAAGGGAGTCTGTAGTTACATGATTCTGTACAACCTCTGCAGAGGTTTCATGTTTTCTGCAGTAGAACATGCTAAGTCAAGGCCCTTTACCTTTACCTGTAATTTTTGTGCAGTCTTGTTTCGTCTGATATTTTAGATATTCCCATAGGAGCATCTGAACCTTGGACTTGCTCTTCCATCTTCCTGAGATATTATGTAAAACTAGGCCTCTGCTCAGAGCTCCCCTTGCTTGATCATGTGTAACTTCAACACCTCTCTCATTCAAGCTTTGGACTGAATACTATAAAGAGCTTGTGCGTGGGAGACCTCCCTGCTCAGTAATACAGTGCTGAAATTTTGGTCTTGTATGTGTGGTTGATGGGAGCAGTAGGGATAGTCTTTAAATGTAAAGTCTGTATGCAAATGAAGCTTGTGGTTCTGGTGTTGCTGACAAACATGAAGCATTTCTGGAGCTGAAAAAATAACCAACATCGAGAGCAAAACACAATGATTTTAAATGGATGCCCGGAAAAGAGCAAAAAAAGTTCAAGTTATACATTTTCTCTAAGAACATACTGCCTTTCATATGCTCAGGAGATTTTATGAATCAGGTGTTTCTTTCTGTTCAGAATATCTGTCCTTAGTCTTCTCTGGAGTTTTCTAAGTTTTAGGCAAGCTTCAACCATCTACATAGTTTGGCAAGAGGTACTACCAACCCAATGAGATGTTGTAATCCCCAAGCGTATTTTCATCCTGCATCCTCCTTTTTTGTGTGATACTTCTTCCTGAAAATTCTGGTGACCTCATGGTCACTCTAAGAGAACTCACTTTCCTGTATAACTTTAATGTGACCAGACATAGGTTATTGTTGAACATTTTCAGTCTGCTGCAGTCACTGAATGCAGTGAATGCAGATCATGGAGAGCTTTTGAACAGATCAGCAGAGACATTTGTCCTGTTTGTGTCATATGTCAGGGGATTTGTTAGAAGCTCTCTAGCCTAAAAATATGCAGTTATACAGAATGCTTATTTCTTTGCACAGGCACCTTTCTAAAGTTTCTGGGAATATTTCTTTTTCAGTGTGTTTTGAGCATTTTTCTAGATTCGAGTATTTATGTCTCTGATGCTTTTGCCCTTTACCTCTAACACAAGAAAATCTTAATAAAGGAGAATTCTTCCAGTTCCCTTATTTGGATAGGAGTATGAGTTGAAATGTTACATTTTCACTTACAGCCAAAGGCTATTTTTAAATAAAATGTATTTTTAACTTCACAAGGAGTTTAAAAAATGCTAGTTGAGGAACTTCCATTATACAAATAGAACTTGCTGTCCTGTAAGGAGCTGTGTTCTCCTAAATGTTCCTTGGCGCACCTTATGTTAGTAATTAATCTCACAAATAGTACCAACACTAAAGAAGTGTTCTTAGTAAAAAGAAAAGTCACAAGTGTTATACTGGTTTAAATAGTCTTAAAACACAATGATTTGGAAACATCCATTTTCATTAATTGTAGTTTTATTTATATTCAAATAGGACAGTAAAATGTTAAATTTCAAATAAAATTGTATTCAATTAATTAAAATAGAAAAATAAAAGTTAAGCTGAAATATTTTTATGATCTTTTCTGTGCTGTGATGACTAGAACCTTTTGTCTCAAACCAAAACAGAAAGTACATTTGGAGTATGGTATTCTAATGTCCTGGATATCTGCTCTCTTGTATATTGTTGATTCCTTTGTCACAGAGGAAGATATGAGGTTTAGATCAGAGTCTTAATTTTGATTAGAAAAATCTTCAAATCATGGAGCATTTCTCTCTTTCTCTCTCTTTGACACTTAATAAAATTGCAAACAGATAAAACAGAAAAGTCTGCAGCTGTGCTAAGTCCACAGATAGCTGTAGGCTGTTAGCTTCATTTTCTGCTGAGCCAAACAAAGAGGAACTGCTGAAGAAATAAGTGGAACTTGTCAGTGTAGATTGTTTTAAGGGTGATTTTATTATATGCACTGATGCCAATATTGGATCATCCATGCCAGGATTTGTCTGGCAGTCTGATAACACAATATTCCAAGTTGCTTATTTCAGGATAGCTTTCCTTGCATGGTACACCATAGCACATTGTAAAGACAAAAATCAAGACCAAGAGCAAGATAAAAAATGTGAAACAGTGCGAATGTAATTCTTTTATGTATAAATACTGAATATCAAAGTAGAGCTGAAAACTGTTATTGGATGGCCATCAGGTAAGAAACTGGAATGAAGAGAGCTAATTGCTCATAGTGGTATGCAAATACCTCTAGAGAAAGGACAGTCCTTTCTCTTCTGACAGACAAGACTGGCTTGAAAAAGGTAATAAGCAGCAAATGGAGATGGCTTTCTGCTCAGCTCCTGTTACAACTAGGTGAACTCACCAGACCAAGGTGTGGAGTGGAAGATTACCCTCTATCAGAAAGATCCCTGTCCTTGCTAAAGGATATATTGCTAAAGAATACATTGCTAAAGGATCCAGAATAATTTGTCCCCCAGTTCACAAAATTTCTGATGTCTGGTAGGAAAAGGGAACATAAGCATTGTTATTGCACTGAGAGGGAAATCTTTGTGTGAAAAAACAAGCATTCTACCCCAGCAAATGAGAATCCAGAAGATGCTTGTCTATACTGAAAAGTGTATCATGAAAATTACAATAATTCTCCTGTGAGGAAAAAGTGGCTGGTGCAATATGCAGATTCAGAGGCTCTGTGTTATGGAAGAGTAAAAGCTGGTTTATGAGTCTTCACAGTCCTCAGATTCTTCTCTTCATAACAATAAGCATTCTTTTAGCATTCTTTTAGCCTTACACTTGGATTAATAAATAGAACTGTGTATGAGGTGTATTTTAAAAACCTGTTTATTTTTGCTGCTTTGGTCTGCAAGCATTCTTAGTATGGAATAGAGGCCAGGGACATTTAGGGAGTAAGCAGAAGTCAGGACAGTCAAGAGTGATAGTTAAACAAACAATTCAACCCCAGAGCAACCCCAGGGCACCCTGAACCTGGTTCCTGTGCCTCATTTACCAATACTGGCCTGGGCAGGCATGCAGAGCTTTACAAGAGCAGTATTTCCTCCACTGACTCAATTTAGGACCAACTTGTGCTTAAGCCAGTCATTACAGAGTGTGTCTGGCAAAATCTTGTAGTATTTTAGTGATTATTTTTCTAGGTCCTCCAAAGAAAGATATTCCAGTCAACTGCCATTACTATGTGAAAGCTTCTCATGAACCTCTTCTGCCATGGCTTAAATCTTGTTGCCCATTTTGCTTGCTCTATCTACTATCGTCTACTGTCCTTTTATAGTAGTTCTTGTTTTTCTGACATACCTGAAGAATTCCTGTTACTGCCCTATGGGTTTTCACCGAATATGCTCCATACCCTTTTGAAGGACTATGCTCCAAACAATTCCTAATGCTTTAGTACTTCTGATAAATCTTGCTGGTGCAGAACATTATAATACGATTCTTCTTAGCCAGCAAATCCACCCTTGTACAATGTTTGTTCTTCTTCAGCACTCCAATACTACTTACGGAGTTTTGTCCAGCCTCTTATTTCCATCTAAAGAAAGTTTGGGCCCTAGTCCATGTTGAATGCCCTTCTCTGCTTATCTTTAGCTGCTGGAATAGTTAGCATCTCCTGCAGACATCTATCCTGGCAATAAGAAGACAAATTAATTTTTTTACTCTTACTAGCAACTGCTAACACAATAGTCATTCTTGTGCTCCTGAATACCATTTTTGTTCTCCTAGCAAGCCAGCTGAAAGTCTTGTGGCTGCTCTGCTTACCTTGGGGCTGGCTAACAGCTGACCTAAAGCACTGGAAATGTCATTTCTGATCTCTAATTTATTCTCTTTTCTGGGTGTTTGCTTCAGCTAAGACCATAGTAACCGCAGTAGTTAACAGACCCGTCCTGAATATGTGTGTACCTCAGAGTAGACAACAGTCTGAACATACTTGACATTGATAATTGTTGTTTTATATGTCTAGAAGGGATGTCATGCCTCAGAGCATCAGCCTGTAGAAATAGAAATAATTAATACTTTAATCTGCAGCATCCCAAGAATTGGCATCAGGCTGTCCACAGACCCCCCCCAGGATCTCTCTGTGAGTATAAATTGTGTAAATTGCAACAAATTCAAGGTGCCCACACTGAAATGCAGTGCTTAAATGAAGAGAGAGGACAGCATGAAAAGCAGTGAGGAGAGTCTGCTTAAAAGGATGAAGCTGCTTTCCAGCTGTTGGACTTGCTTTTTTTTCTAGGGTTGAATTATGACAAAACCATGAAATGATCTTACTGATGTACATCAGCAGAAATCCTGATGCTGTAACTCTGCAATTCAATAGCTTTCAAGCTGTTTATATCTTCTGCCATCCCTCTTATATGGCATAACTACAAAAAGTATGCAGAGAGCCAGCTGTCCCTCAGGTTTGCTCAGTTACGGGGGACCTGTGGCTCCTGTGGTGCAGGAAGGTTCTCTCATGGGGGTGTAATTGTCAGCATGTTACCTAGTGCTCCTCTGTTGGCCTCCAACAGGTCATCCCACTGCAGGAGTGTGTCTAAGCCTTGTCTTCTTCAAGGCCACTCTTGTTTTGGTGTTACCAAATGAGGGCTGTCTGCCTAGTCAGAGTCTTGAGTGAGTAGGACCAGGCTCCCTTAACTTTGCAGGATCAGCTCTCAGTTTATTCTGCCTCTTTTGTGGACTCATATCCATTTCTGCCTCATCAATTTGGATTTTGTAGGTCTTTATATATTGACCATGAATAATAAATTCCATGAACTTTGGAGGACAAACTATGAGATTGTCTAACTAAAGTGTTAAACCTGCACTTTATGATGGGTTGGTTATTCTTTTGTTACTATTACTAAATTATTTTACTTGAATATTCTTGTCTTAGACAGCTCCTGAGTTTATACTAGAGGACCTGGTTTTTAAAAGAAAGAAAGAACAAGATGCAGGGCTTTCTCTCAAGCCTGTGAGCTTAGATGGCAATCCCATCTGAAACAATTCTGGTATTTATGGCCAGCTATGTGACCCCAGCCCCATGCCAGACACAGTTCTACACAATGCAACAAGCTGATTATCCTGTGTTTTTTTTTTTGTTTTTGTTTTTTTTTTCCCACAAGACGGTGTTAGTCCTTGTCAAAAACCTATGAAGAAAAAAGTCATGCTGGTTTCCTTTTCACTTCTTGACCATTGATTTCATTTGTTTGTGATGAAGGGACAAGATGTTGGAGATATCATATAAGGTATATCAATAAGGGAGAATCATCTTCTGCATAAAGGTGGTGGTAAGCTGGGATTCCCACCGGCTGTATTCTGGTCACATCTCTTGGCAATATAAAATGAAAAGCTGGTATTTCTGTAAGAAATTTATCATCCAGACCACAGTGGATTGAAGGGTCTACTATGCAGTGCAAGCCACAAAAAGCAATTAATTTGCTAGGGATTCATTTGCTAATTGCATCATTTTTCTCCAACTATGAATTTTCTCTAACTATGAATTCTAAGAGTTATCTCACTATAGAGTTCTCCTGCAAGTCAGTGTGCTTCTTTCTGTATTGCAAGCGTGCTCAGAGAAGAGGTAGACCAGATTCAGACTCGATGTGTTCCTCCTCCTGTCACTTCAGCATAACCTTGGTGTCTTGGAAGCACTTTCATTAATTACTTTTTTGCCTCAGAGTTTTCTCAGCTATCTGTGTGTCTTGCTGAAGGGGGGTACATTCTGTCCTGCTGTTAATTTAGGATATTTTTTAGCTAACCCTTGTGTCCTGTCCTAGGTGTCATCTCACTGTTTTCCTCAGGGTCCTCTACAGCAGGCAGTCAAAAAGTTGTTACTTGGTTCTCCTCTCTGCGCCTGTTTGCCACAAATGAATGTGTATGTTGGTGTGCCAGACTGAGGGAAACTGTCTCAAACTCTGTGTTTGCCTATGATTACAGTTCTTCCAGCTCAGCTGTCTACCTGCAGCTGCCCTGTGTTCGGGCTGCCTGTGTCTCTCATTCCGCAGCTTCTCTTAACTCTACTTTGTGGGAAGCCTTTTGCTTTCATTGCTGGGGCCAAAACTGCAAAACACATTTGAGGATAGAGAATGAAAAGGTGAGATGTGCATTCTTAGTGTTATCCAATAAGGTGAGATTTACATTCCCAGTGTTATCCAATCTGTTTTGGTCTCAGCCAGCTCCAATCAGCCAAATGTGGCAGTTTTCCTTTTCTTTCATCCAGTGCAACTGGCAACCAGCAAGCTGAACAGCTGTTGTACAGCTCACTGGCATTGACTGGGCCAGGCATTGGCTTCCAACAATACAGCCAGGTCTCCAAGTTGGACAAAAAAAGCAAAGTGGCTTCTCTGCTTATATCTTGAACATTATTATTGAACTGGGTTTTGACAACAGTTTAATACAGATCATAGCAAGAAAGTGAGGAGCTCAAGAATATTCCTCACTGCAGGAATATTTTTACCAAGAAAAAAACACAAACAAAAATTAAGTCTGAAAATTCCTTTGTGTAAGAGAATCACAGTGAAGGACAGTGAAGGAGTTCCTGTGCTATCCCACTGTACGCTATCTGGTGTTTCTCACTTGAGAACAGGATCACTGAGAATCACAGAACTGCAGAATTTTAGGGGTTGTAGGGAAACTCTGGAGATGATCTAGTTCAACCCCCCTGCCAGAGCAGATTCACCTACAGTAGATGGTGCAGGTTGACATCCAGACATGATTTGAACGTCTCCAGAAATAGACACCATCCCCTCTCTGGAAATCCTTATTCTAGTGCTCTGTCACCCTCACAGTAAAGTTTTTCCTTATAGAATCATAGAATTTTCAGGGTTGGAAGGGGCCTTTAAGATCATGAAGTTCCAACCCACCCTGCCATGGGCAGGGACATCTCCCAGCAGATCAGGTTGCTCAAAGCCCTGTCCAGCCTCACCTTAAAAACTTTCAGGGATGGGGCTTCCACCACCTCTCTGGGCAACCTGTTCCAGTGTCTCACCACCCTCATGGTGAAAAACTTCTTCCTGACCTCCAATCTAAATCTACCCTCCTCTAGTTTGAATCCATTCCCCCCAGTCCTATCATTACCTACCATGCTAAAAAGTCCCTCAGCAGCTTTCTTGTAGGCCCCCTTCAGATACTGGAAGGCTACAATAAGGTCTTGGAACCTTCTCCTCCAACTCTCTCAATCTGTCTTCACAGGAGAGGTGCTCCAGCCCTCTGATCATCATCATGGCTCTTCTCTGGGCACGCTCCAGCACATCCATGTCCCTCCTGTAAAGGGGCTCCAGAACTGAGATCCAGGTGGGGTCTCATGAGAGCAGAGTAGAGGGAGAGAATCACCTCCCTTGGTCTCCTGGCCACACTTCTCATGATGCAGCCAAGGATATGTTTAGCTTTCTGGGCTGCAAGTGTACACTGGTGGCTCATGTTGAGCTTCTCATCCACCAGCATCCCCAAGTCCTTTTCCTCAGGGCTGCTCTTATGTTTAGGTTGAACCTTCTGTGTTCCAGTCTTTGACCACTGCCCAATGTCCTGTCACTGGGCAGCACTGGAAAGAATCTGGTTCCATCTTCCTGACATCCACCCTTTAGTTATTTTAAGCATTGATGAGATCTTCCCTTAGCCTTCTCTTATCCAGGCTGAACAGACGTGGCTCTCTCACCCTTTCCTTGTGGGGTAGGCGCTCCTTTGCCCCGATCATCTTTGTGGCTCTGCACTGCACTCTCTCCAGTGGTTCCTTGTCCTTCATGAACGGGGGAGCCCAGAACTGGACACAGTATTTGAGTTGGGACTCACCAGGGCAAAGCAGAGAGGGAAGATGACATCCCTTGACCTGGTTTCCACATTCTTCCATGTTTTGTTGAAGGTTCCTCTGTAGCAACCCAACTCCATAGCCTGTCCAGGTCCCACTGAATGGCAGTACAGCCCTCTGCTGTGCCAGCCAGTCCTCCCAGTTTCGCATCAGTGAACTTGCTAAGGATACAGTCTATCCCCTCATCTAGGTCATCCATAATTATGTTGAACAGGACCTGACCCAGCATGGAGGCCTGAGGAACACCACTGGCTACAAGCTTCCTTCCAGCTCCACCCTGCATCACTGATCCTAAGCCTCTAACCTCTGTGATTCAGCCAATTCTCAATCCACCTCGATGCCCACTCATTTAACTCACATCTCCTCAGTTTCTGAATGAGGACGTTATAGGGGACAGTGTCAAAAAGCTTTCTGAAGTCAAGGTAGATTACAGCCACTGCTCTCTTTTCATCTAACCAGCCAGTTATGATATCATAGAAAGCTATCAGATTGGGCAAGAATGATTTATGCTCAGAGAATCCATGCTGACCACTCCCAGTAACTTTCTTTTCTTCCACATGTTCAGGGATGACATCCAGAACAATTTGTTTCATCACTTTTCCTTTCACACAGTGATTTGTTTATCACTATGCACTGAGAGGGAACAACAGCCTTATTCTTCCCCTCTGCAACACAGGAACTCTCTGGGAAACTCACATCTTGACCTCGGTATCTATTGTTAATGGGCTGTTAGTTTTAAAAGGCGTGAAATATGCAAAGAACTCCAAAGTGACAGTTCAGCCATGATAGCAATCCAGGAGAGCTTTACCCCTGTCTGGTGAGGCTGGTCACAGTTGCTGTTTTCAAAGGCCAAAAATAATCAGGAAAACACACTGAGTGGAAATCAAATCCTGCCCAGCAAAGGAGTTGAGCACAAAGACATAACTGGAGTTCTAATTATCAGTGCATATGTAAACTATTTGGCTATTGAGAATCAGCTGTTGAACTGTATGTTTGTGGAAGTGTGGAGAATGAATTAGAGAAATAAAGGAAAGGAAACACAAAGGAAATAAAGGAAGCATGAATTCTCACATTAGTTGGATACAGAGTCCTTTTCATCTCCCAGCTGCCGAGCAAAGATCACCTTTTATTACTAAATGTGAAACAAAAGATCATTGCACAAAAAGCTTGGAGGCAGAATCATATGATTTTTCTTCCTCTACAATTGGTATTTATTAGCTAGTGTACTGAAAGAGTTATGCTGTTGTATTATATACTCCTCAGGCACAAATATATATATTTTTTTCTTTCCTAAAAAAAGAGTTGCAGTTGCTTTACTGGAGAGTGCTGATGTTCAAGGAAGGAAATCTCCATGGAAGAGATATATGCTATTAGGTGGAGAAGGTCAATGGTTTTGGTACTTTTATTTTTAACTTGTGTGTCCTTGCCTGTGAAGGACTTGCTCAGTATCTGCTATGATGTTATATTTCTTACTTGGAACTTAGAAACACTTAGTTCTCCAAGGACTCAGCAGTTCTCTCCTACTGCAACTTGAGATTTGTAGGGCAGAAATGGGAGGCTGTGATGGTCTAAGACTGCCCTTCTGCATAGCTCATAGTTAGAGCCCCACAAAGCCTTCCCATGGGGGGGGGAAAAAATAGTGGTGTTCTGTATGATAGACAGCACATCAAGTCCTGAAAGCTTTGTATGTTGTTGAAGACAATGTGTTACTGATAAAATCCTGAGAGTTACTTCCCACAGAGTATCAAGTAGGCACCCTGCTTCTGGTTTTGTTGTGGCAAATTCCAGCTTCTGATTTTGCTCTTGATTTTCCAAGTGAGAAAAAGAAACCAATTGCATAATTGTTGCTTTCAAATTAAATGATACTGTATTCTTAGAGTCTCTTCCTCCCTTGTCTTCTTTCCTTTCACATCACTCTTAGGCAACATTAAATAAAGTATTGGGAGAACACTGAATACAGAGATACACAGAGTGAGGAGGCATTACCCCTCAGAGCTAAGAGCCTGTGAAACAATCTCAGGCACAAAGAGATGAGGAAACAGCTATAAGCAATTCTATTGCTATGTGCCAAATAAAACCCCAGTGATCAATTCTGCTGACTTCATGCAAAGTTAGGTCTCATTTTGAAGCTGGTATCTAGTATGTTTAGTGTGATAAAGAGGAAAAGCTCTTTGTTTAAATAGTTTAAAGAATTGAAATATTGTATAAAGATATCCACATAAGGCAAAATAAAAGATTAAAGTGGTTGCACCTGATAATTCTGGTCTTCTTTTTTTAACATCAAGGTGGGATGCAAAGAGGGCTTTATCAAGGAAGATTTTAAGATCTTTCTTGTGTGTGGGTGACTCTTCAGTATCTGGAGTACTGAGAAAAGTGAAGAGCTCACAACTCAGATTAATAAATATAAGCAGTGCTAGTGAGGCTATTTACATGACTCCTGTGGATGCATGATGATGTTATTGGGTCTTCATCCACCTGGAACACAGATTACATCTCCTTTCCCATGCTGTTTAACAGCTGAAACTTCTGTATTTGACACAGGTTTTTATGAGTGATATATTCACATAAAAGGTAATGTCTTATTCATAACAAACAGGTCTAGACTGTTGCTTCATCACTGTAGCTGTAGGCAACTCTGTTTACAAGTGAATGGGTTTTTACATGAAGTTTTCCATCGCTAATGAGTAACAGTCTAGCTTTTCCTTGTCGGGTTTGCCTTCCCTGCTAGTGACCAGACGGTCTTGCTGGGGAAGGTGCCAACAGCAGGAAGCAGCCTATCTGTCCCCCTTTAATTCTGATGATAAAGCCATTTGTAGTAGGGAATGCCTTACTCTGCTGTACCTCAGGACACCTCACAACAACAGAGATGCTGTGCGGAGGAGGAAAGCCAGGCAGATTCTTGCAGGTTATGAGCAAGAAGCTGTGATGAATACAGTGTGAACTGAATGCAGGAGTGGCGTAGGCTTCAGAAATTAGCCTGAGTTCTGTCACCCCTTCCCCAGTCCTACTCCTTCTAAGGGGAGTGATTTGACTGATACAAGTCTTTGCTGCCTCTTTAATGTGTTGAAGAATCAAGAATGCAGAGGTTCCAGGGAAGAAATACAACTGCACAGAATGGTTTCCTTCCCTGGTTCTTATATGAAAGCTCGATCTTTCAGGAAATTGCCTCATGGAAAGGGAGAAAAATTCTAGCTGAAGAACCATATGCAAGTGTATGTTATTATTTGAAGTACTGCACTTCAATTAATCCACTCTCTCCTTCCCTTCCTCCCTCCCTCCACTCCTTCCTCCCTTCCTTGTCTCTTACCCCCCCACCCCACTCTCTTTTAAAATCTTCAGACATTGTATCACCATTCTTTGTGAGTCTTACTTTTGATTGGTTCCATTATAATAGGGCCATGTACAGCAGAGGCATAGGGATAACAGGATGCCTTGGTTTATGGTCTTGGCTCAATTCCGTAAGTATTCTGTTAATCTGCAGCGTGTGGTTGCCTATAGTTATAACATTTATAACCAGATCAAATAATCTTTTTACAATTGCAACATATTCTCAAAAGGCTATTGAAATATAGACTCCCTGGGGAGCTGCTGGGATAAAGTTATAAATAAAAAGGGCTCATTTTAATAAAATTGTTCTGTGTTCCTTCAATGCCTAGATAAAGCCGTATTTTTTCCCCAACTGCTTCAAGAAAACACTTTGTCTAAGTAAAATATCAAGTTAATTTTGTAGCTTTACATGCTTTATTCAAGGGGGAATTAAAAAAATATTTCTATAAACATGTATATTATAAAGTTGTGGGTAGATATTACTATGTTGATTCACAATTTTCATCTTGTGCTTGAGCACAGCCACCTATCAGAAGGTCAAAATGCTGGTCCTGTCATCACATCGACTCTTAGGAGAATGGGTAGGAAACTGTCAGTTCCTGCTGAGAGCAGTAGGGTTTTTCATGGGAACCTTGGAAAAGTAGCATAATTTTCTCTTATCTTCATATTATTTCACTAAATTGCCCTAGAAGGCAGCAATGTTTGTGGTGACAGTTCTGGTAGCTGTGATCTGGTTATAGCAAATGTGTATCAGTGGGGAGAGAAAAAAAAAGTGGTTGTACACCCAAGTTCCCTATCAGACTACAATGGGAGTGTTCTGGTTATTTCTTTCCTCTCCCTCAGGAGATTTTTAGTGACCTGGAGTACATCTTTTGCTAATGCCAGGCAGTCAGAAAGTTCTGGATTGTTCTGTATTACCTTGTGATTGATGAAATTAGATCACGGCTGCAGTGTATATTGATATCAGAAGTCTGATAGCACTTGGGAGTGCAGTCCAGAGTGAGGCATAAATAGAGATCTAAAAGATGTGTTACTCTAAAAGAACTATAATAGAGTACTTAACCCCCTCTCCCTCCCTTCCTGCTTTTATCTATACTAACCCTCCAGGATCACTGAGAATCTTTCCCACTCATCCTTTTAAAAAAGCTGTGGAAAAAAAAATGCTGTGTGCTTTCACAGGGACATAAAGTGCGCTGTAAAAATGTCATGTTTGGATATAAAGCCTGCATTACTTGTGGGAATATTGATTCTGGAAAAAAAACCTGCAGCAAAACAAAACAAAGAAACAATAATAATAATAAAAAAAAAAAACAAACCAAAACCAAACAAAGAAGAGGAAGAGAAAAAAAACACCAACAAATGAAAATTTTTAAAATAATCTATTTCCATATGAGGCACAAGTTTTATCTACTTCTGTAGAGATTTTTTGTGTTGATTCATGGCTTGATTAAATTTTTCCAAGGGACTGGTTCATCCAAGCTTAATTTCCTTATCTCTAAATGTTTAAGCAGCCCTGCTGAAGTCAACTGGATTTAATTATTTCATTAAAGATAAATTCTGTTTAATGATTTGCTAAGTTGGGATAGAAAGTGCAGAGTCAGATGGAAAACGGCTGCCAAAAAGGACATGTAGTCTGCCTTCATCTCTCAAAGGAGGACTAACTCTACCTTAAACATGCCTGACACATCCTTGTCTGACCTGTCTTTAAAAGCTTCCAAGCGTGAAGATCACAATACTTCTTGCAGCACACTTTGCCTGTCTTTCCTTAGAGTCTAACACCACCTTCCTTCCGTTTATTTAATTCAGCTGCTTCCTGTCTTATCCAATTTGTACATAAGAAAGGTTATTCTCTGCCTCTTGCATGTCTGAAAGTGCTACTATATCTCTTTTCAAGTGTTTCTTGGGAATTTCAGTTGGGTAAATCTCTACCCATTCTTTCTCCTTGCCCAAAGCAGCGAATGTATTTCTCAAAAAGGTCAAGTCCCCATACTAGTCACAGTACTCCAACTTCAACCTTAATGGGGACTAGCTTGTTTGTGTACACCATTCCTTCAGTCACACATCTCAGGAAAGCTTTTTCCTTTTTGTGTTTACTCTTCAGTCTGTATTTGACCCATGGGTGAGATGAACCACTTATCATGACGTGGACTCAACCTGCAATTTGGACATTACCTCTGACACAACAGTGAAACACTGAGTTCCCTATAAAGTTGTGTCTTTGTTGTTGTTGTTGTTGTAGTTGTTGTTTTGGAAATAATAAATAAAAATGAATGGCCAGTGCAAAATTATATCTTTCTGGAACTTTTTTGTTGCTGTGTTTGTTGAGACACAATCTATAGACAATTATGGAAGTAATCTGTTGAGAGAGGTTTTTATGGGAAAGTTTGTGGAACAGAAATTCTTTGAAGTTGTAATGGATTCAGAAAATAGAATTTCCTCTGAAAGAAATTCTCTGGGTGTGTTTGGATCTAGACAGCATCTCAACATTTACCCTTCAAACATCTTTTTGTGCCTTAACATGTGCCTAAGAAGTAAACAGAAGGTGCAGCACCAAGTGCAAGGAGCTTTCTTGCTCCAAATTTTCAGCTGTAACAGCTGAAATAGAAAAGGAAAGTCCATGGAAATTCTACATGAATACAAGAAAAAGCTTTCTTTACTGTGAACAAACAGGCACAGGTTGATCAGAGAGGTTATGGGTTCTCCATCTGTGCAGCTACTCAGAACCCAATTGGCCACTGTCCTGGTCATCCTGCTTTAGCTGACCCAGCTTCAGCAGCAAGATTGAACTAGATTCAGCTTCTCAAGAAGTCCCTT
Organism: Florisuga fusca; assembly: GCA_038090715.1. Lineage (NCBI taxonomy): Eukaryota > Metazoa > Chordata > Aves > Apodiformes > Trochilidae > Florisuga > Florisuga fusca. Next base: position 10,072,016 of record JAAWXA010000012.1, read on the forward strand.
TCAACCTCAAGCATCCTGTGTTTCTGAAGTGAGTGATCTCTCTTTTCTGGGGATTAACTTCTTGTCACCTTTTGGAGCTGTCAGTTTTAACAATGTCTGGCCTTCTGGAGAGACAAGCCTGAATTTTATTTCAGTGTTGTTTTGTAAGAAGGTGAAAAGACAGTATTCTGCTTAAAGCCATGAACCTTCACTGTTCATTGGTCCTTGCAATTGAACAAGTTGTTACATGGAAAATCTTGTTTATGGCCAAGGACATTTATTTGTAAAGCCAGGAAATGATTGTTAGTACAACTGAAATATGATGAGACTCTTCAGTACCAATCCAGCTCTAATTTTTATAAAAATGAAGGAATAGTAATGCAGCTAGAGCTCTTCTATGAAATTGTAACATGTACACAGACTCCTTCATTTCTCCCCTTTCCTTGGTGCTGTGCTCACCCTTCCCTGTGTTCCATTGGTTTCACCTTGATGGTGTCAGTGGGGGATGTCAGCCTCTGGAGCTTTCAGCAGCTGGACTCCTTTGCCAGGAAGAATAGGATGTTTGTGGCAAGGATTTCTTATTCCTCCCTCTCTGATCCACTTGGGATAATTTTTTTATGTTTGATGAGATGCTTTCCTCCTTCTCCACTGATCTCAAGTTCCATGTTAAATCCAAATTTCTATGCCTGATGCCATCTGAATGTGTTTTCTCTGTGTTCTATTACTTCTATACTATTTTTCCAGCTCCAGGTCTGCACATACACTGACCACAGGCAAGTTGTTTGCAGCTGTGTGCTTCTCTATACCATATGCTGTGTCTCCACTTCTCAAGGCCTCTCCTGGCCCACCAGTTCTGTATCTCTCAGCACCTTGTCATCTCCTTCCTGTTGTATATATCTCCCACCACACAGAGTAACTGCTTGTCATTGTGTTCTATATGAAACTAGGGCTGTAACACACAAAGAGAAGCAAAAGTGAAAAAACCAAGCACAGACAATTGTCAGTGGGAAAAATTGCTGTAACAGCTGGGAGAAGCACAACAAAACTGCAGGCAGGTCAAGTAGTTCAGAAAGGGCAACTCCTATGAGCCTCAACCCACAGGTCTTGCAGATTACTTACAAAGTTGATGATCTGTTACTGAGAGCAGCAGCACTGTATTAAAGGGCCACTTAATTACCACACCATTGGTCTCCAGGTCCATCCACACCATTTAAGATCACTGGCATACTCTAGTCAGTATCAGGTGACCCCTCAAGCCTCAGTAGTGCATCAACTTAGATTAACACCTGTTTTCCAGATGCTATCCCTCTGTTTACAGCTACATTCTGCTGAAGGTAACTCTCTCTGGAAAAGCTTCCTTCAGCTGTTCCTTTCAAAACAAGTACCAACTTGATGAGATAAAGAACACTTAAATACTGGTACTTTTCCAACCCTCTTTTCCAAAGTGTAATTTATTCATTGATGTAATTCATGTATTTTGTTGGTGCAAAACCATTATGGTGAGCCCCAGGGTCTTACCTGATCACTTGTTACTGAATGCTCCTTTTTTTCTCCACCATCATTATTTTTGGCAGACTTTGGCCTATTGGCTGGTATGCTTGTTTTTAACATAAAATGAATTAATATTCCATTTGCCTCCAGCCTGATAGTCCATTCATCTTCTGATACAGCAGCATCTAGTGCTCCTGCAGACAACCTCTCTGCTGTTGTTTTCAGGCTTTTTGTTCTATTCTGTTTGAGAATGCCCTACTACACTCACAGAGAGATGAGACTGCCAGTTCCTACATCTTGTGCCAGCATAGTTTCAGTCTGCAATGTCTGTAGCAGTGAAACACCCCCACACTGTTTCTTTGTCTCAGTTTTTTTCAGTTATTTTAGCTCATGTTTGCAGTGGCAAAGTCTTGTGCTCCTTACCATAGAACTGTTGCTGATATACAAGACTTCTTCAGACTATAAAATTGTCATTGTTTAATCACAAATTAATCTGGGATCTTCCATGATGTCTTGCCTTGCTGCCAACACCCTCCATCCTTCAAGTGCCCTAGTATCTACTATTCTGTAATGTTTTACTGTGGTTTTAGTACTACAATTTGACAGACTCTTCAGTTTTCTATCATTTGCAAATGTTTGTGTTTTTTTCACCTGTCCTCTTTTGTATTAACAAAAAAACTGCTCTCTGAATGTCCAATACCACTTCTACCACATTCTTCCAGAATTTTTTAATGAATTATTTAATTCATTCCTGACAGCTTATGCTGTCCAGTGACCTGTCAGTATAAATTAGTCCAGAAGAGGCATGACCCTGATACCGTCTTTACGTTTTTCTCAGTGGAGAGTTGTAGCTAGAGCCTCTTCAGAACACAGAACCTGGCTCTAAGCCATTTCTGGGATGGTCCTCTAGAAATACAATCTTCCACCCTTTCTAGATTAGAAACCAAAGGAGACACACACTTTGTCTGGATTTTCTTCTGCTACTATATTATCCCATTTGGTACAGAGTTATATTTTAAAGCCATTTCTTTAAAAAATAAAAGAAAAAGTAGCCTAATGTAACTGCTCTTTCTATGCAGTTGTTTTTCAACATCTCTTCTATTCCTTCTCACCTCTAATGCTTGCAAAATGAAGTTGAAATTGATAGAGCTGTGGAGACCTATGGGAGGAAAGTAATCCAAATACCATGCCTCTGGGTCAGGGCAAGGAATGCAGAGCTCAGTTCTCCATGGAGGCAACAGCCAGCTGGATAGTAATCAGCTCTGCATACAGCAGCACCATCCAGCACTCTAGTATCTCCATTCGGTTATGGCACACACTGCCCCTATCCCACTCAAGAGGGAGAAAGGAGAAAGGAGCAATGAGAGGTAAGTAAGGGGTGGTGGAGGAAGGGAAAGGTGGGAGAGCATGAGGAGAGATTAGGGTAAATGGCACAGAAAGCTCCAGACCATTTGACTTCACTTGTTCCGCAGCTCACGTGTTTGAAACCATCCGTCCAAACTAGGGTGCAGCACAAGTGCAGCATCCTGCACAGCTGCAGCTATGGAAGTAGAATAGGAGAGAAGATTCTGGCAGTGTGTTACGATCCTAGTGAGATACTATTTTATATTTTGATTGGAAGGAAAAATCAGCCACTATTCATAGACGTCACACGAATTTACAAAAATAACAGGCTTTATGACTTAAGCAAATTAAGAAGATTTATTTCAAGGAAAGGCGACAATAACACCACCTTTAAAAGAAAAAACAAATTTAAAAGAGGAGAAATTTTACATAAATTAGTCACTCTGGGGAGAGACTTGTTAAGAAAAGAAAAGAAAAAAAACAAGAGAGCAATTTTTACCACCGCCTGCCATCCCTGGTCTCTGGCTGGGAGATGGGAGTGGTGTAGGACCAGCCGCTCCTGCTTGGCTGATGTTCTCCACTTTTATTTTTCCTGCTGGTGCTGTCCTGTGCTGAAGCCCAAATGAAGAGAGAAGAAAGGGGAGGAGTGGGGGTGGG
>JAAWXA010000012.1:10075506-10272935 GCA_038090715.1 Florisuga fusca
AGGAGTGGGGGTGGGGGTGGGGGGAGGAGAGAGCTACCGTCTTGTCCTTTTCTCTTTGAGTTTTTATACAGCAAAAAGGATTCTGTCTTTTCATAAATTACTGGCACACACTGCAAAGATTTGCCATCCCAATAACTTCTCTATAAATTATTGGAATCCTTCAGTCCTTGTTACCTTGCTAAATTTATTATCTTTGCCTTGACAGCATACCAGGACCTGATCAGCATTCTTATCTTAGGCACCTGCTAGGCATGATACAAAACAGAAGCTAGTTAAGTTTGGGGTAAAAATTTGTTAATTGAGAACATGTTTGATATATTTTTCAAAGAGTAGAATAAATACTGATTCGAGAGGCATATTTGATATTTTCAAACTGTTTACATCACAGCGTTATGGCCTCTTTTTCCTATTTGTAAAATGACATTGATAATAGCTGCCTTGGACAGGGGTTCGAATAGAAACCGTGGTGTTAGACTGTGATCCCTGTTTGTGTATGTTACAATTTCTGTAGGGAACATTGTGCTACTTTCCTTGGAGCATTTTCATGATTGAGAGACCATAGTTGTTGGCCTTGAGCTTGATTTCTGAACTTCTCTTAACCACAGCAACCAGTGTTTGCAAGAAATCACTGTTGTTGGGGAAACATTCCTGCCAAACATGATTGCAACATTTTAAGGTACAGATCTGTCTAAGATGAAGAAATGTTTCTGACCCAAAAAACTCCTGGACAGCATTCAGAACTCGTTAAATTTCTAAGTAGGGGGCCTGAACTTTATCCATATTTGAAAGGGTACTATTCAGCTTTGTACCATCATCACCGAGAACCAGAATTTTCTAAGTATGTAAGAATTCAGAGCTAGAAACATGTCAAACAAAGATGTGAAATATATTGTTTTATTACTTTTAGTTTCTTCTGACTAACTTCCTAGATAAATGATAAAATGACTTGGACAGTACGCTGCCAGATGATGTGTAGATAACACACAATTTGGTTAGCTCGTGCTGTGTAAATGTAGCTCTCAATAAATATTTTGGAGGCTAGCACTCTACCCACTTACTTCTCAGTTAAATGCCAGCTGTAGCAAATTTTTTCAAGTTAATTAATTAATTAGTTGTAAAAATGCCAGGTCACACTGCAAAATGAGATTTGTTGTGTTTCTTGCTAGGTTGTATATAGCTAAATTGGCCTAACTAATGCAAATGTTTTCCACTTGTCTTATGTAGAGTCGATTTCATTGGTTTGCCTCCCAGACATTATGAGAGTGAAATAAAGCAGAAAAATCTCTTCATTGTCCTCTGTACTGGTAACACTTGGGACCCAGTTTTGCCCTTATCCTATGCCTTTTTCAGAACTAAGCTTGGTCTACAAGGGAATCAGGACAGGCCATAAATTGTGTTCACTGTCAACAACAAGGGTTCCTTGACCTTGGGTGTGGATTTTCTCTGTGTGAATCAACTGAGAACTTTAGTTCTTCTCTGGACTGGGAACTGGGTAGGGACAGATAGTGCCTTTCACCTATTTCCATCCCTTTGCAAACCCAGATTTAAATAAATCCACAGATCACCATGTTTGCTTCTACTTAACATTTGAGATTATGTATTCAATAAGTATTCCAGAAAAAGAAGTTCTTGATGCTTTGAAAGACACTGTCTTTCCAGATACATTTGGGCCAGGTGCCTTTAGAGGCTAAAGACACTTGGTCGCCACACAGTATGATCCTTACAGCTTATGAGAAGTATCAGTTCTAATATGGACTTGTGTAAAGTCTATTTCTTATTGCTTGGGTAAAAAGGTTAGGTTTGTCTCCAAGGAGTGATTTTTAAAGGTTACTTTAATGTCAAATTTATGATTTTGATTTCCCAGTAATACAATTTTCAGCATTTGGCACATTCTTGTAGTGAAAATAACTATTGGGTGACATTTTAAAAAGAATCTGCTGTTTTGGCTAGCTGAAGCCTTGAAGCCTAATGATTAAAAAGGTAAGGTCCCAAAAGCATAACTGAAGAGCTGACCTTGCTATTACACTTTTAAGTACAATTTCTCTCCCTGGACATGTTCGACTTGCATGCTTGTCCATATCCATATCCGTATCCGTATCCATATCTATAATTACACCCATATCCCCATTCATACCCATTTATTAAGCACCATGCTACTTCAGCAGTTGCAGCTCTTGACTCAGAACTGGCTGCCCTCTTTGTGCTAGGCATATGCACACACTTAACACCTTCCCCTCTTCCTACTAAGTTTTATGAGTAAGTTCAGAATGAAGAAGCATGAGGAGAAATGGAGAGTGAAGGGCTTGCATAAGGCAATAAGGCAGATCAGTAGCTGAATTTGGGCTAGAGCCCAGACCTCTTATACTTGAACCTTTGCCAGACTTCATGAGAATGCATTTCAGTCATCACCAAATTAGAAAATATATTTGCTGTCTCAAGCATTTCTGTGATGGTATTCTTGTTACTAGTGACACTTGTATTTCGTATTTCAAAACGAGGTTGATTTCCTAATTTTTAAAGAGTTGTGTGTAGTTTTGAAGACCAGAAGAGGCATGTACAAGCATAGCTTATCACAGTCATGTGGTTATATTATTTCTGGAACCTAGTTTATCACATGATCTCCAGAAACTCTGGATGAAACCACAGTCTTTCTCTATGAATACATTCGTTTGCACAGGAGGAGCACGTCCCCCCTTTGTAAAATTTGAGTAAAGAAACCAGAGCAAAACTTGATCTCTCTTTTCCTTCTTATTTGCCTGCTTCATAAGCTTTCTGAAACAATTATCACTGTTCATAATTTTACATTCCTTAAATGGACTACTTAGGAACACTAAAAATTATATTTTTGTTTACCTTTTAGTATGTTTTGATCTAATTTCCATGGTGGGAACTTCGAATTGCCAGTGATATGCTGCAGCAGAAAAATAAACATCTTTCCACTATCCAGCTTACCTTTCTGATTGTGCTAAAGCAAGGCACCAGCAGATTTACCACATGGCTCCTGAGGGCTTTGCAAGTCCTTGATCAGTTTGTGCTACTCGCAGTTTCTACCCACACATCAGATGGGTGTGTCTGCACAACCACAAGAGTGGGGTTCATTATCCTTATTGCTGGATGCCAGCTTGATTGTTGAAAGCTGGTCCAGGATGTACTTGTGTGAGATTTGCTATCGAGTAAATAATTGTTTGGTGATAATAAAAAGGTCTGAACAAAGATTTTAAAAAGCTTCCATTTAATCTTCTTCTCTGCTTACCCCCTGCAGAGACAGGGAAGCAAGGCAGAAACTAGAAATTTGCCCTCTGGGATTTCTCATCAGGGTGAAATGGAGCACCTCTCAACTCATGGTCTTAAGTGAGCAGTATTACGCAGCTCCAGAAGAAAATAGATTTATATATTTTTTTATTTTTAAAGCATTTAAGTGATTATCAAATCAATGGACATGTCTTCCAGCACATGTCAAAGACTAGAAACAATGGAAAGTCTGCTTGAGATCATATGAGTACTTCCATGCTGCTTCATCAGCTTCCTCTTGTGATTTGTTATACCTACATGCTTCTCCCATATTAAGCACACGAGGTAGCCTAATTTGCAGACTTGACATCACACAACTCCTCCCAAAAACAAGAGGGTTTAACCTTTGCCATTTTCCCACATCCATGTGAATCTGTTGTTAGAAAAGCCCCAATTTAACATCTCTTACCCTACGAACATTTATTAGAAGCTAATATCAATATCTCCAGCTCAGGCAATCTATTCTTATATACACAGGGAAATGTTTGGCAAAAATACCATTTCTAATCCCTTTATGAATACGCTAATATATGCCATACATTCGGGTCTATTTTCTTTGATGTGTTCAATGTTAAAGAGTTCTTCTGTTGCAAGGAAATATCTTTAGAGTTCCTGTCACGCAACAGTCCAGAACTCTCTGTACTGTGGAGGATGCATGTGTTTGTCCATTCTGTCTGTTTTCTGATTTTTACCTCTGCTCCTGAGGTCCTGATGTCTGGCTAAACATTCCCAGCAAGACTGTACAGACTATTGACAACCACTACAGCCCTAAGACAGCTCTTAGTGGGTGTGTCTCAAGTCCTTAAGAACTCTTGACCCTGGGCTAGAACTGAACCGCATCTTGTTTTGGAGCTAAGCAGCAAATGAAAAGCAAGGAATATCTGTGTGTTTTCTGCCAAAGAGCACAAGGGCGTGAGTATTTCTAGGCAGTCTTTCCCCTAACACACTGCAGGCTTGGAATGAGGGCTGCAGCATAAGGAGGATCTGGCATGAAGCTTGATCTGCATGAATCTGGAACTCATTGAGAGAGCCAGCTTTCTGGGGCCTGCATTGCAGAGGACAATCTTGGAAATGAGCTGCGTTTTCTGTCCATCTGAACATCTACATCTGTATTTCTCAATCTCTCATTGTGGGCTCAGGAGGAAACAGCACCTCTCTTTAGAGTGCTGTGATTCAGCTCATACTAACAAAGATGAAAATTTAGGTCAGATGTTGGTGTAGAAGTTGTTGGAAGTTAGGGTTCATGAGTCAGCCCTTATGGGTGGTGTGCAACAAGCAAATGTTTCACATGGGGGTAGCTACCTTCTGGCATCCTTATGTGAATGACAGCTTTTTTTTGGTCATTCTACTCCTCTGAAGGTTCAGTTTCATCAGTCAGTAGGTTTTGCATGGTGCTGGTCTTGGTAAGAGCTTTACCACGTCCCCTGGAGTGTATACAAAGAAGGCAGATCTGATGCCAGCCTCTTGCTGAATGGCTGGCATTCAAGGTAAGTTTGCACAGCTGGAAACAGTTTCAGAGAAGATCCTGAGAGAGCTCCCACACTTTACCACAGCAAGGGCTTGCAACCCATGCCAAGGGGCAATCCTATCACAGGAAAGGGTTGACAGCCTCAAAAAAGAAATAGTCTGGCAGTGGGACTGCTGTTGGAGCAGCCCTTTGTTCTCTTGTCACCATGTGATTGTTATTATGTGCAGGAGAAAAGTATCCAGAAGGGTGTTTCCCAAGGTGGCAAGAGCAAACATTAGGACTTCAAAATTCAAACAAGCAGTTGTGCCTTATCTGGATTTTTTTTGCACCTGTGATTTTCATAGATCTTCTTAATAAAGATCTTTTTATTAAAATCTTTGTAGAATCTTACTCTGCATATTGAAAAATCTTTTTCTGGCCTCTAAATGGGCTCTTTAGTGTTCTTTTTCTGAAATGGATTGCATCTCTAGGCACCAGTCTTGTAGCCTTACTGCTGTCCTTGCTAAAGTTAGAGCAGCAGCAATACTGTTTTCTTCAATACATCAGCAGTACATTTATATCTCTCTCTTGCTGACATCACTCTGGGTGAATTTTGGCCAAGAGATCAAGAATGGTTTGTCACAACTGGTTGGTTCTGTGTATTCTTGTAGCATCTAGTGCTACCAGACAGGCAATATCATCTCGTTACCACAGGTGCTTCTGTTGAACGGAAAAGACATAATTATGTTTGAAAGCATGGAAGGACTGGTAGGTGCAGATGACACAGCATCACAAGAAGCAGTGGGTTATTTTTATTAGCATGACAGACAATCATTCTGACTCACGTGTTTCTGTAGCCCATGGTAAGTTTTAAAGGAAAGATTTGTAGGAGAACAAGGGGATATTAGGATGTCTTTCAAGTGGGGGCTGAGGTTTCTTATGAAAATCATTTTTGAGAGAATGGAACATGGTGTCTTAGGCATGACTCCTGCCATGGCATAGAAAAGACTTTTTTCAGCAGAGGAAAGCAACTTGTTTCTGAGCACGATAGAGAGTAATGCAGTGAGCTGGTGACAGCTTCTGTCACAGAGATTTTGTTATTATGGTCTGTGACAGCTGCTGATCTGGATCTGTGCATAACACTGGAAATGATCCTTTTGAAGATGGTCTTTTCCTTCAAGTGCTGTATTCAGAAGTTGTAAAGAAAACAACAACAAACCAAACTTTGTAATTGTTTGCACTGCTGTGACCATTGGAGGGTTAGGATAGAAAGGAAATGTAACAACACAACAGAGGAAGTCACATAGATGCTGAAGACAGAGTTTTGGTTCTCTTTCACTCTGGACTCCCCTGTCTGTGCTGTACCTGTCATCCTGGCAGACTTGGCAGTAGAATGATTAAAAGGTGATCTAGCAGGCTGTCAAGTCAGACAAAGGAATCACAGCTTGACTCATGAAAGACAGAATAGACTCAAAAACAGGAGGCTTAGTATAATCTGTGCTACTTTTCTAAACCTAAGGTATGATAAACCCTTTGCAGGAAAACACCCATCCCGGAAAATGAGAAAGGAAACAAAAAGGCATCTGGATTTCCTATGCTGTGAGATTGCAGTAGAAAAACACATCCGTGAATAAAGTTAATATTTACCAAGGGAAATCTAAGGAACATTTCTTGCAGCTTACAGAAGTGTGTCCTGTAGTCTGAAGAAACCCAGTGAGCTACTTTCTAGTCATCTCTGTAGGTGACTTTGAGATCATCCTGGTTTTCCTTGGTTTACAAGTGTTCAGCTTGCCAAATTCTTGTGTTCTGAGAATAATGAAGTATCATTATTGAATGGCTACAGAAATAGTGCTAGTTTGAGACACTGAAATGACAACAGTTATTATAAAAGAAATGGACAGCATGGAAAGATGGGGTCTAGAATGTGCTTTGAGTTTCCTTTGGTTCTCCATTTTTAATTCTCTTTGTAATAACACTATGTTAACCCCATGAGTTAACATATGTGTCAGTCCTACAGACTTCAGTGGAGGATGAAGGAGTTCAGTAGTTTGTAGTCAGTGCTTTTATTTTTCCTGTAATTTAGGAGACAGGCTTTTGCCATGTTCATGTGACTGCATGTGTGAATATTTCTTCCAAGTATGCTCATGTCTGTGCATTGAGGGTTTTCAGTCAAGAATACTCTTTTAACATTATCTGCATTTTCTGCAAAGTGTTTTATGACTTGGGATATTTATTTTTGTTTCTATATTTTCCATTATCTTCTCTATGTGGAGCATTTCTTCCCTGTCAGTGAAACTCCTCTGAACAGAAAGCTGGGCAAGGAACAACTTAATAAGTCTTCACATTTCAGTCCTGGGTCTGAATCTGCAGTCTGAGCTGTGTGCCATCAGACTGGCCTTTCAGAGCACAATTCTAGTAGCTGACATAGCAATGTTGCAACATGAAGGTGAATAAGAAGTGAACAAGGAGAAGCAGAGAGTGAAAGTGAGGTAGAAAAAATTTCCAAGGCATTGTGTCATCTCAGTCCAGCTGGCTGTATGGCATGGGTCATGCAACTTTACATGCAATTTACTGTGCCTCCAGTATGACGTAGAAAGCTATTTAGGGCTGAAAAGATTTGTCAGGAGCTTCTCTCCATCAAAGAAAAGGGAAAATGTGGTGTTAAATACAGTGCAAAATTTCCCATTGTGCCACTGTCATCTTAGAGTTAATCCTTAAACACAGAGTTCACTTTATTGAAATTGAAATCAGAGCAGTAGCACTTTGTTTTCTCTTTTGTGTTAAAACAATTAATATCTGCTTCAGCAAAGCAATGACCTTGAAGTCAAATAGGATACTGAGCTCTGCCAGAAGCTCTTGTTTTGCTGCTGTCCTTTACTTAGTCTGCACAGACTGCAGTACTGTGATAGGAGAGCGTCGCACTGCAGTGCGCGGTCATCAGCTCTCAATGCAGGCTTTTGGGGGCTGCAGTGTAAGACTGCAATGCTACACTGCAGAGCTGCTGAGCTTTTGAAAAGCTGTGGTTAGATCTGGTCGAACAAGAAAAGCGTTGCTTGTGGGATTAAACTTATTTTGCTGTCTGTAAGCAGACTATGTTCTTTGCAAAAATCTCTGTAAGAGACAGATGACTTGATGAAAATCAATCATCTCTTTTATTGTCAGGTGGGAGAAAAGGGGACTAGCTCTGTCAGCCTTACATACACTTGGCTGCTGCCCCAGAGCAGTTTGTGTGCTGCATGGTTTGCAAAAAACCAGTGCAAAATAACCCAGGGTTTACATTTTATGGTTTCTCAAATTGTATTTGTAAAAGGAGAAGAGGCCAGCAGCTGCACAGAACAGGAAGCTGACATAGGGTAAGAAATTCCTGTTCATAGGAATACTGAGGGATTTTAATTGGAACGAGCTAGTTTTCACCAGGAGAATCCAACAGGAGTGTGCAAGTTTTCCCTGTGTCTTTCTCAAAGCTGTGTGCTGCTGGTTCTGTGGGATTATGATGAAGAATAACTGGTTTGGCAGGGCAAAGTAAAGCATATCTGTCTTTATGAGGTGAGACAACTTTTCCCTTCACTTTCACATACCCTTAACCACTACAGGTGAAAACTGGTACCTCCAAACTAGCTTTTGATTAGAACTACTTGATTGCAATAAGGCTTTTTGAGGATGCGTGGTCTGGAGGCATATGAGGAAGGCACTGTGGGGTAGAGCACTGTTGCAAGAAAATTCTTTTAATATCTGCTACTTGCTCTTGTCTGTGAGGTCACAGAATATTGCTCATGTAGCATTTTTCTGTGGTATGGTTCTGTTCTCTAAAAGCTAGTTCTGTGCTGAGGAGAAAACACTGGAAGACGGTATTTATGAGATGAGGTAACCTGGTCTAGAATTGGTCTCAGATATTTACATTCTGTCACTGTGCTCCTAATGGAAGACAGCATAAAATACATTGATATATTTAGACACCTGTCTTTAAAACCAGCAGGCTCCCTGCATCTCTGAGAGGAGCAGAAACAGTTCCATTTTGTCCGGCAATGAGCAATTTTATCACTCAGCCTTCTCCTGTTATAGTCCCCACAAATAATGTGGTGAGGCTAGACTAGGACTTCTGTCACAGACATACAGATTCAGATGCAAATAAGCCTGATCTGATGTGCAGGTGCCCCATTTACTCATGTATATGGGTAATTATGTAAAGCAGAGATCCTCCTCAAATGGTCATACAAGGAATACTGCTATGTAAATAAGACAAATAGTGAACATGATGCTGCCTGTGTTTCTTGGCAGAGATAACTTTGTCCTAGGAAAAAGATCTGCAGCAGACCCTGTAACACTGAAGGTCATGCTAAGAACCAGAGGCTTGGGACTACTGAAGATGGAGAGGGGGATGAACCTACCTTGCTTTTGTAAACTCTGATGTGGTCAATTCATAGGTCAGGTCCTATTACAGGCTGGTGTTTGGTTAGACACACAAAAGCTGTTCTCAGGTTTCTCTACTTTTTCTTGAGTTAGGCAGTAGCAGGAATCATTACATGTTGGCAAAATCAGAATCAGCCAAGAAACAGACAAATTCATTCTGAATACTGCAGCCAACCTTCCTCTTGGCTACCTTCTCCTGGAAAGGAATGAGAAGAACCTTTTGACAAATTCCTTGAGAAGAACTTCAATGAGAAGAGCCCATTCTGCTCACACCATGTGTCAAGAAGTGGTGGAAGTGCCACGATAAACTCTGTGAAGGAAATGGGAGACAAGATGAATGCAGAGTGGTGACTTCTCAAGCCTGCAGAAAGAACCTTTCTCCAGAAGTGTTTGTTTTAAAACAAACACTGCTTATCAAGCTAATAAAAGCCAATCTAGAACTACTAACACAATAGATAGCTTGAAATAAGGTCACAGAAAACTGAGGAAAAGATCACTATTTACTGAGGAAAGAAAAAAAAAGAAAGACCATTACCTTGCTGGTGAATTTTCTTTTGTTTTAACTATGTAAACTTAATGGTTGTCCTAAAAAAAAATGTTAAGAAATGGGCAAAGCTCAGTTAGCAATGTTTGCAACGATTTAAAAAACAGCAATAAAAATACATAATTTTTCCACACAGAAACTGGTACAACACTACAAGGCCATACTCCTATTGTGCTGCAAACCTTCCTTAAGAGAAAACAGAATTAGAAACACATCTCTGCTTGACACATGTGGGAGGATGGAAAATCTTTTCGTTAACTGAATATAAGACGGCAATTAAAAACTTCTCCGATGTACACTTGAAACCCATCAGAACAGTTGAGATATCTTTTCAAATATGCTATTACTAATTCTTGTGAAGACTAGTCTGGGGAAGGTTAGCAAAAACAGAAATTCTAACTGTGTTGAAGATTCACCAGTTGCACCAGTTACACTGCATGTAGCACATACATGATGTACTTTAATCAAAGGTATACCAGAGAAGAAAAAGATTGCTTTGCACTTCCTTTACAATCTACCAATGGGTTGAGAAGGCTTAACCTGCAGAAAAGACAGAAAGTGAATCAAGATTCAGATAGAATAGGAAATATTTGTAATCCCTACTTTACAGAGATTATTTTCTTGGTATTGCTCTGGGCAGTGGGAAAGCAACCCGAACAACTTAAAGGCTACTCATGGTTATTATTGCCCTCATGAAAAGGCAGGGCATGGGATCAGGAGGGGCAGTGGGAGAGAGGGAGCCATTTGACATTCTTTTTCCATTTGCATATTCCTGTTTTGGAAAGTACAGGTGGAAACTTGCATGAGAGAATTACATAAGCAAAAGAAATCAAAGATCAAATTATGTTCTAATGCTGGATCATTGTCTTTTCCTTGGGACCGAGAACTTGTTGGCTTTAGACTTCAGAAATATTCAACACAACTCCAAAGAACTTTTTGAGGATGTTGTGATAGGGTGTGCTGGCTATAATCAGAGGGTTTTAATGCAAATTTCTGTGTTGGCTCTTTTGCAAAGACAGTTTGTATTTGAAGTCCATATTGCCATTGCTTTGAAGTTTCTGGGTATTTATGTGAATCAATAGAAATGGAGTTGGTTGCAGAAATCACTTCCCCAGCAGAGAATGCAGCACATCTGAACTATTTTGTTAGAGTTATTCAGGCACTTGAGAGAAGTAGCTCAGCTTGCTTGAAAGAATAAAAAGCAGCACAGTTATATCTGGATTGAAATTGTGTCCAAGCACTCTACACACCTATTTTTTTTTCATGTTGTTGTTTGTTTTAAAACATCTTGAAGACTTATAGGACTTAACAGAAGCATGCTGTAGGAGTAACTATGCTCAAAACTCTGAGTGAAATTACCCCAAGTCTGCCCTCTTAGCAGTTTTCACTCTTTTGTAACAGGAAAATTACATGTGTAGTTTTTTTCTGTTTAGTTGACCTACTTATTTTTTATGGACTCATTTTGACTGCTTGTGTTAAATATAGTGGAAACAGAGGCTGTGTTATTATTACTGTAAATGAAAAATGCTTTTTTTTTTTAAAAAAAATCATTATAATTCACTGTTTCTGCAATGAAAAAGTCTTTGTGTGTTTGTGCTGTTCCTGTGACATGTAAATGAGCTAGAAAAGCATGTCATGGCACCCTATCATTAAGTGAAGTGTGGAATACCTCAAGTTGTACTCTAAAGTCAAGGACAGGAGAGTCACAGAAGAGGATTTCTCAGGGAATCTTACCCAATGAAGGCAAATTGCAACAAAACAAACTACTGGCCTGAGTGGGACAGACTGCATGTTAGATATGATTTACTGAGCCATCTTCAGCCTCTCTTAGCTGCCTGGTTTTAGTTTCAAACTATTACCCCTTGTCCTGTCCCCGCAGGCCCTACTCAAAGGGAGATCCCCATTTTTCTAATAAGCTCACTTTAAGCATTTAAGTATTTTGTCTTAAGGGAGGTGTTCTGTTCCTCTGATCACACAGATCAAAGGAATCTGGACCTTTCTAGACCTTCTCCAACAAATCTATGTCTTTCTTGTATTGAGATATATGGGTTGAAATATTCTTCACTTTACTATTAGACCAAATTATTGAAAAAGCAAAATAGAAAGCCAGATATTTTGGGGAAAAATTTGTTAGTCATTCACATAACTTACTTTCATGCTAGTTAGTTCTGTTTGTATACCAGTTAAGAGAAGTTTGTTCTAGTTTGTCAGTATGAGTCAGTACCCTTGGGATGGAAGAGAGAAACAGATGGCTACCAGAGGATGCATCCAGCTCCCCTCTCACTGTGCTGCCTAAATTTCTGCATCTGTACCTAAGCAGTGACCACATTTACACCAGCACTGAATAGCATAGCTCTCTTTAGACACTTGAAGCTTTTACCAGTTTAACTCCTTTAGGCCTGTGACATGTCCCTTACTTAATTCAGGTCTTTTTCTAATCTTCAGAGTTGCAGAGATGAGATAGGACTTTGTTTCCTTTTTCTGCTGCCTGATATGGGTTTAAAACAAAAGGGGAATAAAAGGAATCTTGTACTGTTTCTTTTGAGATGTGATCATTTTTCAGGGCCACTCTTCTGGAAGAGGGATATGGGATGCTTGAAGGGAGTAAAGCTGTGTTTCATCACCAGACTTTCTATAGAGGTTGAGAGATTTTAAAAACAAGGCTACTCATGTAATCATCTAGACGAGGGCATCAAAACACTATCAACAAACACCAACTGTGACTTTACCTTACAAGAAATTACAGCAAAAAAGACTGCCAAAGAGCACCACTGGTTACAGAAATGGATTCCAGCTATGCATTCCAATATGGATTCCAGCTATGCAGAATACATATTTCACATGGTATATTTGTGAGATTATAACCCATCTTTATTTTCTACATCCCCACCTCATCTGCTTTCAGAGCTCCTCTATCAGCAAGGAACAACAACATCTGGCTGGAACCTACAGAAAAGAAGCAAAACTTTGGCTAACTACAAGTGTTGGTTGGTTTGTGTTATAAAAAGAATAAAATAGGTATAGGGCATTCCCCTAGCCTTCTCAAATACTCCCATTTAGAATACTTCCATTATTTAAAAAGAAAAATGTTTTAATAATGCAGAGAAAACCATTTGTTGTTGAAAACCATTTTTTCTTGCTCTTTTTAGCCTAGTTTCTCTATGCACAAATACATAAAGTTTTGATAAGATCAAAAGCATTTTCACATAACTGCTGTTTTGATTAAAAGCTGTATGACATAGAGGTCAAAAGTCTGTATTTTGAAAATGCTTGACTCAGGGGAAGACCTTTCTACACAGTGTGGAAGAGGATTCACTTAAGATTAGAGGACTGCAGCATCTCTTATGAGGCAAGGTGAGAGAACTAGTTCTGTTTAACCTGGAGAAAAAAAGACTGAGAGTGCATCTTATCAATATTTATAAATATCTAAAGGGTGTGTATCAAGGGGATGGGGCCAGACTCTTTTCAGTGGTGCACAGCGACAGGATGAGGGGCAACGTATGCAAATGAGAACACAGGATGTTCTACCTAAACATAAGGAAAACTTCTTTATTGTGAGAGTGACAGAGCACTTGAACAGGCTGCCCAGAGAGACTGTGAAGTCTCCTTCTCTGGACATATTCCAAACTTGCCTGGATGCAATCTGTGCAACCTATTCCAGGTGATCCTGCTTTAGCAAGGGGATTACACTAGATGGTCTCTAGAGATCCCTTCTGACCCTTGCCATTCTGTGATTCTGTGATTCCAGCAAGGAGCTGACTTGCTTTCTCCTTTTTTCTCCACACTAAAGGTCAGTCACAGAGAAAAACACAAAAAAAGGAAATACAATCAGTGAATTAATAGATCACCCTCTGCAGAGACCCACTAGGAGATGCAGAAGTAGACACTAGCATAGGTCACAGGCTCTTCTGAACTTCCATGTCTATTTTGTTTCCCTCAGAGAAATTGAGTATATTATACCTCAGTTTTTCATAAACCTGAATGGTTATTTTATTCCATTTAACAATACATTCACGTTCAGCTAAATTGCTGAAAGAAATGGAGACTCCAATAATATTTCATTTTATAGGTTTTTATGAAAAAGAGGGGGCCAGGTAAAGGACCAGATAAAATAAGTCTTGATATCACCTGAAAGAAAGAAAGAAATCTCTCTTCATTAGTCTTCAGATTATCTGTGCAGAGTGGTAAGTGGTTCACCTCACAGTGTCACATTGCACACAATGTGGCTTTTCTTGCACAGTGTAAAGGAGCTCTTGTGGGCTTAAAAACATGAGCTTGCTTTTCACAGAACTGCCATATGAACTTGTCAGAGGTATTTGCAGTAGTACAACTTCAGCTCCAGTGCTGATAAATCTGGAGACATCCACAACCTCTTTCAGCTTCAGATTTTCCTCTGTTCCCATTAGGTTTGTTTCCACATGTTTTTGACTATGTCCTGTACTGCAGTAAAATTCCCTAATGTAACCTTCATCTTTTTCTCTAATTTGATTCTATCCATCACCAATCCACATTCTTATCTTTTGCTCTAATTTCATTAGAACATAGAACATTTCTTATAGCTCCTTAAGAAATAAAACATGGATAGACTTGTGGGGGGAGGGTTATTTTTTCTGAAAAATTATTTCCTATTTTGAGTTGTAAGAAACTCACTACAGTACTATTAGTAGACTTCACATAAATAATGGAGGGAACTGGGAATTAAATGTTGCTATACATATGATGAGTAGTAATGAGAGATATGGAAAGCTATCAGAGTTTTAGAGGTTGTGAAATGCCTTCTAATTTTCTGAGTTGGTTCTATTCTGAGGTACAAAATCTGTTTTCTCAGATGGGGATGATCTTGACTTTCACTAGTAATGAAACAAAGCTGCAGACATTCTCTCTGGACTGAATTTTCAAAAGCAAATTGTTATGCATGCATGAGGAATAAGATGGCAAAATTCTTCCATCCCCCCAGGTCATACATCTGCTGCCCCTGCCCCTGATATTCTCCCAGGGTAACCTTTGCCCTCTTTATTCAACGGGGCTGGATAGGAGTCCGTAAGGGACAAAGTGTTGGGAGACCTAATGTACACTGGAGATTGGGTAACACAGGCCACAAGGAAGTATACATATTCCCATCATGACAGGCCCAAATCAAACCAGCCAGAACATCAGAGGAAACATAACAGTCACTGTGAGGTGCAAACTTTTCATTTACTATGGTTTTGGCATGAACAGAAACTGGCCAATAATATTTAGCCCAATCATTCTGTTCCCAGTTGGAACAACTTATCACCTTTTGGCAAGACCAAAGTGATGACTGGTTTGATAAAGTGCCAAAAGAAAATCCAGGCCTAAATGATGTAAAACCTTGAGCACCTGGCTCAGACAAGGCGTAGGGGTATTTGTAGCAATAGTAAACCCCTTTATTTTCACACATCAGTGGTGCAAAACCTTCTCCAAATACTAAGAATAACAAATAAGGTTGTTGTCCCTCCAGGAGCTCCACACTGCATTCTTCTTTCAGTGTCAGGGATCTGGAAGAAAACACAAAGAAGCATATTGTCTGTTTCACCCCATGAAACAGCATAACAAGGTTAAGCCTTCCAGGAGCAGGTACAACAGTGTACCTCTCCCTGTGAGGGTTTGGATCAGGCCAATGACATAATGTAAAATGAGAGGGGCAGAATAAAACAGTAAGTTGGGGTGGGGTGGGAAGACATCCTGCTGGGAGCATTTGCACCATCTTGTTATCAAAGTATGGTTTAGTGCCCAGCTGGCCAGTTTCTCCCCCAGTGTCACCCCCAACCCTGTTTTTGTTTTGGTTTGGTTTTGGGAATATGCTTTTGCCAGAAGAGTGACAGGCCCATAACTTGGCAAAGCACTTTATTCACAGGCCTTTTGATCTGGATTAGAGAATTAAGAAATTGCAGGGGAAAACAACACATTCTCCCTTTCCAGATTCCCACAATTTTAACATCTTCACTTGGGGGTGGCTGCTTTTCTTCAGTAATTTACATATCCAGCAAAGCTGACTATTCAATTATCCCATCTTAAGTGTCCTGTGAAAGAGAAACTTCAGATACTTTCAATTAAATTGTCAGTATGCTGGTGAAACTCCACCTTTTCAGGAGCAGTGGCTGATGCCACCCCTTCAGCTAGTGAAAAATGAGTATTTACCACTGTATTAAACTCTTTCTTCTCATTTTTAGTGAGCCTCCCTATCAACTCCCACCCTCCAACACTGCGCCAACTATGATGGGTGGAGGGAGTCAGTTTCCCTGCAGATCAGTGGGAGGCACAGATGGATTGATTAAATCAGATAGGGCATCATTCATCTTTTATGGTGCAAGTGCCCAGGACAACCAGCCAGTGGTCTACAATTTTTTGTAAGGACTGTGTTGGTTGTCTGTCTGTGATCCCCCAGGGAATTCCCTTTTGTTCCTCTAGCAACAAATTTGATCTTGACCGCTGATACTGGGGGGAGGTATTTCCAGATAAATCTGGGGTTTGGGTTCTGCAGATACCCCTTGTCTTTCCCTTGTCCACAGGCCCAGATTTCCTGCCATAATTGATTAGCTCTTGAGCTACTTCCCCCCATGTCCAAATCTTTTGTTCAGTCCCATAGCCAGGGTTAACCACATGCTCCAATGCAGCTAGCAAAGAGTCTTGGGGGGCAGTAGCTCTGATTTGTCCCTGCAGATGGATCCCCATCAACCAATTGGATCTGGTTGAATCTCCAGTGATTCTGGCAGACCCTGTATCTGTTCTGGATCCACTGGCAGCAACATGGGGGGTGTGTATTTCATATCCAGCTTACTGTCATTCATCATTTGTAGGCAAGCAGCCTTTTGAACACTTTCTACCAACATCTCTACTCCTCCCTTAATGATCAGCAGCTCTCCCCCTTCTCATGGGCTAAGCCCACCGGCCCAATAGGCAACCCACTGAGTCAGGGACTAAGGAGCACTCTTATCTCCAGTGTTTAGAAAGACACAAGCTCCAGAAGCCTCCTGCTTTCTGTTCGGTAAGGAGAATCTCATCCCCTCCTGACAAGGACACACACCACACATACTCTATCTCAGATACTTTCCAAGTCCTGCCAAATTCTCTATGGAGTTTAGCCAGCTCAAGTGCAGAGAAAGGAATCTCTTTTGTTTAAGACACGTGGGTGGTTATCCTCATCATCCTCATAAGTATATTTGGTCTTAACAAGGGGACGAAGTCTGGAAGGTTCAGATAGCTCTTATTTATCTATTTGTTCTTTTAATTCTTTTAATTCCTCCAGTGAGTATGTATTATAAACATCACCTTTTACTTTTACAGAGGTGTGATCTGGCACCTCCCTGATTGTAGTGACACTCTCAGACATACTCTGCCCTTCCTTGTAATTTATGTTTAAGGGCTACCAGTTCCCTGCAGAGAGGTACAGCCTCTTTCTGTGCAACCTTGCCAGCCTCTGCATCCTTGCAGAGAACAACGACCTTCTTGTGGTCAGATTTATAAGTCTCTACCTCCTTTCGGAGAGAGTCAGCCTCTTTTAAGGTGGAGGGTAATCACCTCCTCCTGTGCTGCTAATACTGCAGCACCCAATACTGCACAAATGACTGATTTACCTTTGCCAGTTTTAAGTTTTGCTTTTAATTGTAACAATATTATGTTTTATACCAGTGCAGAGGGGTTTGACCAGTTTTCTTATGCCCATAGTTTTCCCTGTTTAGGACAGGGAAAAAAAGACTTAAACTTAACTTAGACTTTAACAGTTTAGACTTAAACTTCCAAAAACTCCTCTAATGAAGGGAAGCTATCCATTTATACAAGGAACCCACACAAATGTCTGACAGACCCCTGGCCTGGACTTTTAGCACACACATCTGCTGGACAGTAGCACCCCGGCACAGAAAAATTTGTTGGTACAGATATGGTCATCCAGTGACCCCGCTCCAGTTGCCAGAAACGGTTGTCTACAACTACCTGCACCCAGACACAGATTCAGGAGAGCTTCACACACAGCTGTCTGCCAGAACAGGTTTCATCCCTGACCCAGACTTTTTACATGCACATCCGTCGGGTGGTAGGACCCTGGCACAGACAAATCTGTCGGCACAATTTCAGTAATCCGGTGACCCCAGCCCAATTGCCGGGAACTGTCATCTATGACTACTTGCACCCAGACACAGGTTCAGGAGAGCTTCACCCACACACACACACACGCACCAAGGAAAACAGGCCCACAGTGGCTTTATGCCTTACACTTACACTAGAACATTAACTCGAGGCTGGTGAACAGCTTGCGGAAGATCAGGTGAAACCCCCTTGCTTTCTAAACTCCTCCACTCTTATGAGGACCTAGGTGCGCCTGGGTTAAGCTTTTCACTTCCCTGTTAAAAGTCACTCAGCTGCTGCACCCCTTTGTTCGTGGGATCCTGCCGACTACGCCAAATATTACGGTCCGAGGTAACATTAAAGTTTATTTTTGTTTTGGATCCACAAAACAAAGTCCAGCTGTAGAAGGGTCAGGTTCAAGCTGTGTCCAATTTGAGAAATGACACAGGCAAAATTATAGAGCCAGGCAAAAGAGGGAGAGAGGAAAAGAAGATATAAGAGAGAGAGAGAGAGAAAAGTGGAGAAAAAAAGGATAAGAAAGTGGGAAGAAAGAATGAGAGAGAGAGAGGGAGGGAGAAAGAGAGAGAGAGAGAGAGAGAGAGTCACCACCAGGGGCCCAGCTGTCCAGCGAGTTTCTTCAAGATGACGCTGATCCTGGACAGAGTCCGATGGGAGATGGCGGTGGGTCAAGAGATGACAAAACAGCCACAGCATGGACAGCCATACATACCCCTGAGTTCCTTTTGTGCCAGAGGGGCAGCTGTCAGTCAGCTGCCACAGAAGCCAGGGTCACTGGCATCGGAGCCATTGCAGACAGGCTGCCTGGAGGGGGGGAGCTTCCGCAGAAGGGTGCAGCCCCCACCCACTCATCAGTTCTTATCTCCTTCCTGGCACATCCCTGTTCTGCTTTGGCCAGGCCAGGTCCATAAGCATCAGAGCCATTGCAAACAGGCTCGCCTGGAGGGGGGGCTTCCAGCACACAGGTCTGATCTCTTTCCAGGCACCACTCCCCACTCCGTTCCAGCCACCTTATCCAGGTGCATCAGCATCAGTACAAATGAGGTGGCTTCTTCCACCCTGGCCAGGGTAATGGTGCCTGGAGGGACATCCCAGCACTGAAGGTCCTCAGAAAAGGGAAGTAGTCTCCATCCAGCTGTTAGTTCTTAGTTCTTATCTCTTTCTGGGTGTCACCCCTGCTCAGGTCTGGCCAGGTCAGGTACTACACCCTAGCCAGGGCTATTTACTTTAAAACTGTTCTTTTGAGACAATTCCAAAATCAGTGAGATCAGACTGTCACAATTACTATATGTTGTGAACCTTGCATTACCAAGTAGGTTTCTGGCAAAAACAAGTCATAATGGCCCAATGAGTGCTGGAGCTTTCCTGCTTTACATAATATTACTATGAAAAAATGGCAGTTATCAGAAGATGCCAGTTGTCACATTTTATGTGAAACTACTACAAACTGCTTTCAAAGAAAAATGTCACCAAGCATATGTGGTATGGGAAAAGAGAAAAGAGAATATTGAAAAGATACTAAAAAATCAATCTTATATTGCTTTACACTAGATAGAGTGGTGCCAAGAAAAGGGCCACCACTGACTTTGACAGTTTTAGTCCTTTGCTGAAACTCATGATGTGGCCTATTAATTCTTCATTTCTTGGCTTTGATCCTAATGTCTTAATAAAAGTTCTGCATTCCTGTTGTTCCTGGTCTGTAAATCAACATTCTGAGGAGATTTCCACAGAAAAGGAACTTCAGAAAATTAAAGCTAGAGTTCTGCAGTTTTCTGTATTTATATATATATATATGTTTCAGTTAGGAAGCTTTTAAAAAATACATTAAAGACATTTTAAACCTCTGGGATTTTGCTGCTGCTTGCTATCTGCTGAAGTTCATTTTCACACAACTTCTCATTTCCTTGTAAATTAAAGCAATATTTATAAAATTAAATATATGCATAAAAATTTGTAAGATAAGAGCTGTAGAGCACAAGATTCTGGAGTGAAGTGTTCTCCCTAGATCTCACTCGAAGTTTGGAACACCTATGATTATGCACAAAGCTGAGAGAATTAAGAGAGCAATGAATTTATTCTTCCTGTAACCATCTATATGGTAGCTCATGGCTCTGCAGAACTTACAGAACACACAGAAAATTCTAATTTCTGTGGTCAATTTTTCTTTGTTGGGCAATGCAGAACAGAAACAAATGTTCAAAAATGTGACGTCCTGAATTTAGAAGTATTGGACTGCCTGTATGTTAAAGGGGTGTTATCAGGAGAAACAGTGCAAGAAGGGCAGTGCACTCTGCCAGCTGTTGGACTGCTGCCTCCTCTGCTCACCAGCAGGCTCATGCTGCAGCCTGGACACACAGCCCAGCTAGCTGGTGGCTGTGCAAGTCTGCCCAAAATCTTGAGGTCTCCAGAGATTTCAAACTCAAATTAGAGTTAGAAGGAAGACATCTTTAAAAAGAATTATCATTTTATAAGTGGGCTTTTTCTTCTTGTAAACTGTAAGGAGTTTGCCTGCTGAAGGAAAATGATGACCACTAAATCCAGCAATGAAGGTAAGGCTGAATACCAAGTAGAAGCACTACACCTGTTCTTGCATCTCCACTCAAGGAGACCTTCCAAGAACTGCAATGGTTGTCCAGACCAGATGCTCTTGCTCTGCCACCTGTAAGTCCCCTTAGAATTTGATGTGTCCAAAGAACCCTTAGTATCCATCCCTAGTGATGGATGTCAGAGCTACAAGTGGGCCCAGATGGAAGAATTCTTCAAACAAGCAGCTCTATAACATGACGTGTTCAACAGGCACCACAGTATCTGGCAACGTGACTGGGAGATTGTTAATCTTGATGCATGCTGTCCCAGACTAAGCAACAGCCTTGCCTTAAGGCTGCACAAGGGTAAAGTAAGCCTGTTTTCTGACAGTAGTAACTCATGAGATAGAGATTGGCATCTTGCTTCTGCATGGACAACATTCACCTGAAGTGTGTGAACACAACAGAGACAACGGTCTGGTGTTGGAGAACGAAGAATGTGTTAGTAATGGACAGGGTCCAAGAGAAGACACCATCCAAAGCTGATCCATCCACCTGGATTAGAACCAGTGCCACCAGAAAAGCAGGTGAAGTATTAGTAATTGCAGATTTCTTACTGAGAAGCATTGAAGGACCCATTTCCCATCCAGACAGTTTCTCCTCAAAGTTTGTTGCCTACCTGAGTCTTGCATTAGCAATGTCACTGAGAGACTGCTGAATCTTGTGCATCCTACAAGTTATCATCTGCTCCTACTATTTTGTGTGGGGGTCTGTGATGAAGCAACTTTGAGACAAGGACTAGATGTCACCCTCTGCATCAATGACCACCTGAATTCCATGGAAATTGCACCTGAGGACAAATGAGGAGCTGAATGTGAGCTTATGTCTCAGGGTTAAAGGCAGGTGATACAACAGACCATCTGACCAGGAAGACTGGGTAGGTGTGGGCTTCTATAGTCAGATGTCAGCAGCTTCACATTTACAAGCTCTGGTCCACACAGGGGATTTCAACCACCACAATATCTATTGGAAGGACAGCACAGCAAGAGAGAGCCCACCTCTTTGGAGGCTATTGCACAACACAGCAATAATATATTCTGGAATTTTGGACTAGTACACATTTT
The DNA here is from genome assembly GCA_038090715.1 of Florisuga fusca. NCBI lineage: Eukaryota > Metazoa > Chordata > Aves > Apodiformes > Trochilidae > Florisuga > Florisuga fusca. The sequence goes on from JAAWXA010000012.1 coordinate 10,096,954, forward strand.
GTTAAGGAGTGAGTTAGAGAGGGAGCTAGAGCTGGTGCTGCAGAAAGGAAAAAATGAAATGGTAAACAATGGCAAAGTTCCTCTGTCTGATAAGAAAGATATGTGTGAGACAGAAAAGAAAATAAAAAGACAGAACACATGCAGGCTGGAGATATAATTCCTTTACGGAATTTCTCATGAGACACCCACCATGAGACACCCACCATGAGACAAAGCTTTGTATGCCTTTTTATTGCTGTACCTTTTATTGTGGTAGCTCTTTAATCTCAAGCGATATGTGCAGTCATAGAGGTATTTTCCTTAAAATGTGGAAGCAGATTTTGTATTGAATATTTCATATGCAGGAATGGTGGTAGTCACCAAAAATTATCCTCTTGGGAAATGCAAGAATGAAAGATTGGTTTTATTTTGTTAGACTTTCTTTAGATGCTCCTACAGAGGTCTGCTAGCACTTTGTTGTGTTACTCAATCAACCTCGTTTGCATTTGCCTTCAATTATTTTTTGCATTTAATACTTGTATGTTTCTGGAGCCAGCTAGCAGAGAATTAAGATGGGGACTAAACGTGATAACTGGGAAGTGATTTTGGTCCTCAGGGAGGACTAAGCAACCAAGCAGCAAAATTATTTCATTGTTACCTTTGTAAAAAAAAAAAAAAAAAAAGGAAGATTTAATGGCTGGAGACTAGCTTCATTTTTTTTTTTCTCCATCATTGCATATGCCACAGATAATGGCACTGTCTTAAATGTCACATAATAGAAACCAAGGAATGTTACTGGGGGTACTGCTTATGCTGTAGGTTCATGGAAGAGTTTGGAAAACTGTAAGAGACTTAACATCTTTATCACTGTTGAGGGTCTAACAGCTTTGTATACAGAGAGAAAAGCGTGTTACATAGGCATGACCTGGATCCTATACTAGTGTGATGCCAACAGCCAGAGCAGATACTGCTTGAAAAGTGACTTGTGCCTAAGCTAACATTAGTTCTACCATCCAATGATGTCTACCCAGTCAAGAAGGGGAATCTTGAAAAGGAGAGGAGACACAGAGGTTGAAATGAAATCAGATTTAATGAAACAGCAAAATTAGTATTACTGTAAATACCAGTATAAAATAAATGAAGTTTTACTCAGCCCACTGAATGTGCAGTGGTCACAACGAAAGAGAAAACAGTCCTTGGGAGGAAGGAGGAGGAGAAGGAAGCCTGGCTGACTCAAAGTTGCTAAGGGCCTGTATACCATGGTTGGCCTGATGAAAAAAGGGACAAATTCATATTTTGTGACTTATTGTCCTAGTTCCCTTAGATCAGAATTCTCTGTCCTATATCTGCCTGGAGAAAGCGAAATTTTGCAAAATGGCTTCTGATCCACACTATCCAAGACTTTAGTGGCCATGTTTTCATGACAAGCCCAAGTATTCTCTGTGTGCTGGGCTGCATCAAAAGCACCTGGCGTGCTATGTCCAGTTCTGGAAACCCCCACACAGAGCTGTTGTAGTGAGTCCTGTAGTGAGTCCAGAGGAAGGCCATGAAGGTGATCAGAGGGCTGGCACACCTCTACTATGAAGGCAGGCTGAGACTGTTGCAGTTGTTCAAGCTGGAGAACAAAAGGCTTCAGGGAGATCTTATAAGCTGGAGGGGCCTAAAGAAAAGCTGGGGAGGGGCTTTTGGCCTTAAACTGGGACAGGTTGAATATTTGGAAGAAATACTTCACTCTGAGGGTGGTGAGACTTTGGAAGGCATTTGCCAGGGAGGCTGTGGATGCCACCTCCTTGGATGTGTTCCAGGCCAGGTTGGATGGGGCTTTGAGCAACCTGCTCTAGTGGGAGATGTCCCTGCCCATAGTAGAGGGGCTGGAACTAGATGATCTTTAAGGTCGCTTCCGATCCATGATTCTGTATTTTATCTGTGACAATCTTAAAGTCATTAGGGTATACACTTGTCAGATGGCATGAGTCACAACGAAGACAGAATTCTGATTGTTCGGTAATATAAGTTTTTGTTTTCAAGGTAAGTCAGAGAATGTTCTGGCCTCAGCCTTATCATAATATTAGAATCATAGAATCATAGAATGGATAGGGTTAGAAGCAACCTTAAAGATTGTCAAGATCCAACCTTTCTGCATGGGCAGGGACACCTACAGCTAGATCAGTTTGCTCAAAGCCCCATCCACCCTGGCCTTGAACACTTCCAGGGAGACACCATCCGCAACCTCCTCAGGCAACCTGTTCGAGTGTCTTACCACCCTCATAGTAAAGAAATTCCTCTTAATATCTAATCTAAATCTCCCCTCTTCAAGTTTTAAACCACTGCTCCTTTTCCTTATGCTACACACCCATGCAAAAAGTCCTGTATTAATAAAAACACTTGCATCCATTTTTAGATGCATATTGCAAAGGTAATTGTAATTCATTATTTTGTCTTGTTCTGAAATTCTGAAGACAGGTCTTCTGATACTACATCCATCTTTTTCTTTTTAGTCAGTTGTTCAAGAAATAATTCCTCTGTGCACCTGTTTGTCCATCCACCCATCCATCCATCCATCCATCCACCCATCCCACACAGCCAACTAGCCATGCACTCACTACTTCTTGGAGATGGACTTTAGTTGTTTAGGGACCCACAGGTCTTGATCACTAAGACTTCTTTGGCTGCAAAATTTGCCCTGAGAATCTGGTGCTTGGAAATGAAAGCTATACTTCATTCATATAAGGTTCCTGTTATTAAGGTGAAGGTTGAATAACCTTTGCACCAACTTAAAGCTCTGGCAGCACCTGTCTTATCTATATAGTTTGATGCCTGTAATGAAGTCAGGTAATCCAGCCACAGGAAAAATTCCTGTGGCAGAGTGAACTGTCTGTGTGTTGTTGAGGGAATGACAGCTTGCTAGATCACCTGTTTGGGTCCATGATGAAGAGGAAGATCATCTGACAGTTCATGTAGAACAATGAAGGGCTGAACTATGTACAGATTTTCACAGACATAAAATAATCTATATGTTATTAAGCATGTACAATGTATTTTGCATCTATTATATGAGTATAATTAGAATACATACACAATTATAGGATTTTTGATTCAGACTTGACTTGAAACATCATATCTGTATAATGAATAAATCATGTCTTACTGCAGTGGCCACTGTCCTAACATACATTCTCTTTCAGCCCTGGCAACCTGTAAGTGAGGAATGTGAAGGCAAAAAGAAGCACTCAGGAAGACTTGTGGTTCTCTGAAATCTGCGTTGACAGAACAAAGGAGGAAATTCAGTCCCAGCTCGAAAAGAAATAATGGTAATACTTATTAAAACATATGCTGCTTCAGCATTTTAAGACACAGTGTTTTAAGTTTTAGTCTTAGTTTGTCCCATGGCTTGGACTAGATCTCCACATTCAGTTATTCAGTGAATCTTGAGGAACTGATTTACAGCACATGCTGTTGAAGGATATGTACCTACTAATTGAACCACATCAGACTGAGCTGCTTATAAGACAGATGGAAAACAAGGATTCCTCCCAGATTCTGGCTGCCTGAATAGTTTGGTCTGTGTTCACCTCAAAAGTATTCATTCACACCACCATTGCTGGAGCTATGCCATCTGATTCCTCTGTAAGCATTTTTTTTTAAATCACAGAGGACTGAAAAATGGTCTGGGTACAAGACATCCAGTTGTTGCTAATTAAACTGGGAGAGCGAGCACATGGAGTGGTAAGATCCCCTAAGCAGCTCTTAAGATCCAATTCTTCACTACTAGATTTTATTGGGAAGGCCTCATGAGGCCCATGATACAATAATTAATGAGTCACAGAGGCTGAAGAATGTCCCAGAAGCCTGGTAAGGTCAGGTATCCTACTTCTTTGTAAAAAGGGAAAATGAGACCTTGGGGAACAACTTCAACTTGGGGAAAGATTCTTAGGCAAACCATTAATAAATACACTTACAAGTTCCCAAGAGCATATTAAAAGGATAGAAATCATCTCATATGGATTTGTCAAGACTAAATCATATCAAACTAATACAGTTTTCTCCTTCAGCAGAATGTCTGGCCTTGCAGATAAGAGGAAAGTTGCCAATGTGATAGATGCTTATTTCAAAAAAGCCTCTGAACCTGGCTGTCCTGGACTTGTCTGACAGGCTATGTGGAGATGAAGAAGCCTCCAGACAGTGGGAGGAATCATTGTGATTCATCCCATGCTATAATTTGAATTGCCCTCTGGCACAGGACTGTCATTTTCAGTTGACTGGCAGATCCTTCCTGATTGAAGGGATCTCAGGTTACTATCTTCAAATCTGTACCTAACTAGCTACACCCTCCAAATGAAGCAGGCAAATTCTAGGCCATTTCAAGAGACTATCTTGCCCTTGTTAACTATCCCAATAACAGGTAAAACCAGCAGACCTGGCTGACCCATTCAGAGCCAAACAACTTCTCTGTAGAAAGCCCCCCATCACAGGACACTGAATCAGAGCATGGCATTCAAGGGAGAAAGAAACCTGTTGTGGGGTATGTTATAATGAGTTTTAATGATAATATGAGGAAGAGAGAGAGGTCTGAGCTGAAGTAACCTGTGCCTCCCCAGCAAATAAAGCTTTGTTTTCTTGGAATCATTTTTGTCCTCTGTCATGTAGGAAAGTGTGATTTGACTCACTTTACAAGCCCAGATCTGAAAACTGACTGGCAGGTTAAGTGAAACTAACTAATTGCCATTGCTGGATGCATGCATGTTAAACCAACAGCAGCAGCAAGCTGGAGTGTACCCAAAAGCATGCTTAGTTACAAAAGTTTGTGTTCTCTCAGAATCCTTCCTTGTGTGCTGCTACATAGCTAGTTATTATGCAGGCTGTGCTCAGCCTTCTGGTGCAGAATGAGAGCTGCAGAAGAGCTATTCATTATGGTGGGATATTCATGCACTGAAGTGCTTTCAGCAGGAGTCAGGAAATTACATAGGTTCCAGAAGTACCTGAAGACTAGAGTGTGCTGCAGGCTTCAGTATGGAAGGTATTTTCATTCAATGGCAGATTACATCCTGTTGGAGGTCAGATTGTTCCATGTCCACCAGGTTGCCTAATGCCCAATTAAGAAAGTAGACGTGTTGTTATCCCTAAGACACTAAAATGATAGATAACTTTAATCTAATATGTGTCTTGCATTCTGTTTTTTATGAAGTCAAATTTCTTCCTGCTTCTCCTGTATATCTCAGACAATGCTGAAGTGGTACCTCAATGTTGTGGGCAATACAGAGATGTATGGGTGGTTGGTTTGAATATAGTGGTCTTTTGCCTGTTGTTAGTAGCATGGGAAAGATTAGAAGGCTGTAAGCATTCCACTGTTCAGGTTTTTGCTCCTTTTTCAAGGCTTATTGGAAGCCACTGTTTCCATTGGCAGTGGTAAAAACTAGATCATCAATTAAGCTTTTCTTTTTGCTGAACCAAACATAAAGTATATTGGAGTCCTCTGTGCTTTGAAGCTCAGGAGGCAGAGAATCTGTAGTTTTCTTTGAGACTAGCATTGTTACTGCTTCATTTTCTTATGGGTTTGGTTGCTTGTTTGTTTGTTTCTCAGTTGAGAAACAAGACCAAAGGCAGTCAGACTACAGCATTCAATAACATATCAGACACTGGCATATCATTAAGGCAACATGAATCCTGAGGTTTCCTCTCTGCTAAACTCATGCTTGGCATCAGTAAATCCTATCCTAGCTTATCTTTTTGAGCTGCAGGTACTTCAGGGAAAGGAATCTTTCTAACAGTTTATCTCCTTGGAGTCTTACCAGAGACAGTTTCCTTGTCCATGCTGCTGTAATATCAAGAGAAGAATCAGGCACACTCTCAAATTTAATAGTTATTAATAGGATTTAGACTTTATGGCTTAGCTCCATCTGCAGAGGTCACTTCATTGACCCCAGAAAATGTTTTAAAAATACGTAAGTTACTTATACATTACCACACATTGCTCTTCAATTTTTTTTTTTTTTCTCAGTAGAGATGATGATGCTCATCTTTCTAGAGAAGTGAGGGCACAGCTGATGAAACTGCAGCTGTAGCCTGGCTTTTTTGACAGTGAAACAGAGCATGCTGGGGCAACATTGCTAGACTGTGAGGCATGTACTGTCATAGCAAGTCTTATCTTGCTTTAAGCTATTCCTTTTTTTTCCCAGTCATTGAGAGATGATCATTATCACTTGACATTAACCTGTCTGCCAGAAACCAGAAAACCCTAGAAATAAGCTTGGGAATTCAATTTGCAATAAATAGTTGGGTCTTCATTGTAATTATACATCTGTTTATTGCACCTGTTGATTCTGACAGAAAATGAAGGATCCCAGCAGTTGCAGCATTAGTTATAGTAATGCCTTTCATCATCTAAGTGTAGTCACTAGAAAGAAAAAAGAAAAGCTATTAGCTAACATCATAATAATAATTAAACATGTCTGAAAGTGTGAAACTGTCAAATCAATCTAATTTTCTCAATAAAACATGAGTTGAGTTGTAAGTGTTGTTATTCAGATATAGTAGGTAGTTGCAGTCTCTTTAACATTGTCTCAGCAAGAATAAAACAGATTTTGTGCAGCAAATTGGCAATTGCATCTTCTGACCTGCGCTAGAAATACGTTATCCAGAGTCTGTATTACCTGCTTCTATGGTTCTTCTTGCAATTAATAAATCTCCAACACAGGTGAATAAAAATCCGGTAAACAGGGTGTTTGGGTAGAGATCTATTCCTGAAGAGATATATAACAATATAGAATGACCAGCAGTTGTAATTTCATCAGATTTCCATAAAACACCAGTTTTCTGAGATTACTTCATTTTGTTCATAAAAATAATAGGGTCTTAGAGGTCTCCACTGCACAGAAAGGCTTGATAATGAAACATATACATATAAAAAAATATTCTGCTCAAAACAAACAAACAAAAATACACAAAGTCAGAAAAGAAGCCATCTGTCATTTAAAAATATTTTTAAAGCTAATCTTACATATAATCTTACATGGGTGCAGCCAAAATGAAGTACCTTTTCAAGTAAGAACACAGGATGGTTCTTCGTGATGGTAAGAACAGAAACATGTTTTGTTTCTTTTCCTTCTCTTTATTAGTGGAAGGTGATTTTTCATCTCATGGTGCTACTACAGGGACTAGAGCCTGAAGTCAAGCTCATACCTTGGTCTAAAACAATGAGAACTGTGAGTGGTTGGTATTGAAAAAGCTTGTATAGAACTTTGAAATAAGAGAAGCAATTACTTGTATTTTAACAAATTAAGTGACATTTTGTACAAAGGAAAGACGATGGGAAATGATTGCAGCACTGCATAAGATGCCTATTTGTATTCCTTTCTTGTGGCTCTGAAGCTCTCTTTTATCAAATATGAAAGGAATTTGAAAGGAAAGAGCTTATTCCAGCTCTTGCAATTCTCATGACAGGGGATCCTGTTATTGGCAGAATCACAGAATCTTTCTAGTTGGAAAAGACCTTTAAGATCATTGAGTCCAGCCATTAACCCAAGTCTACCAAGTCCAGCTCTTGAAACATGTTCCTAAGCAACCATCTGCATGTTTAACATCTCTAGGGATGAGGATTCAACCAACTCCCCAGGCAGCCTGTCCCAGTGTTTGATAGCCCTTTCAGTGAAGAAATTTCTTCCAATATCCAGTCTAAACATTCCCTGGTTTAGCTTGAGGCCATTTTCTATTGTTCTGCTGCTTGTTACTTGGGAGATGAGACCGCCATCCACCTCACTACAGCCGCCTTTCAGGCAGCTGTACACAGGGTCTTCCCTCAGCCTCCTTTTAGCCAGACTAAACAGACAGTTTTTTCAGCCTCTTCTCGTAGGGCTTGATTTGTGGAGTCTTTACCTTCTTCACTGCTCTTCAGCACCTCAATGTATTTCTTGTAGTGAGAGGATCAAAACTGAACGCAGTATCTGAGGTGTGGCTTCACCAGTGCTGAGAACAGGGACACAATCCTGTGCTAATACTGTTGGCCACACTATTTCTGACACAAGCCAGGATGCTGTGGGCCTTCTTGGCCACCTGGCTCATATTCAGAGAGTGGTCAACCAACACTCCCAGGCCTTTTTCCTCTGGGAAGCTTTCCATTCACTCTTCCCCAAGCCTGTAGCTTTGCCTGGGCTTGTTGTGACCGAAGAGCAGGACCCGATACTTGGCCTTGTTGAATCTCATACAAGTGGCCTCAGCCCACCAATCCAGCCTGTCCAGATCCCTCTGCAGAGCCCTCCTACCCTCAGACAGATCAACACTCCCTCCTGGGGAAGACCACTGGCCACCAGATGGATTTAACTCTATTCACCACAACTCTTTGGGCTCAGTCACCCAGACAGTTTTACTCAGTGAAGAGTACAACAATCTAAGCCATATCTAGCCAGTTTCTCCAGGAGAATTCTGTTTGAAACAGCACAGAAAGCTTTACTAAGGTCCAGTTAAACCACACCCACAGCCTTTCCATCATCCACTAATTAAATCACCTTGTCATAGAAGGAGATGAGGTTCATCAAAGCAGGACCTGTTTTTCATGAACTCATGCTGATTGGGCCTGATTACCTGACTGTCCTGTACACGCTGTATAATGGCACTCAAGATGAACTGCTTTGTTACCTTCCCTTTGATGCTCTTACAGAGGTGAACAAACATTTACACTGCACACAGACACTAAGGGCTGTAGAGTGTGTCCTGGCTTCCTCCTAGATAATGCATCAAGGTCCATGTCCCTCCCTCTGTGTCCATGCTGGGCAAAGTTGGGCAAATACTGTTGTTACTGGGATTTGTCTGTTCTTTGCCAAGGGGTGGTCAAGCAAGGAATCCTTTGAAGATAACATCTTCCCTTTCCAATAAGGTGAGGGAAGACACTCCCTTACAAAGCCACATTAGTGTTGGCCCAGAAAAACCCTCACTTCATTCTTTTTTGTTTTGTTGTTGTTTGGTTTTTTTGTTTCATTAAAAAAATAATTTAAAAAAGCATAATAAAATAAAAGCCAAGCAAAGTTCTTACTACTGGCTAATGTGGGAGATGTTATTCATTAGACATTGCTTACTGTTGTCTGTCAGAAATCTGAAACTGCCTTTGGACATCTGGGGATGCTGGACATCAGTGACTCTTTTTACCTGTCTCTGCAGGACCCTTACTAAGGTTTAAGTTATTTTGTGGAAATAATGCAGGCACAAGAGTGCATACAGAGACAGCAGGCTTCAGCAGGGATGAAAATTTATCTCCAATCTCCCATCTCCCAGAACTAAGTTGTAAGGACCACTGTGGACAACATTGCTTTTCCTGCACACATGCCTGGGGCCTGTCTGATAAAAGAAACTGGTGTCTGGTGACTGATCAGTTGGCCTGATCTGCTGTTTTGGGACTTTGTTGCAATTCAGCCAAATGTATGCCAGGCACTCCCACAAATATACACATAAGTAAAATGGTGGAAAAAGAGTGAGAGTCCTTGCGACACTTGGCACATTCTTGTACTGTTTTGCTGGAACTACAGGTAGGAAAAATAGTCACCATTGAAGCAGAAATCTGAACTACATGAAGCAAACACATGTTGGGTCACTTGTTCATCCATCTGTAATCTAATAAAGCAAATAAGCTGTGTTGGCAGCATACAATTTAGTGTTTACTCAGCCAGCAAGTGTGGAAAGAATGCATTAAAACACATGCTGACTGGCATAATCCTGAAAACAGTGCAAAATTTGAATGTATTTGCACAATGCAGTAGTTTCAGCCTTAACTGTACTCCGCAACATTTCTCTTGTACATTAGAACTTGATGAAAAATATTTTAGAGGAAACGTGAAGACCTGAAGAACCTCTACTAAAGGTAGTTCTTCCTTGTTCCAGATGTCTTGTCTCAGAGGCCTGAGATTCCTGAACGCTGGGCTTCCCAGTGATGTCTGAGGTAAGGATGTCTTTAATATGTTGGCCTTCTCCATGTCCTTTGTCACTAAATCTCTTGCTCCTTTCAGCAGCAGGACAACATTTTCTGCATTCTTTCTTTTGCTGCTGAAATACTTACAGAGGTCCTTCCTGTTGGCCTTCAAAAGTTTCAACGTCAGATAGTTTTTGATTTTCCTAACCCATCCATGCACACTCAAACAGTGTCACTATCTTCCTCCTAGGCCCTCTGTCCCCACTTTTAGCTTTCGTATTCTTTCTTTTAATGTTTGAGTTTTGCTGAGAGCCCCTTGTTCATCCATGTTGAACTCCTGCTACCTTGCAGTGGCTTCCTTCCCATTGGGATAGACTGGAGTAGGTGATCTTTGAGTATCAACCAGCTGCCTTGTACACTTCTTTTCTTCGGTACAGCAACCCAGGGGAACACCCCAAGCTTATCTCTGAAGGTACTGAACCCTGTTCTCTTGAAGTCAAGGGCTACGGTCCTGCTTGTTTTACTGCCCCCTTCTCTTAGGGTCCTGAATTCATGGTCATTGCTCCCACCATTTACATCCCTGATCCATTCTTCCCTGTTTGTAAATGCCAGATGCAATAGAGTACCCTCATTCATTTCTCGTTCCCCACATAACAAATTCACCCACAATGCCCTCCAGAAAACTGGACTGCAGGTCTTTTTCATAGTCAGAACATGTCGTTATACTTTATGTGGTATTTTCCCATTAACTCTTAATAAAAAATAAGATAAGATAATGGTTTGGTTTCTGTACCTATTAGATAATGAAAAACTTCAATGTGTAAAAAAGCAAAAATGTTTTATCACAGCAAGAGACAAAGTCCATACTCATAAGACCTGTTTGTTGAATTCATATTATTTTGTGTTTTGCACAGATAAAATCTGAGATAAAAGACATTGTCTAAGTTACGTACAATCTCTTACATTACCTAAAATGAATCTTCAGGTTTTAGCCACAAGTGTTTTGCATTTCAAAGACCTTTTTCATGAAAATGAGAAAATGAAATTTTTGTATCTCTGATCCTGCCTCTTGTCTAAGTGATTTTCTGCATGATAAGGTCACACTCATAGTGCTGTATTGGACTCTCCATTATGGCTCTGATTTGATTCATCTACAGTGAAACTGGACAATCTATCACAAATCCCTTTCAGAGCCCTGGAGCTAGACAAACAATTCAAAAATAACTTTATGCATCCTAAGTTCTTTGGCACACCTAGTGACAGGTAATATCTGGTATAATGGTGATATTTGTCAGAAATTATGCAATCATGGACCAAAAGATGGTCTTTGCTCCTGAGATTTGCCAGTCAAAACAGGCAAGGATACAGCACCATGCACTTATCCACCTTCATTCATTTCAGGAAATATTTTACATCACACCAGGACCATGCTACTTTACTGAATTTATCTGTGCTTTTTCAAGAGACAGGATATGTAATACAATTATGTTATTGTTCCACCCTGAATGAAACTGTGTGCAGAGTTCGTACTCATTCGTAAATATTTTCCTGCTTATATTTACCCATGTGAGCCTGAATATGAAGAGGTTTTTTGCAGAGTCACCAGTACACTCTGTAATCACTTTCTTCAACGCAGAATGTGCACTCAGGTTTTCCTACAGTGCTTCAAGTTGAATTCCAGGAAGAGAACTAGTGAGGGAGAGAGGATGCAGGTATAGCCTTCTTACAGTTTCATACTTGAAGAGCTGTAGGATTTGATGGATCATTTATTTTTTCTGTCTTCCAAAAAAACCCACAAACATGCAAAAAACCCTAAAACTCCAAATAAACAAAACAAAGAAATTAAGAAAATTTAAATGGGAGAGATATTCTGAAGATATTCTGAAGTAGTGACCACAGGCTTGGCATTACCAGCCCTAAAGAACATAGACTGATCCATTTTGTGTAAGCTGGCTTGTTAGGTAGCAATGCACAAGACTTACGGTATGATGCCATCAGCAGCTGAGAAGTCCTGAATTTCATAAGTTGCACTTATTTCCAACTGATGCCGAGATCCATACATCACATTTTTTTGAGTGGAAAGCATGCTTGGTAGTCCTCTTTCCCTTACCCCTTTCTCTTTCTCCGTAGTCTGCCATGCACAGTTTCTTGGATACACACTTGACAGTGATTTTGCTCTGATTCTTCATTAATTTGTTGCTCACTGAATTCAGTGAACCTATTATAGAATCTGCTCAGAGGCAGGAACTCAGGATACATCTGCTATATATAACCATCAGTGTATTACCTCTTCACTCTACAAACCAGCTTTGCAGACCACTTTCATGTACTAACACCTGTACTGCAGCATCACTTCTCAGCACTGGAGAATAGTCTTGAGGATGACATTTCCTGTGTGTAAGAATTTGTCAACCCCATGAGAAATGAAGACACTTCAACTATATCAAATCTCTTGAAATGCCGAGCAGCTGCAGTTTTTCCAAAGATGGACTTTCACAGAAGCAGCTGACATTTTTGATTTTAGGGCTGCTTCTCTAAATTGGGAAGCACTTCTGAAACTGCCAAGTGAATACTCAAGTGGCCTAATTTGCAAGATGATGTTGCTGCAGGACTGCAAAACTTGCAAAGAAGACATGTCAGTAAACCTCGGTGTTTGGAAGCCTGGAATACAGTGTAGTCATCTGAAGAGAGGAAGGAAGCAATGAGGAGCAGTTGGTCTTCAAATATGCACAGGGAACAAAAGAGTAGTTCCACAAAACCGGTGGAAATGGACAGCATGACTGAAAGAAGGACTGAAGTGAAACAAGGCAGAGGGACAAAAAACAAATACCCATCAGTCATAATCTGACCATTGGTATCAAGATGGCTTCATGATTCAGGCTGAAAAGAGACAGGATTAATACAACCAAGAGTGTGGATTTCATAAAAATGGAACAAATGCAGATTCCTTTGTGATAACATAAAAGAACAATAATTCCAGAGATAAGCTTTACATAAGCAGACTACATTTGACCTATTATTAGAAACCATATGAAAAGAAAATTTCTGATGCAAAAGAAAATTTCTGCACTATTCAGGCAGCATCAGGCTGGCATGCACATCTGATGTGTGCTCCATGTGTACAGATCTTATACATAGAAAATCACATCAGTGGAAAGCAGTTGCTCTGCTGTGGAAAGTAGCAACTGCTCTTTAAAAGTATGTGTTTTGTGCTTATATGTAAAGTTGTATGTTTTGATACTGTACAAAACCAGTCCTAATGGCTTTCCGTTTGGATGAAAGAATGTAACTGAAAATGTGTGGAGTACAAATAGAAAATAAAAGGGTACATTTGACCTAGAAATTTGTACATAAATTAGTACAGTGAAGTAGAAATTAGCACTGTGAATTAGGGGACATGATGCCTTACTTAAGCCAAGAGTAAGATACTGAATTTAAGTATTTAATAAAAATTAAATCATACATAAAAGCGTGAGATAAAATTTAGCTCCTGCTCGGATTTTTCAAAGGCCACATACATTTCAGCATGTAGGCTACCTCTCTGCATATGCAGCAGGAGTCATTGAACAGTAGCACATCTTTTTAGCTAAGTCCTAACTTCCTGGGATAAGCAGAAATGCTACAAATGTTCATTTTTCTTTGTATCAGTAGTAAGAGAGGCAAGAGTAATAGTAGTATTTCCAGTGCCGTCAGGCATTAGTTCACTGACTGTTTAAAAACATAAAAGTTTGCTTGGAATGTACCAGACTAAGAGCACATCTCATAACAGATCTGAAGTTTTACATTGCCCACCTTCCAACTGTAGTGTAGCAGAATAGAAGTTCACAAACTAAGAAGCATTTTAAATGCACTGCTCTTGTCCCTAATTAAAAATCTGTCTGTAATTACCAAAAATCTGTCTGTTTGCCATTTCATAAGCTAACTGCAGCAATATTCTGGCTAGGGGTGTCTGACTCAAACAGTGTTATTCACTCCAACTGTATTGTTTCATATAGGACTGTACCATACCTTGATATAACCAAAAACCTGTTACTATAAAAATCTAAGGGACTGCCCCCAAAAAGTAGGAATGTCAATTCTGCACTCCCTCCTCACCTTACATGATTTGTTCCAAGTATTTCTTATGCAGCTACTGAAAAACTACAGGAAATTCTTCTCAAGGTTAACCCTTAGTTTAGAAAAGCATGATCTTCTACGACTCCTTTAGCAAAACAAGGATTTTTAAAAAGCTGGAGAAAAGAGGATTTTCACAGTACATCCTGGCTGCACCGTTGGATGTCACCTGTTATGTAACTTTCTAATCAGCAGCAGGGTCATAGAATCATAAAATAGTTTGGGGTTAATGGGACCTCCAAAGGGCATCAAGTGCAACCCTGCAGTAAGCAGGGACATGTTCAAGCAGATTGGGTCACTCAGGGGTCCTTCCAACCTGAATGTTTCCAAGGATGGTACATATTCAGCCTCTCTGGGTAACTTGTTCCAGTGTTTCACTACCCTCATCATAGAAAATTTCTTCCTTATATCTAGTAAAAATCTACCCTCTTTTATCTTAAAGCAAATACCTCTTGTCCTATTGCTATAGGTCATACTAAAAAAATGTCACAATCGTTCCTATAAACACCCTTTAAGTACAGAGAGGCTGCAATAAGGTTTCCATTGAACCTTCTCCTCTCCAGGCTGAACAATCCCAGCTCTCTCAGTCTGTCCTCATAGGAGAGGTATTTCATACCCCTGATCATTTTTGTGGCCCTCCTCTTGACCCACTCCAACAGGTCCCCATCTTTCCTGAACTGAGGACCCCAGAACAGGATGTATTATTCCAGGTGGTGTCTGAGCAGAGAAGAGATGAAAAAATCACCTCCATCAACCTGCTGGCCATACTCCTTTTGATGCAGCCCAGAATGTGGTTTGCCTTCTGTGAGTAGGGGCTGTCAGTGCACATTGTGGACTGAGGTTCAGCTTTTCACCCACCACTATTCCCAAATTCTTCTTCATAGTACTGCTCTCAATTCCTCCATCCCTTAGTCTGTGTTCATCGTGGCAGTTGCCCTGACCCATATGCAGACCTTGTACTTGGCCTTATTGAAACTCATGAGGTTTGAATCGTCCCAGTTCTCATGCTTGTCCAGGTCACTCTGGGTGGCACCCCATCCCTCAGACATGTCCAACCAATTTCTCACCCACTAAAGGTGTCCATCTGTGAAATCTATATTTCTCCATTTTAGAGAAAGGATGTTGTGGGGCATGATGCCAAAGCCTTACCAAAGTCCAGTGAGATATAGATATCTCTTCCCTTGTCCACTGATGTAGTCACCCTATCATAGAAGGACACTAGGTTGATTAGGTAAGATTTGTCTTTGATGAAGCCATGCTGACTGTCTTGAATCACCTCTTTGTCCTCTCTGTGCCTTAGCATAGATTCTAGGAGTATCTGTTCCTTGATCTTCCTAGGCACAGAGGTGAGGCTTACAAGTGAGTAGTTCTCAGGGTCCTCCTGTTAACCTTTATAAAATGAGTGCAATACTTCCCTTTTTCCAGTAATTGGGGACTTCCAACTGCTACGCCTTTTCACAGAATAGAATAATAGAATAATTTAGATTGGAAATGACCTTTAAGGTCATCAAGTCTAATCACAAATGTAACACTGCCCAGTCCAGCTAATCTATGTCCCTAAGTGCCACATCTACAGGTCTTTTAACTACCTCCAGGTATGGTGACTCAACCATTTCCCTGGGAAGCCTGTTTCAGTGTTTGATATCATTTTGGTAAAGAAATTTTTCCTAATATCCGATCTAAACATTCTCTGGTGCATCTTGAAGCTGTTTCTTTTTGTCTTACCACTTGTGACCTGGGAGAAAAGACTAACACCCACCTAACTACAACCTCCTTTCAAGTAGTTGTAGAGAGCAATAACATCTTCCTTCAGCCTCCTTTTCTCCACATTAGTTCTATAGATGCTTCAGCATATTTGTTGCTCTTCTTTGGATGCACTCCAAGTGTCCATTGTTGCTAGTATTCTAGCAGTGTTCATCAGAGGTCTTAACACTTTCTTTGACCTTGGTTTCCTGTTTAACATACCTATAGCATCCCTTCTTATTATTCTTTGCATCTGTTGCCAAGTTCATCTCCAGTCATGCTTTGGTCTTGCCCTCCCTACACAACTGGGCATCATCCCTGGACTCTTCCCAGAATATCTTCCTCTGCACTGCCTGTGCATTTCCTTCTTGCCACTCAATATACTCAGTTCACTAACTCAACTTCCCAGTCACTATTTTTGCCTTCCTTTCCTGTTTTCTTACACCTGGGGATTGAGGATATAGTCCCTTCCAAACTTAGCAAAGTCCTTCCAAACTTAGCAAGACAGAATGAGTATAAAAAATTGGAAGACTAGAATAGTCATATAAGCCATGACACATCTCGTTTTCACAAATTTTATGTTGTTTCTGTTGGTGGGGGAAAATACTTGTAAGAACCTTCATAAGAGCCTTATTAAAAGGAAACTTAAAATTGTCTGATCTACCTTCTTGCTTTGCTAGTAATCCTTAGAGCCTGGGTAGAACCTTGATGATGTTCTCTTAACACCTAGATTCACAATGAACACTCACACAGCTACTGCACAAAGTGTCCACACATGACTGTGAAAGAAGTAGTATATTTAAGGATGCTTCATGTGAGCATATGCCGTTATATTGAGAAGGCAAAACTAATAAAGGAGCACCAGAATAGGACACATCTGTCTGTCTGTCTATATCTAAATTTCCAAGACAATCAAATAGCAGTTGTTGATTGGAAATTAGATTTGTAGGTCAAAAAAGAAACCTGCTTTAAGACCTGACTAAATCATTTTCTGTCAGTTGAATTACATAAAGCTCTCAAACCAAATCAAGTGATGCTAAAGAGAGACATCAGCATTTGAAGTGTCCAGGGGGCATAATAAACGTTTTGTAAGTCATACAACTGTCTCAAATAATAATGGAAATAATCAAAGGCTACTCAGCTAGAATAACGTTTTCCCCCAAGAAAAACATTCTAGACAGAGCTAATAGGCTTTAAAAAGCAAATAAAAGCCAGGACAGTGTATTTAAACCGACTATTGGCAAATCCCAATAGAATTAGATTTCTGTGTTTGCTTTACAGTCACAAATTATTGCAATTTGCCTTGCTCCCTGACTTTCTGGGAGGTAAGAGAAAGATGAACAGGAATAAATCTCTCTCGGCCTTGGTATGTTAGCCAAACCAATCATAGAACCATAGAATTTTCAGGATTGGAAGGGGCCTTTAAGATCATGAAGTTCCAACCCACCCTGCCATGGGCAGGGACATCTCCCAGCAGATCAGGTTGCTCAGAGCCCTGTCCAGCCTGGCCTTAAAAACTTTCAGGGATGGGGCTTCCACCACCTCTCTGGGCAACCTGTTCCAGTGTCTCACCACCCTCATGGTGAAGAACTTCTTCCTGACTTCCAATCTAAATCTACCCTCCTTTAGTTTGAATCCATTCCCCCCAGTCCTATCATTACCTACCATGCTAAAAAGTCCCTCAGCAGCTTTCTTGTAGGCCCCCTTCAGATACTGGAAGGCTACAATAAGGTCTTGGAACCTTCTCCTCTCCAGACTGAATAATCCCAACTCTCTCAATCTGTCTTCACAGGTGAGGTGCTCCAGCCCTCTGATCATCATCATGGCTCTTCTCTGGGCAAGCTCCAGCACATCCATGTCCCTCCTGTAAAAGGGGCTCCAGAACTGAGATCCAGGTGGGGTCTCATGAGAGCAGAGTAGAGGGAGAGAATCACCTCCCTTGGTCTCCTGGCCACACTTCTCATGATGCAGCCAAGGATATGTTTAGCTTTCTGGGCTGAAGGTGTACACTGATGATGTAGTTTTGCTCACTGGAAAAGAGGGAAAGACTCTGCCACTTTTCATGTAAATTCAAAATCTGAGTCTTAAAATAGAGAGTTTGAGGAAGAAGGAATTGAAGAAAACAACATAATGTGTAAAAGCAGAAGTCTGCATTTCATTCCTGCATTTTTCTCCAGGTAAAGAAGACTGTGTGTCACTCACGGCTTTGGTCAGTCCTCAGTCCCAACACAGCCCGGAGAGTATGCAGGGCAGCATCTGTCTGCTGAGGGAACAAAAGTTACAGAGCTGTTTTCAAGCCTGTCAGTGAATCAAACAAAGGAGGATTTCATAGCCACTGCAGATGCAATGGAAGAGGACATATCAGTGAGTGGCAGCAAAGGAGAGATCTGAAAATGCTTCCAGCAGGTGCTCCTGTAAAATCATCTGCCTGTGACCATGTTACAGCCAATTTCCTGAACACAGAAAATTTTTGAGGGTCAACTAGCATATGGTGCTCAGGAAACAGGCTGTTCCTAGGAAATGAGCTCCTTTCCAATGGCTAGATACAAGAATTTTATGGAGAGGAGTCTGCTGGGAGAGCCAGTGGAAAGCACTGTGCAGAAAAGTGCAGAAAAGCATTTGTGTGCCAGATGTATAAAGACTAATGTTTCCCATGTAGCTCATGGACTGCAGTATTTACTTTCTGTACTGCATTAAGAGAGAACCTAAAGGATAAAGCATCAGACAGCAATTCTGATTGCATGCTCTGTGTTTAGTTTGATTAATGGTCTAGCCAAAGGTCATAAGGTTATCCCTTCACCTGAAAGTCAGTGGTAGTATACCTGAGTCTCCTGGGAGTACACAGACAATAAATTCCATTGCAGTGTAGAAGCACATGTGTCCAAACAGCTGCATGTAACATTGGAGAGACAAGATCTTACTGGAATAGGTCTGGCTTGCTGCTGTAAGGAAGGTACTTGAAATACTTAGGAAAAATAATTCATGTGACTATTTTCCACTTAAAAGGAGTTTTAACAGCTGAGGTACTTGCATGTTGCTCTGCCTCATGAACTACTTAGGTGTTTGAGTGTGAAAGAAACCTTTATGGCTATTGATTTGCCACCACCTCAAAGTGCATGGTAAGAGTGTCCTACAACGCTCCAATCTACTAAACAAGTGATGGAAATGAAACTTCGGGCACAGCCCAGGCAAACAAGTTTTCTCACATAGAAGCAAAGTACAGCTTTGTATGTGGATATCTGGATTCATTTAGAGTTCAAGCTGATGGCATTTTCAGTCTGATCATATTTCTTCTTGCTCTTCATGCTTCAATTCCAGGGAAAACCTGGGCAAACAGAGAACTAAAAGCAGATGAATGAACCTGACAGTTGAGGTCCATTTGTAAAAACCTCTTGAGCAGATGTGATAGAAGAGCTTTTTGTACCAAGCCTCTGCAAACATATAATTTCCAATGACAAAGATAAAAGAACAAAAAAAGACAATGGAAAATTATTGGAAGCGAAAACTGTGCTGCCTGTGTGTGCACAGATAAAGACTTCGTATCACAACACTTTCAGAATGCTACTCACCACTTGACCCCTCTTAATTGTTGTACTTACTGATCTGAAATGTCTTTTCCAAACTAAATATTTCTAAGATTCTATGCTTTATTTCTGGTCACTCATAAGCCACTCAGTCTATTTGTCTCTTGGTACAAGTAGGTAAGCAGTAGAAAGCTGATCCCACACACTAGGAAAACAATAATTTTTACTCTCAGTTACCTGGAAATGGCCACAAGAAATTAAATGGAATGAAATACTGAACCAAAAAATCCAGGCCAGTAATAACTTTATGAATCCAAAGCCTCACCCACAGATAGAACTGGATGCAAATTTGCAATCTAGCATTCTCCTTTCTTTCCTGTTATTTCCTGTTTGATCAGGGTTTTTTTCAAATAATTTTCATCTTCTTTCAAAACAGTCTGGGGCTTAGTTGTTACTGCCTGTGTTGGCTCCTGCTCCTTTTTGTACAGTTAAGGTCCTGAAGCGAGTCTTTAGCACATGATGAAATTTGCAATATTATTCAGATACACTGTGTGGTAAAAATTGACCTTTCTCAGAGCTGGTGAAGTTGATATACAGGTACTGTCTAGTAACTTGCTTGAAGGTGGGCAGGGTACTCTGAGCTCTGATAGCAATTGGCTGGAATGCCCGAAGCTGCTTCTTCAACCAGATTTGTTAAATTGATGTAGTTGCCTGCTTTGGCATTGAGAAATGTGTTCTGCACTTTTGTCATTGCTCTTGCTTTGCTCTGGTAACAGGAATTGCTTTGCTACCCCAGGCCTTGCAGACCCAGCATTTGCTGGTCACTGATTTGTTCATTGCACCTTGTTTGGCCCCCAGGGGCAGCCGTCTTGTGAAATGTCCCTCCCCAGATCTTCACAGGCTGCTCTGAGGCTGGCTGGTGTTATGGTTTGAGAGAGTACAGGCTGATTTTATGGTAACCATACGAGGACTTAGAGAGAGAGTGTTTAGGACCCTAAGGGCTCCAGGACAGAGAAGGATCAGTGGTCCCTCCCATTTTCTGCCATCTCCTGCAACAACCAGGAGGTGGGAAATCCATTAATTCCATCTCTCTTCTTCCTTTCTTCCTATACATGAGTGTCTTGGCAAGAGGTTCTTGCTCTTCGTCTCCAGCTTGCACGTGCTCTACAGGATCTGAATCCACTGAGTGCTGGAAGAACCTTGCAGCATTTTCCCAAGTTGGCTCTGCCACAAAGGACTTTTGAACACTTACATCAGTGACCACTGAAATAATGTTTTTGATTTCAGTGTGGGGAGAACAAATGGAGATAAATTCCATTCTCTGGTTGTTTTGTATTCCCTGACAGCTGAGACAGCTAGCAGCAGCCACTGCCCCTTCCTGTTTACCCCATCATGACTATTACTTCATGAATTCCCACCCCACCAGAAACACAGGGCCTGCAGATTGTTTCTTCTGACATTTGTCAGTGCTGTTTCCAACAAGTTGAAATGGTTTATATCCACAGACTTGAGCCTGAGAGATCTGTGGAAATTATGGTTATAGCTCTTCGTAAACTCTGATAATCCATCAGTGTAGCAAGAAATATTTCACACTGTAAAAGAATTCACAGATCTTGGTTTTGAGTGTCATGTCAAAATCCTCTACAGCTGCTGCATTTACTGCATTACTAGTTAGAAATTAGAAACATTGCACTGTTTTAACAGACTGTTTATAACTTGATTTAAAATTTCTTTTCTCTATTCAGTCTGTAATTGAGAAGGTGTCTGGCCACTTGCTAGAACTGTTTTAAAAGCCTGTTTCAGAGCTTGTGTACCTTTTGGACTGATGGTTCAGGCATGCTTGACTAATACATCTGTCACCATTAGGTTGCACTTAACAGCACTGTTGTGTGGAAAAGCACTGTATATCCACCAAGTCTGCCAGACACTGTGTATCTTCTGCTACAATCACTTGATCTTTTAAAATGGTTCCTTGCCACCTCATGTAAATTTTGTGTCCTGGTCTGCAAGCCAGGTTGCCACTTGTCTTCTATTCCGTGACAATTTATATCACCCAGGTTTCTCACCTTCCCAGGAACAGAGTGAATGGATTTTAGCAGAAGTGGTGATGTAGGTGTACCTAGTGACCTGCTGCTACTGTTCCCGTAAGAAATGCAACACTTGATGATCAGTTGAACTCATGTGCAGATAATCGTTATTGACAGTGGTGGTGCCACAGTGGTGGCAAGTTTCTCCAGCAGTTTTCTCCAGAATTTTGTTGTCCCATCTATCCTCATTCTCCTTTCTGTGATTGTGCCAGACCAGACAGGAATGTGAGCTTATCATGGCATGCTTCTGACTCCTGCCCCCTTAGTCAGTCAGCTGGAACTTTTTGAAATTTTTTGAAATTTTGCATTACATTAGTGACCTAAGGATGAGGAAAAAAAAATAAAATAAGACAAGCCTGCACTTCATAGTGGTTTTATACATAGCTTTAAAATTTCCCCACAGCTATGGGAATAGGGAGGTCATCAGTACGTGCCCTGTCTGTGTGAAACTTTCTGAAAATTTAACTTTTCTGTTCTTGGGCCTATGACCAGATCTCCCAGACTGTGTGGTCTGTGTTGAAAGGATTTCAGGGGCTTTTTGATGTTGTTCCT
The DNA here is from genome assembly GCA_038090715.1 of Florisuga fusca. Taxonomy (NCBI): domain Eukaryota; kingdom Metazoa; phylum Chordata; class Aves; order Apodiformes; family Trochilidae; genus Florisuga; species Florisuga fusca. Next base: position 10,118,847 of record JAAWXA010000012.1, read on the forward strand.
GCAGACACATTGTTCCAAAGCTGACCTTTATTTCTGGTTTTCCATTTACATTCATGGTGCTGCCTGTGTCTTGCTTTACTGTAAAACCCAAGGTCTGTTCCAGTCAAAATGTATCGTCATCCAGCTGGGCTGCTCTCAGGTGCAGGGGCCTTGAGGTTCAACTTGTGGGACTGGTTTCTTCTGTGCATGGCAGGGATTACAAGAGGAACCTCTTGACTAGCCTCTGAGAATTGATATATGTTGTGTCTTGCTTGTGTACCCTGCTCTTGCTGTGCCCCCTGCCCTCTTGCCCTCCCACCACCCCAGACCTGATAAGGCTTGTTCAGCTGCCTTTTAAGGCAGAGTGGGGGGCTGAAGCTATCTTTTCCTTTTGTTTGGTTGCCTTCTATTCACACTTAAACTTCAGTAATTTATTTTCTTAGTTCTTGTTAAAAAGTATTTTCTGTCTTTTGTACCTACAACCATCTGAACACACACGTATATGTTCTTTGAACTGTTAACCCTTAACTGCTTTTCAAGGTGCATTTTGGGGAAACTAACGTATTTCCATAATTTCTACCAGCAGAATTCCAAAGGAATGCAAGAGTGGAGTCAGCATTTCTTTCTGGGACACAGCTCATCAGCTTTATGTTGATTGTAAAGTAAATCTAATTCACGTAGAGTCACCAACTTTATAGATGTTTAAAGTTATGTGAGACGAAACACCCTACTCCTGGGAAACTAGTCAGGAATGAGATGTTATTAATATACCTCCACTGCACAAAAAACTGTAAATGAGTTGTAGCACTCTGCCAGACAATCAAGAATACCACCAGGATACAAAAAAAGTGTAGAGTACCAATCTGATATGATTTCAAGAAAGGTTTTAATCTGGCAGAGTTTGTATCTCAAGAAAACTCTTGAGGACTTTTCTATTAAGTCTGGCCATGCAAATCTAATAACAGATCAATGAAACAACTTTGTTCATGTGTAGATTTATTGGACATGACCTGAAGTACACATACAGTCCATTTGGGCTCCTGTTATGGTTTGAGGAGGTACAGGCTAATTTTGTGGTTCCAGGATCCACGGGACAGACCAGAGTGGGGGTCAGTGTTGCCTCTTATTTTCTGCTATACTCTATAAAACCTGGGAGGACTGTAAGTCTCCCCACTTCTTGTACCCTTCTTTCCTGCTCCTCCCTGGGCTCTGCTGTCTTGAGAGAGGCTCCTGCCCTTTGTCATCATCTCACCACATGCTTTGCTGGATATGAATTCATTGTGTGCTGGAAGAGCTCTGAACCCTTTTCCTGACTCAGCTTTGCTACAAGGAACAATCGGGCATCTGTATCAGGGGTCACTGAGATATAGTTTTATATATGTTTGTATATCTGTTCCTCATCCAACTTGTTAAAATCCTTTCCCTGTTCCAGTAAATCTGTTCTCCTTTTAACTTCACACTTTTAAGTCTCTCTTCCTTATTCCTCCTTTATCTTCCCTTGGGAGGGTGAAGAGGAGTAATAGAGGATAATCCTGTTCTCTGGTTTTGGATTGCCTTGACCATTGAACAAAAACACCTCTAGAGCCTCCTTTCACGCAAAGCCAACAGTAAGAACAGTAAGACCAGACTAACTATATTTATCCATCAAGGTAGGCTCCAGTGAAGTTTCTTGGGATGCCTTACCTGCTTGAGTTGGGTTGAAGTAGGACCCAACAATGGTTTTTCTTCATTCACTATTGCTCCCCTTCATTAGCTTTCACCTAGAGCTTAAGGCAGAAGCTCAAGCATGCAACTAAGGCAGCTTTATAGCATTCTTAAGAGTGGAATGAGGAAGGTAGTTATTAACTTTTTTAACATTCCCCAGTTTCATGACATGCTGCGTGTTTTAAGGAAATTGATGGCATTCTCCTTATTTTTAACTAATTTTTGATATTTCTTAAAATTATGCAGCTGATGAACAGCTGCCAGGAGGCTTTTTTTTTTTTCCTCTAGTAAGTGGTGAGGAATATTATTCTTGTGTTGAATCATAAGCCTCTAATATCTGCCTACAGATTGTGATCCAGCTATTAGCAGGGTGTAAAGCAGTCTCTCTTTCTGGTCCCAGATCAGGGTATGAGAAAGAAATACATGCTCCATAAAGGAGAGGAAGTTTCCAAATTAAGTTTTCTATTCTTCTGCATGCTACTGCAGAAACATGTTTATGAGATGAAAGCATGGGGTGACATACACTTTCAATCTTGTGCCCTTATTAAATGTTTTTGGCAGAATGTGATCTTTCATTCCTTCCTGCATAAACAGAACGAAGAATACAGGAAAGAGTTATAGGAAGCAGTAAAAAATTTATGATGCACAGTGCCATCTCTGGAAATCAGCAACTATAAATAAAAGTGACAAGTCCCGTCCTCTACTGAGAGTATGAATTAGAATTCAAGGTAAGTAAAGGCCTGGAATAAGAGTTTTTAAGTTGAGCCCACTAGGACACAATATCATAAGCTCAAACTACTGTTCGTATAAAGAAGTCCTCATAAGAGGTCAGAACTGAGAATTAAGCCAAAAGGAGGGAGAGAAGACCCACAAGTAGCAAAAAGTGGTATCAAAGAGTGAAAGAAGATAGCAAAGATATTCTACACATAGAATAGTCTCATGACTCCTTGATTATTCTCAAGGTGTGCTTTAGCTATGTGGAATTTTAATGATGGTCCACATACGATGGGATGGATCATGCTCCTTCACTAGGAGAGGGACATTGTGGACCACACAGTCCTACCTACCATCCTACTGTAGTGCACTTCAGTGATGTATGGTAATCTCTCTGTGCCTGATCTTATGCAAGAGAAAAGCCTATTACTTCGTCAGAGCTTTTTGTTTACATAGAAAAGAAAAATGTCTCACACCAATTACAGTCAGACTCCTAGAATGTGACATCTGTTCACAGCACCCCAGAAGGTGATACATTTTGTAGAAGGATAACTTACACAGGAACAGTCACTTTCAAAACTGAAAAGCTCTTGGGTGTGCTGGGGTCACTGATGATCTGCTTGAACTCCTTCTTTGGCATGGTTCAAGCTTGAGTCATACTCAGAGGGTTTGAAAGCCCATCACCTTGCTTTCTCCCATACTTAGAACACATAATGGATGAACATTGTTCAAGTTTTCTCCTGATAATTAGAAGTTTTATTCTTGATTCCTCATGGGTCCCTTGGCCTGTTGTTTTGTTTTGTGTCTTGGTTTGCTTCACTTTATAAGAAAGGAAAATAGATTCCAGTATCAATGATAATAACCTATTAAGATCTTACTGTGATCAGAACTCTCTCCTCTCTGCAAAGTTTAATGCTGGGATTCATCTGTTCCTTTTTGCCATCCCAGAGCTGTGGCCCCTGACAGTACATCGTAGGTTGTATTTTTTGATCTCAGAAAGCCTGTTGAGGGTGGCTGTTTTTCTAGCTTTCCCACCCATATGCAGTTGTAAAATGTCTGTGACTCATGTTTTCTTTGGCCACAGCCAAGGCTTCAAAGGTGTCTTTTGCCCAGCAAAAGAGCTCATATCTCCTCTCTGCTATGTGGTTTTGTAGTGAGTTAGAACTCTTTGGCACAGAGAGCTGCATAAGGGCAGGTGAACTACAAAATCACCTCCATAACATCTGTGTGTCTCTTCTTCTACCTGCTCCCATTTCAATTTCCCTTTCTGTTCCCTGCACAGATCCAGGCTGCAAGTGAGGTATGCTTAGGGAAGTCAGAGCAGGCTGTCTTTCAGCCTCTCAGAATCCACAGTAGAAGGAAAATGCACACCTGGGCTGACACCAGAGAATAAAGGGCACCTAATGGTTGAAATGAAATGTAGTCGAATTCTCAGCACTCTGAGAATTCAACTACAACTCAACCCCACATCTAATACAACTTGTAGAAGCCTCAGGCCACTTGGCCTGAGTGAGACCAGTCCTTCTGATGTTTTTGCATTTCCTGTTGTCAGTACTGGAAATGTTAATTACCATCCCTTCTGGTTGCTTTCCATAATATTACCCCACACCCAGAATGAAGTCCTTTCCCTGTGAAGCTGGAGATGTCTTCACAATCTTTATAGTGTTGTCCCTTCTTCCTTTTGCTCCCAATTTAAAATGTCCATTTCACCCTCTGTGATCTGCAGTCTTTTGTTCTAATGGAATAATTTCACCCACAGATGACTGAACATCTTAAGTAGAAGTGTGTGTTGGTAAGCAGTGGCTGTTTAAGATGTCCTCCATGTATCGACCTGTCTGTGGCTCAGATAGGAAAGCATAGGATTTAGAAAGCACATGACAGCTCTTTCAGGTCACTGTAAACACAGTACACCTTGTACAGATGAACACTGTATTCTAGTGAGACAGCAGCTCTGCCATTTCTCCTCAACAAAGTTCTCCTCTGGCCTGAGAAAGGTCAAAGGCAAAGCCAGAGCAGAAAGCTGAGATGTGGAGAGTTGATAATCCAGACTGAACAGAGTGCATTCAAAAAGATGAAACCTGTACCTTCTCTTCTGATGAACTGAGGCAGTCAAAGTGTGCAAGCAAATAGTATCCTGAAGTATCTGAGACAGAAACATGAAACCTACTAGTGACTGTGTTGGACTGCTCAGGGCCTGACATCCACGCAGAATTCCAGGTCATCACATGTTTGTTTTAAGATAAAATTGACTGGAACCTCATCTGTGGGATGGAGTACATGATGAAGCATGGTTTAATGTTTGTTAACCCTTTGTCCCCCCATACGCCCACAATTCTGCAAAAGGCTTTCCTCCCTCAGGCCAGGAGTGACTTATCAAGAGTAGCGATGGATCTTTGTCAGCCTTACAGCCCATTCCATGGCTACAGTTCTGTTCAGTGTTCAGCTAACTGGTGATTGCTTCTACAGCTGCAAGTATAAAACACTTCCTTGCAGCTTGCCCCTGGGTAGTCCTGTGTTTTGCATCATTTGCCAATGGAATATCATTTAGCCCACGTACCATTCATAGTAAGCTTTACTAGACGACCATTCAGTGTCTTCCAGACTCCCTGCTTATGCAAGGCTGGATATGATAATGTAATTTCTTTCTATACCAGTGCATCTAACAGCTCAATGCCCTTTTACCAGCTTCCTCTGCCTTCTTCTGGGTGGCCTGCAGTCCACATTTCACAGCCCAGAAAAACATGGCCTGTATTTTCTTAGACAAAACTTAGGTTCAGACGATTATGGATCAGATGCATGTTCTTAGTTTCTGTGTTCTTATTCTCTTGTGCAATACAGAGGAAATGCTTTGATTCACATTTGTGTGTTATAACTCAAACATAATACCCTTCCACTTAGACCTATGGGTATGTGATATTATTGAGAAATGCAGTTGAATTAAGCTGTGCTGCCTGTGCTTTTTTCTTCCTGTTCAGCAGGGTACTGACAGAGTCCAGAGCTGTCTGAAAGAAGAAGTGGACTGCACCTCATGGAAAAGACAATATAAAGAAGTTGGCATGGAAAAGTCAAAATATAAGAATCTCTTGCAAACAGAGCAATTCTACTCAAGAATTCTTTGCAGGTTGCATATCTAACCCACGAGCAATGTGCAGTTGCCTGAAGAAAATTCAGTCATAACTGAAAAACATGAACTAATGTTTTGGGTCCAGGTTACCATGGGAAGAAAAAACTAGTAAAACTCCTAAGTTTGCTCTTTGGTGTAGCACCCTGTCTCTGGAATGTCTTTCAGTTAGGGGAAGTAATCTGTCAAGGAACTGTAGGATATAATTTCATCTGCCTAACTTAACTGAGAATTATTCAAGAAAAAAAGCTGCAAACAACTTGTATGCTCAGATGGAAAGATATGCACACAAGCAGAATGCTTCATGATTTGTATGCTGCTTGAAAATTCACTGAAATGGCTTCAGTCCCTCTAGAAATGCACAAGGGATTTTGGGGGGAGTGGGACCCTAGCAGCTCCATGACCCAGCAGATCTGTGGTGCTTAGAGTGAGAAAAGTGACATATATATTAAAACCCCACCACTGTAGGTAAATATCAGCTTTGGTGAGCCTTTGGAACTCGCAGAATTAGGGTTGCACTGCTCAGCATACAGGCCACTGTCTGCAGCAAACAGATTCACTGTTCTCATGGTAATGAGGACTGCAAACTCAGTCAGTAGGAAGAGATGCTGATGAACCCACACTGACCAAGAACAACTCGACCCCTTTGCTTTCCATTCTCTGTACTCATTAAATTCAGCTGCTTCATATTTTTCTACTTAGCTGTCAACTAGGTCCTCATTAGGCCTTTTCTATGTAATTTTTGTGCAGGAAACTCAGTAATAGTGTTGGAAGATAATGCCATTTGATTTCAGCTGTTAAATGAGATACACATTCATGGAATATTTTTGCTTCTATATATTGAGGAAGATTGATTTCTATACGTTATTGTTGACTTTTGCACCCTAAGATTTGCAGGAGCAGTATGCCAAGATGCTGAAGAAAAACTGAAATTCAAGAACTTTTACTATGTATAATAATTGCTTAGGAAGGATAGTTACAATTAATGAGCTGGGTCTACTCAGAACCACATATTAAGGGCTGCACATAGAGAGCTGCATTTTTTTTTTTTTTTTTTTTTTAATCTCTTAACAACTCCATATCTGATATAAATGAGCACATTTCTTCTGATTTCATTAGCTTTTCCACTGTCTTCTATGTAATTAGGAATTTAGAAAGTACATTTCTCTGACTCACACTCTTTTCTTTATCTGTCTTCAAAGGATTCAGTCACAGATAAGGTCAAAATTGCTTTTGTTGCTCTATTGAGAACTTGAAATTCTAAGCTGGATCAAAAGCAGTAGTCTTCAACTATGTAAAAACCTCTCTCTTCTTTAATATTTTGCCTGTGCCTCACCCTGAAAAACTTTCAAAAGAATTGACTTTGACTGTTTCACATAATAAACATAAACTGTCTCCCAAAATCTGGCTGCTAGAAAAAATACCTAATGGGACTAGCTCTAATTTGTGACACTTTCCTGCTTAACAGAGAAAAAAGAACAAGCATTTATTTTGAAACTGCAGATGAATGGATATGGTAATTTTTATGGTAAATTGCTACCAGTTATGTTCTCTTTTGATTAATATAATTTGTTTTTAATAAATAGCTTTGCTATTGCTATTGCTGACCTGTAGGTCAGAAAGTTTCATCAATTTATTGTGATTCTTTCTTAGCCCTTTTACCTTGAACTAAATTTTTCTAGGAAATCTCACTTGTACCAGGAAGAGGAAAACTTATTATTAAAGCATTTAGAAACATTCTCACTCCCTTTTGTTTCTGATTTGGAAACACACTTTTGACAACTCTGTGGGAAAGTTTTAATACATTAGCATTTCCATTTTTGGTTAGCATTTAGCAAAATATCTCTAAGTCTACTGAGTGTTAGAAGTGTTTTCAATTGCCATTATGCATAGCTTCTTTTTTTAATTGTCTGTTTCTTGGAAGTACTTAAGCAATTTAGTTCTGCTTAGTCTTGTGTGTGACTTTTAATGAAAATAACTCATTGTAGAGTTTTCCAGTTAATGCGAACAACCTTTAAAAAGCTGAACTACCTTTTTAGATATTGAATAAAGTTAATTTTTGAAGAAGAGGAAAAATATCACTTATTAGACAAAAATTGTTTCATCCAAAATAAATGTTTCTTCATCAAAAAAGTTTTAATCAGAAATGTGGCTCATCTGACCTTGTGGTAAGTGACTTTCCCCTGTTCGAAAGTGACTGTCACCATTTATGTCTCAATATTCACACTACAGAATCCTTGCTTACATCAATGCCTTCAGTCTTAGAAAATTCTCTTCATAAAAGAAATGTGTGTGACAGCTTTGAAAAGCTGTAGGGAGCACAAACAAAGCCAGGATACAACATCACTCCAAGGCTGACCATCTGAATTTCAGATCTGCTTCTCAAGTGCTGAAGTAAACATCTGAGATTCCAGCTGGTTTCTTTGTAAATCCCAACAGGATCAAGGCATCTGCTAGAGTACTCTCAGTTTTGAATGATCCACTTGAAGCACAGTGGACTTTAACAAAAGCTGGGTTTGGGAGGTTTTCCCAGTCTGTGACTCAGTCTCCTCTGGTTTGTCTCCAGCAGTGGCTGAAGCCCAGGTGCAGGTGCACATGTTTCTGTGACTGAAGCCCTGAATGATAATGAGAAAGCACAGTAATACATATGAATATGTCCCTCTTAAAGAAAGCAACATGGGCCTATACACCACTGTTTGGTATTGTTTCATATTGTTCAGCCAGTTCTTCCCTAAAAACAGCTCATACCTCTGCAAAAAATCTGACCTTTCTATATTATATGCAATGTTCATGTTTCTTAGAGTATGAAAACATGATCCAGGCCTGATCATGACTGCTAAAATCTTGCACTTGCTCTTTTAAAACAGAAAAAACCCCCAAAGCTTTTCATTTTCTCATCCATTTAGAGAAGACAATGCTTCTCATTTGACTTTTCTTCTTTTGAGCTTTCCAGCTGTGGGAGAATTTTGTAATTCATATACTGTATGTTGTCCTAGAGGGGATGGGTTTACAGTTGCTCTACCATTGGCAGACTTTGACAGTTCTCATCTGGAAAATCTATTCACATTTCTTAATATCTTCTTTCATACTCAAACAGTAGTCACTGAAATTATACTCTTAGCTACGATTCTGAGCAGTGTCTATCCATGTCTTTGAAACTCAGATGGAGTTAAGCTGAAATATACAAAACAGCATCATTCTCCATGAAATTGCTAGACTGTCTTATGATATGGGACTAGCAGATGTGTATTTTTCTTATTGTTACAGAGCATTTACAAAGCTGTTGAGTCGTGTTTCCTAGCTCTGTGCTGTGATCCTAAGGGTTAGAGAATATTGTGTTTTGTGATGAATTAGATTTATTTTATGTATTAATAGAACTGCAGCATTTTAAGAGAAAACAGAAACTCTCACAGACCTGTCAGTAATGTTCAACTTCCTCTTCCAGGATTCTCAGTGATGGCACTAAGTCTAAGACATACCTGAGAATTTGCCTAATAAAACCTGGTCCTAAAAGCTCAAACAAGGAAAGCTTGAAAAAATTATAAAATAAATTTTAAAAGTTGTCTCATCTGCTGCTTCAAGTGAGAGTCTACAGGTGGGTATTTCTAGAAAGAGTCTGTGCTTTGTGAAACTCAGTTTTTCTTCTCCTGTCATGCCTTTTGATATTTCTGGTTTAGTTTTTCGGTTGTCTTACTTTTGTCTCCAGGGATTAAGACTTGCATTTACTTCTAAATTTCAAATGAGATCAGGATTTTTCTTCAGTTATTTTAGCCTCATTTTATCCTTTCACCTATCGTCCTTCCATTCCAGCGTGAAAAGGTTTTGTTTGCTCTTAGAACTCCATTTACCAGTCCTCTTAGTTAATTGATAAGTGTCTTGGATATACAATGCACTTGTGGATGTATGGAATGCCAGTGATGTACTAGGCCATTCTGACTTATCCTGCTCAGCTTTCTTATCAAAGGGGCTTCAATGAGGCATTATGAAAACCTCATCATTATGAATAAATGAACAAGATGGTTGTCTTTTGCCCTCTACTTTTGTTCCTTGGCTGAGATCCTTGTGCTGTTTGTCTGTATATAATAGGGTGCAGTTCAATGTCCTGAAGCCCTTACAGCCTGAAGAAGACTTGTGTTAGGTGGAGAAGCCTTAGGTAACTGAAGCCTTTGTCGCAGATAACTGGAATGCACGTCACTCAAAAGAGAGAAGCAGAACTATGTTTTACTGAGGTAAAATATTCATTTGGCTGAGTTCAACAAATTCTACAGTTTAACAAATCTTAACAGTGGGTTAATGTACAATCAGTTTTATGGCAAATATCACCTTATTAATTACTCTGTGGAAGAAAGGCAAAATATGTTATAATTGAGTTAGGATGTTTTACACAGACACCAGAGACACAAAGGGTAAGGAAGATCATCTGGCTGAGTCATGAGTATTGGAGTGGACCTTTATCCTTTCCAAACACCAGAACCTCCTCTAGGTCCAGTCTTAGATTCATATTAGACAACAGTTTTTGTCTAATGGAATTATTGATGACATTTATATTAATTTATATTGAGTACCTATATGGCTTAGTAATGTTCCATTAGTATAAGTTCAGCATGCTATCTGTCACTTACTAAGGATCTGTTGGGAGTAAAGGAGCTCTCTACTTCAGACAAGAAAGGATCTCTCAGTCTCAGGTAAGGGATCTCAAATGCTGACAGGTGTGTGTGCTCAAATGGAGATTCACCTGGTGTGAAGGTCCAGATGCAGTCCAGGGAGACATTCAATTTGGCTCTGGAATCCCAGATCCTGGAGGTAAGAGAAAAGGTCTGGAGAAAGAAAGACCTCCCTTCAGCAGAAGAGGACAAGGCTGGAGGTTAGAGGTAGAGATCCACTTAGACATACTGGATGTCCATAAATCCATGGGATGAATCCACAAGTTCTGAGAGACCTGACAGATATTGGCTAGGCTGCTCCATCATCTTTGAGAACTCATGGAGAACAGGAGAGGTGTCTGAGGACTGGAGGAGGGCTAATGTCACTCCAGTCTCCAAAAAGGGCAAGAAAGAGGAGCCATGGAATTAAAGACTGGTTAGTCTCACCTCTCTCCCTGGTAAAGTGTTGAAAAAAATCATTCTGGACGTTATCATAAAAAATGTGAAAGCAAAGAATGTCATTAGAAAAAGTCAATATGGATTAAGCCAAGGTCAATTATACTTGTCTGACCTGATTGCCTTCTATGATGTTGTTACTGGCTGCTAGATGAGGGGAGGGCAGGGGACATCATCTACATTCACTTCAGCAAGACTTTTGATACTGTCTCCCATAACATCCTCGTTAGGAAACTCAAGAACTTTGAGCTAGATTAGTAGACAGTGAGGTGGATTGAGAGCTGACTGTGTGACAGAATTCAAAGGTTGGTGATAGTGGAGCAAGGCTGATTTGGAGGCCTGATTTGGTGTCCCCTCAGGGGTCAAATACTTGGTCCAGTCAATGGCAAGGGGACAGAGTCTATCCTCAGCAGGTTCACTGATGCTACAAATCTGGAAGGGGTGGCTGACACACCAGAGGATTGTGCTGCCATTCAGCATGACCTGGACAGGCTGGAAAGCTGGGCAGAGAGGAACGTGATGAGGTTCCATAAAAATGTGTGGAGTCCTGCACCTGGGAAGGAAGAACCCCAAGCACCAATATAGGTTAGGGGTGGACCTGCTGGAAAGCAGTTCTGAGAAGGATTTGGGAGTCCTGGTAGACAGCAAATTATCGATGATCCAGCAGCGTGTCCTTGCTGCCAGGAAGGCCAACAGGATCATGGGCTGCATAAAGAAGAGTGTGGCCAGTAGGTGGAGGGCATTTCCCCCCCTCTACTCTGCCCTGGTGAGGCCACAGCTGGAACACTGCATCCAGTTCTGGGCTCCTCACCTCAAGGGGGATAAGGAACTACTAGACAATAGTTATATCATCAGAGCCAAGAAGTGAGTCTTGCTGCCCTACCCAGTATCTCCACCCCTACATACCCATAGTACCTTACTGCTGGGTTACTTTCCCCTTCTGTTAAGGAAGATTGAGTGTCTCCACAGACTTCACAGACTAAAAACAGGCTGAACCAATCTATATGGATAACTACAGTGGGCCAGAGCTCCACAGGTCATGATGGCCAGATCCCATCAAGGCTGAACAGCACTAGCATCTTCCACAGAAGGAGTCAAATTTATGCTACTCATGTTACTACTGGAGCATCCGTGACTTTCATGAAGATTCAGTCAGCAAAAGACATGAATTTATTTTTTTCAGCATTAAGTCTTAAGTAAAAAAAAAACAACTGTAAGTACCTTCAATCTTTCTGCGTCTCCTTATAATTTGAAGGACTTGAAAGAGAGCTTAGTACATAGTAAGGAGGGAAGAGGTGAGTAGTCCGTAAAGATGAAGGCTACTTTGGACACTTTAGTGCACCCTCCCTGGTGCTCATAACTTACATCACTCCAGCTGAAATGGGGAATTCTCAGTGAAGTCACTCTGCTCAGAAAAAAGAGGCATTTTTATGTCCTTCATTAGCATGCTTAGGGAAATATTTACATGTTAAAGTCTGCCTTGCTGGACAGAGGAAACACATAGTGGTGATATTTTTAAATTATGAAATCATCCAGAGACAGCGCCCCCCACCACTGTATTTGCCCACAAATATTTATCATATTTACAATCTCTTAGGTCACCCAGGAGACAGAACGAGTCGTGAAAATTTCTGTTGCTAAGTTATTGACTCCAAGCAGAGTAGACAGTGTTCCTTAAAACAAATCCATGGAAATAGAGAATGCTCTACAGTTTAGATCTCCTGACAGAAAACAGTGATTAGGGGTCAGCATGAAGTCTGCAAGGCTTCACATCAAGAAAGCAGAGGAATTTATGTTGTACCTCATTGGCTTGGTGTGTGATAACCCTGAAGGTATACATTGCTGTAGGGCCTAAAAGCCAGTGGGCACTTTCTATCAAGACTGCTTTCAGTTCTTGTGCTTTGGAAGAGTGACTAATTTATTATTTTCTATTATTATTTTTTCTTATTTTCTATTTTATATATTTCTATTTTTCTATTTAATCTTATTTTCTAATTTTATTTTCAATAAGATTGTCTAATTTTTCCACTCTTGCATGAATGTCCATGGGATCCACAGTTAGTTCACAATTTTTGCTAATGCTGTATGAAGACCTAACCCGGATGCCCAAATTCCTTCTCCACATCCCAAACCTGGAGTGAGCCACTGAGCAAGTGCAGTTTTATAGCTGCCACTAGAAAGAAAATGTTGTTAAAAATCTGTAAAGCATGTAGATTTTGGGAATTAGAGAAACATTAATTTACCTCTCAGGACAAGAATAGAGGGTTTTATTCTTTCTTGTGCTCTCCAGATATGTCTCACATGAGCAGATTAAAGCTCAGCCAGTACTGCCAGAGGTCACATTTGTAAGTGCAAATGCACAGCTCAGAGAACAGTTAGTGCAAAAGAGTCAGAAAAATTTGATGAAAAGTTGCAGAAAGCCTTCAGTGTGGTTGGGGGAAAAAAAAAAAAAAAAAAAAATTAAAAAAAAATCTAAATGCCTTAAATGCTTTTATCCTTCCTCCCTTGTTCTTTTGTGTTTTCTTGTTGGGTCTATTTGGTGTAGGGATTTTTTTGGTTGGTTGGTTGGTTTGTTTTGATTGGCTGTTTCTGTTTTTATTTAAAGAATGAGGACTTTCTAAAGTTATTTTCTAACATCTCTTTGCAGCATGTTTCTCTGTCAGTTTCTGAAAACTTCTGAGGATGGATGGTATATGTGAAATCTCAGTTGGTCAGTTTTGAACCCGGTTCTTACAGGAACAGATGGCTGCTTTATTCCATCTGACAAATTATATTTTTCATATGTTTCTGTTACAGCAGAGATTATCTAAGCTTGATAAGCAAACAGAAATGTTCAATTATGTGTGTGAGCAGCTGATAATGTAAACATGGGAAGGCTCATCAGTTTGAGATTAGCTCTTTAATTCCTGTAATTTAGTGTGCTGTAAAGTTGTTGCTGGAAATCTGGGGAGAGAAAAGGAAAAAAGTTTCAATACAGTTCACATATACACACAGTTTTTGATATGTTGACAGTTTGCTCTTCATTGCATTTTATTTTTTATTATTATTATTCTGGGTGGAATAAAGTGGAAAGATTGACCGAGCCATGGTTTTTTCCTAATAATTCAATGAGCAGAAGAAGATTGTGGTCCTGCACCTTTACACTTCTAGTGGGAGAGAAACTGAAAATGCTGATGCCTGACTGTGCAGTTGCTTGCAGAGGTTTATCGTTCCCACCCAGATGATTTTTCTTTCTCATCCTGTTTGTCAGGGTAAAGAGTTGCTATTAATCACACATTGGATGAGATATTACAGCAGTTCCTAGCTCCATATCTTTCAGCACAGACAGCATTTTACATGAAAAAGTGGATAAATATTTCTGCTGACACCAGATGAGGATGCCAGGGAGGCGAGACTCTGTGTTTTGTGTGCAGTCTTTATGTCCATAAAACCTCAAATGAAAACTTCAAAAGAATTGCCAGCTTTTATTAAAATAGATTTTCCTTCTTCTTTTTATCCTTCTTTCTTTTATTAATTTGTCAAATTTTATTTTTTTTACACAGGAAAAAGTATTTTTATTACTTCAAAATCACTAAGAGGAGAATGTAGGCAAAGGTTGGTGCTGGGACAGTAGAGTCCAGCACAACTGAATTGCCAGACCCAAATTCCTTTAAGTTTATTAGCCAGTGGCAGAGGTTGGCTAGTCTAGTCTCTGGCAAAACTCCCTCACGCCCTCTGCAATGTTTTATCAGATGCAGCACTTTTTGTTGTGTATGATGTTCCTGTGCTGCTGAGAGCTTTGGCTCAGGTGACACTGGGAGCCACCTGCCCACTTCCCCCTGATATTTGTGGGGAGTGGCTGCTGCCAGTGCCTAAGATATTTAGAGACAAAATCTTTTCTATTTCCTTTTGGAACAGGGGGAAACTGTACTTCCCACACCCTCATATCATCAGCTGATACTGTGCTGACCACAGCTCTGTTAGTCCACAGTTCAAATTAGCAGGGAGCGGAGAAACAGCACTTGGGAGCTTTTCAAACAACCAGCCGTGGTGTTGCTTCATTGAGACCAAGAAACTTTCAGTTTCTGTTCAAACCCAGCACTTTTTGTTGGTGTGTTTTGAGATTTTGTTTGTTTGTTTTCTTTGGTTTTTTGTTTGTTTGGTTTTGGGGGTTTTTGGGGGGGTTTCTTTTTTGTTTCTTTTTTGGTTTTTTTTAGAGGGTGGTGGGTGTTTTGATATGTTTTTTTCTCAACAGAGGACTTTCCATCAAGCATAAATCTCTGGATGGAAATATGGGAACAGAAGGAATTTGCGCATCCCAGAATTCCAGATTATGCTTTATGGAGGATTAGGAGGGGTGAACACATCAGAAACTAGCAACAACAACTCTGATTTTGTTTTAGGTGTCTCCCATGGAGTAAGTGATGTGGTTTATTTACTGTTCAGATGAGTTCTTTACCTTAGAATTGCTGTCATGGACATATTGTTACCAGCTATATCATTGTCTCAGGTTTATGTACAATGCTAGATGTAACACAGCTACAGATCCCCCTTCCACTGGCTCAAGACTGTCCCTGGGGACCTTTTAGGTCATTTGAAGAAATGGAGTCAGGAGAACAAAGTCTGTGTTACTGGGTTCAACGTGGGACAAAGAGAACAAAGGGAAGAACCTAGCATTTGTCCCTTTTGAGATGAAAGTGTTTGGTGGCTTTTCTAGGGGAAGAGATGATGAGTGAGTAGTGCTATTCACACTATATTTCTGCCTGTCTAAAAGTAATCAAGCTGAAGCTCAGTGTTTTCAGAAATAAATAAAAAACTTTACACCATTCAGAAAACTCATGGAGAGTAGATATTTCAAAGAAAAGTATCAAATGCGTTTGCTGAATTCCCATCAGCAATTCCTAGTTGATGCTTGGAAGCTCCTGTGAGGTGGATAATATAATTATAGACATATTTTTACTGTATCTGTAGGGACACAAGCACTGAAAAGGTCAAATGGCCAACTATAGAACCAACCCTTTTGTCTTGTCTTGTGAAGCTGTTCTAATATTTTGATATCTGAATATTTGCTAAAATTGGCAGTGCCTTTGTCTTTGTGGAGGTAACCAGGTGATATGACACACTTTAATTGTCAAAAACCTTTTTTTTCCTCTCAGTGCTGTCCCCTATTTTTCTAACTCTAGCACTAAATGCACAGACTGGATTTTATCTACTTGTGGGCTATCATACACACACACACACACACACACAAAATAATAATAATAAAAAAAAAAAAAAATCACAGTCCAGCTTTGGCCCTTAGCAAAAATACACAAAGAAATAGCTTTGGTTTAGTAGAAAGCAGGAGCCTGCTTTTCCTCTGTGAATATGCAGAAGGAAATAAAATGAGAACCCAGGGAGTGTTTTGCTCTGCTAACCCTCACCATAATGATGAATTTTTCTTTGCTTACTGGCACAAAACAGAAGCCTGAAATGAGAACAACCTTCAGAGATTCTGATGGAGACTTTAATCTCCAGATATGTAGAATGAATCCCTAGGAATTCCATGGAATTGTTTTGTGCAGCAGAAAATCCAGCTTAAGTGCGGCTGCTCTCCAGCCACTCTGTGCCCAGCCTGGAGCTCCCCATGGGCTCCCCCTTTGGCTTTGTTGTGGCCAAAGTGCAGGACCCGGCACTTGGCCGTATTGAACCTCATCCCATTGGAATCAGCCCAACTGTCCAGTCTGTCCAGGTCCCTCTGCAGAGCCCTCCTGCCTTCCAGATGATCCACACTCCCCCCAGCTTAGTGTCATCTGCAAATTTACTGATGATGGACTCAATCCCCTCATCTAAATCATCAATAAAGATATTAAACAGAACTGGGCCCAACACTGATCCCTGGGGGACACCACTGGTGACCGGCCGCCAACTGGATGCAGCCCCGTTCAGCACCACTCTCTGGGCCCGGCCCTCCAGCCAGTTCCTAACCCAGCACAGGGTGCTCCTGTCCAAGCTGTGGGCTGACAGCTTTTCCAGGAGAATGCTGTGGGAGATGGTGTCAAAGGCCTTGATGAAGTCCAGGTAGACCACATCCACAGCCTTCCCCTCATCCACCAGACAGGTCACCCAATCATAAAAGGAGATCAGGTTGGTCAGACAGGACCTGCCCTTCCTAAACCCGTGCTGGCTGGGTCTGATCCCTTGCCCATCCTGAAGGTGCTGTGTGATTACACTGAGGATGATCTGCTCCATAACCCTGCCAGGCACTGAGGTCAGGCTGACAGGCCTGGAGTTTCCCAGGTCCTCCTTCCGGCCCTTTTTGTGGATTGGCGTGACATTCGCCAACTTCCAATCATCTGGGATGTACCCAGTGAGCCAGAACTGTTGGTAGATGATAGAGAGAGGCTTGGCGAGCTCTTCTGCCAGCTCCTTCATCACCCTTGGGTGGATCCCATCTGGTCCCATAGACTTGTGAGGATTCAAGCAGCTCAGTAGGTCACTGACTGTTTCCTTCTGGATTACAGGGGGGCTGTTCAGATTCTTGTCTCTTTCTACAGTCTCCAGAAGCCAGATGTCCTCAGGACAACCTGTCTTACTGTGGAAAACTGAGGCAAAGAAGGTGTTAAATACCTCATCCTTTTCTTCATCTTTGATAACTCTATTCCCACCCATGTCCATTATGGAATGGAGGTTTTCCTTGCCCCTCTTTTTGCTATTGATGCATCTGTAGAAGGACTTTTTGTTATCCTCCACAGAGGTGGCAAGATTCAGTTCAAGTTGTGCCTTTGTCTCTCTAATTTTCTTTCTACACAACCTAACTATGTTCCTAAATTCTTCCTGAGTAGTTAGCCCTTTTTTCCATAGTCGGTAGGCTCTCTTCTTTACCCTAATTTCTTTCAAAATCTCTCTGATCAGCCAGACCGATCGTCTTCCCCACCGGCTCGCCTTTCGGCACACTGGGACAGCCTGCTCCTGTGCTTTGAAAACTTGCTCCTTGAAGTACGTGCATCCCTCCTGGACCCCTTTGTTTTCAAGGGCTGTTTCCCAGGGTACGCTCTGCACTAGTCTTCTGAATAGGCCAAAATCTGCCCTCTGGAAGTCCAACGTAGACGTTTGATTAAGGGCCCTCCTTGTATCCCTGAGTATTGAAAACTCTATAATGTCATGATCACTGAGTCCCAGATGTCCACCAACCATCACATCTCCCACCAGCCCCTCTCTGTTTGTGAAAAGAAGGTCAAGCGGGGCTCCATCCCTGGTAGGCTCATTTACCAGCTGGAACAGGAAATTATCCTCTATACACCCAATGAATTTCCTAGACTGCCTCCTCCCTGCTGTGTGGAGTTCCCAGCAGACGTCTGGCAGGTTAAAGTCACCCATGAGAAAAAGGGATGACGATTTTTAAACATCTGCCAGCTGCCTGTAGAATAATTCATCATCCTCATCATCCTGATTGGGTGGTCTGTAACAGATTCCCACCAGGATATCAGCCTTGTTAGCCTTCCCCCTTATTCTGATCCACAGGCATTCAACCTTATTGTTACTAACTTCAACTTCACTACAGAGTCAAGAGACTCTCTAACATACAGAGCCACTCCTCCACCTCTCCTACCTTGTCTGTCCCTTCTGAAGAGCTTGTAGCCACCCATGGCAGCACTCCAGACTTGGGAGTCATCCCACCACATTTCCGTGATAGCGACTACATCATAGCTTTCCTGCTGCACGATGGCTTCCAGTTCCTCTTGTTTGTTGCCCATGCTGCGTGCTTTGGTGTACATGCACTTCAGCTGGGCTGCTGATTTGGCTCTTAGCTTGGGCTGTCCCCCCTTGGGCTCCTTTCTGGAGAGCCTGGTTTCAACCCCTTCCCCATTCAAACCTAGTTTAAAGACCTCCTTATCAGCCCTGCCAACTTATGGGCTAGAGTCCTCTTGCCCTTGCTAGATAGATGAAACCCATCTGGTTTGAAGAGACTGGGTAAGATGAAGTTTGGCCCATGATCAAAAAACCCATGCATAACCATAGGAGAGGTTCCACATAAATAACAGGGAAAACTTTTTCAGAGTGAGGGTGACAGAGCACTGGAACACTGAGGTTGTGGAGTCTCCTTCTCTAGAGACATTCAAAACCCTCCTGGAGGTTTTCCTTTGTGACCTGCTATAGGGAGATCCTGTTCTGGCAGGGGATTTTGACTAGATGATCTTTGGAGCTCCCTTTCAATCCAGCTTTCTGTGATTTGTGTTAAATGATTTCACAGAACAATTGTTGTGTTGTGTTTGTTGTGTTGATGCCTGTCCATAGACCCCAAGAATAATGCTGAGCACTCCTAAAACATTATGAATGACTATGATCTCCACCAGGGCTGAGTTCAATGAACTCTGGGCATAGTTTAGACACAGTACTCATGAACACTTCAGAAGATGCTCTGCCACAGGACATCTGCCGTAGCTGTGTCTGTAGCTGAGTTTTGCTCCAGACTGGGAGCCAGCTAGGTTGTCTCTGCTGTTACCTTGTGTATTACTCATCAGACGCCTCAAGGCCAATGCTGTTGCAAGGAGCATCTTTCAGTGAGGTGGAACAGCTGTTCTTTGATTATAACATGGGCTGCTGAGTCCCAGAGATAGTTGGTGTGAAGAAGGTGAATTGCTCTCTCTCTGATACTTTCTATCAGGTTTTATTACTGTGAGATGTAATTTGGGCCCTAATAGCATATCCCAATAAGAAAATATTTTTAAGTGTTTCAGGAATCAGAATGAAACAAAAACTCTGAAATTCTGTCCTCACCTGTTTGTTTACCATTCAGCTTCAGTTTGTAGAGCTTTTCCCAGGCTATTTCTCTTTCTTTGTTAGATCTTATCAGGTCATGTTGTGAGAACTACTACACAAAGAAACACATCTGCAGCACAGCAGGCTAGGACACTCAGATGTGCAGACAGATGAAGTTTTACTATCTTGCTGAAGCATTCAGGTGCACACAGAGCTTTATATTTTACCTTCATTTGCCACTGATTATGGATAATCATCTGTGTTGATCCCCTCTGATGCACAGAATTCAAGAACATAAACAAGGCACAGGAGAAAAAAATGCTCTGCTACAACCTGGTGCTGGTCCCAAGGGCCTGATCTAGGGAAAGGTAGCAGAAATAACTGTCCTCCAGGTCTTCAAGAGCCTTAGCACTGATAGGGTTGCATAATGAATATGACATCACCCATCTTAGTTCTCTCTTCCATAGTGCCAGTTTGGAAATGGCACCACACAGTATGGATAAAAGGAAAACCATTATGGCCTGTCCTGGCACTGCTGGGAGAGCAGCAAATGTGGTGGTTTGTGGCTGGTGCTGTTCACAACATCCCACCCGACGTGCTTAGCATTTTGATACATGCACTAAACATCTGGGCTGGTGCTTTTCCATGCCAGGTGTGTGACTCTGGTTAAATTATATTTAGAAATTTTCAGCTAATCCTTCTCAGCTGTTTTGGTGAATGAGACTTGGAGAAACTTCGCTGGCATATTTCTGCCTGATATTGGGAAGGAATAGGCCAACTAGTTTGAAGGAAAGCGAGTTTCTGGTAAGCAAATGTAAGTGTATGGGGTGTATCCAAAGGCCAGGCCCACTGGATAAGATAAAGAGAAATAGTATGTGTAACTGGGACCCATAGTCTTTGGCTACCAGAGTTCCTTGCCCTTCCCAGCTCTTCTGCTGTCAGCTAATAACTGTATCAGCAAAAAGAATCAGGTTTAGATATTGTTTCCCAAGAAGGCAGAAGATTTTTCCAGGTCAGTGTATCTAAGATTACTCTAGCAGATGAAATAGCTATAAAAAATTTAGTGATTTCAGAGCATAAAGGAAAATTCCTATGGAGTTAATTTTAAAATTCTGTAACGACTAGATTAGGAGAAGCATTGCGTTTATGAATCATCCAGAAATTCTCATGATCTTCCTCTGTTGTTTAAACTAATTAAAGCAAGTAATTTACCATCCTCCGCCATTTCTTGGCACAAGGCTTTAGCCTTTTAGCCTTTAGATGAGCAATTCAGATTGAAATTTTTATTGATTTACTCCATGCTGTTCAACTCCAAAGCAAAGTATCTTGTTAGTATTCTTGTCTTGTAATTTTAAAAAACTGCAGGGATAATCTAGTACATCTGTATGCTCTGTGCATGTACTATTTTATTGCTCCAAATACTTATGGGTTTTATTTGGATGTGGTGTGGGGCAATGGTAGAACAGCTTTTCCTGCAGTACTCAATTTCCTCACATGTGCTAAGGAAGAACAATTTATTTTTCCTCCTTTATACACTATTTTAGTGGTGTTCCTGTTTGTTAGCACTTTAGGGAAGAAAAACAAGATAGCTGTGAAGGCAAATTACTAATTAAAAGCATAGCATTGGTACTGTCTTATTCACTGTTTTTGCCTTCCTCACCATGACCATAAGATGTTTTAGGTATTGACTTTCCTCTCCACCTGTGAGTCCCCAGTTGTGCCTCATGCAGAGCAAACATCCATCCCATCACCCCATTTTCTCTCTGGATGTTCAGCCCTGTGTGGCAGACCTCTGCCTCCTAGAGTAAGGAGAGAAAGAAGTATGGCATGAAGGAATATGCACCACTTTACAAATGTGTCCTAGAAATGAATTTATGATATGGCAGAGACAACAAAACCTCAGTTGTAGCCTGTATCTCTGCTGCTTAACATTCACTGCATTGTCTGAGTTTCCTGCATGAAAGAAAGGTAAAGACATTCCTAATTTGCTGAAGGAGTAGATAAATGTCTTCAGCTTTCTGTCCCAGTCAAACAGAAAGGGGTTTGCAAAGCCTGGGAGGAAAGTTGAGTTTTTTCTTGCCAAGAACTGCTCATTCAAGATTCAAGATGACACAACAGTCAGTGTGATGGATTGTGACTTATCTGGTGGACTAAAAGCTCTCAGGGCAGCTCCTGTAACAGCTTCAGGGCTGTAATATCTGCCCGTTTCTCTGCTCTGCTTCTGTTTTCTGTGAAGGGAAAGGTTAATTTAAAAATAATAATGCAAAAAGCAAAGGATTTTTTTCCCCTTCTACTGCAAAGTTTTATTATGTAGTATTTATTAACAAGATGCTTTTCTCATTATGTTTTTTGAAAGGACTGGTCTATTCAAAGATGAAGGGAAAGAAAAGCAAAGTCCGATTTTTGGACTTGAAAGAATTCTCATAAAAGGTAGATGTTTTGATGAGACTGAAATGGCCTAACACCATCTTTATTTTTCTAGTATTCAAGCAGTCAGTTTGCCTGCTTTAAATTCCACAGCCCTTAAAGATGGAATATATATTTCTTGCTGTACTCACTCCCTGCATGGCTCCCTATCCAGTAATGTATTATGTAGACAATAAGTTGCACATAATATACTTTTATTTCAATTGGGCATTAGATTGCTCCAGACTGATCAGTTTTATAAGCAAACCACCTGAAAGTCTGTTTCCAGCTAGTATGTGCAGACAAGCCACAGTATGCAACAGTAAGCTCTCATGTGCATTAGAGGCTATTTAGACACATACTAGTCTTTGTACAGAGCTGCCAAACTCTTGTATTTCTGTGAATGACAAATAAATGGCTGCAAACATTTATCACCTTCTCCAGAAGCACACAGCTTTCACCTTCACTGTGGTCCCACACTGAATGGGAAGGCAGAGGTCTCTGATATGATGTGGCATGTAAATAAGCTGTGGAATAGCAACTCAGATGAATTTGGATTAACAAAGCTAACAGAGAAGGGAATCCATGCACTGTGCATTCAGTTATCTATAAAAAGAGAAGCAGCATCTAAGAACTTGTAGGGTTACAACTGTACATAGACACCAGATAATGAAAATTTGCTCTGATTAGAGAAAAAATGGTAGTGACAGCTAAGAAGAAGGGATCTTGGAACAATTTTTCTACCTCAGAAGCGAATTCCAGAAAAGGGCTGAGGAACTTCTGAAGCAGAGGGTGGTTCTCTACCCAGCAAGATGTTTTTTTGAAATTATGAGTAGGGCCTGTGCAAACAGTGCTTTGAGACTCTGAGTTTCTTTAAATGATCACTCTACCTCTTCTTTAAAACATTTGGGCAAGCATAGATCTGTTTTGTATCTGAGTGCAGGGGCTGAATTTAGGAAATAGACCATGTCCTAGCTACCACTTGCTTCTACCTATTGCTACCTGGTCAATAGCACAAGTAGTACAAAAAAGAATTAATAGTACAAAATAGTACAAAAAAGAATAGTACAAAAAAGAATTAAGAGGGTTTTTCTGCTTTTGGTCTGGTTTGCCAGACCAAAAACACTTCCTCACAACTTGTTCTGCTCATTTGTTTTCCAAACTGGATTGTTCTCTGAGCTTGTTCAGTAGCTCTATTTTTGTTTGAGATTTTTGGGGTTGGGTGTTTTTTTTTTGGTTGGTTGGTCGTTTTGGGGGGGGGATTTTTGTTTGTTTTTGTTTTCTTTGGTTTGGGTTTTTTGTTTTTTGGTTTGGTTTGGTTTGGTTCTGTGTTGTTGGGTTTTTGTTTTTTGTTTGTGTTTTTTTATTTTTGTTTTTTCTTTTCTTTTACTTAGCCACCACCAGTCATTGTTTGCAGCTAATTTTACTTCTAGACTGTTCCACCTTCTCTCTCACTCATTCTGCTTGTCCCCCCTTTTGATTGCTGCTGCAATACAAACCCTATTAAACACTAATACAGGAAGAATCTCAGCCTTGCTTGCAGAAAGAAACAAAGGAAATCTATTAGGATCTTTTCAGGAAGGGGGAACAATCTGTTAACCATCATGAAAATAAATGAATGGATGCTTTCTGCACTGAGTATTTTTTTCTGTATTTTCTATAGCATAGTTTACCATTGTTTGCTCTAAACATTACTTCTAAGCCAATGAAATATGAGCTTTCACATACAGTAATCTGTTTGTGTTGTGATTTACTGTGTAAGTAATTCTGCTTATAAATTATGTACCTCCCTAATTCTTCCTCAGAGGAAAAATTTGTTTACAATTTTCATTTAATACATAATCTTGCTTTCCAACACTGATATTGGCAGAGCATTCTTCTGAAAGGATACCCTGTCCTCTTCTAGCAAATTCTCTGTACCTTCATTTCAATGTTGTGTAGGTAAGAGAATTGTTTCAGAAAGGTATAAAGAGAGGTCCCTTTGTATATTCAGTGGCATTAGCATCTGAAAGCCTCTAAATAGTGGTTCAATAGCAAAACATCACCTTTGTCATTCTGCTTTTACAGCGCTGTGGAGGGATGAATTGCCCAGCACACATGGGTTTCATCCATGGGGGAAGGTAGTCAATTCAGGCATTTGAAACTGCCAGGAAAAGGCCATCAGGAAAGTTCACAGTTGTTGGTGATAGCAAGAAGGGATCTTTATTCTCCAGGAGGTGCTTTTAGAAACAAGGAAGGAAATAGTGATTTTTTAAATTTTTTTTCATTCTGTGGAGTGATATTCAATTGTTAGCTACTGCTAAAAAAATCCTCCTTCTGATAAGCATAAGATAGATCATTGGAACTCGGCTTTAATGCTTTACCTCCTATTTTATTTCAGTGAAAGCAGTACACTGGGAATTAAAGCACTGCACTGAAGAATTTTAGGCAAACTGGATGGGTGGAGCACAAGCTCTGTATCACTGCCTGGGTTGTATTTCAGGGGACCTTGAACTTGTGTTTCAAAAACTCCCTTTGTAATATTGATTTCCCAGAGCTCTTCAGTGCAGAAGGAATTACTGGGCTAGAAATTATCATGAAACATCTGCACCTAGTTTTGTGTTGCAGCTGAGAAAACTGCAATTTAGCTCTGTCAAGACAATGGAATGCATAAATCAAAATGATGTTAGAAACATTCCTCACTTCACTTCGCCTGCCTTATTGACAGGCTGAACTCCTCTTAAATAACAATGAAGTACTTGAAAGCGGTGTAGTCTTACAATTACACCCTCTGCTGTAAAAGTGCACCTTGCTATCCTGATGAATGACATACTTAATAGTCATTTCATTTAGCAATATGAAAGGAAGATAATTTTTAATTCTTTTGCATATTTACCCATGTAAATACCCTGGCCAGTGTTTTCTGTGCTTTCCAACTGCAGGATTTGGTTTTGGTAGGTAGGAAATAAGGCTTACAAAGAATAAAGTCAGAATAAAGAAATCCATTATTTTAGACTTCTGCAGAGTGGCTAATCCACCACCCTCCTTCCACTTCACTATTCTAGCAGTATACACTAGGCTCACATTTCAATTAACTGTACCTGTAGAAGCTACTCCTAATAATACCACACTTCAAAGAAAGAGAAAAAGAAAGTGAGAGAAACAAATATTTTTTTTAAATGGATTATGTTAAATTCTATGCATTCTCCTCCATCAAGCTTCTGTTCTATTGGCTTGGTGGATTCTGAGTCCCTCATGGAGGCTGAAGTCAAGCACCAGGGGCATAGAAAGAGAAGCAATGTAACTGAGTCCCTCTGTCCTGCCTGCAAGGCAAAGTTATGCCAGAACAAGGCAGGCTTCAGATTAAAAGGAGGCAAGCAATGCTTTGTGTCCTGTGACTAAAGCATTTCGCTCTTGTGACAGTCATGGTTTAGACACCCTCTAAGTTGATGGACAAAGACATTTCTGCAAGTGTGATATAGCTCAGCTATAGCTTTTTGAGAAACAAAGGTCTTCACCCTGTCCAAGCACTTTTCAGCAACTACTAAAACAATGGTGTTTTAACAAAAGTAATTTAGTTACAAATGCAAAGCATGGCAGACATGTCCTTTTACCAAATAAATCATCTCATGAGAAAAGTCTGCCTAGCTGATAGGAGTCAATCTATGTAAAAAGAAATACAGATTCCTTTGGTTCAGGGATAAAGTAACTTTTCCCTTAAACAAGTTTTCCAAATGCCATTGTTGGACTTGAAGTGGTATTTCTCTGCAAAAGGCTCTGACTAACATGCCCAAACTGAACACAGGGTGGCTCAGTCACGTCAACTGCAAAAACAACCAACCAAATAAAAAGGGATCCATTTCATAGCTGACAAATGGGAGAAACGTGTCTGAAGTTTTCCATGCTAATTCTTAAAAAATCAGTTAGGAAGAGTCTGATATTCTAAATGGCATTGTTTTGTCCAGTTGCTCAGGTACTAAAAATGTGTAAAATGTAACTGTTCCTGAAATGCATTGTTTTGCTGAATGTTTGAGCTGCCTGGATGCTGCATTTCTATGGGCAGTGGCATCTTCATAGGGTTCTGTAACATGGAAAAGTGAAAAGCCAATGTTTATAATAATCTTTTCAAGATTTATTGTAAATTTATCTCCCTTCCCTGTCCAGCCCCAATGTAACTTTGATTGCTCTGCAAGCCAAGATGAAAAGGATCTGTTTTATAGACAATGAGCCACCGTCTCCCGTTAACTGCAGTGTTCTGGTCAGGCTTAAATACTGCCCAAAGCTGCAGTCTCTCTGTTGAAACACTTCTCCACAGATTTCTGTGCCAGCATAATTGGGAAAGAAATGGCTGCTCAAGATGAAAATCCATAGCCTATCAAGGGGGTTTCTTAGAAAGAGAGGGAACAGATGAGTGGACTCTTTCTGGGTTTTGTGAAATCAAACCAAATTTGATGCCCATGACAGACTCCAAAGACTCATTACAGAGAATACTATGGATATGAAATTCTCAAAGCTGGGACTGTGAAGGTCTTTGCTCAAAATTTTGACAACTGTATTTCACCCTGTGGACTCTTGTCTTCCAGCCCTCTTCTTGGCATGTCCCTGAGAAGACAGATAGTAGAAAGGAAAAAATTAAAGAAATACCTGTTTAACACTTCTTAATTATGAATTGGAGGATTTGCATGCAGTAATGCTGCAGATGCCCCTCTTCTATGCCTGACATACAGGATTCATTTCCAGTTAAGAGGACAGTAAACAATCATGACTAAGGTCTTTTGCATCCATGTATATAAAGTTCTCCCCTTGACTAGGAGCCTTATCACACTTTTGCCCTGTTGCCTTTGCCCGTCTCTGGGAACACTGGGTCCCCTTGTTCCGACTTGCCCAAAGTGGCTGCATGCAGACTGTGTTTCTCAGAGGGACTTTCTGCTTTTGCAAATGGCTAGTATCTGACCTATGGCATAAATTGTAAGCAGGCAGTCATAAAGAAAGCACAGATAAAGCCGATAATTTTGGAGCATCAGTTAAATAATGTGTCCCTTAATTTGGTGCTCAGTATCACAAATATCAAATACAATTTCATGGAGGGAAGGAAGGTAAGGAAATCACTGTACAGTTATGAACAGTGTACTCTTCATGTTTCAATTTCAATATTGCAGTTTGCCTTCAAAATATAGTTCCTGTCTTGTAATTGATATAGCTACAAAATTGTAATTGTTCAGTTTATATAAATCCAGGAGAGCTCTATTGTGTAATTAGTAAAGCAATTTTTGTCTAAAAAGATACGACTCCAGAAGAAGCTTTTCTGCCAGTACATTCATTACCTAAAAAATTAATTGATCTTTCAAACAGACAATGATAGAGCATGTCTCCATTAATACATTGTTCATGCAGCTGTTTGAGTCTACTAATTCAGTGTTATTTTCTTTCAAAAAAGCCATTCCACCAGGATAGAAATTTAACAAAAAAAGTCAATTCTGATGAAATTTCCTTGAAAAGAAAAGCTTAGAGTATGGTGCTTTGACAAGGTCAGCCCTTTTCAGAGCAGGTTTTAAGTTTTCTACAGTGTATCATTGTTCTTGGTTTGTATTGATTTTTTTTAATTGTAATAAACACAAATTGTTCATATTGGAACATTGTGATGATGCAATAGAGCTTGACTTACACTGGGATAGTTACTTCTTCCAAAATGTTTTTTTTTTTTGAGAATTAATTTTTTTCTAAATGTTTCTGATTCAAGTACCTGGTATTTCTCATATCCTTTCTTATCCACACAGACAAATTACTACTGGGTGGCCATAAGCATTTTCTATGTTGTCATTTCTTGTTCTTCACGGAATGGTTTGTGTTGGAAGAGACCTTAAAGATCATGCAGTTCCAAGCCCCTGCATGGACAGGGACACCCACCACTAGATCAGGTCACTCAAGGCCCCATTCATCATGGCCTTGAACATTCCCAGGGAGCGGGCAGCCACAACTTCCCTGGGCAACCTGTTCCAGCATCTCACAACCCCCACAGGAAAGAATTTTTTCCTAATGTCTAACCTGAATCTCCCCTCTTCAAGTCTGCAATCATTGCCCCTTGTCCTCTTGCTACACTCCTGGGCAAAAAGCCCAATCCCAGCTTTCTTGTAGGCCTCTGTAAAGTACTGGAAAGTCCTTTTCTTCAGGGCTGCCCTCAATCCTTTCTCATCTCAACCTGTATTCATAGGATGGCCTCAGCCCAGGTGCAGAACCTGTCACTTGGCCTTATTGAATTTCATACAGTTTGCACAAGCCCACTTCTTCAGCCTCTCAAGGTCCCTCTGGATGGCATCCCTTCCCTCTAGTGTGTCAGCCACACCACAGAGTTTGGTGTCATCAGCAAACCTGCTGAGGGTGAATTCAATTCCACCTTCCGTGTCGCTGACAAAGATGTTAAATAACACCAGTCTGAGAACTGACCTTTGAAGAACACCACTTGTCTCACATCTCCATTTGGACACTGATCCATTGATCACAACTCTTTGTGTGACCATCCAGCCAGTCCCCTTATCCAATGAATGGTCAAATCAATATCATTCCACTTTAGAGACCAGAGTGTTGTGTGGGACAGTGTCAAATGCTTTGCACAGGTCCAGGTAGATGATGTCCATTGCTCTGCCTTTGTCTGGCAAGGCTGTGACCCCATCATGAAAGGCCACCAAATTAGTTCAGGCAGGACTTGCCCTTAGTGAAGCCATTGTCTGTCACCAATCAGTCCCTTGTTATTCACATGCCTGAGCAGAGCCTTCAGGAGGATCTGCTCCATGATCTTGCCAGGCACAGAGGTGAGACTGCTGGCCTGTGGTTCCCAATCAGCAGGAACTTCACCAGACTGCCATCACTTTTCAAATACGATGGACAATGGCTTTACAACTTTCCAGGAGCTGCGAGTGAAAGCCACCAGGTCCCATGGACTTGTTTACCTTCAGGTTATTTAGGTGGTTTCAAACCTGCTCTTCATCTACAGTGGAGAGATCTTCCTTTCCCCAGTCCCTGCCTTTGGCTTCTGTAACATGGAGGGTGCAACCAGAATCCTTGCCAGTGAAGACAAAGTAGTCATTGAGTACCTTGGCCTTATGTGCATCTTGGGCGACCAGCTTTCCAGTTTCCTTCTGGAGAGGGCACGTATTTTCCCTTGTCTTCTTCATATTATTGATGTATCTACAGAAGTTTTTCTTTCATTCCTTAACCCACCTTGCCAGATCCATTTCTCAGTGTTTTGCTTTCCTAATCTATTAATCAATAGTAAATGTTGTGGCATTCTAATGTAGCGATCAAGGGGAAAATCTGTATTGTGACCCTTCATCTCTGACAAATGTTTAAAATAACATCAAACAAAAAATAGGTTTTGCTACTTTGTACATCATTATTCATATCCAGTGCCTGAAAGAAGGCTTGAGGTTCAGTTAAAGGAATTAAAACCCTGGTTTTCCTGGCAGCCAGATAGAACTGAGATGTAGAAAGGTTATTGAGTGAGGAAATCAGCTAGGAAGCTACTAAACCAGTTCATTTTCTGCAGGATTTCAAGCTACATGTTTCTTACTATATTGATGAAAATTACACAGCAGAGGTAGGTAACCAGCATGGCAACTCAACGATGTTGCAGACAATTTTTCTAAATAAAGCAGAGATAGGTAACCAGCATGGAAACTCAATGATGTTGCAGCCAATTTTTCTAAGTAAAGCAGAACTGTTCACTAAAGAAGTATCCAACAGAGCATTTGCTGTTGCTCCAGGGAGCTGAGAGGATGCATGATTGTTGTTCGATCTTTCTGATATGATGTGGGTCAGAAAATAGTCTTATCTAAAATATTCTTCAGTTAGTGCTTGGTTTTGAAATTACCATTCATTTCAATGTTTGTATATTTTTAGATAGCCACATAAGGGGGTGTGTATAGTTGTGTGTATTTTCGTAAACTATGCAGCAAATAAAAACTCTATTTTGCTTTAAGACATCTGTTCAACATCTGTATCTCAGATGTCTTATGTTGTTGGATGTTTTGAAGCATGCACAGACCTGTCTTGAACACTTGTTTGATTAGGTGAGTATCCCAGGTGGTTACAGAACTCACAGAAAGTTAGGGGTTGGAAGGGACCTCAAAAGATCATCTAGTCAAACCCCCTGCCAGAACAGGGGGGGTTTGACTGCTATAGAAGGTCACAAAGGAACACCTCCAGGAGGGTTTTGAATGTCTCCAGAGAAGGAGACTCCACAACCTCAGTGGGCAGCCTGTTCCAGTGCTCTGTCACCCTCACTCTGGAAAAGTTTTCCCTTACATTTATGTGGAACCTCCTATGGTCATGCTTGTACCCATTGCTCCTTGTCCTATCACTGGACATAACTGATAAGAGCTCCATTGTTCTGGCACTTGCCCTTTATATATTTATAAACATTAATGAGGTCGCCCCTCATTCTCCTCTTCTCCCAGCTGAGATTTCCACTCCCTTAATCATCTCTGTGGCTCTGTGCTATGACTCTCTCAAGCAGTTCCCTGTCCTTCTGGAACTGAGGGGCCCAGGACTGGACACAATATTCCAGATGTGGCCTCACCAGGGCAGAATAGAGGGGGAGGAGAACCTCTCTTGACCTCCTAACCACCCCCCTTCTAATGCACTCCAGGATGCCATTGGCCTTCTTGGCCGCAAGGGCACATTGTTGGCTCATGGTCATCCTTCCATCCACCAGCACCCCCAGGGCCCTTTCCCTTTTGCTGCTCTCCAACAGCTCACTCCCCAGCCTGTACTGGTACCTGCAGTTGTTCTTTCCCAGATGCAAGAGTTTTCACTTGTCCTTGTTGTAATTCATTATTTTTTTCCCTGCTCCAGCCTGTTTAGCTCTGGATGGCAGCACAGTCTTCTGGGGTGTCAGCCACTCCTCCCAGTTTCATGTCATCAGCAAACTTGCTGAGATACATTCTGTCCCACCATCAAGGTCATTGATAAAGATGTTGGATAGGACTGGAGCCAGCAACGATCCCTGGGGGACTCCACTACTCAGAGCTCTCTTTGTGTAGCCAGTTCTTAACCCATCTCACTCACTGTCCATTCTTCTATTCCACATTTCCTGAACTTGCTCACAAGTATGTTATGGGAGACTGTGTCAAAAACTTTGCTAAAATCAAGGTAGACTAAATCCACAGGTCTCCCTGCATCTACCCATTCAGTCACAACATCATAGAAGGCTATCAGACTAGTCAAGCATGGTAAACCCATGCTGACTACTCCTGATAATCTTCTTCTCTTCCATATGCTTAGAGGTGACATACAGAATGTGCTGCTCCACAATTTTTCCAGGAATGGAGGCAAAGCTGGGTAGTCTGTAATTGCTTGGATCTTCCATCTTGCCCATTTTGAAGACTGGAGTGACACTGGCTTTCCTCCAGTCCTCAGGCACCTCTCCTGTTTGCCATGATCTCCTGAAAATGATGGAGAGTGGTAGGGTGATAACACCAGCCAGCTCTCTCAACGCTCCTGAGTGCATCCCATCAGGGCCTGTGGACTTGTGTGTATTTAATTAGCATAACTGATCTCTAACCCAGTCTTCATCAACCAGTGGAGAGTCTTCCCTCCTCCAGGCTTTTTCTCACATATCCAGGCTCTGAAATTCACAAGGGCTGGTCCTAGGAGTAAAGACTAAAGCAAAGAAGGCATTCAGCACCTCTGCCTTGTCTGCATCCTCTGTTATCAGGGCTCCTGCCCATTTAGCAGTGGGCCCGCATTTTCCCTATTCTTCCCTTTACTACTGGTATATTTGAAGAAGCTCTTCTTGTTCCCTTTTCCTTTCTTTGCTAGTTTTAGTTCTAAGAGGGCTTTGGCCTTTCTTGTTGTCTTCCTACATACTATGACAATGTCCCTATAGTTCTCCCAAGTAACCAGTCCCTTCTTCTTCTTCCATTAGCTGTGAATTTCTTTCTTCTGTAAGACTTTCTTCAGAAGCTCCTTACTGATCCATGCAGGTCTCTTACTATCTCTACCTGATTTTTCACTCAAAGGAATGCACCTATTTGGGGCTTGAAGGAAATGGTATTTAAAAATTGACTAACTTTTTTGGTCTCCCTTTCTTCTAGACTCTTAGCCCATAGAATTCCTGCTCCCTCTTGTGACACCCTTCATCCTGGCCCAAGGGAGACAGAAGACTTCCCTATGAAGTGTGTCTGGTCAGCTAGACCTTTTATCTCCCATAGTCTAAGCTTCTTGTTACCAGACCAAAGTTGACAGTTTTCTATTTTAGCTTTTAGGTGTCTTTTTCGTTGATTCCCTGGGAAAAAAGGCCTAAGAACCTCAGAATTTCTTAAACAAGATGAAGACCAGTTGAAGATCATTATGAGCAACCTAGTAATGAGTTACTTGAGAAGAAAAATATTGTAAGGGATGTGGAACTTTACCCCTTTGTGAAGCACTGTAAAGAACTCAAATGAGTTTTGTTTTGGGATTGCACTTAACAACATCTAGCATGGGAAAATGAGTAGGATTCTGTTAAAGACCTTGTTATATGACAGCGTTAATTTAGTGAGCCTAAGTGACTCCAAAAGAAGCGGTAGCTGAAGAAACATACGTAGCCTAGATCTCCCTGAGACAAGAAGAGGCAAAGTGGGATAAAGAAGTATGAAAACAAACCTGTGGCTGATGATGTATTTTGGAGATGTGGATGAAATATACCAATTCATTTCACCACCAGGAGCTGTAAGATGAAAGTTCAGGACAGATAAAGACATAGAAAAAAAGAGTTCAGTTTTCACTCTTTGCTGGAGAAAGAAACAGCAGAGTAAAGGAGCATGGGAGATACCTCTACTGACAGATATTCTGATAATTATTTGTGGTTTATACTGATACATTTAGAATCATCTTCTCTACCAGACAAGCACCATAGGCTTCAATTCATTCTTTTTAATTGATGATAATTCATTCAGCCCTTGTGTCCTTTGTGATCTGTGGAGATTTTCATATCAGAATGACAGAGAAAAGCATTGTAACAGGATGTATGGTTTAATAAAATTTCATGTGCTGCAGTTTTATCGGAGTACTTCCCCCCTGTTTGCAGGTGCTGGTGAATGTTGCAGTAGATCACCCCTTCCCCATCTCCTCCATCGTCCCCAACAAGGGAGATGCCATACATCCAGGCCATACATCCAGGCTATGTTGCATGCATGTCTGAATGTTATCAGATGTTGGGGAAGAGCCTGCAATGATGCTCAGTGGTGGGGAGGAGAGGCTTTACCTGCCAGCTGTGCCTCAGGAGCCCTTGAGAAATGGTATTTACAGTAGATGCTGCACTGCTATGTTCTTTAATCCCTGCAGATCACAGGGCTGAGCTGATGCAAAAAGGGAGCAGGAGAGCTACAGTGCCACTGGAAGCTAAAATAGTTTACATAATGGAAGGAACTGATGCAACTTGTGAAACTTGGAAAATGTTTGACTAAGACTGGGTTTCCTCTGTTTTATGCTTCTAGCACCTCTGGGGTTTGTCTCTGGTTCAGTTTTGTGGGTGCAGAAAATATCTGTACTATGTGTAAAGTAAATTAGGGTATCCATTGATTCAGCTCCCCTCATGTGTGACTTTTTTTGGCTTCTCTGTATATGGGACAAAATGTAACAGTATTCATGTTGTGGAGTCAGTGCTGTATATTTATACACATGTGTAGGCACCAAGTAGGGAGCCTGAGTGTGTATTCAGTCATATTTGGGACTTGTGTAAGGCTGCTACAGAAGGTATATTTAGGTGTCCTCCATTTGTGTATGTTTGAGTTCTCTGAGATTGTATTTAGGAAGACCATCTGGTTGCATTAACGAAAGGCACCATCTTACTGTAGTGGGAGACAGACTGTGCCAAGGCTCATCCTTTGATGGAGAAGGCAGAATTGAATTTTTGAGAAGGATGAGAAGGTAATCTCTTTCTATTAAGGTCACGGAGCTTTAAAGGTAAATTCCATACAAGAGCAACCACTCAAAAAAAAGGAGCACATCTGTCAAGAAAAGAGTTTTTTCCTCACTAAGGTTCTGACTCAGCCATGTCTACTAGCATAGTGTAAGCATTTGCATATAACTTTTGATGAATTAGGCCTGAGATCTTTCAGTCACACTTAGGCAAATAGATACTTTCTAGAAGATACTTCTTCCCTCATTGCAGTAATGCATGTGGTGGGTCGTACTCTCTTCAATTTAAGTTTATTCATGTAAAAGTTAGAGCACTGCAGAGAAATGCTTTTCTGATTCCATTTTCCTGAAGTTCCAAATAATATTTTTAATCTCAATGACTGGATCCACTATACATAGTATTACTTATGTTTCATTCTTGTGCCCTTTCCTATTTCTTAAAAAATATGCTCTGGTCCAGGTGCTGCAGAAAACAAATCAAAGATGGGCATTAATGTAAGCAGAAAGTGGCTTATGGTTGAATTGCAAAGATGCAACTAGAGTGTTTTTCAGAGTAGAACTGTTATGTTACTCTGTCTCCAGAACATTATTTTTTGGGTTTTATGAAAGACAAACAGAGAGGAGACAAGTCAAATTATAAACTCTTTCGTAATTCCTTCTTGCAAGACTGATAAGTTCTTTTCACAGCTGGGTTTGTTGTGGAAGGTGGTCCCACTGGTTGTACAAAGAGCCCATCTCATTAGATGCCTCTGGTTTTGTCAGGCCATTGCTATCCGACTGTTTCAGAAAAGCAATCTCAGATCACATTATTCTCTTCTCTGTGCTGGCACTCAGTTCAGCAGGCTTCAGCTCTGGATCACAACCCTGATTTTCAGAGCTTTCTGATGAAATTCAAAGAGGATACAGCAGGAGGTATCTCTGTGATCTCCTAACTAGACTTTCTGTGTAACACAGAAGAAAAATTCCCCTAATAGTTATTGCATCAGTCCTGGAAGCAGTGGAAGAAGTAGGGCACACCTTAGAAGGAACTTCAGTACAAGTTCTAGCTCTGTTAAAGGAAACTCCTCCCTCAGTCAGCACCCTCTGTGACAGCTCTCTTCCACAGATGTTTCTAACAGTAAGAGAAGCGAGATGCAAAGGGCACAAATCCAGCCCTCCTCTTATATAAAGGTACTCCATCTTATTTTGCATATAAAGAAACAGCCAATGAATAAACAAAGTCCCATTGCTCCTCTTTTGTGAAAGAGGACACTAGTTATTTATTTTGAAAAGGAAGTATTTCAGATATTTCTGCTGCAAACATAGTTTTGGGATTAAAGTCAAAGCTGCATAGCTCCTCTGCCTTATGACTAAAATTCCTTCAGCTTAGTAGTGCATTGAAATGGAAATATACAAATGTGTTTAATCCACTGGAACTGTGGAAAGCTCATGCTTTGGCTTTTCTCCAGATGGTGCCAAATCTGAACATTTCTGCAGTACTTCCAATGGTAGGTGATACCACCAAGTATAGGTATTCAGCAAGTCCCACTTCAAACTGGGAGGAGGGTTTCTTATTTTGGCAATAAGAATTTTATGTGTGAATTTTCTTTCTCCATATTTTCCTTGACACTGTCTCATTTACCAAAACAAAGTCTGTTGCAAGAACAGGAGCTCTTTCCTCTTTTGGCCTCACAGAATTTTCATTGCATTAATGTTGCCTTTCCACTGAAGTTAAACTTGTATATAATTCTGAACCATAGAAGGAATTGTCAGATTTTTCTTTTTGTAATAATCAAGTGTCTGACATCACAGATGCTGCACTGATCATCTGTCGCTGTTCAAGCCCTTCTTCTTTCAGCATGGCTCTTCACAGGTGAATATTGATCTGCTACACTGAACTGAAATAGCTTAAGCCACTTTGCAATTGTTTGGAGACCTTGTCTGTTGGATTGACTTGTATATAAAGTCCTTCTGATAACATTCACACTATCCCTCTTAATTCCTACTCTAGAGGCCTACCTAAAGTCAGAGTTTATTTTAAAGGATAGCTGGGGTTAATTCTTCTCTCATTTTGCTTTCCACACTTTGGAAAAATGGTACTTTTGTCTTATTAAGCAGTTCAGCATCACCTATCATGGTAGAGCACAGATCCTCAGCCAGCTGCTATAGAGACATATTGGCTGCTGCCAGTTAACACTGCACTTACTGTCACACAATTAAAGCTGGTACATGGGCACTTTGCAAAATCAGCTGCTGCTTCTTTCCATTTCTGAAGTCTCTGTTAAGGTATTATATGTTCTCTCTACAGAGTACTGAATGTGGAGTGATGGGCTGCTGACCTTCCACATTTGTCAGGTTGACTCTTGAGCAAGACTGCTATGGGACACTCCAGAGCATGGACATAGAAAGAGCCTGAAATTCAGCTCCTGTTATGTGTCTGTGTCCAGAAACAACAAAACTGATCTGAAGTAATATATCACAAGTGAAATCAGCAAGCAAGCTGTGGTGAAAGAGATCAAGAACTAGATCTGTCCCAGCACCATGCATAGTGCCCTCTTGGAGAAGGACTCTCATCTAGACTTTCTTCTTAATCTTAAATTTTGTCACAAACAGATGAAAGAATTCTGGGCTGACATTCGGATATCAATCAATCTGATGAAATGCACTATATGTCACTGAACCTGTCTTAGCTAGTTTGTGACATACTAGGTTCATCTGTGTTTGGGAGTAAACTGAATTCACCAAGGTCACAAAAGCTTTGAATCAGACCTGGAGGCTTGAGTTAGCCACAGTAAATTTGATTTAGAAAAGTTCAGACACTAAGGATCTACATCATATGAGGACATAAGAAGCTGAACTCCACATAAAAGCAGCCAATGATCCAGACACTTGATCCATATCTGTCCAAGTGTCCTAGCCCTTGGTAAACTCACTGAAGGCTGAAAAAATATCACAATTTTTTCTTTTACAGCCTGACTTGATAGCTGTTTTAGTGGTAAACTTTCAGAAAAAGGAACTTCTTGTAATGAAGATGTTAAAACTTCTTGATGGTGTTAAATAACTGTGGAAAAGTAAATTAACTGGTAAGTTTTTGGAAAACTATCATTGCAATTGGATGGACTAACCCTTCATGGTGATGTCGTAAGATCACAGGGGCAACCAAACCCCACAAGATAAAAGCAAGAAGCCTCAAACACTGCCTTCAGCTGTAGCTATCGCTAGTTCTTCAGGGAACAAGGGTGAGAAGAGGCTTTTATACTGTTCTGACAGAAGGCGAATCTCCTTGGAGGTTTTGTCAAGGTCTCAAACTCTCAGAATGTTTGTTAGAATATTCAGTTCTGTTTATACTGAAAGTTTTTTCCTGGTCATAAAAAAGTCAAATTTCCTTTGAAAACTTCCAATAAACTTTCCATGACAGATCTATGACCCCACAGAAAGGCTACACTGAAACATGAAAACAGTCTGTTTGGGTTTGAGGCTTGAATATGGATATGTAAGTTGATGGGGTTTTGATACAAAAGGAGACCACACAGGCAGTAAAGATAAAAAACAAAATTCTCAGTTCTCAGGTGGTTTAATGTGTAACTTTTTTATGCCTCTATATTAATAATTGTTTGAGTGTTTTATTCTTACTGTTATGTTTATAATTTATGTTTCCATGGTAACCAGCAGTCTTTGTCAAGGAGGCATCCCTGTTTGTCTCATTTTGAGAAATGCCTCATGGTGACAGTCTCTGCTTCAAGGAATTCACAGGCTACAGAATCAAAGGAAAGAGTGCTGGCGGTGTATTTCATTGTGAATGCATCCAGGGATGGATGTTCGCTCACAGGAGGACTGAGGGAGACCAAAATGTCATGGGAGTGTCAGTGCTAGAGAACTGACAAATGTGGTTTGTGGTCCGAGTGTAGGAGATGTGCATCACCAGGATAATCTTTCCTTTGTAGGGAAAGTGTCCCCCAGCTCAATCAGTTTCAGACATGGCATGCTGAAGGATGATTTGAAATGAAGAAACACAGCTTTTTTGTTATGAGCACATTTGACTTTCATCAAGTTCATGAATAAAACACTTGTAATCCTAAAAAATACATTATTTCTGGATGAATGTTTCTTATGTTGAACATTTCTTAATTTGCAGTGTTTTGCCTATACAGTCATATACTGAAGAAAAAATATTTTTTGTATTATTGCTGTTTTTAAAAACACAGAGGAATAATTTATCTTTAAATTAAATGAAATTTGGGAACATAAGTTATAGCTGCTTACAGAAATCTAAAACTACATAACAGGACTTCTGTGTATTGAATCTCAACTGAGAGATTTCCAAAATCCACAAGGATCACAGCAGTTTTAATAAATAACTGGATTATTTATGTTCACGTAAACAACCCTAATGTCTTGAAAGTCTCTTTCTAATATTCATACTACAGCTCTGTCTGGCAGAGTCTCTTTCTAATATTCATACTACAGCTCTGTCTGGCAGAACAGAAAAAAACATTTGGTACACCCTAATAACCTTACAGGCCACTCTTTGCATAAAACATTAAAGCAGCTGTCATAATACACATCCCCTAAGACTATGTCCATCCTGTAGAGGGACAGAAATCACTTCAGTGGAAAAAATCAACTAGGTTGTTTTATTTTTATTTGGTTTTCACCTTTTTAAAGTTTCATGGTTTTTAATAAATAAAAACATTTTAGAAAAAAGTGCTGCTCTGCCATTAATATATTTGTGATTCTACCAACTGTGTGAATTGCCTTGCCTGTAACTGGATGGCTCTCAAAATACTGTTACTTTGAAGGAAACTTTCTAGCTACATCACAGGAGATACTTCTTCTGCATATTGACACTGGAAACAGTTGGATCTGAAAGTCCACCACCAAAATATTGTCTCATTGCAGCATTTCTTCATGACAATAAAAGCCCTCATTAAAATAAAATACCTCGAATAGGATAACTTTTATTTTGCAAGTACATAAGGTAAGATTCTTGCTCTGGACAGCAACTTGTCCAGGTGGAACCATTCCTAATCAGCCCCTAGAACACCTACTCAACGTTTGAAAATATCAAGACATTAAGGTGTCACATGCCCTGAAGAATTAAGTGGAGTGTATTTCGTACCCTCTGTACCATGTGGATATACAGGAAGGCCTCTGGCAGGTCCCATGAGACACTTAGTGCACCACCCATGCAGACAGGCGATTGTCAGAATGTGGTTTACAGAGGTACAAAATATCCTCCATCCTGTGAGAAGCCAAGGACTGTGGGAGCAAGGCTTGTGAAGGCCCTTTCAGAAAGTCAGAGGCCAAGAAGAAAGCAGGGTCATTCAGCCAGCTTCTGGGAATTTAGGATTGGAAGGTGGCATATTAATATCTTTTCCTCCTGCACTGTGCTCCTCTCAGAGCAGGGACCAAGCCTGGTAAGTGGCTGCACTCTGAGGTACCTGCTTTTGCCTCCATTCTCAAGCAGTCTTCACTGGGCTTTCACATTCTTGTTTCTAGTCTTAGGTTGCCTTGCCTTCCAGATTCCAAGCCTCAATGACAATTTTTGGCTACTTTCCTTTTCCTGCTCTCTTCACTGGAACTCTGTTCCAGTTTTACTGTGACTAGTGTATTGCTGCTGTGATGGTGATGCAATCTCTCTGAGTTAATAGAGAGAGGTAACAACCATTGCCAGCATATTAATGCTTCTTTATGTGTGTGTGTAGCAATATTTCTGCCTGTTGCTGGACAAGTGTAATGGAGATAGAAAACATCCTCTGGATGCTTTCCAGGAAGAGGAGGATTAAGACCTTGTGTTTTAACCTATCGTGAAAAGACTGTAATTTTTCCCATCCACATACTTGGCCCCAACCAAATGCTATACAAGCACTCACATTCCCCAGTCTGTCCCTTATGCCAAAGGTGTCATCTTAGAACAGCAAGTGGCATGCAGATCAGAGCCTGTTGTACATAGCTGGATATCTGCACTGTCAAAATTAGATTCTGCTCCACTTCTACCCATACAGCTAAAAACCAAGGACATGACTAGTAACCCTTCATCTGGGATTGCACATGTGAAACATATGGTAAATTTTTGCCATTTTCCAAGGTATCCCAGCTGGTGGGATCTTCAAAACATTCTGAGAAACAAAGAGCATAGAAATCCACAGTTCATGCACTGTTTGTGAAAAAGTTCTGTGTCGCATACTCTTCCTTGCATGAGGTTGCCAAGCAAGACTAAAGCTTTATGGCTAAAGACAGAGGAAGATTCTGTTACCTAATGATAAAAAAGAAAAAAACAAATATACAGAAAAAAGATACCACGTTCCTCCCCGGTTCCCCCAGTAATGCTCATGTCACCACGGAGGCTGCAGGGCAGCCCTGGGAAAGTCCAGGCTGGACTCCTGGAGTCATCAGCAGTCGGGAGCTGGAGGCAGGAACACACAGATTCAGGCTGGCATGGATCAGGACCACAGGCAGATGAACGGACAGAATCTTCCCAGGATTGGCAAAGAATGGCAAAGATGAAGGGCAAAAAGGAGGGCAAAGAAGGATTACAATGCCTCTCATATGTTAGGAGATACTGTCTGTCCACTTTATTAGCCCACTGACTACATGCTTTTTCCCATTATCATAGGAAACGCTGTATGTCTGTATTAGCTATCAGGACAAACTAAGTGGGCTGCATGACCATCTCATTCTTTTACATATGATTTTCACTGCTTCTTTCAGTCCTAATTCATTTGCACAGTACTGAATCACATTTGTGCTGATTTACTGTAAAGAATGAAACTATTTGACTTCAATGTCATACTTTGTGGAAGCTGGACATTACTAACATCAGATATTTCTTCCTCTCTGTCCTTAAATTTTCCTCTTTGCTTTTTATTTTTTGACACATCTAAAACAAGTGTCCGTGCACTGATTCCTAATCAGATTGTTGACAACATCCAACTCTAGTCATAGCTTAGATTCTATTGAATTAATTAATTCTATATGAATAGGTTCTAATTTATTCATACTTGATATTGTTTTGTCCACCTGAAGGTACTGGCTGAAGAGAGCTCCCTAGGGCTGTGAGATGAGTAGCATGGATGGTAAGATTCCTGTCTGCCTGGTTCGTAACTGACTTGAGAAACTGTTGTGTATATAGTGCTGTTTTAACATACCTATGATATGTTCTATTCATTCCTTTTGAATTAAAACATGCCTGTAACATGCAAGAGAAATTCTCATTCTTCCATATGCACTCACATACACTTAGATTTTGCAATGTTCAGAGAGGCATCAGCTATCTCAAAATATATCTAATAAAAATATCTCCTTAATTTATCCTGCTGATTAATACCTGCCTCTGGCTTCTAGTGCCATGAAATGTTTATTCCTTCTCATTATGTTTAATACTCTGTCCTCTGGCACTAGTCCTGACTGGTCTATAAATCTAGATTTCAACATTTTTATGGAACCTGCCTCTAACTCTGGATTCTTCTACTTTCTCTTGCTCTGTTGTATGCAGACACCCGTTGCTGCGCTGTATAGGCTTGGTTGTTCCCTGCATTCTCCATCAGACATTAGTTATATGAAGATATTTACAATTTCTCTCTAAAAAATTTTATTTCTATGCAAATAATTTGTCTGGGGAGAGAAAATAAGTCAGGCAGCCTGCCTGTATCTTTTTTTCATGTGCTTCACTGAAATCTTAGCTGTGTCCTCTGGATTCACTGAGAGTTCTTTTGTGAAGATATACTAGAAAACAGACAGAAATTGGTTTGATAGTTTGTTAGGCCATTAATTTTCCCTGTCCCTGCCAAGCTTGGTTCCTGAGCATTCTACAGTACTTCTGATTTCATCTTCCAAAAGCAGGAGAATTTCTTTGGGAATCTTTATTTTGTCTGCTGAATTCCTTATGTGACTCCACAACACTTCATCCAGCAGCTTACCAGAGAAACAGGACCCAGTATATACTAGTGACTTTCTATGGGACCTTCAGCAGTGATGGAGCTTTATGTGGCTCAGGTATCCAGGGTGTGCAAGTCCAGAGTGGGGAAAATGCAAAAGAGCTGTGCTAGTCTCAGATACAGGTGTCGTGCAGTCAGCAGAAAGCAGAGCTAAAAATTAGTATTTTTTTTTCCTAGCTTTTGGGTTGTGATTTATTTTATTATTATTAGTTTAATTTATTATTGTCATATGATTCCCAGTGCAACAATAAACCTTTTGAGAGCAAAAGCATTCATGGCAAGACATAACCTTCTTATGAAAATTGTGATAAAAATAAAACTTGCTAATGATGTTTTATTTAAAACA
Source organism: Florisuga fusca (assembly GCA_038090715.1). Taxonomy (NCBI): domain Eukaryota; kingdom Metazoa; phylum Chordata; class Aves; order Apodiformes; family Trochilidae; genus Florisuga; species Florisuga fusca. The sequence goes on from JAAWXA010000012.1 coordinate 10,160,730, forward strand.
CCCCAAAGGCTTTCTTATTTGTAAGATGTTTCATGCAGGAATGGTTTGTTAGAGGTAATTTCTAGAGAACAAAGTAGAAATTAATGAAAGCAGGGTACCAGCTCATCACAGCCAAACTTAACAGTGATTGCATAAAACACCTTCACAACAACAAAATGTCCCTCTCAGGGCAGAGAGCATTTATTCTGTATGCATCAGCAGCATCTTGTTTTGCCAGCTACCTCAAGTGCAGTTCCTACTAGTCAAAAGAATTTTAAAAGCACACAACAAAATCAGGCTTGCTTTACTGGCTAGTGAAGATTCAGGACTTATCTAATAGCACCAAATTAGTGATGGGTAGCTGTGAAATTAAGCTAGTGGAAATATTACAGCAGAGCTAAGCAGCCCCATGTTAAAGGCAATGATTCTGTTTTGGCACATAATCAGCTTGCAATGAAGATATTGCTTGATGCAGAAACCTGTGATACAAGATACAAAGCATAAGGTGGAAAAAATGGAAAGGGAAGGGTATACGGTACTTATGCACACAGTGTAAGTAGTGAGAAAGTCTGCTCCTGCTGTGACTCTTATCAGGAGACCACTGTATATGCCACACTACAGTTAACCTGGGCACGTCCAGGCCCATGCTGTGCTGCACACACAGCCCTGGTCTGCATGTTCCCCTTGTGCTGCACAGACCCTTGGCTGAGATTTAACTCCACCACCCCACTGTAACTGCAGGCAGCTCCCATTTGGCACCAGTGGTTACTGCAGCTTTGTGGCCTTACCTTTCTCTAACAAAGCAGAAAGAAGTTCTTGTAAGAACATCCTTTCTGTTTCACAGTGAACATGATGAATAGAGATGACTTCCTGTGACCAAAATATAGGAACCTTTCCCCACAGATGGGATCTTTCAATGCTGCATAGCCATGTGGTTCCCAGCACCTAAACTGACATAAAATTTACTTGCTATCTATATACCTGTTTTTATTCTCTCATTATAAGAAAGCAGCTACTTTATTAAGCCATTTTTTGTCCAATGTTTCTGATTGAGAGCCAGAAATAGCCCTGCACCATCTCACTCTCTCTGAGCTCACCTTCTTCTCACTTGTCCCCACCTTATCACTGGTGAAAAAAAGGCCAAAACCCATACTACAGAGTGGACGGTCACTTGTTTTTTGCTCACTGTGCCTAAATACTTGTGTGGGAGTGAAGAGATGATAAAAATTTGTCTCTCTATAGGGAGTGGTAGGAACAGAGAAAGGAGAACCTGTGAAGTATCATGGTGAGAAGGCTCTGTAAACATGGATTAGGAGGCCATACACAAACAGGTAGAAAAGCTATTGAAGAAAAGCAGCTGTCAAAGGCTGCATTGTGTAAACTGGGGAAGTCGGTGTCAATGGGAGCCATGGGTAGATCCAATGTTTGACATGGCACTAAAATGCCAGCGCAGTGTGTTCTCTGCTAATATTTTTTGCTAGCCTCTCTCAGAGGGAGCATGAGGGGAAATCCCAGCGTTAAATCTTTTAATCTTTTGTGACAGACATAAAAAATAAGTGAACCAAAATAAAGAATTTCTGATGTGTGCTATGGTATATGGCTTTTCATTAAACATCCCTTGTTCCTTTCTGTTCAGCTGCTGAAAACCTTGTATATGAAAAAGACATGTCTGTCAATACTATCGTCAGTTTTAAAGAGAGTGGGAGGAAGGAAAGAAAGAAGGGGTTTTTAGATGTTTGTAGCTGCTGTTGCCAGTCAGACATCTGTATTCCTTCAGACATGGACACAATATTTAGAAAGATAGCAAAGATAACTAGTGCTCTGCCTGTGGTGCTGGCTTTATTTGCATCCCCACTGCTGTAGGTGCAGAGTCATTCCATGTGACCAGTCACTCCACAAAGCAAGAGAGCAGACCCTATTGCCTTCTTCTGAAAAATTTCTTTTATCTTCTCTTTGGATCCCAGCCTTGAGGAAAAAGATAGAACTACCATGGCTAAACCAAACACATGTGAATTAAAGATTACCAGAGATAACGTGCCATAAGCCACAGGTGACAGAACTGGGAATCAAAGGATCACTCACATAACCATGTTGAAGCATAGGAAAACATCATCTGATGTCTTCTTGATGTCTTCCAGACCAGGAGGTGTGGAGAATCTGTGAGATCTGTGTAGGAATGGAAGAATGGAAGCAGGGACAAGCTGCTTGCAGAAACATTTTATATTCATACATGGGTGAAGTCTGTTTTGTCAGCTGTTCGTACCTTTCAAAGTATGTGTAAGATCACTGCCTCATTTTTTTGACTGTCTGCTGAGACCTCTGAGCACTGCTGAGATGGAGCTAGGGCATGTGGACATCTTAGTGGATTCTGCGGTCCTAAGTATTAGGGAGAGTAAAGTGGCTTTATCGCAGTCTCTTTTATATTGTCTATTTCCCACACAGGCTGGGCCAACATGACCTCTTAGCAAACAGCGTTCAAGTGTCCTGGTGGTCTCGACGTATTTTTCAGCCCAAACCCCATCATATTCTCACATCAGCTTCTTCTCCCAGCTGTTCTGCTCAGTTACCATTCTAATTCATTCATTTATAGCAGCATATGCAAGAACCCTTTTAGCACCGTTCCCTCAAATCTAAGTAGCTCCAGCTTTGGCGCAGCCATCCTGCCTCTAGCTTTTGTAGATCTTCATAAAGAATTTTATGGAGCAGGATAAGTTGGAGGTTTGTTGGTATGGAAAACTGATGAATGAGCTATTTTGTTCATGTCAAACCTGTTATTGAGGCAGAGGATTTATTACAGATGATCTCAAGATGCCTGTCAAGGAGGAGCTCTTCTGGCAGGCAGTGAGCTTGGGGTAGAACCTCAGGTAGAACCAGGAAGCTCTGGGATCACTGTTTCTCAGAGGAGACACCTGGTTCTATGATGGCAGCCTGTAAGGAGAGTAACTGGCTATGTATTAATTCACTCTTCTCTTTCCATTTTCTGTTTACTCAGGAAGGGGTTTAGTTAGATCACTGTTACGCTGGTGGAAGTTTATTCTGGTAACCAGGAAATGGCTCTCAAATCTCTGTAGATTTAAAAGAACTTTCAGAGTGACAATCATACTTTGACAGTAGTGAACTTTTTAGCAGCTTTTGCATATTTTTCTTTTTTTTTCTGAAGCACACGGTTCTCTTCCACAATTTTTTATAGGCTCAATGTTGAGCCTATTTTTAGCTCTCTATATACATGCAGGCTCATGAATATCTTGAATGTCACATATAAATTAAGGAGTTATTTTTCCCCACCATACTGATCACACAGTTGGTGGCAATCATTCCAGCTTCAAGCTACCTAAGGTCAGTATAGTAAAAAATTCTACCAAGGATGAGTTTATTAAGGGAAGATTTATGGCAACAGTCAAATTTTTGCAGAGCCTACAGATCATGAGACCTCCTGTGAATTTTTATTTATTAGAGGGGAGTCTTCATGTCTATTTATTCTTACTTTGATAGAAATTCCTGTTTGTGCTATTTTCTAGCCCCAAATTTTTCAACTATCCTGATGTTTCTTTGCAGAAATAGCTTTCTAACTCCTCTAAATTAATAAAATTGAGTAAAATAGTTTGTGGGAGACAGGAGAATAGTTAAGAGATGATTAACATCAATATTCAATAGTTGCATTCGTATGTTCTTATGTTAGCATTTCCAAAGCGATTGCTGGAAAGGAAGGAGACATACAGGGTCTGCCTATGGCCTAGGGTCTGGTAGAGACAAAGACTGGTGAGCAAAGTGGGCAAAGTCTGCTCCAGTTGTTCAGTCTGGTACGTCTCAACCACACTTAATAAGCGAAACAGGCCTCAAATATGAGGGGCTGCACTGGTGGGCTTGAGGGTCTCACCAACATCAACCCTCCCCTGTTGGCTGGCTCAACACATGGATCAAGGACTGGTGATTTTCTCTCCCTCTCTTGCCCTCTTTCCTGTTCTGTCTCTGAATTGAATGGAACACCTCCAGCCCCCTGCTGATAACAGGCAGATGACCAAGGTATGATAATGACAGCTCTCATCCTGGGGAGGAAAGATGGAAAAATGAGTTTCCTCTGTCCTTGGGTCAACAAAGGAGCAGTGAATCATTTGCCTGGAACAGTGGGAATTTGAGGGCATATAACCAACACTGAGGTCCCCATTTTTTTGTCGCCCTTCACCGACCCACCATTCAGCATTGGGCCTTGTTCAGGATCGGCACACCATCTTGAACAAGAAACCCTTGCTGGACACCTCTGGATCCGTGGTGGTGACTTTCTCAAACTTCCTCATTCTTTTCTTTCTTTCTCATTTTCTTACTCGTTTCTCTCCCATCTCTCTCTCTCTTCCTTGGATCTTTTTTCTCTCTCTCTTTTGCCTCACAACATATTTGCGACACCATCATGGGGTTATATCACTTTGCTTGTGTCAAATAAAACTTTATTCTTGCACCTGACCCCTTGTGGTCTGGGGTAATCAGCAGGATAAGAAATGTGGACCATAAAAAGCTTACTAGATGTAATTAAAAACTAACAAATCTGAAGTCAAACATGTCGCAGAAAGATTTCCTCCCACTTGTAGAGACCTATTAAACACTCTCCACAGCAACCAGCCAGTTGCCTAGGACAGATTTCTGGGAGAGGGCTCTAATCCTAAACCCATGACTGCCTCAGAATCTTTAACATGTTAATGACTTCCTAGTTCTGCTAAGAGGGGAACCATACCTGTGTGGCTTCCTTCATGAAGACCTGAAACAAAATAACTTTGCAGCTGGAAATGTATCCTGGGGTCAAAAGACAGAGGAGAGATATTCAAGAGTACTCAATGCTTTTTACTTCTTTTCTGCTACAGACAATTTGAACAGATGTGTTGATATTTTTAATAGCCTTTCTGCAAAAGCACTGTCAGTTCCCTGAGCACCGAGAAACCATGAAGACCGCAATCTCAAGATTGCTGTTCTTCTCTCCTGACAATTTGAGCTTGATGTGAAGAGCCTTTGAAACTGTTTTCCCAACACAAACATCTTCCAGAAGGTTAAAAACACAGGTGAGAAGTAAGAGAAAGAACACTTCACTGCATCCCTTCCCTTCATGCTGTAGGTCTTGCACTGTTTTGGGCAGCATACCAAAACCTCCTCCCAGAGGTGCTTCTGTTGCCCAGTGTTCTGGTTTATGGATAAATGTATGGAATTACAGCAAATCAGTGGGCTCTTCCTCTTCACAGAGTGGCCTGACTTGCCCTTCAGGGCAACATAAGTTATAGTACCCTTTTATGAGAGAAAATGAACGGATGGGAAAGGATGCAGAAGCCACAACCAATTTACAGAAAAGAAACTAAATATGTTCTGTGGCATACTCTAAGATGAGAGGTAAGACAAGATTAAATTGATGTCCCTTCACTATACTAACTTAGCGCTTAGTTTGATCTGCTGGTGAATTGACTTCCTGAACAGAGATGGTTATAGTAATTAGATAATCTGGATCTCTCCTGCATGCAGCCTGACGCTCAGAACCAGATAACTTCTGGCAATGCTGGCTCTGATTTTTTCTCTTTGACCATCTGGCCAAAGATCCCTTTGCCTTCACAGGCAGCTGAGGCTTGGTATAATCCACTGAAGTACAGGCACATACTAGTGGGGGGAAAGAGGCAGAAACATCTCTTACAAAGTCTAACAGCAAGGTTCAATACTGCCTGATGATTTCTGATTCAGAGTGGACTGGAAGAAGGTAAGATTGACATGCCAGTCTGCACCTGAAATTCCCAGGCTCACCAACTGGTCCAGCCTGAACATCACCAGCTATACTGAGTTTGTGTGGTGAAGTTTTGGTAGCAGGGATCTACAGAGGTGGCTTCTGTGGGAAGCTGCTAGAAGCTTTCCCTCTGCTGGCACTGAGCCCCCTCCTTGCTCCAGCAGCCAACTCCAGAGGCCAGGGGCACCCAGAGCCCCGGCTGACCCCAGCAGCTGGCACCCACTCATATCCCACTCCTCTCCCACCGCTGGCATGGAACCCCTGCAGCTCTGGGGGACAGAGAGTGAGACTGTGCAGGCTGTGGGTAGGAGCAGACAGGACAGACTGTGGTGACTGGCCATGGGCTCAGTCAGATGAGCAAACCAACCAGCTTGCAGGTGACCAGCCCCTTTTCTACCTTTGTCCATCTGCCCCACCTCTGTGTTCCTCCCCACCCCAGATTCCCCTGCACATGGCATCCTTGGCAGGCAGAGTCCCACTGAGGCCCTCCAATATCCTGGACCCTCAGGTTTCCATCCTTATCTCTTGCAAGTTCTGAGTTTGCTTGCAGTTTCTTGATAGATCATCAGCTGGTGTGACTGACCAGATTTGCTTCTGATTGTTGTCTTCAGTAATGCTAACTGAATTTCATGACTCTGACTCTCTTACTGTCACAGCTGAGGAAATACACTTTCTCACATACCACATATCCACAAATGACTTTCTGGTTTATAACTTTTTCTATTTACCCTTCTCTTTGTTTCTCCTTTTCCCTTCCCCTGCATGTCCCTTAAGACTCTGTGTAACTCCAGCTCCACCACTAACCACACCACTGCTGTTGGGTGTCTAAAATCTCCTTGGAGATTAACAACCTTTGCAGCCTAACAGTTGCAAAGACTGAGATTCTTATCCTAGGCATGGCTCCAGTGATTTCTAGATGGTCAGTCAATTACTGAAACCAACCTATCTATGACCCAATACATTTGCTTCTTCTTAGGATCAGAGACTCCTAGAATGGAAAGGACCTTAAAGATCATCTAGTTCCAACTTCCTTGCTATGGGCAGAAACACCTGCCACTAGACCAGGTTGCTCAAAGCCCCATTTAACCTGGCCTGGAACACTTCCAGCAAGGGGGCATCCACAACGTCCCTGGGAAACCTGTGGCAGTGCCTCACCTTCTTCACAGTGAAAGTGAAGAATATTTTCGTAGTATCCAACCTAAATCTACCTTTTTCCAATTTAAAGCCATTAGCTCTTGTCCTAATGAAAAGCCCTTATGAAAAGCCCCCCTCCAGCCTTCTTGTAGGCCCCTTCAAGTACTTGAAGGTGACCATAAAGTCTCCCCAGAGCCTCCTCTTTTCCAGGCTGAACAACCTCAACTGTCTCAGCATGTCTTCATAGGAGAGGTGCTCCAGCCCTCTGATCATCAATGGCCCTCCTGACTGACTCCAACAGCTCCATGTCCCTCTTGTGCTGGGGGTTCCTGAAATGGGCACAGTACTCCAGGTGAAGTCACATGAGAGTGGAGCAAACTGGGGGAGAATCACTTCCCTTGACCGTCTGTCTATGTTTCTTTTGCTGTAACCTAGGACACAACTGGCTTTCTGGGCTGCAAGAGCACATTGCTGGCTCATGTTCTCATCAACCAACACCCCAAGTCCTTTTCCTTAGGATGATTCTCAAGCTATTCTCCACCCAACCTGTATTTGTGTTTGGGATTGCCTCAACCCAATTACAGGACCTTGCACTTTGTCTTGTTGAGCTTCGTAAGGTTGACATGGGTCCACCTCTCCAGGCTGTCAAGGTACCCCTGGATGATTCCTCCTTGCCTCCAGTGTGTCAACCACACCACACAGCTTGGTGTTATCAGGAAGCTTGCTGAGGGTGCACTCAATTCCACTGTCCATGTTGCTGAAAAAACATGTGAAGCAACACTGGTCTCTATACCAATGACATGTGGAAACAAACATCAGAACCCACAAAATGTTATAAAACAGGTATGTGTATTACAACACTGGGTGCAAGAGGGATCTCTCCTCCTAACTTGCACACCACAGATAAATGCAGGCAGCTGTTTATCACACAATGTTATACATATGCATTGCAGAAACATGCATATGCACTCGAGAAGCAAGGTTATTCAAATCAGCTGTCAATAGAAGTTACCACCCATCTTCACATGCCCGCTGTCCCCTGGTGGTCAGGGGCAGGGGTCTTTTGGAGGAAGGCTCTGAGTCTTCCTCAGGGTGCCCTTTTCACCTTTGATGCGCTGGCAGGGCTCCAGACAACAGAACTATTTTTTGCTGGTTCTTTTCTGGAATAAAGAGTAAAGTAAAGGAGTAAACCTTGCAGACAACATAGCTCTGGCTTAATGCTTACCTGGACAAAGTTAGTTCCTCTTATCTGTGACACAGACAAAGGAGTACTCTGTCTACCCCTGGTTTTACATTTTAGCCCATTTTTATCTGAATCAGCAACTGCTGAGCAACCCCACTCATCACTTGTCTCCATTTGGGTATCAAGCTGTTGACCACTGGTGTTGACCTCTAGTCAGCCAATTCCTTATCCTCTGAGTATCTGATCCCTCAAATCTGTATCTTTCCAATCCAGAGACCAGGATGTTGTACAGGACAGTGTTAAATACTTTGCACAAGTCTAGGTGGATCACAACAGTTGCTCTTCCCTTGTCCACTGACCTTGTGACCCCATCATAAATGGACACCAGATTTATAAGGCACAACTTGCCTTTGGTGAAGCCATGTTGGTTAACACCAAAAACCATCTCATTTTTCATGTGCCTTAGCAGACCCTTCAGGAGGATCTGCTCCACCGTCTTGCCAGGCACAGAGGTGAAACTGACTGGCCTGTAGTTCCCAAGGTTTTCTTTTTTCCCCTGTTTGAAAATGGGGCTTATGTTTTTTGTCTTCTAGGTAGTGGGAACTTCACCAGGCTGCCATATTTTCTCAAATAGAATGAAAAGTGACTTCATCTGCCAGTTCCTTGGGAGCTAGAGATGAATCTTGTCGGGTCCCTTAGACTTGTGCACTTTCAGATTCTTTAGATGGTTTTGAACCTGTTTTTCTCCTACAGTGGGAGAATTTTCCTTCTCTCAGTCCATCTTTGCCTTCTGCAACATGGGTGGTGTGGCCAGAGCCCTTGCCAGTGAAGACTGAGAAAAAATGTCACTGAGTACCTCAGTCTTCTTGTCTATCTTTTTCTTATCATCCCAATTAGAACCATTCAAGCAGATGCCTTGTTGTTACAAATATTTTCAACTCCACTTCTTCCCTTATCAGTTAGTGCAACTGAGCCTTTTTTTTTTTTTCTTTTTTTTTTTTTTCAGGTCATTCTCTTCATTAACACCAATTGATTGGGATTTCTAGCTGTAAATGCTTGTTCTCTTCCCCCTCCTGGTATCCCAATTTTGTGAAGCCTCTTGTCAGGCAATCTTACTTCAAAGAATAAACATTCATATACTTCAAACATTCTTTCAGGGTTGTGTGACAGTTTTCTCCAGTAGAATTGTGAGATGAATGGGAAAATTCAAAAGAAGGTATTCCTTTTATGCCTCTGGCCTGCCACATAAGTTAAGCTGAAGTTTAGCTTGCCCAGCTCCCAGATTTTTGGTCTTCCTAGCTACTTGGCTTCCCGTGTAGCTTGAGCTGTATCAATAGAAATAGGAAGAGAAAGACATTTTTCATTTAAAAACCTATTTTTTTCACAAATTAAATTATTGAACAAATATAATTCCACTGAAAATGCTGCTTATATGCATTTTCATTCCAGTTCAGGATGGGATATTTGAAAATTGGTATTTTTGGAGAGAGAGGAAAGTCCATTTGGTAGCCTTCTCCTGGTATTGATGTCATTCACAGGCACCTAGAAAAGTGATAACTGCACTATGCAGAGCCATATACTAAGAAATTAATTATTAGGGGGTTTTCCTTCCATTTTGGAAGCTCTGATTCTTTTGACTCATGACAGATCTTCATAAAGCTTACTAAGTGGCTGATTCGAGCTAAGAAGCAATACAGTTGTAGGAAATAATACATTTATATAAAATGAGCAGAAGGTTTTGCTGAGTAACCCAGAAAAACATTTACAACAAAACTAGGCAGATGAGACCTGATCAGTTATAACCTGCATTTCTGTGGTTTCACTTTATGAAGAAACTTTTAGTAGTTTCTTCTCAGAATTTTAAAGTAATGTATCAAAAAGACATTGGAGAGGAACTTGTAAAAAGCTTTTGAGCGTAACATACAATGGGACATGAAAAGGACTGAACCGAACCACACCTTGGGGAATGAGCAAGGAGTTGAATTTTTCATTTTCCATAAAGTCATCCTCAATTTGAGGAGCTACTTTACTGAAAATAAGAAGTGACTGCAAGCAAAATATCAATAAAAGCTGTGCAAAGGAGAGCAATTTGTGAGTTTGTCTTTGAAGAGCACTTCCCTGAACTGTGCATCAAAAGATAGTGGTTTTCACAAAAATGTATGCATTTCTGTCACAAACAGAATCTCACAGCCTTCAGAAACTCAAGTCTTTTCTCTGTGACCTCAAAATATGCAGATGAAAAATACCAAGGAGAGGAAAGCTGTCTGTGTATTGTCAGACCTAGCAGACTGATGGCTGAACTGGGAATTAGGATTCTACCAAGCACCTTAATACAGTTGAATTAGATGGAAAAGGCTTAATTGATAAATGTCATGATGCTTCTAATGTAGTACAATGTTAAGCACAGAAAAAAATATGAACCATTCTGTATTCTTCAGTAACCGATCAAAAGTGAGGATCCGAAACTCATTGTGAAAGGTTGGAATTATGTTTTTAGCAGCAGAAATAGTCAGGGGGACTTTTTAGTACATACATCTTTCTGTTAACAGAAAGCTCTGAATGGCTTAAGCAACACTTTAACATCTCTGGGGCGAAGACTATTTGCTTGCAGTCAGTGTTCCTTAGCTTGCATGGAATTTGGTTCATTAGTCCTGACTCAATACTTATTTTGCCCTTCCTCTACTTCAACATCCTTCTCTTCACTGAGTAACTGCAGTCTTCTTGCAGCTCTTATAGGGACCCCCACTGGACAGTCTCTGGCTAGAGCAGCATTTCTAATTGTATATGATCAACCCCTGTCAAAGGAACTTGGATGACAATGTCAGGCCTCCATAAAAGACACATGAAGATGCTTTTTTAAACTTGTGATGCTTTTGTATCCAGGCTTGGCTCTCATAACTAGACTAACAGAAGTCCATTAAGTCTGAAAATGCTGAATTTTTTCTGTAACAAATCAGATTTATAGATGAGTTTTGATTGGAAGGGACCTCAAGATGGTTGCCTAGGACCATGTCCAGGTGGCTTTTAGAAGATCTCCAGGGATGGTGCAACATCTGCAACACTTCTCTGGGCCAGTGCTCGGTCACCCACACAATGGAAAAAAAAAAGTATTTCCTAATGTTCAAGAGGAATCTCCAGTGGTCCAGACTGTTCCTATTGCCTCTGATCCTTGCCACTAAACACCACTTGCACCATAAGCAAGCTTGCTGAAGTTACACTCTGCCCCATCATGCCAATAATTAATGATTTTTTAAAAAAATAGGACTGGACTCCATACTGACACCTGGGGTGCACTGCTAGTGGTTAGTCTCCAACTAGATCTTGTTCAGTTCATCACAGCTATCTAGGTCTGGACATTTAGCCAGTTCTCAGTTCATTTAATTGCTCATGCAACCTATGGTTCATCAGCTTCTCTACGGGGATCTCATGGAAGATAGTATCAAAACCTTAAAGGTCTGAAGTCAAAGCAGACAATATCCACTGCTTTCCCCTCATAAGCTAAGCCAAGCTTTAATCACAGGTGCTTATAAATTTGGTCAAGCACGATGCCTTAGTGAATCTATGCTTACATCCTACAAGTGTCTGGGGTATTTCCCCATCAAGATTCACTGTAAGCAGTGCCTTGGTTACATGGAAGTGCTGGTGGTGACCTTTCTTATGTTATGTCCCATTTTGTTGATACTGTAATCACTGCCATTCACATTACTCAGGCCTTTTCCTTATCAACCCTGTCCATCACTCCTACACAGAGCTGCTGACTGCTGTCTCCATCTCCTGTAACTCATGGATTAAAGCTCTTCTTGCCCAGTCAAAGATACCTTTCCCACACTTAGGGATGTGAATCGCACCTCTCAACATGATGCTGATCTGCAGTGTCCAATTGTTGTAGAACAAAAACCCTGCCACCAGCACCAGCTCTGCAACCAGTTATTGACCTGCATTTTCATGCCTTCATCCTCTCATCCTCTCCGCTACTGATGGGATTGAAGACAACACCACCAAGCTTCCTGTGCCTTTGACTACTGGCTACTATTGAACAAGAATGTCAGGGATACCCAGGTGGATTGAATTTTGGAACACAGCATCTGTTTCTTTACTGCATATCTTCAGTATATTTTTGGGCAATATTTAGAGGCCAATCCCATCTCCATACACTCAGCTTCTCCTACAAGCAATGGTGGGAATGTGGTCATTCCTTGTGCAATTATCATGCAAACGCACAGAAGCTAAAGAGAACTCAAATGACAAGGATTTTGTCTGGGAAATCACAGGAGCTCTGTATCCAAACACTTCGAATCAGCTAAAGTCTGACTTTAACCACTGAGTTAGAGACCTGTTTCTTTACTTGTGCCATCTTGGCACAGTGAGATTGGTGGAGAGCACTCAGTTGGTTTCATGCACTTTATCTGAGCCCAGAGTGGCTGAGAGACAAAGTATCTCCCTTCCTACTTGCAGTGAAGTATTTATTCAGCAGAGTTGGAGCCTTCCAGAAAAAAAGTGTTGTGAGATGACTGATTAAAGCACAAGCCTCACAAGGTCCGAGAATAAGGGGTAAAGCTATTGGGGAAATTCTGGTCAATGGTCACTTCTCAGGGCTGGAAAAAACTAAAGAATTGCACTGAGCAAAGGAGCTGAGGTTAGCAGTTCCTCGTGAGCAGTCCTAGGGGCCTTCTCAGCTGTGTGGGCTAGGACAGGTCTCTAGGTAGGCTCAGACTGGATTTCAAGTAAAGGTGGATCAGAATATGGGTCCTCTGAAACTGTATGGGAGTCAGACTATGTGGGAGCATCTGTCTTCTGTGTCTGGATCATAGATCAATGGGTGGTTCTAACACTGCATCGTGGGACAAGGGCTTCATGTCATATAACAGGGAAAACAGGTGAAATCATTGTAATATTAAGCATGCTGCCCATATAAATTCTACTGTCATGTGCTTATGCCTACTTTAGCTTCCTGTCCTTCTTACCACAATGAGATGTTCTGCTGACACGGAGTCTTCCCTGTTGAGAAGGATCAAACGTGTCCTTTAAGCTGTGATTACACTGATTTCATCAGTGTTTGCCCTTCCTAATCTTGTGGCAGTGATGCCCTCCTCTTCTCCACATTAATTTCAGTGGATGGATACCTATGAGCACAGAATGGAAAACATTCAGTCATGTATGCTGCTCGAGAAAATTGGCAATATTTAATTCCTACATAGGAAGGACTGATTAGCAGTGTCCTGAGACACAAATGTATTATTTCTTCTGTTTACCCTGGTCTTTGATTTATAAATATCCTTTAAATACAACTCATGCTGCAGGAGTTTGCCTTTTCTCTGTTATTTTTTAATATTGCATACAACCAATCAGCGATTAAACTTTCCTTTAAGAGATGGCATCAAAATCCTCTTTTTATCTGTTAGAACTAGGTCAATAGCTGTCAGGAAATCACGTATATTATTTTATCTTTTTTTACTGAGGTTTTTTGACTTCTTCATCACACTGTGGACTACAGATATTCAAAGAATTCCACCATTTAAAAAAGTCTTACATTACACATTTACAGTTGGAAATGAAAATCTTTTCTGTTCACTGTAGAGGCAACCCAGAGAGTTAATATGATGTAGCAAGACAAAGGAGACAGAAATAATGGCTTTTCAATATGAGAAGGAATGTCTGGGGATGAGGAGGCATGAAAAGAAAACTATAGAAATTCATGTCTCATGAGAAAAAAGACTGAAAATTACAAGGAACCTACTGTGTCTAGGCCTGAGCAGTTCCAAACAGAAGTAACAGTGAAGAACTGTGTCTACTTTTTTACAAATAATCCCAATGCCACTTTTTTTTCCCTTTAGTTAATGGTGTACCTCAGAGAATAATTCCTAACAGACTGATTGAACATCTCACAGAAAACTGATTTGAATGAAAATGCTCATTTCCATTTTGTGGCTCCAGCACAGCTCTCGTCAGGCATGGGTGTGCCAAGAAAACAAGGTGCTAGAGTGACAATGAGGAGAGGGATGGCTTACCAGCAGTAGTCACCTTGCTTCCTCTCCCTCCCATGATTCTCAGGACAGCTCCTTGCCTGAATCGTTTGTAACCCACAAAAGTCATGATAGCAGGGCTCTGTGGAAGAGAAAAAACTGAATTCCTGGGCACAGATATGGGTCTAGAAGGGGGTACAAGTGTACAGCCTTGTATGTGACAGCACACCTTGCTAAGAACCCTAACAGAAGTTACCTGTTTGATATGGAAAGAGGCTACTGTAGTCCAAGGTCCATTTGCAGGGACTTGGATTACAATTATTAGTATTAATTCCTCCACTCACAGAGCAGTGAAAAGCCTAGTACTTTAGCAGGCAGATCATATCCATCCTCCTATTAAAGGTATTCACCACTGTCTGGTGCCTGGGGATTTCTTTTTCCAACACTTGATAGAACAGTTCCTCTGTTCTTTGAAGAAGGTGTTTACCATTGTGGTACAATAGGCCCTTCAGCGAAAACTTTAAAGCCTTCCTTGCAGCCCCAGTGTTCATGGAAGAGTTTGTTTGCTGCTGACTATCAGTGATGTGAAACTCCTAATTATATGTGTTAGCCCCACGGGTATCCAGAGGTGATACAATCTGACACCCATCAGATTCCTGTTTTGAGATTTTTTTCTGTCTACAAATTGGGTAATTTGGAGGAGACACCAGGCTTTCAGACAACTGCATTTGAATCAATAAAATCTTTGCCTTAGGAGATCTATAGCCAGATATTGTGCAAAGAGCATTAGTGTCTCTCTAATTCATGGAAAAAACCATTGAACACTGCGTTCACCTAAAATGCTCTATGCTTTGCCATGGTGTTGTCACAGAATAAGACACACTATATCCCCATTCCCTATGGGAAATTGCTAAGTCAACAGCATAAAGATTATGGGTGTCCCCTGCATCTGCAGAAACAAAATAAGACCACATGACCCAGGATCCTCAGGTCCCTCTCTGAGACATATTTCAGCTACTTCAGGCAAGTTAGACCAGAATACCCTGTGGTTCCAAGTTGTTTGAAAAGTAAGACTGGCTTGTGTAACCACCTTCATGGGGAAAACACAGTTTCTGAAGTCTTCCTGGAGTTATGAATGATTCTTAAGAAGAGAGATTCCAGAATGTATCACAAATCCATGGAAAATTCATACAATTGAATTAAAATCAATACAAATTAATTAAAATAACTTGAGAACATCATTCCAGTGCACAACACTTTTTTCAGTGGTGACTTTTACTGAAGACCATAGGATAAAATACTGACCTCTAGTTGCAGACTTTACCTGGGAGGTGAGAAGCACAACCCTCCTCCATGTTAATGGATATGAATGGGTCTGTATCCGGCACTTGCCATCCTTCTTGTGATGGCATGACTTCATGTGTGGTGCTAACCCAAACAAGCCAGTGCAGGAACCACTAGGCACAACTGGCTCAGAGTAGCACCATGGACCAGCTCAAATTTCATAATAAGTACTCACGTGCCAGTACCAGTTTTTTCCTATCCCTTAGTAGCCCGAGGATGGATAGATGATCAAGCTGCTTGAAGATGAGGCAATATTACTCATGGCAAGTGCTGAAACTCCTGTGAAACTGCAAGTAGGTAAAATTTTCCAGTGTGGCTTTTTTTCCTTTCTTTGCACTGAATGTTCTATTTTACTGCCTTTATCCAAATGTTATTCTTCAGTTAGGGATATATCTGCAATGCAGAATCCCATGTACTGTCAATGCCAGTACTGAGACTCCGTTTTTCTGCAGAACGCATCACATAACAACAAAAAGCCTAATATGCAGTGTTTTATTATGAGTCTTATGAAGACCTAAGTAGAAATTATGACAGCAGGAATATATAATAGACATGCATTGGAATCCCAGCCATTACTGGACTTCTTCCTAAGTCACAGGTATGCAGGTATTGTATGGTTATCAAAATGTGGGACAAAGTTTGTCTCAGACAGGAAGACCTCTAGGACTAAAGTCTTCAGTGAAAATAAAAGAGAAAGAAGGAAAGGACATTTGAAAATTGCAGGCTTGATCTAATGACTGCTGAGTAGGACGGTGGCCCACTGACAGAAAGTTTTAATGTTTTGAAAAGCTGAACTGAGCCTCAGCTGCTTCAAGACTTTTCCCAAGTTCATTCTCAGCATGGGAGAATACTGTATTTCAGTGGTTACATCTGGTACTCGAGTGTGTCTCTAGCATTAACTGTAGCTGCATATCATCTGCATGATGTTATTTGTCAGAATAATTAGCTTCCTGAAAATAAAAGCACAGAAGAAAATGTGCACAAATACTGAACTCTACCCAAGGTGTAGCCAGTATGAGCAAAAGAAGCTGTCATACTATGTATTCTGAAGCAAAACCCCTGAAGTTGTCCAAAAAACAGGAACACAGTTCTTAGTAGAAATAGGAAAAAAAAAAAACAAAACTGTAAACCTCAGTTCTGAGAACTGAGTTTTCTTCTCCAGGGATACTTTGTATGCTTGCTGCAAATTAGCAACAAGTAAATAGTAACAAGCCAACAGTATGATGTGCTGTTAATGTAAAAAAGTAATCCCAGAAAGAAAATACAACTTTCTTTATCTAGCAAGGAAGGTGATGTCCTTGACCAACATATGGAAGGGCTTTGGGATGCCATTGAAGTTCCTGCTTTTTTTTTTTTTTTTTTTTTTTTTTTTTTTTTTTTTTTTTTTTTTTTTTTTTTGTAATGACACATTTCAATTTTTTCCTTCAAAATGTATCAAACTGTATCACTTGTCTCTGTGGCATTTCATGTTGATGACCTCAGGCCATCTTTCCAATTTGTAAAGATCATTTTGAATTCTGATCCAGCTATCCTGAATGTCCCCTTCAGTTCTGTGTCCTCTGAAAGTGCGCTTTACTTTACATCTTCCTCGTCATTAATGAAACAGCTGAATAACACGAGGCACACGACAGACTCCTGTAGGAATCAGTTTGCATCTTTTTACACAAATGACTGTGAATCACCAACAACTGTTCTGACTCTCTTCTGAAAAACAAACAGACCACCCCCTTGCCAGCTGCCTGTTCCCTAGATAGCTCATCAAAGCCAAAGGTTTATTGTTTGCCAAGAAGTAAGGTTTACTAAATCTGATAGTCAGTGAACCCAGGGAGTACCTTTATGAGTGAGGTACTCACTCCTAGTGAGATTTGATCCTTGACAAACACCTGCTACCCACCCCTATCTTCTTTTTCTCCACAGGGAGCTTCTTTTGAGTTCCAAATCCTGTGCTTCCTGGGGCTGAAGTTAGACTCCTGGTCTCTGTTTCCCTTTTACAGAAGTGAGTGGATGTTTGCAAGGAACTTTCATGTGGCTTCCCCTTTCCTCTGCTAGCTTGTAGAAACAGTTTTAAAGATTATTTCGGATGTTTTCTCCTGTACTCAGGGGTGAGTTCTTCAGACTTGGCCAACTTTCTTGGTATTTTTATCATCTCCTCTTCCTTACTCTAGACTTTTTTCCTGTTTTGTAACACTGTCCGCTCATAGTTTTGTGAAGATAAGAGAGAATAAAGCAGTCATTTTCACTTTTTTTCCCATGAAGTAACAGGCCTGTGATTTGCTTTGAACTCTTCTGCTGTACCTGAAGAATGTCTTCCATCGTTTTTTTAGGTGTCTCTCACCTAATGCCTTCCACTGGTTTTTAGGTGTCTCTCACCTATTCCTCCTTTTTTATACCCTGTTATTGTAGCTTTGAGCCTCCAGGGAGCATTTGGAGTACATGTCTGCACTTTTCTCCACAGCTGATTTCCATCCTGTGGAAAGGACATTCTCTGAAAAACGGGACACCAATAAAAATGCAGATGTGGTGCCATGTCATGCCAAACTGTGAGGAACTGATGGGGTAAATGCTACATATGGTTGCTAAAGTTATAATGAGTGTCCTGTAGATTATTAAGACAGATCCCTCAGAGATAAGACTAGAATACATCCGCACCATTTTCCAGTCACTTCATGTTGCTCTATTACTTACTTCACCTTGATTAGAATGTGAGCTAGGGTACTATGGGAAAATAAGAGTACTTGGGGAATTTGGACAGGACACTTATATTTCTGATGTTATTCATCGTGTTTGTAGGCTAGAAAATCAAGACAGTTCATTAGGAATAATCACATGTTGCTCTCTAAAGAAAGCTGAGTATCTTAAATGGCTTGATGGTATAAATATTTTATATGTCTCTCTGAATGATAGTATTAGAGGCTCAAACATAGTGCAGACTCTTGAACTTCAAGCATAAATTTTTAAGAACAGTAACTGGAAGCGGGACTGTAGCATTGACAGAGAAGTAGTCAGAGAAGTACAGAGAAGTAGTAGACAGAGAAGTACAATTTGTGGGAATAATTTAAGCAAATGACAGGCCAATAGTGTTGGTGGCCCAATACTGAAAAGTGGTCACCCACACACTGTGGATGTGCAGATGGCTCTCATGTCTTGTATGAGAGGACTGGCATAAATTGCAAGGCTAAGCTAGAGAAACATTCTCAGATGCCTACTCTTCAGCAGGGATTCTTTACTGCATGATTACTCATTGCATATCTTACTGGATGTAGAATAAATTTCCAGTGGTTTGGTACCCAGTGGGCAGAAGTGTGAGTGATAGTACCAGACCGTTACAGTGCTAATTGATTTTCCCAGTTTTCATCAGGTCAGCAGATGCTACAGGTCTATCAAACACTCAAAAACTTTCTTAGTGGAGGTGACTGACACAGCTTTCTACACGTGAGTAAGAATACAGAGGCAGCTATGCTCATATTCAGCAGGGCTGTGTCAGCTCCTCTGCAGAGCTGGTGAACTGTTTCACTTCTCTGAGGTAAGTGTGAGTAGTCAGATAAGATCCCTTGTGGACTTTATTGACATCATGGGCATCAGACATCTGTGTTGACTAGGCAGTCAGCAGTAGATGTGTAGATATACTTAGCTGCCTGTGATGGTGTGTTTGATTTAAGCATGTTTGGAGATACTATTTGCTGTTATTGTAAGAAATCACTTTTCTGAAGAGCTAATTTCCTTGTAGACAAGGTGAGAAAGTAGTCATAACTGGCACTCCAGTAACAGTCAAGAGTTACTTCAGAAGTAAATGTAACTGAGCTACAATACTATAAATAAATGCTATACTCTCCTGCAATGCTCCATGCTATGAACTAATATTATGCAGGGGGTACCTTTTGCTGTTATTGCAATTTGCTAGGCATATACAGCATGTTTACTTAAAATACTCTTAAGTATAAATTAGAGCCTTGTTCCCATTTCACTGTGTTATTTTGAAATGAAACCAAATCCAGCTACTATATTGGCATTTGGGTTGTGCTCACAGGAATGTTGTGGGAACCCATTCACCTTTCCTTCAGGTTTCGGAGTAAAGCTTCAACTCTTCTCTCACAGAAGCTCCTCTTCATTGTAACAAACTGTCTGCAGTTCTGGGGAATCTTTCTGTTTCTTCCAGAATTTCTCACCCCTGACATTTGGTGCATCTGCTTTCAGCAAGCTCCATACTCCCTGGTTTTAGTCTGGAGTGTATGATGAAAAATTATAACCTGTAACTTCTGGATCTTCCTTCTCACAGAATAGGCATCCTCTTTTCTTCTTTTGTCTCTTTTGCCAAAGAAACAGACACCCTGAGTCTTTGGTCCCAGTTTTGTCTTTGGGGCAGTCATTGTGATTTTTTTAAATTTGTTGAGGGATAGACCAAGAACAGAGTTAAGCAAGACTAAAGAAAACATTTTTTTCATCCCTGCTGCCAATAGGACAGGCAGCAGATACATCCCTGAAAGATTACTTTTGTTTTGTTTTGTTTAGTTTTGTTTGTTTGCTTGTTTTTTTAGTTTTGGTTGGTTGTGTTGTGTTTTTCTTTTGTGAGGTATTTTTTGTTGGGGTTTTTTTGGGGGGTTGTTTTTTTTTGTTGTTTGGGTTTTGTTGGTTTTTTTGTTGTTGTCATTGGTTGGGTTTTTTGATTGTTTTTTACTTGCTTCTCCTCCATTTCTCCCATCAAGCCCCTAGTTATCACCAAAAAATTATACAGAGGAACTGTGGTCCCGTTCACTGCAAAGCAATTGGATGTGAAAGTGCCAAGAAGGAAAAACACTTCTTGACGACAGTATCATAACAGAAGAAAAATAGAAGTTATTCTGGAACTGTTCCACTATCATTGTGTTTCTCCATAATATCGATGAAGTTAATCTTTACAGGTTCCCCAGGGACAAATTTGCTTCCACAGTATGCTTGAACAGGAAGACAAGAAATTGAGAAGTGAATATTGCCATTACAGAGCCCTGCCTTGCGGATTAGGTCTAGATGGGGCTATTAGAATGTCTTTAGCATGAAACTAGAGATGAGGTATTGTTATTACTACAGAATGATAAGTCCCATTGGGGAAAAAGTGGAATTTCCAAGGAAGAAAAATATCTTAATGAGTTTGTGCTTAATTGACAAACATTTTTTAAGTTTGGGGATTTTTTTTTTAATTTTTTTTTTTTTTTTTTTTAAGTTTGACTTTAGTGTCAAGAGGTTGAGAAATAAAATAAAGCATTAAAGCTATTTATTTCCTTGTCAGGCTCTGCACAAATAAAAAACCCAACCACCCATTTCCATAAAGGGTAGGAAAATTAAGGAGATTAGCATAGTCCTGCAGTTCCATTCTATTTGCTTCTGCAGCTGAACTAATACAATGAGAAAGGAAGTTTGCACACTCTTGCTGAGCACAACACCAACATATGCAGACATCCAGCACTTCCTTCACATCCCACACACATCTTGTGTGTGCTTCACTTCTCACAACAAACAGGTTCATGGAATCATAGAATGTTAGGGATTGAAAAGGACCTGTAGGGATCAGTTTGGCAAAGGGTTCAGATTATAATGGGTTACTTACATTTAGCATTAGGAAAGCACTTCAAGACACTGATGCGGTTAGGGAGTAATATTAATACACTGCGAGCAGAGAACAAGATGCTGCAGCTGTTTTCTGGGAAAGAAGGTGACATGGTAGGACTCTGGGGACAGCTTTGGACATTGGTGAAGGAAGCTACAGGAATACAGAGCTGAGAAGAGCTTGAAATTCCAAGTTCTGAAGAGGACAGTTCTAGAATTATCAGAATTTCCGAGGGAATGTGTTAATCTAGTCACAAAAACACCAATAATTTTAGAGATTCTTCTTTATTAGCCTTAATGAAATGCATCCATAAATAAGTAAAATTAAAAGGGAGTTTGGGGATATCTTTAGGACTATATTAACAACAAGGTAATTAAACCACTTCTAATTCAGTTCTGTGTTTCAGTTGGCATATAGGAAAAAATAGTTTCACATCTTCGCCATGAAATGTGATGAAATATAATTATTTTTGAGATGGAATAATTTGAAAACTTCAGAGATTCTGTCAATTCAGTTTTGCAGTAGCAGTGAATATATTTCCTAATGAAAAATAGTTTTGAATAAAAAAAAAGTTGATTTTATAGCAAAGACAGCTTTGCTATAAAGACCTCCGACAGCTTCAGGATTTTATTCTTCCTTTGCTTGGGAAATAAATATGTCACTGAAAAATTATTGACCAGGCATAGTTAAAATAATGAGACTGAATTGTCTTTTGCACATTATTCTCCTCCTGCTGACAGCATAAACCACGATTCCCATGTCTCTCAAAGTGCAGAAACACTGAAAATAAGAGGTCAATCAGGTGACATCTTACTATCATGACATCAAGACATGGCAGAGACCTGCTTTTCAGCCAAAAGAGTTGGTCCAAGAAAGCAAAGAGTTAACATTAAATCAGAGAACCATGCACAATTCAGTTTATAGAAAAAGGTTGGGTTTTATTGAATATGCAGCTGAGTTTTCCTACCTGCTGTTTTTTGGCTGGGACAGAGTTAAATTTCTTCACAGCAGCTAATATGGGGCTATGGCTTTGATTCTTGCTGAAAACAGTGTGGATAACATAGGGACGTTTTCATTATTGCTCAGCAGAGCCCACACTCTGGATCAGGACCTTTTCTGTTTCTCACCCCACTCCACCAACAAGCATGTGGGGGATGCTCAGGAAGCTGGAAGGGAGACACAGCTAGGACAGCTGCCACCAACTGGCCGAAGGGATATTCCTTATTGTCTGACATTACATCATGCTCAGCATATAAGGAGGAACGTGGAACATTTGGAGTGATTTGGTGGGTTTCTTTCCAACTAGCAATGAACACGTGATGGTGTCGTGATCTCCCAGGGGTGGCCTGTCAATGGGAAGTAGTAAATTAAATCCTTGTTTTGCTCGGCTTGATCACATGGCTTTTGCTTTACCTATAAAACTGCTTTTATCTCAACAAATTATTTTTTTTCAATTTCAGCCTTCTGATTCTCTCCCACTGGGGGAGAGTGAGTGAGCAGCTATGTGGGGCTCATTTGCCAGCTGGGGCTGAAGTGAGACACTATCTGATTGGGATAATAATAGATAAACATTGTATCAATTAAACAGCTATAAATTACCAATTTTAAACTAGATGCTGGTAGCAAGGGCAGGAAATATCTGATTGCAGCCCTGCAACCAGCATCTCGCTGTCTGGGAGTAAAATAAAAGGTGTGAAATGAACTTGGAACAAGCTGACCGCTCTATAAAGGAAGCTGTGAAACCCTGTACCAGATGATGCATTGTGTAAGAGAAGAGCTGTAAAGCTTTGCAAAAAATGACACATTATTTTCCTTTCTTTCTTATTGTCACTGGAAGGCTCGGATCTTTAGATCATTTGCTTTAAAGATATTGTAAGGGCTATTTCTTTCTTGCTTTGGTGTTACAGAAATTTGCTGATAATTTTCTCTGTTAATGCAGATCCTGGAAGAGCATTTTCTTCTTAACAGTAAAAAAAAAATACTGTATTGTTTTTTAATAATGCCTTGATGAGCTAAGTATTTTTTTTACCTGTCATTTTTGAGAGGGGAATTAATTTTGCTCCAGGTTATGGGGAACACAAATTTCTGACTAATAAGTTTCCTCACTAAAGAGGACACAGAAAACCCTCAAATTGCATTAGATAATTATCTAAATAAAGCTGAAATATTTACCAAAATAAAACCAAAACAAAACAGAACACTTTTTATGAAGTTTGGGGGATTCTTTTTTTTTTTCAATATTCTTTCATCTGGTCAGAAAACTCAGAAGGGAAAAGGAAGTATTATGATAGAATATTCATTGCTTCTTGTACACTTTTTTTCTACTTGCTCTAAAATCCAGAAGATTCTTTCATTCTAAAGCCAGTATTTTTAATTATTTTAGATAAAGCTGCTGAAATGAAGCGACCTGCACTAGGATTTACTTTGTTGAGCTAAACCAAACTACCTGGGATGTTAAAACAATGAATAATGCAAGTACTTAGCAGTTTTGCATCTGACTTTTTGAAAGAGTGCAGCCCACATCTTATTGCAGCAAAATGAGTTCTGCAGAGAATTTTAATATTTTGAGAAGATTACTACACCTGTCACCTGACTCCCTTTTACAGGAGAGTTCAGGAACTAATGTCCAAGCACCTGCAGCTCATCATGTTAACTTGCCCCAGCCTCATAGAGGACACCAGAAAAAGTCCTGAAAGGTATTTAGATTAACTTGCTTTTGCCACAAGGTGACTCCTCTTATCCCCAGGTTGAGGTTTTGTGTAGGAAAGCATACACTGTTGCACAGTGCTTCTGTATTTGGAGCAACCCTTCCAAGACCTCGCTTCCTGTACTTGGTGTCCCACTTAGCACATGCCCTTATACTGAAGTCTCAGAGATGGCCTATCCAGATGCCTTTGATACTTCAGGTTTCTGAGGTTTGGGAGTACCTCATTCAGGAATCAGGTGATAACTACCAGCTGCTACTCTTTCCTGCGTGAAAATTAATGCCTTGAGTGATGCCACTCACCACGGGTTCACAAAATCCACCTTCGTCCACTCTGGGATTGGAAAATGAAAACAAACTACCCAGAAGTGAGAGAGCTTTTCTACAAGCCACCTCTCCTTGCTCACTGATCTGCTTCAAGCAGAAGCATCTCCAGTCAGGAAGTCTGAACTGAAGCAATGAGAAATACGACAAAACTTTGAATGGGGATCAGTTATCCTAGTTGGCCTACAGTGTCCCTGTTGAGCACTGCAGCATCCCTGAAGTGGTTTACTATACAGCTCATTTGAGATTTACAAGGATGAATATCTGAGTCTTTTGGTATAAGCTAATGTAATCTATTTGTTTGGTTCCCCATTTAGCCTGGCACTAGGCCTCTAAAACAAACATCTTAGAGCACTCTTTCCTGTTATATTCTGTGATGGTAAGTCCCCCAAGAACCTACCAGAAACAGGACAGAAGTTTCTTACTTGCAGCTCTGCTTCCAGAATATATTTAACATTACTTTGATGTAGCAAACTGACCACAGAATCATAGAATGTCAGGTTGGAAGGGAACTCAAGTATCATCTGGTCCAATCTTTCTAATATTATACGATATGCCACAGCACCATGTTGAGCTGAGACTTAAAACCTTCCATAGTGGGGGAATCCACCACTTCTGCTGAGAGACCATTCCAATATCTGTCCTCATAGTGAAAAAATTTCCCCTTGTGTTCCAGAGTTGTCCTAAATTGGTGTGTTATTTTGTGTCAGATGTAGCATAGGAAATTAGGACAGCTGAGTGTGATTATCTCTTCCTGGCAACGAGCAAGGGCAAAGGATAAACCACTCATTTATCTATGCCAAGACCTAGTCCAGATGTTGGCAATTTCTTATAACCTGGCAGCTTAAAAGTTTTTACAACCCCAGTAATTCCTGCAACCACTGGGATAGGTGACAGCCATGTAGCCAGATGGTTGTACCAACAATAGCTGGAGGCAAAGACTGACAGCCAGAGTTGTGCCCAACATGACTGAGAGTGAGGCCACATCTGTGGCAAGTCTTGATTCTAATTTCTTGATCCTTCTCTTAACTAATAGCACCATTAGCAGGCTAGGAGCAAATCAGCAGACAAGATATAACCCTGTCCTTCCTCATCAAGGAGTATAAAATAGCATTTAGAGTTCTATCTCTAAGGAAGAGAACCCCAACTATTTCCAGGTAGGTCAATGGGCATAAACCTCTCTCCTCCTCAGGAAGTGATGCCTCCTTGTTAAGTTGTGCATCTACTACTCTGTGGATGATTTTTTTATTGTAGTTTAACTAATTATTTAGCTAGCTTTGAAAAATTTAATGCTAACACAGTCAATGCCTTTATCAACAGTGGGTCCAGACTTTTACCTGTTGCTTTAGTAAATTCTCTATTGTTTCCACTTTGTGGAATTGTCTTGGTGCAAGTCCTTTGTGGGACTCTGAAACAAGCAACACTGAATACCTTTTCAGTTGTTTCAGTGAAAATCCTTTGTGGGGCTCTGAAGCAGTCAAATGTTGGCTCTAATGGGTGGCAGAGAATCTTTAAGACATAAACCATTCACCAAGCCTGGGACTGGGACTGGATCCAACCACACCCAAAACTCCTTTCTTAGAAGGAGTTTAGAAAGCAAAGGCATCCAGTCTGAACCTCCTGACTCAACAGGAGGGCCTTCCCCATCCATCTTGCAGACTCATACTCTTCTAGGCAACACTATTAATTTTAAGAAATACACAGTGAGCTTAACCTGGTGAGTACTGGCAGAAGCCTCATATTTGAGCAGTTCCAAATTTCTGGA
Organism: Florisuga fusca; assembly: GCA_038090715.1. Classification (NCBI taxonomy): domain Eukaryota; kingdom Metazoa; phylum Chordata; class Aves; order Apodiformes; family Trochilidae; genus Florisuga; species Florisuga fusca. Next base: position 10,186,459 of record JAAWXA010000012.1, read on the forward strand.
ACATTTGAGCAGCTCAGAAATTGAAACTGAAGAACATACTAGGCTTTGAAATTAAAAAAAAAAAAATAAAAATCTATTCTGTCACAGCTAAGCAGTTTGGGCAGACCACAAACCAAAGGACAGAATTATTCTCTATTCCCACCCCACAAATGAAAGATAAAAAGGGAATAAAGACTGGAGGCTTTTAGTTGGAAATTTAAAACAGAATCTGGAGACAGATTTACTAGCACAGGGGAAAGGCAATAACAGAAGGGATAAAGTAAAAATAATACTAATCTGTATATACATATCTATCCAACCCACTCTCGATGGTGTCAGGGACAGGTGGCTGACGGCTGCAGGGCCGACTCAGGAGAGGGCTCCAGGGCTCTTCCCAGCACCCGAGGGATGTGGATTCTGCAGAGCAGTGTCGAGCTGGGGGTAAAGGAGCGCAGGGGAACAGCAGCGAAGCACAGAGCAGGCGAAAGAGAGGAGGGGCTGGGGTCTGCCTGAGCTTTATAGAGTCTGGGCAGGGAGTGGGAGGCTCCGACTCTGAACGCCCTCCTGCTCCAGTTCCTCAAATGCAAATGGTGACACTATTTATACTATTGTCACATCCTTGGTGAAGGGTGACAGGCCTGACACTTGTACAATACCCTTGAAGAGAACAGTATTGTTAACAGGATGGTGTCAGACTTTCCAAGCTGACATGGAAATTAAGAAAGCTAAAGCTGTCAACATTCTGACTCCAGAACCCAGTATTTTTGGCACACTGCTCACACTCAGTTTTTTATCCATCACTGGGGGAATATCAGCAAGGATGTAAACAGAAACTTGACCACCTGAAGGAATGATGGGAGGTTGATGAGGAGCTCTTCATGCTGAATGTCCTTCCAACACAGCTCGAGGTCTGCATTTCAGCAGGCATTGTGGAGAGCAGCTGGAGGAATGTATGTATACAAAACATTTTCCCAGTACTTCTGCTGCTGTCCCCAATTTAGTTTCCTGAGGTGTAGGCCTACACCAACTTCAGACCAAAGTCAGTAATTTTTCTCTGTCAGTGAGAACTTTCAGTTAGCTTGGCAACATCTGCACAAGCTCCTCTCAAGGTCTTTTTTTGGGCGGATATTTGCAATTTCATCAAAACCATCTATTTTATTAATTTATCAAGGACTCCACCTCAGTGTTTCCAGAGAATAAAGCAGTTAATCTTTGCAAAACAAGGGGATCTGCCTTCTGCTGTAACTGTCTCTGCAGTTAAAGACTAGGGAAAGCCACAATATTGATGAAAAAAACCCAAATGAAATGCTGTCAGCAAGTAATATCATTACTGAGTATAGATTTATATTTCAGTATCTCTGCTGGATGTGTCTCCTGTGCTGTAAGAGTTGAAGGATTAATTATATACTGTACAAGGTGCACTAAGAAATGGTCTTCCCATTAATATTTTCTAAACACCAATCATTATGAAAGCTGGCATTTTAAACTTGCCATAGCAATTTTATTTACTGTGTAATAATTCATCTGTTCGCTCTGTACCACTATTAAAATAATGAACAAAAACTGCAGTCTTGCACCAAGCTTTGGCTGTGGTGTTCTTCATCTGTGTTAGTCAAAAAGAGACCAAATTAATGAGGGAGAGTGAAGAATGGGAGCAGAAAGACTAGAGAACTCTGCATGAAGAGGAAGAAACCAGTTGCCTGGAGACGCTGGCCTGGGTAGTAACCAGTGCTAAGCTAGGACTAGGTGGTTCCAATAACCCTGCTCTGAAGAACAAAACACATAATTCATAAGGTGTGGGCAGGCTGAGCTTCCCCTCTCAATAGCCTGTGATCTGTAGGGCTCCAGAACATTATCTGTGTTGTATTTTCTTTATCTGTTTATTATTCCTGATGTTTTGCTCTCATCTACAATTTCTTCTCAACTGTGCTGTGCACCCTCAGGCTCTCTGCATGCTCTGGGGACACACTGGAGTTCTCCACTACATCTGTAGCACTTAACTTTGCCTTTCTGTCTCCCAGGAAAACAGCTCTTGATTTTCTTTTACCCTTAGCAATATCCTGCCCTTGCTCACTCATCCACGGCTACTCTTGACTACTCTTTCCTTTTTTTCCTCTTTTCTTCATGTATTCTTGTACATCATTCACAACTTTTTTCTTTCCAAAAGCAACTCATCCTTTCTCTTCCATTGCTCCCATTCATGAGGTTCACTCAAAACTAAACAGCTTTCTCTGTTCTCATGCTACCACAAGGAGTTACATTCCAATGACCTGACATGGAAGTTTTCAGAATCTACCAAGCTTCCCCAAACACGGGTTAAATAAACAGGTTTTGATATGTTGGATATACAGTTTCCTATTCAGGGTTTCCAAGACTGCCTATCCAAATTTCCTAAGTCTCTAACCAGGGGATTTCTGAAACCCATGCCTTAACTTCTAGAAGAAAATAAATCCTTTGTTCTCATTCAGGATTTGCTTCTGAGTATACTGCTGTGACTCAGGAAAGGCCTGCACACATCTGGAACTGTCCATATAAGCATCCTACAGTGGAGTTCATCAGGGAAATTGTTTGCAAAAGCTCCTGTTTTGAATGAAAATGGCAAAATAAACTGATGCACTTGACAGGTGCAATTTCAAAATATCCAAAGAACTTTGACCAGGTATCAAAGGACATCCTCAGTGCTTCGTCTCAAATACCAACAATAAGCTCTTGCCTTGAGCTGTGCACTCCCTGTACTCAGACCTGGGCCCTCACACCCATTTTTTCACAATGGGATCCATCACCAATCGCAATTGCATCTGTTTTCCTTTCCCTGTGGACAGCCTGGCATGCCCATCTCTTCCACAGCTGCCTGTAATATTCAAATTATGAAGAAGATGAGGGGTGTGGGGAGAGGGGAAAAGGGGGGAGCCTAGGTAAGAGATCCAAGGCATCCACTGATTAGCAGCTGTAGTATGAAAAAACATGCTTTCAAGATGGTTCCAGGAGGAATTTGACAATGCTCATATGTATCAGAAGGGATGCCCTGATTTTCAGGGCACATGACATTCAACATCACATGGGCAAGTGTTTTACATAAGCACAGATAATATTTCCACACAATGTGCTCGCCTAGGGTTTATGCAAGTCTCTTTGTTTTTTTCCTGTAGTCTTTGTGGCTGAACTTACCTGTGAAGACAGCTCACCTTCAGTTTCTGTGCAATATTCTAAGCTTTTGATCACAACTTTCTCTCATACTGCCTGTTTGTGGTTTCATTTGTTAAGCTGCCTGATGAGTCAAAACATCTGTGCCTCCTAAGAAGCTCCCAGTCTCTCTCCCATATTAGGAGGAAAAGAGACATGTTATAATCAACATAGAAAATCACTGTGGTTATCACTTTGGACAGGATGGTCTGCCACATCCAGTACTGACAGAAGGTTTGTCCCTCATCAGAATCTTGTCAGAGCTTCTTCCCATCTTGGGAAGATCACACTGTCTGTGGGTCTAAACCAGCTACTATAGAATTATTTCCTTCAGAAGAATTTTCTCCTCAGAAGCTTTTCATGGTTTGAAAACAGATTTCAGTGCTAAACAAAAAAGATTATCAGTGTCTGTGTTTCTGAGGTTCAGGACAGGCCTTATTGTTTGATTTCTGATTTGACCATTGCAAGAGACAAAGCCTAACAGTTCAGGGCTGCAGTAGTGACTCAAATATAACCAGTAATTTTGGGCTCCCTGGCATCTAGAGATGCTGCAGATGCTGCAGACAGGAGGAAGACATTCTCTGTATTCCACATCCCAAACATTTGCATGCAGGATTGTCTAGCCTTGCTTGCAGTCTTCTTGTTCTGAATTCTTTCTCCCATCCCACTGGGCAAAGTGTGAGAGAGCTGCTGTGATGTACTTACCCGACTACCATGATTAAACCATGTCTTGTGCAGCAGGCAAAAGTTCATTACTTCTGCTGCTATTCATCACTATTCTGCTGCTCAGCCTTGCCAGGATTGAAGTTCAGAAACAACTGAACCTGTTCCCTACGACCTTTCTGAAAGATAACTGGAGGTTTCCCTGACACAGAAAAAGGAAGAAAGGTGAACAAGAAATTAGACAGCATGCCATGAGGTAAATCCCACCTTTATTCTACAAGGAACAAGTAGTTTTATGGCTAAGCCTTGTGAGGTGCAGCAAAGATCAGAAAAAAGCCAAAGACCTGTGAACAGGCCAGTGCAAAGGGAAAGAGCACAGTGTTCCTGAATCCTTAAAGCTATTAGTTGTCTGTAACCTGCTATTGAATGCACTTGTTCTTTTAGAACCAAGAGATCCTTCTGTTGCAGAAACACAGTTCCTATTATTATAGTGGTGCTCCAAGCTGTAAAAAACCAAGCAAAACGACTGTGACAGCAGCTTGAAGGTGACAGGATTCAGTTCCACCGGTTTGCTCTGACTCACAGATGGAGCACAGATGAGCACCCATATCAGGAGATATAAAATGCCAAAGGGAGCAGAGCGCTTGGAGAAATGGCTGGATTAGAAGGCAAATGAAAGAAGGTTGGAGTGGAATAAGCTGTCTGGTTCAGAAATATGACTGATATCCCTTGAGCCAGTTGATCCATTTCAAATAATTTCTGGGATTTCTGAAAGCAGAATTTGCTTTGTGTGAAGCCAGCTGGGTGAGAAGCACTCCTGAACTCACTGCCATGGATCACACAGATGAAATATAACAGGATCAGCTACTGTTCTCCTGGAGACCTTGGGGATAATTAATCTTCAGACTCAACTCAGTGTGACTCTGCTGGCAGACTGTGACATAAGCCAAGTAAAGCAAATTCCTACTCATTTGTTTTTGCTAATAAATGAAGACATTTTCACCCTGACACCTTGGCTAACTTCTCACAGGATATACTTTTTGCAGTGGATGTTTTTTAAGTAACTCAGATTTAGTAGAAGCTCAGCATAGGAACATATCTTGGTGGCAAATTTTAACTGGTCAACCCTTGGAAAACAATGAACTGATTTTTCCTTGAAACTTTGCAGACAATTTGTTTTATTCACAGTTAATGAGCTCAAAATATGATGAAAATCTGAGCTTCTATTTGGGTTTTTTTTTCCCCCTCCTTACAACAGAAAACAGAAATTCACTTCCTGATGCATAGATGTAAATATATATTTACCCATGAAAGCACAAGAATAGCATTGTTGCTAACAGTAGATCACACAGAATAGGAAACATTTTCATGATTCTGGTCTCGTTACTTTTTGAATTTAAAATTTACTGAGGTTAGAATAAAATCTAGAACTAGATTCCAGCCTTGGCTCAGCCTTGTGGTAACTTTACCTGTAATTTAGATGCTGATAAACAGTGCAAATGATGAGCATTCGATGAGCAGAGGAGTATGTGGCATAAGTGACATAAATATTTCTGTCATTGCAAAATCCCTCTGTGAAAAATCAAAAAAATCAGCTTTCCTTTCATATCCGTTTGCAAGATTGTCTGCTGCTTGGAGGTCTTGAAAAGGACTCAAGAAGGGAAAGCAACAAAGAATTCTACAAACAAGGCTTTAATTCAGCAAGAGTAAAACTCAAGGTCAAATGAGGACTGTGATGGATAGAGGGTGATTTTGTCAAAGTTAAGTTTTTTTCTTTTCTGCAAAGTTCACTGGTCATTTGAATACTTAATTTCTTCAAGAAAAAGACACTTCTTGTATTAGGAATACGGTACTCATTTTTTTTCATCTTACCTACAAAGACCACAGATACCTATAAATGACAAAGAAAAAATGTGAAATGGTAACTCCATGTCTGTAAAAATACCTGGAGGTAGTAAGGCTCATTCAGAATGGCACTTCAAAACTGTAATTTTTGAAGCTATCTAAGAAATGCTGCAGCTTTCTTCCTTATTACTTGACCTGAAAAATCTGTTAAGCTTCATTCAAAATCTCAGTTTTGTCACTCAGAGAGAAGTTAGGAAACAAAGTGAAAGTGAAGCTGACCACCACTGTAGGACAGAAGTGGATTTTCAGTCTTTCCCACAACTCTAAGTAGGAAATATTAAGTAAAAAGTGTGGAAGGAGAAAGACAAATTTATTCTGGTTAATGGAAAAAAAGTAGAACAAGGAATGCAAGGCAAAAAAAATATAAATTTCACAAAATACTATCAAAACCAGTGGATTTTTCACTTGTCATCCATGGAGGATGAGTTAACACTTATACATATGCAGTGGTCCCCATTTTTCAGAAGACAAGTGACTAACCATGGGGAACATCTTTCCAAAGTTGTTGGGCAAGCCATTCAGTATTGGCTGTTGAACTCCTTCCAAAACACATCTTGGATCACTTTTCACTTTCTGGCTGCAAGAATCAGAGACCAATACCCTGGAAAACAAAGGGATGTGCCAGTTGTTCTTGGAACTATGGATACTCAGTGCATTTTGGACCACATCTGTGAAGGCAGACTCTTCCTGAGCATTGTTTCAACTTCTGTAAATCTACCAAGAAAGGAGTGGGAGAGGCAGGATAGATAAGCCAAGAATAGGGGCTTGTCAAGCAGTGAAAAAGCCAAGGGTTTTCTAAACTTGGTCCAGTTTTTCTCAGTTCCAAAGCACAGAGCTGTGGTTTCAGCTCTCATTTTTCCAACAATAGCCAGGCGAAGATTATAAACTTGAGATAGACCAGGTCATGCTCACCTCTTCTGGGCACAGGCTCCTTGTCAATGCTAGTCAAAGACTTCACTATGCTTTTTTAAAAATTAAAACATAAAACAAAACAAACAATAACAACAAAAACAACAACAAGANAGCATTTCATTACCTCAGACATCTGAAGCCACAGTGTCACCCAGCACTTGAACAAAACATACAAGTAATATGTCTAGCTTTCAGGGGTAAGGTAAAAGAAAGAAGAGGCAGATAACAGCTGCCCAAAATTCTAGTCTGGAGACTAAGGTCCCAATCCATTTGCTTCTCTCTATTCCAGTGACACTGTAGCATCCTTACTCTGAGATCTAATTCACCACTGCTGGAAAAAGTTATTTCTTTCCCAAGGCATGAAGAAAGCACCACCCACTTTTCCTCTTGTGAAAGTAATTAATTCTTTTTTGTGCTTATCCATATAGTATTCTGTGAGATGGATGAGACAGCATATGCTAAATCTTTGCCTATTCTAATAATACCTTTGCCAGCCAGGTCTCAGAGCGAAGAAAATGTTCGTGGAAAAATAAGCTCTCATCTCAGGTTTTCTTCTGTGAAAGAAAACTTCTGCAGTCCAAGAACACAGTGTTTATGATGTAATTTTGGAGGTTTTCTTGGCTGGGATACTGTGTATGGCATTTGTATGTGTGTATAGCTATATGTGTTTAACTGATTGCTTATCCTATAGACACTCTTTCTCCCAGGAGTTCCACATGTCTTGTGGACTATTTGAGCAATTTTAATAGGTCAAACTCCCTCAAAGCCAGCTCTGACAATTACTTTCATTTGTAGCTTGCTATTAACCCTCCAGCAATCAGACAGTCTTGTCCTTAATGAGGGAAGGGAGTTTTGCAGTCTGTGTGTTTATTGCTGTGGCAGTAGTTCCTCCACAGCTCTCATCAGCTGTAATTTTTAGTTTCAGTGCAGTTGTTTTACAGAGACAAAGCCATGTTTGCCTACAGGTTTTCGTCAACAAAGCTGTGATTATGACTAACACCATACCTGGTTTGTTGGGCTATGCATTCTTTTTTTTTTNGGGGGTTGGTCTCTTCTCCCAGGCACCTCTCAGCAAGACAAGAGGGCATGGACTTAAGCTCTGCCAGGGGAGGTTTAGGTTAAATATTAGGAAGAAATTCTTTACAGAGATGGTGATCAGGCATTGGAATGGGCTGCCCAGGGAGGTGGTGGATTCTCCAACCCTGGAGATATTTAAAAAGAGACTGGATGTGGCACTCAGTGCCATGGTCTGGTAACCACAGTGATAGTTGATCAAGGGTTGGACTTGATGATCTCAGAGATCCCTTCCAATCCAGAAGATTCTGTGATTTTGTGGAGTGTACTTATCCCAGGATTACAGATTTTGGTGATCATATAATCATATAATTGTAGTCATTTAATCATAGAATGTCTAGGGCTGGAAGGAAGGATCATCTTGCTCCAAAACCCCCTGCATGGGCAGGGACTTATCCCATTGGACCAGGTTTCTCAAAGTCCCACCCAACCTAGCCTTGAACACTTCCAGGGAGGGGGCATCTACAACTTCTCCATGCATCCTCATCCAGGCTCTCACCAACCTCACGCTAAAAAATTTCTTTCTAATGTGGATTCAGTTTTATGTAATTTTGCCTTACTGCCACATGCATAAATTTGTAAATTATTTCACACCCCTGGAATTAATATTTAACAGGAAAATTAAATAGAAATACATTAACAAGAGGAAAACTTTATTAAGCTACTATCTGCACTCAAAGAGAAGCAAGAATTTTCTATTTCTGTTTTCCCAGCCCATACTCTATATAGTCTGTTAACTCATGATCTGTCTTTGCTCTGCTACATTTCAGCTCTGTAACCCTGTATTCTGGTATTGTCGCCAAATTTAAATACCACTGTCACTTCTCATCATGCATCACATTTGTACAATAAGCATGTGGTTAAAACTCAACATTGCCTAAGTTTTGGCAGTAAACTTTTTTTATTGACAATCTCTTTTCAAAATATTCTTAGTGTTATTGATTAATAAGCTGAATCTTGTGCTCTTACTCTTTTGTAAAAATCCTGTCTTCCAGCATGTAACATAAAGATGAGAGAACATTTATCTAGACTGCAAGCATTCTCTTGAAAATTTTGCTAGCTCTAAAAGCTTGAAACCTTCATTTATTTTGCATTCATAATTCATGCAAATTTCATGTTTAGGACTGAAATCTGTAAACAGCTTCTTTCTGATAGTTTCTTAAGAAGGAAAACTCCTTGGAGTCTCAGATGGCTGTTTCATTCTTGCAACAGTAATCTAATAATTAATGCAAGCCACAGGATTTAAACACCCAATTGCTTTGGATTTTAATTTGTTTTATTTTTAAATCAAGTTCAGCTCAGTTTGCTTCTTTGATGTAAATAAATATCTATATCATGATTTGAATTTTGGGAGCATTTCATTACCTCAGACATCTGAAGCCACAGTGTCACCCAGCACTTGAACAAAACATACAAGTAATATGTCTAGCTTTCAGGGGTAAGGTAAAAGAAAGAAGAGGCAGATAACAGCTGCCCAAAATTCTAGTCTGGAGACTAAGGTCCCAATCCATTTGCTTCTCTCTATTCCAGTGACACTGTAGCATCCTTACTCTGAGATCTAATTCACCACTGCTGGAAAAAGTTATTTCTTTCCCAAGGCATGAAGAAAGCACCACCCACTTTTCCTCTTGTGAAAGTAATTAATTCTTTTTTGTGCTTATCCATATAGTATTCTGTGAGATGGATGAGACAGCATATGCTAAATCTTTGCCTATTCTAATAATACCTTTGCCAGCCAGGTCTCAGAGCGAAGAAAATGTTCGTGGAAAAATAAGCTCTCATCTCAGGTTTTCTTCTGTGAAAGAAAACTTCTGCAGTCCAAGAACACAGTGTTTATGATGTAATTTTGGAGGTTTTCTTGGCTGGGATACTGTGTATGGCATTTGTATGTGTGTATAGCTATATGTGTTTAACTGATTGCTTATCCTATAGACACTCTTTCTCCCAGGAGTTCCACATGTCTTGTGGACTATTTGAGCAATTTTAATAGGTCAAACTCCCTCAAAGCCAGCTCTGACAATTACTTTCATTTGTAGCTTGCTATTAACCCTCCAGCAATCAGACAGTCTTGTCCTTAATGAGGGAAGGGAGTTTTGCAGTCTGTGTGTTTATTGCTGTGGCAGTAGTTCCTCCACAGCTCTCATCAGCTGTAATTTTTAGTTTCAGTGCAGTTGTTTTACAGAGACAAAGCCATGTTTGCCTACAGGTTTTCGTCAACAAAGCTGTGATTATGACTAACACCATACCTGGTTTGTTGGGCTATGCATTCTTTTTTTTTTCTGTTTTTCTTTTTCTTGAGCAGCTTAACTTTTGCCCAGCCTCAGGAGTAGCTGCTTGGGATTTTTTTATAGTCCTGATGAGCTGTAATGCTATCCTTCAAAGTAATGCCTGCCTCGAGTGTGACACTACTGAACTCTTTTCTGTGTTGATATTGCTGTTAAAATACCAGTTCTTGGTAGCGGCTATTACATTTGTGAGTGATTTTGTTGGACATGGTTTGGTACTGTGATGTATTGGTATTGCCTCCCTGTGAGTGAACATTGGCTTTCTACAGTGGGGCTTATATATAGGAGAGATTGAAGGCAAAGTCTGAAAAAAAATGGCTATTAGTTTTTACAGTTTTAGATGTTTATGTTATTAGAAAGCACCCCATGCCTTTAGGTTCATCAGTAATTGTCAAGTAGATTGATAGATCTCATCTTGGAAGATGGCAGAGGAAGTATTGCTAACTGGAGCTTGAGTTGGCCACTTCTTTGCTTTAGAGAATGTGTTAACAGAAAATGTGCCAGACTCAAAGGATAGAAATAAAAGTTACTTGTTCTCTTGAATGTCTTCATCTTCTGTCCTATCTCACATTCCTTTGGAAGACATTTGATACTGCAAATTAGGGGATTTCAGTTTCTCTGCTTCCTTAGTCTCTTTATACCAAAGAAGACCTAGGCTTCATATGGCAACTCACTGAGACATATAATAGTGTATGGTCTTCCTGAAAAGACATTTCCACAGCAAACCTGACCACAAGAGGAGATTAAGAGCACAAAGCTATAGAGGGAATCCCTGCTGTGTGGACGTAAGTCCCAATGGTGTACTGCAGTCGTTCACCTTCTACCTTAACCTGTCACACAAGCTCATCACTGACATGCCACAGCTGGAGTGTGTTCCCTGACACCATGACCTGGAAGGCAATTTGCCTTTAGCAGTCATTTTGCAAAAAGTAGTAGTGCTCCAGTGCTGTCACCCTTTTCTTGTCATTTGTGTCGTTTGTACCATGTTCTGCCTCACACACCTCATGCCACAGGATAACAGGTGTTCAGGCACAGCCCTGGGTTTTATTACAGCTTCCTTTCAGCATCAGGGTATGCTACAGTCACATAGCACCCATGGCTCTGCAGGAGAGGGTTTCTTCCTGAACACAAGGACTCAGTGAAGGTCGAAATCTTTAAGAATCAGGCTTGTCCTAACACAAGTATTTCTATTCTGCTCATATAAACATCTGGTGTGATGGCTGCCACTTGCAGTGGAACTGTTGTACATGGAGTTTGGAGCTATGTCAAGTACATGCAAAGGGACTGTCAGTCCCAGACAAGATAAAAAGAGATATTCCAAGACTGTACTCACACCAACCTAAGTACTGCTAAGTCTAAATAGTGTCCCTATTGGCATCCCAGTGACTCCAACAGTAAAAACAGGTGCTCTTGCAGAAATTGGGAAGAACACTATGAGAGCTGATATTGCAAGGCATGATGAGAGGAAGAGTTTTCTTCCATTATCATCAGTAAGGACACAAATCTAGTTTCCACTGAGACCATAGTAGGGAAAGCCTTAAGGGAACTTGTGACACACTTTAATTAAATCCTGCTAAAGGAAGGCTCATCTGAGAAGGTAAGAGAGTAACACAGTCATATTAGGATGATGCCTGCTGACATGACTGCAGTGCTGCTCACAGATGCTTTGAATTTAAAGACCAGGCTTGGGATGCAGTGCATTTTTATTTTGGACAAATCAGAATTCTAGGCACTGGAGGGTTTTGTAGATCAGTATTTCTTTGAACCCACTGGGATATTGTAGGGAGAGACCATTCTTTGATGAATCAATTAAAATTAATTTCCCAACAGCCAAGTCAACTTCGGGCTCATTAACATGGGTAAATTTCTTGTTGGTATGTCATTTTTCATCACATTTTTTAACACCACCCCAATAGCATGGGAAACTATGGTATAATTAATCCTTTTGAATCCTTTTGTTGCTTTTTTTTCCTCTCCCTAGATCAGGGAGGTCTCCCTTGGAGAAGTCTGAATAGAGTTTCTTCACTGTCATCTGCCAAAGTCTATTTGCAATAGCAAGGAGCTCTGTGAAAGATGTAAGCTTAAGTCTCCACAAATTAATGAACCAGAGTTGTGTTAAATGCCTGTGGAGACTTAGGGTGGACCAGAGCCAGACGTTCTCTGCCAAGCACCAACACACTGGGGAAGAGTATTTGTGCATTATCTCCAAATAAAAGCTGACAGATGTTGTTACTTTTCTTATTGAACACTCTGTGGTGACTGCACGTAAAAATGCTTCATGAGCCTGGGTGAGACACTCACTCTTGGGACCAAACTGGAGACAACCAGGTTGGGAAATATGTTTCTTAAGCCTACACTTAGGTGAAGCAAGTGGTAGGCCGCAAGGCAAAAGGAATACCTTGGCATTTTTGCCCAATAGCATGGAATCTCAGGGAGAGCTCAGGTGTCATATCTGTGAGCAAGGATTTCAGTTCTCCATTCCTGACCCACTGATACCCAAGAGCTGGACAAGGTCACAGTTTCTCACCAAACATATTAATAAACAGTCAGGATGCAGCTTGGCAGACCATTGAAGGAGGTATGGAAGGGTAATAGGAAAGGAGGTATGGAACCAGAGAACAAACTGTGAAGGTCCTGCCTGTTACTGACATTTTGTGTTTCAGTGACATTTTGGGGAACGTGCTGGTGCAGTGTGCCGTTTTTGGTGTTATGTCTCAGAAAAAAATGGGACATCAGCTTACAGAACTGCCAATGAAATCCAAGCAGAACCATTAGTTCTGCTCCCCAAAACTTCACCAGCCTTCTTCTCGGCCTAAGAAAATTGTCTCAATATATCTGAAAGGAGTGGCATAAGGGACAATAGAACAAAAAAGCTACTGATCTTATGACCTGCCTACTGTGTTGCTTCACTTTCAATAGTTTAAAAGGCAGGTGCTAGATGTTGAATTAGTATATGCAGAAAGTTCAGAGCTTATCAGGCTGTGAAACTATAATAGTAAAGAGCCCTATCTCAACCATGAGTAGGCTCCATGATGTTCACTTACATAACTAAGTTTGGATTTAGTGTACAAATACTTTGTCTGTTTTCAGCACCAATAAAGTGAAAATTTAAACAAGGTCTAAAACCAGAATACCTTAATTCTGTTTCAGGATATATTGTCCTTTCTTGTGCAGACTGCATTTTCTTGGTTCGACTTCTTTGACCATTAGGTGACAAACTGTAAAGATGATACTATATTTTGCAAAAAAAATATTTTTAAAATTAAAAATGAAATAGAATTGAATTATGTTTTCAGTCAGGCAGTTGACACTTGCCATGGTCTAAACCTCTCATAGACCAGCTGTAATGTTCACCACATAAAATTTAAAGTCCTTTTATGACTCAAAACATCCTCAGCTGCTGCAGCTTGAACTTGCCAAATTCACTGCTATATGACCCTCTAGTATGAAGGTAGGGTTTTGAAGGAAAGCAAATCTCAGATGAAAAGATTGTTTCCATCCCACGGTGCTAGCAGAATTCTTTCCTCTAAAGAATGAGGACTGAAGAAAGCGTGGATGTTTGGCATCACATCTTTCAGACAAATAGTACTCTTCCTCAGTTGTGCTTTATGCACCTGTCTTAAAACCGTCTGTATAATCACCAGATACGGGCTGTACACAAAGGTATAGTCAGCAAAGAATATTCCAATGCTGTAACCTTGTTTTTCATAAAGAGAGAAGAGTCACAGTTTAACACTGGGCTGGCAATAAAACTCCTCACAAGTCTATGGGACCAGATGGGATCCACCCCAGGGAGATGAGGGAGCTGGTGGAAGAGCTCACCAAGCTGCTCTCCATCATTTACCAACAGTCCTGGCTCACCAGGGAGGTACCAGTTGATTGGAGGTTGGTGAATATCACACCAATCCACAAAAAGGGACAAAAGAAGGACCCAGGAAATTCCAGGCCTGTCAGCCTGACCTCAGTGCCTGGCAGGGTTATGGAGCAGAACATCCTGGGGGCAATCACACAGCACCTGCAGGATGGACAGGGGATCAGACCCAGCCAGCACAGGGTTAGGAAGGGCAGGTCCTGTCTGACCAACCTGATCTCCTTTTATGATCGGGTGGATGAGGGGAAGGCTGTGGATGTGGTCTACCTGGACTTCAGCAAGGCCTTTGACACCGTCTCCCACAGCATTCTCCTGGAAAAGCTGTCAGCCACAGCTTGGACAGGAGCACCCTGTGCTGGGTTAGGAACTGCTGGAGGCCCCCAGAGAGTGGTGCTGAATGGTACTGATCCAATTGGTGGCCGCTCACCAGTGGTGTCCCCCAGGGATCAGTGTTAGGCCCTGTTCTGTTTAATATCTTTATTGATGATTTAGATGAGGGGATTGAGTCCACCATTAGCAAATTCACAGATGACACGAAGTTGGGGGGGAGTGTGGATCAGCTGGAAGGCAGGAGGGCTCTGCAGAGGGACCTGGACAGACTGGAGAGTTGGGCTGATTCCAACGGGATGAGGTTCAACACGGCCAAGTGCCGGGTCCCACACTTTGGCCACAACAACCCCATGGGGAGCTCCAGGCTGGGCACAGAGTGGCTGGAGAGCAGCCAGACAGAGAGGGACCTGGGAGTCTGGATTGACAGGAAGCTGAACATGAGCCAGCAGTGTGCCCAGGTGGCCAAGAAGGCCAATGGCATCCTGGCCTGTATCAGGAACAGCGTGGCCAGCAGGTCCAGGGAAGNGAGAAGGGACTCCAGCACAAGTCCTGTGAGGAAGGGCTGAGGGAGCTGGGGCTGTTCAGCCTGGAGAAGAGGAGGCTCAGGGGAGACCTCATCACTCTCTACAACTCCCTGAAAGGAGGTTGTAGCCAGGGGGGGGTCGGTCTCTTCTCTCAGGCAGCTATCAGTAGGACAAGAGGGCATGGACTTAAGCTTTGCCAGGGGAGGTTTAGGTTAAATATTAGGAAGAAATTCTTTACAGAGAGGGTGATAAGGCATTGGAATGGCCTGCCCAGGGAGGTGGTGAATCCTCCGACCTTGGAGGTTTCTAAGAAGAGACTGAATGTGGCACTCAGTGCCATGGTCTGGTAACCATGTTGGTAGTGGATCAAGGGTTGGACTTGGTGATCTCAGAGGTCCTTTCCAACCTGGGTGATTCTGTCATTCTGTCATTCTCTTACCATTCTGTTTGTACATCAGCATCCATATGTTTGTTTACCATGTGTAGTCTGGCAGGAATTTTACAGGAAAGCATTGCAAAAAAATGTATGAAATCACTTGTTTTTTATTGGCTGTGATTCCATTTTAAAAGAACATCATACCATTTACCCACATCATGCAGGAAAAAGTAGCAGTCACGTAACAAATTAAACTCACATTCACAAAGTCTCTAAATCATCTTCTATCTGCTTGGAGAGTTCTGCATGCATCTGAAAGAAAGCTGGGGAGCATTTCTATTAGAAAATGCATGGCTAAGTTGAATTTGCTCTGTGTGTGAAAGAGAAAAAGAGATAACAAGCAATTTTTTAATGACATTACTGAAACATTTTACTAACTCAGTGCATGAAGAAACATTAATCTTGTTAACATATATCCAGAACAGATACAGACAGCTTTCAGATACATAAGACATTACGCTGAGGTCACAACAGCTAACTTCTAACAATGCTTATTCTAACAAGGTAAGCTTGCCAAAAGGAATGTCTTCAGCAGCATTGGTATGGTCTTTCTTTATAAAGGAGAGGGGCTGGGAGGGACCTAAGCCAACATATGATACTGAGAACATAGACAGAGGAACTCCAAAGTGATTAAGCACATGATCTTATATTTTGTGTTATTTACTTTAAACACAAGAGTAGCATTCATAATTAATATTGCAATCTGATTTCATATGGCTTTCTCTAAAGATAAATGTAATTTCACAAGGTCAATGGCAAACTAGATCATGTACCCTCCAAATGTGGAGGCCCGTTGACATTTGGGTTTTTTGTTTTTTTTTACTAACCAGTAAGGTCTTGGAGCTGTAAAGGAAAATGGCTGCAGTGTCTAGCCATCACCTTTTGTGTGTAAATAAAAACTAGTGAGAAAACCAAAAGACCTCATTTACCTGAGACTGAACAGACTAGTGAAGAAAATAAAACAATGATATGAAATGGAAAAGGGATATTCAGAATCCAAACAACAAACCATGCTTCTCTTTGTTCTCATTTAAATGCTCCAACACCTGCTTGAGTGCTGAGAAGGAAGTGTCTGACACAGTGCTTCTCCCATCCACACATGAGCCAAAGGTGCCTGTGTCCCATGCTGCCCCTTAAAAGTAGGAAAGGAAATGGATGGAGAGAAGGGAGGGGAGACTGCTTGCTCTCAAGTCTGTTCAGGCACTTTGAGGACAATGGAATGACTTGAGGATTGGTCCAGAACTCATGCAAGGTGCCAAAAGTTATGTGGGGCAAAACCAAGCAAAACATTTCCAACACCTGCAGTAGAACATCTCTCATGTTTCTTTATTGAAAGAAAGGAAAAGTACATGGGAACTACCAGCTCACACCTAGCTGAACTCTTTGCTGCCCAGGAAGGAAGGGCTGCTGTTGGTGTGGAGAGCTAAGGTACAGAGGTGTGGCTGGGCTGGGAAGCTCCCAAAATGAAAAAGACTGGACAAACATTATTTAATAAATCACCTTCCATTTCACTTCTGCTCTGTGATTCTGGCATGAGTTTTAACAAATTCAGCCCAGAGTACATATGGCCCTCTTTAGGGTTTAGACCCAGATGTTCACACAGATGTGCTCAGCTCCAAAAAATGCATAATTATAATGCTCTGAGGTCAGGGATAACAGTACCTGCTTTATGGAATCAGAGCACAGACCACACAAGATCCGAACTTAGTGGCACAGATGCTGCAGCACTGTTAGAAAGAAAATTACAAATATTCTTCCCTTCTCTGTCTTCTCCCTTTCTTCTGCTTTTCCTCATCACATGTGCACACACGTGAACATCAAGCTGACAGTGAGACTGTCAAAACAAACAAACAATTGGCAGTGCCATTCTGCAAGGAGGACATAAAGCAGAAAATTCTAATTCTCTATCAAGAACAGTATCTGGCTGGATGAGGAAGTGAATCTATCATGGAGGCCAGGGAAGGGTAAAAAAACAAGTGGTAGAGAAAGGCCAAAGCAAAGCAGAATGAGTTCATCCTCTTTGTTTGTTTGCAGAGTTCTCCAGCACAAGGCCAGGGGAAAATATGAATGAATGTACTCCTTTTAGCAGAGGCACATTTCTGCTGGTTCTACTTATGTATTAGAGGACACAGGCCACAAAGATTAGTCAGAGCATTTCAAAAGTATGGATGTCAGTATGCCAGTGTGATCTAAGCTAGAAGATTTTGCTGCCAATGACTGACTGAAGCAAGGAGCCAGCCTCTGCCTTTTAGCTTTCAGGGATGTTGGATTTAGTTCACTCTGTGGCAGAGCATCAAAACCAGCTGCTGCCTTTGTGACAGAAAGAGAGTTTTCAGTTCTTTGAGGTTTACTTAAATAGGCTCAAATTACTAGATACTGAATTTGCATGAGGTGAGTTGGACACTCACCATAGAAAGTGTAAAAATTTTTCACCACTGCAATGCTATACCTAATCACTGAGTCAGATAAAGAGTACTCTGAGTCATTAAAGTCTTAGCGGGTAGAGACAGTCATCTATCTTTGAGTGAAAGGGAGGTCAAAAAACACCAACATTATCTGATAGGGTGTCTTTCATCTTGTAAGCTCTTGGCAGCTAGCACTTGAATTAAAATGCCTTGTTTGTAGATCCAGTCTGACATAACTTGCATTTCTGTCAGCTGGTTCTGACTTGTAGATGAGTCAAACTTCCTCTGTCTCCAACTTCGATTTGGTAGAAACTTACAGCTGAAGTTATTTGTGAAGAAGCAAGAACTGGTATACCTGAATAAAAATTGGGTAAGGGGAACATAATATGTTTCTTCTCTTTCATAGTACTTTTTTCTCTCTGTTTTGAGAAAATGTGCTAAAAGGCATGAAGTTCACAAGCTGGCTGCCCTAACTGTGGTACAGATTTCTAATGGCATGAAGCTCTCACAACAGTTAGTACAGAGACCTAGCCAAATGAAAAGCTCCAGGATCAGCTCTTCAGATGACAAGATAGATAACTGATCATGAGGGGCTGTGTTCAAAAAAAAGTCAAAAAAGTTCAAAAAAAGTCTGTCTGTGTATGCGAGTCTGAGTACATTCTAGGAAGTCAATATCTCCAGTAGGCTTTGGCTTATCTTCTGCAGTTAGCACCTACAGTGCTTTATCCAGAAGCTTTATTGCCCTGGGAAAGGAAATAAAGATAATGGTGAAAGATATTTCCTCCCACCATACTAGCGTCCTACAAGGGATGCCACACACTGTTATAATATTAATTAGCTCCTGCACATCACTGGAGAAGTATCTTTACTTTATGCTTTTATAAAAGGTAGAGTCTGAAACCATATCTCACTGCTGGAGAAGCTGCGTGGGGCAGAAAAGTAAGTGACCTCCCAAAGGCAGTTCAGTAATTTACCATGATACAGCAGACATAAGCAGGATTTCTGGATCTCTGGGACCATGGCTAGCATTCAGGCCATCACATTCTCACACACACTTCAGGAAGGGTGAGGGAGGAGGACACAGTCACAACAATATGCTGGAAACTAAATGTCCATCCTGCGAGCAGCACTGGAAATCATACAGCTGAATATGTCACTGGGCACAAAGAGGAAGGTCAGGTAGTCAGAGAGGCTATGTAATTGGTCATTGGCCTAAGAGGAGATGTGGGGGGGTCCTCTACCAGAGCACCATGCACTCTCCTGTGCGTTCAGCTCTCTGTATGGCAAGTATCTGACCAAAATCTGCTCTTTCAAATTAAGTGTATGGCTAATTCCCAAAGTAACATGATTCTTGCTTAGATTCTGAGGCAATTAACTTCTACCAGTTTCTGAGGGCAGATGACTCACTTCTTCCACAGTTCTGAATGATGTCAGCTGTGTAAGGCATGCGTGATCTACCTTCCAAGTGATCTCTTATTTATGTCAGTGATGGAATTCAAATGCAAAAACTACTTCCATGGGAGGACTGAGACATTCCTTCCAAGGGCGGATATGCTCAACAGCAAATTGTTAGTGTGAGCCAATCAACAAGAATATTAATAATAATAATGATTAATAATTATTTTCAATAATAATGAAAGATAAAATTAAAGAAAATTTAAAAGGCCATTGTTCACGTTCAGTGAACACTCTTTCTTGCATTGGATGGAAATGCATGTGAGGCTGTTCCTTTTCTATGCTTAATGTACAATTGCCTTATTTAACATACATAGTACTATGGCTTATAATAAAATTTGTGTAATCTGCAGCTTTAAATTGTTACATCCATTCAGAGGCATCTACTGGATGTGATTATGTACAAAAAAGGAATGGATGAGTCTTGGGTGGAGGGAAGGAAAAGAGGCAGTCAAAAGGAAGGGGAAGCAAAGGGACTCCCAGTGAGCAGTAGAGGGAAGAGGTGGGGAGGGCTGCGTGGTGAATGGCAAGATTGTAAATCCCCATTGGGCAAAAGAGAAATCCTTTGCAGTACTGTTTATGCCCATCTACCAGACTGCAACTATTACTTCTTAAACATGTCCTGCAGGGGCCCTGGCAGGTATTTGATGACTGTGTCTAGAATGCTCTCTTCTTCCTCCTCCTCTTCATCCCCACAGCCAGGAGGGATTGCTTTCTTTGGGCGTGTGAGACTCCCTTCAGCATTAGCTTCCAGTGCAGCCTGGGCCTCTGCTTCCTTTTCTTCCTTCTTCTTTATCCCATACTGCAGGGGGCAAGATAATACATTGTCAGTCACTCACTGAGCAGGATGACTGATGAAGCCAGCCATCACACATGGTGTCTCAAACTCTGCAATATGAACATCACTGTTAATGTTCTCCTTTTGGTCTTTTACACAGACATCCAAATTATCAATCCCAGCAATTCCCCTGTAAGTACTGCGCAGTAGATAGACAGCTATCACAAGACAACATAGTCAGATGCTCAGATAACTCAGAAACAAGCACAGAGGAGAATTTGGCACTATACATCCATAGGCCTAGTAAAGATAATGCAAGCTCTTTGTCAATAAAGTTTTGGGCTCGTACTCTGCTGGTGTTGATCCTCATTTTTTCTGTTAGCAAGTCTGATGCTCAAGCATGTTGTCCACAATAATTTTAAAATTCCATCTGCAGCATTTTAAAGTAGGTTTACAGATGTGGCAAAACTTTAGGACAAATATTATTAAAAAACAAACAAACAAAAAACACAATCACGATACACAGGAATATGGCAGACAGACTGCAGTGGAAATGAGATAGTTCTAGGTAGTTCTAGTTCTCTTGGCATAAGTGGGACAGAAAAACCTCTTAGTGAAAATAAATCCTCATGAGAAACTCTGTATTTGCACAGTGAATTCTTCACATCTGTGTGTAAAGCTGACTCATATGGGCTGAAGAGAAACATCCTTAAGCCTACAAATAGAATGGATACCTGAAATTTGCTTCTCCCATCGAGAATGAAATGCACAGAACTAAGACTTTACATGAGTAACAAGAATCTCATTTTAAGTTTTTATATTCAAGATCCCAGATTTAACAGAGGAGTAAAAATATGCTTGAGTGAATCAGTCTAAAGAGAGTGCTGTAGTATCTCAACTCCTACATTGACCAGGACATCCTTTCTGACTGTTAGTTTGAAGACATGTCCAAGAAAAATTATTTCTGCATGACCAATCCTCATCACTCCTCAGCTTTCATACATTTCAGTGATTCTTATGTTTTGCTGCTATTTTCATGTGTTTACTTCAGCTACATTAGGGAGGCACTTGACGGAAGAAGGCATTTGGGTAACAGATACCAGCTTCAAAATTATTGTTCTGTAAAAGCCACTCCTTTATATATGCTTAAATTTTAATTAAAGTACTAAACTGAATTAAGATTGCTCTGTGTATTTTAGAACTATAACATAACTAACCTGAACTCATGCAAAAGTCAGAAAAATACTTTGCATTAATAAGCTTAAAGCTTAAAAAGAACTTTGAAAAGAAAATCAGATATTATTCAAAAACATCAAAGAATCACGTTAGTACAAAGTACTCAATATTTTCCATTATAAGTAGCATGATACTGTTGAATAGACATGAAGTAGATGCTCTTTTAAATGATTTAATCTTTTAACTTTTTCCATTATGAATAGACTAAATTGTTTACCAGTAAAGCAAAAAATGTATTTGTCATGATGTCATGATTTTCTGATTTCAAAGGGCTCTTGGGTTTGACAAGGAACTCCTAGACATTTCTCAGCAAAGGCAATATTTTTGCTTCCTTTCTCCATCATTATTAAGATGTAGGTTGACAGCCTGCAAGGTTGAAATCAGTAATTTCCGAAACCCCTAGTTCTCTAAATCAATTCTTCCAAGCCAAAATGTTTATTACGGACATTTATCTTCTTATTTTTGTACCTAGTGAATGCTAGTGACACCAGATTTCATGAGATTCAAGACAGATGATGTTTCCATTAACATCTGAGGCAAAAGAAGAATTTGATCAACTTGTAGTTACAGAGCTGAACATCACAACGAATATCTAATATAGGACCAAAAACCAATGCAGAGGAATGCTAGGTTGTGGGCAGTCTGTATGGTTGGCTAATACCCACTCTTCCTCTGAAGACACAGTTAGATGTCTCTAGGTGATTCCCAGCATAATTTACATACAGGTTTTACCTACCTTTGCCTGCTAGAGAAGAGCAGCAGTGGAGACAAATCATATTTGCACACAGGTTCCCTGCATGCTTTCAAATCCTCCATCTCAACACACCTGTCAGCTCACGGTTGATTGATCCCTTAGCTCACAAACTTGTTGAACAAACACTCAGACCACAGGAAACTGTGGAGCAAATACAACAACTCAAGTGATGCTGTGTGCTAGGACAGAGGGAAGATCAAAGACCATATGGAGGAATTAGCACTGTAGTTGTCAGCCTGTGCTGACATGTTTCCTTAGGAAGTCTCTACTGATTGTCCACAGAGAACTGCACAGAGCTAGACATACCTTAGCTCTTACAGGATATGGCAAGCCTTAGGCAGCTGCAGACTGGGGCAATAAATGGCCTGGAAAGAGATTTTTCACTGTAAAAGGGACATTAAAAACAGATTTGATCATTCCAGGTTACTGGCACAAATGCCAAGTACAGAAATTCCTTTTTCCTGCTCCTGCCTGTACCGATGATGCAACATACAGAAACAAGCCATTTCATCCTAGTACTTATGCAACATCAACATACAAATTTATTTTGAACAAAAATATTCTTCTCTTGGAGAAACATGACATTGCATCAAGAGTGATTTTTCTAAGAAAGAATCTATTCTGAGTATTTAGTGTTATAATTTAAACCTGGTGCCATTTTGTAATGCTCTACATTAAACAAAATGCAATGCTGTGATGATCCATAGATGAATAGTGTGGCATTTTTCAGGTATAAAATCGTTTCAGTGGAAATCAAATTATAGAAAGGGAATTTTTCATATGAGCAAAACTATTAAAAGAACAAAATTATTAGCCAGACTTGAAACCCTATGACTAGAGAAGACACTGTGAGGGCAACTTGCCCACCCTTCCTCCTCAAGGGTTAACTTGACCTGAACCAGTGTTTTGCATAGACACCTCAGCTGCTGAAGATCTCCTACCTGCTCTAAAACTTAGAAACTCTTTACTTATAAAATAGTTCTCCTCTTATGTGATCTGATTCTTTCTAGAATGCATTTTAAAAGGTAAAAAATCTGGAAAACTGAAAATATGCAGTTGTTGTAAAAATACTTATCTTTCATCTTTCCTTTTTTCCTTCATTTATTATGCATGCTAAGTTATTTCTATGCTTCCATTACAAAGACAACACCATGCCCATTCAGATCTTCCCATCTTTAACTAGCTCATGGAAACTTCCAGGAGTATATGTAGGACTGAAACAAATTCGGAGCAAAAGGTAGGGCTTACCATTGACCTTTAGTTCTACAGCTGCTGAAGTCCTACCTACATAAAACTAGTTTGTGTGTATTTAATATACATAAGCCTAAAGTCTTTCTACATGATTTCTTTGGTCTGTGAGTGAACAGGCTGCTAAGCCTGGATTTAAGCTTCAGGTGATGATGAGGCAGTTTTCAGTCAGGGGCTTAGGAAAGTTATCTGCCATTGTGATGGACTGTGGTCCAGTTTTGCCTTGATGCTTCAGTATTGTTTACAGACCTTCCTATGGTGAGAGCTGTTGTATGTTTACATGTTTATATGGAAAAGGAAACAGCATATTTTTCTTTCCCTAAACCTATTTCCCTCAAGCCCTTGAGCTGTTAGAGAATGAGAAAAGGGTTTTCATACAGGAGATGAAACCCAGAGCCCTGAGTGCTGTGCTCTAAGTACACAGAGCCTGCTTTGATGTAGATCTGGGCCAGCAATATACACTGGCTCTTCTTTCACCACAAATTAGGGATATCTTTATCTCATTTACATGTGAATTTCTGCTCTTTGGTTGGTTGGTTGGTTGGTTTTGCTGGTCTACCTGTCTTTCTCATCACTTTGTTTATCCCTGGCTTGATGTCCAAGGAGTTGCTATGGAGAAGAGGAGAGGATTACTTTTCCAGACAACTCCTGGGGAAGCCTTTTAATACATTTGAAAGGAGGAGTCTATATTTCCTCTCTTTGAGAAGCAAAACTCTATGGGAAAGAAGGGGTATAGGTATCACATATCAAGACTTTTTCAGAATTCTCAGCAGAAAATGTTTTCTTTTTCTCTGTGTTTGCAAATACGCTACCTTGCTTCCTCTTGTGTATGCAGCATCCATATTAAAACAATGCCTTACTGCGTAATGTTCAGCCTTGGTGAGGGGTTGAGGTAAAGTTTCAGGAGTGGAGGTAATTAAATTACTTCTGAATAGCAAAACCTTCCATCCTGTAATCAGAGAAGAAATCTCCAGAATAGGCAGAGTGTATGTGACTCATGAAGAACAGTATGGGATAAGAGGCTCCGAAATATTGATTATAGTCAAACCTGGAGGTTTGACTGAAGTCGCCACACTGGCTCATGACCACGGGACCCAAGATAAGCAGTGTATATATTGTACACCTAAGCCTGTTAGGTCCTTTGTAAAATCTCTCCTCCAGAACCTGACTTGTGGCTTCCATTATGAAAATCTGGGTCAATTCTTTTTCTTCAAAGCAGCTGATACAAGATAAGAAGAAAGAGAAGTTACCTATTCCACACTAACAATTGCAGCTTAATTGCTTATAGGTCACAGCAAAAATTTAATTTTGCTCTATCATCACTAGGATGGCATCAAGCTGCAGAAGGTTCCTATCAAAGTGGGATATGGTTTCTTCTGTTTCCAGTGCCAGAATGTAGTTTTTTACAAGAAAAACTTTCTAGAAGCTGATTTCTGTCAGTGACCGTAGAAATGCACAAATACAGTCTCTTGTACATGTTAAGAAAAAATTATGGTACAGTTAGATATCTGACATTATAAATAAAACCACAGGACATATCTGAATTTATATGCGCACTTTGTAAGACCAGAACATGGAGTACAAGCTGCTACTCCTCCTTCCTGCCTCCTGCAATTTTTTTGCTTTGCCAAATGAAAGCCTACCTTTTAGTAAAAGCCTAGTAAAATTAATTCCCCAGGCTGCTGCAGTAATTTAGATTTCTTATTTTCTGAATATTTTCTATAGCCACTCTTTACTATATGTGAAAAGACTCTACCCTTCCCCTGCTACTCTGCCCTATTGAGACCACATCTGTAATATTGTGTCCAGTTCAGGGCTCCCTAGTTCAAGAAGGACAGATACATACTACGAAGAGTCCAACAGAGGGCTACAAGGATGATCAGGAGACTGGAACAACTGTCTTATAAGGAAACCTTATGAGAGACCTGGGGCTGTTCATTATGAAGAAGACTGAGAGGGCATCTTAATGTTTAGAAATATCTGAAGGGTGGGGTGTCAAGAAGAAGGGGCTAGTCTCTTTTCAGTGGTGCCCTGTGCTAGGATAAAGAGGCATTGGACATAAACTGGGACACAGGAAATTCCACCTCAACATGAGGAAAAACTTTTTTACTATAAGGGTAACAGATTACTGGAACAGGCTGTCCAAAGGGGTTATGGAGTCTCTTTCTCTAGAGACGTTCAGGACCCATCTGGACACAACTCTGTGTCACCTGCTCTAGGTGAGATGGACTTGATGGTCCCTTCCAACCCCTACCATTCTATGATTCTATGACTCTGTGAAATGCACCAGTGGGTGAGGAGTGGCTCACTGCAGAATGAGTCAGCTTTCCCTTAGAGTGAAAAGCATGGTGAAGATGCAGATAACTGCCAAAAGAAACATTTTTTGTCTTCTCCAGGGGATGAAAGAAATCTGTGATTGCTAATGAGGCTTATAAATTATTATCACCCTGCATTGCTAGGTCTGTGCTTGCTAGGGTTCATTGTTTCATTGTCGTATTGGTCATGAGCACTTTGGCAGACTGCAGGTTGAAGCTGAAATTCAAAGGTTGAAACCTAAATGGCTGATTCATTTCAAGTTTAGCTCTCAACTAACTAATAAACTACATGAGCTCTCTGAATCTGATTGCTTTGCAAATCACGGGGAGGCCCCTAAAGATTTTAAAAAAAAAAACAACAGTTTCTGAGAGCCAGTTTTGTTTCTAGCATGTTGCATTAATTTCTCTGTGTACATGTCAGTGCTTGCTATTATGACTTTTATGTTGTCCTTGGCATTTGTAGTACACTCAAAGCTCTTTAATATGTAGGAATGTATTACCAGCAAAGAAAAATGGGAGGTAAGAAAGCTCACTATAGAAGATCAAGACAGAATTTAGAAAATATTCTACAAGTGATATTGTACATGATTGAAAGTATGCTTCAGCTACATTTGTTTCTTACTGTAGTTCAGCTCTATGAAGGACAGTTGTATCCAACTGTTCTCTTCTTTTAGTTAGAGCCAATCTGAGAGAAATGAAAAAAATTAAATTCTATTTAAACAAGACAACAGTTCACAAACATAGCTAAACTGTTACAGAAGCAAAAAAACCCCTAAAAAACCCAAACCAAGACAAAGCCTAGAAAAATACCACCACCACCCAAATCATTAAATATAAGAAGAGAGCCAACAGCCCCAGATATAAAAGGACCACTTATATCCCTACTGCTGAGAATCCTGGGTTCTAACCTGGAAGGAAAAGAAACCTCTAGCCTGACATTTAGGTACGCATCTGCATTTTCCCTAGCTTTCTGTATGATCTGTATTGGGAGAAATTAATTTCTTCTTGGTAGACAGAGAGCTTAAGTAAGATTTATTCTTGCAAAAGGGTTACAGTGAGAGAGTCTGCTCTGAAACACAGTCTTTGCTTACAATGATGACATGCTGGAATATTACAAGTTGCTTCCATGCCATTCTCATAAGATTATTCTGTCCTCAGTAACTCCCCTAGATTGATAGGATGAGGTTGATAGGACATTCAGCTCTCTCCAAGTTTCCACTAAGAATTTTTTTTCCTTCAGTAATCTACACTAATGTTTTCAATGCCGACTTTGCCAACAGCACAAGACAATGTAACACTGTAATAGTAAGAGATCAGGGAAGATTAGTTAGGTGATTATCTTCAGTCCTTGCTGGGAAACTATTTAATTTTTGTCTTCAACTCCTTGGGGATTCCTCTGTGTGGAATAAATCCTGCCATACCCCATTGTGGCTAGGATTTAATTAGCACACCCACCCTGGCAGTACATCTGTGAAGACCAAGGCCACAAGCTCAGATCCAAGACTCACTAAAATCAAAGGCAGTTAATCAATTAGTTTGAATTTTTTGACATACACTTGCCTCTGAAGTACAAGAAGTACTTCTGAATCCCATTAGCCAATGACAGGGAGAACTCTGGCATCAATAGGTTCTAAAAATGGGAAGAACACTTTAGACACAGAAAAAGGGCAGGTAAGAAAGGATGAGTGTTTATTCACATGCTCTAGCCTTTCACAGCATCATGAAAAATGAATTATCTTCTCTAGCCCTTTTTGATCTGTCACACTAGCCTCTCCCTTTTGTAATTCAAGATAGCTTTCTTGCTCTCCAGGAGGCTGTGGAAGTCTTGTCTGTAGAGAATGAAAGTTGATAAGGGAGAAAATCTGGTGCATCTTAATAGTCCAGCTGAATAGCACTAATGGTGTTACAGGGCAAGAGGGACCCACTCAGGCTCTGAAGCTTCAGTATTGTTCAGTATTCTCATCTTTTCTGTTAATTGGTCAGAGACCAGATGTTAAGCACTGCAGGGATAGGTGAGCCAGGGCAGAAGCTCACAATCCACATCAGGTTAAGATCTGTATAGCTAACCTTGTATAGAAGAGCTTGCTGACTCTACAGTACCTTTCTGGTAGGCAAGTCTTTGCTTTATGGCAAAGGAGTTTCACCTCACTCCTACCAGCTTCTATTTTGTAAAGTAAGAAGAGGAGCCTTTTCAAGAAATAAAACTTACTATAATAATTTTCAAATGTTCTTGAGATTTTGGTTTTGACCTGAAGGTTTGGTTGCCCTCTCCATATATGCAGGACCTCACAGCAATTCAGAGAGGAGAGAACAGCTGAAATGTTAACCTGTTGTTGGGTAGAGATATTCATACTCCAGATAGTGAGTCAGGACAAGAGTCACAAACCCATTTTCTTTCTCTCTCTTGGTACGATTGAGTACTTTTTTCTGACGCAGCAATGAATGGGGCCTTTTTGCAATGGCTTGTTGGCTTTTTGTTGTGTCCATTTCAAAAAGCAGTAGCTCTATGTACTCCCTCATGGGATAAGTGATGTCCAGCCATGTTCACATTATCCTACTCAAGCTAGGCAAATGAAGGCTGTCTCTTTTTTATATTGTCTGAGAATTTCTCCATCTTTAATGAGTTTTCCAGTACTCTTTGGGGGGTAAGGGTTAAGAAAGACTTTATAGTCACACAAAAATAGAGCAGTGAATTATGTGAAGTGCTAGTGAATGCTGGAAGTAAACACATCAGTAATTGAGCCTGCAAATGCATGTGACCATGCACATCACAAGCACGCTGATCATGCTGTTCCATGCCCCTGACCAATTTTCAGTATCTTTCCTTTTTTTTCCATTCATAAAACATCTGTGCATGCTTAACGGATGTAATGCTATCACTTCAGAAATTTCCATCTCTTTAATTTATTTATTTATTTATTAATGAATAGCCATTCTTCAAATGTAATAAGAGTAATTAAAAAGAACCACTAATACATCTCACTGAAACAGACACAGGCTTTTTGGATAAGCTGGGATATTTTGCTTTTTTTTTTTTTCTGGAGGGGATGGGGGCAAAGCCTCAGCATATTTGGGTAATGGCTCTAGTTATACAAATTACTGCTAAAATGTGGAATCTTTTCATGTAACAGGTTCAGCTGAGAAGCCCGGAGAAAACCCCTTTCGTATCTCAGTGTCTGCTGACACTAAACAAATCTTGTGTTAGTGGAAGTGTCTCTTTTACTACTAGTAAAGTACTTGAAAAATAACTAGCATGTAAATACAGAAGAAGCTAGCACAAATGCAGTGAGGAAAACTCTGATATTGGACTAACAAAAGTAAGGGCTATTTTTGCCTCAAGAATCACTTGAAGGAAGGGGCTTGCTATGTGCAGAACAACATAGAGAAGCCAGCGAACAACTCAACTCAGCCTGCAGCCAAGCAATAACAGGCAGGACAAGCAATAAGGACAAGTAGCAATGATGCTCTGCATCTGAGCTGGCTCAGTTGCAGGAGTGAAAGGGTATGTTGTCCTTATTAAGGATATGTTAAAGGGGATGTTAAAGGGGATGTTGCCCACTGGTGAGTTACTCTGTCACCACATCAGCAGATCAAATTGGCATATTGCTCTTTCAGATCTTACTTAGCAGATGCTGAAGTGTGTATTCAAATTCTGGCACTTGTTGCTCTTTAACTGGTGTGTTTTGAGGGTGAATATCTGCCATTTGTGGGATTTCTGCCTAAGAGGCCTGTCACTTTCCCAGTGTAGCAGTTTCCTCAGTCCTGATTCTGTCTCTTGTCTGATTTGTTTCTCCCCCCAGAAGGAAGCCCGTCTCTCCCACAGGTGTGTCAGGAGAAAAAAGAGAGACACAGTCTGATTCTCTGAAGACAGGACAACTCACTGACAGTACAATCATAGTTGGCTCTAAAACTATGCTTGCTCTCTAGATTACCCATCAATATTTCATCACACATCTGTGCTGATTCTCAGCGCAGTACAGCAAGCCTAAGGACACTGGTGTTTTTCAGAAACACCAAGTTATGTTACTTGTCTCACTGTTCAGGATTGTGTTTGGAAAATGAGTGTTAACTTCACCAGCCTTTATCATGTGGGGCTCCCAGGAGAAGAAGGTACCAGATTTGCTGAAGGAGGGAAACCAGTGCTGCAAGCAATGAAGCACAAAGGAAGCAGGGAGCTGCTTTGTGTCAATGAATGTAATTAGAAGACATCAACAACCTTTTTCCCACTTCCCCCTGTATCTTTTCCTGATGGGATATCATCTGGAATGTACACGCAAAATGAAAACCAAAATTCCAGACTTTAGGGCGCTCTCTGTACCATGCTTTAGAAACACAGGGCATTTCTACAGCACAAAGTACAAAGCCTGGGAAGCCACACTCTACAGGGTTTACATGTCCAGGTGCTGGGAGCAGGACCCTAGAGGTCTGGCCTCTGTGAGAAGAGGCCATTGGTGCCCCATGCTGGACACAGCCAGTTCCAGCTCCAGAGAGGGACACAGACTGCAAACTGGTGGTTGGTTTAAAGGAACTAAGCCCATTATTTAGCAAGGTCTTCTCCCATTTAGGGCACTCCTCCCCACAAAGGCTTTGTAATGAATTTGGTAATAGAAGAAGAAGTTCCCCATAAACACCTTGCTCAGTTTGATACTAGGAGGCAAGCAGCTGTTTTGAGCTTTTACGATCACTGGGGAGAGTAATACATCCTGTCCCTGGCCAGGCACCTGAGACATCATCCATTAAAGTTTGCATTTCGCTGTGTTGAGTCCTGAGGAAGAATTAACCACCAGCTCAGGCAGAGATAATTAACAGTTTGATAGCTAAAGCTTGATAAGGCAAACCTGCTTTATGAACCTGGTTATTCCTAAAATGAAAGCAAAATATTCCCAAGGCTCCCTCCTCATCTGAATTAATTTCCCTCACTCTGAACTCTTCAGGCGCCTATTGTGAAGTTCTTTTTTTAATTTTTTTTAAATTTTTTTTTAATAGATATTTAATTTCTCATTCTGACAGATCCACTAGAATTAGAAAGCAGGAAGGCTCCTCTTCCTTTCCATCCCACTCTCTCAAACTTCCTTCCCTTAGTTATAATCAATTCCTTCTGCAGAAATGGAAACAGATAGGGAATATATTTGGGTTCTGCTAATGAAATCTGTCAATAGCTGTGAGATTCACCATAGCATGTCGCAACTAGTTCCAATGTATATTATGTGACAAACTATCATTTCACAGATAAGAGCTAGCACAAAGAAAAAGAGTCCTCTAAAACGAAGGCCAAAGTACCTTCATTTAGTGTTGATAGAATATACTTCTTGGCTTACTCACACATGGATTCAGTTTAGATTAGTTTCAGAATTGCCCTCCAGCAATTCTCTTCTCCTTACACAAGACTTTTTATTGCATGCCAGATCTTAGCTCTTTCTAAATGTGAGTCCTATTCTTTTGAAGACTCAACAATCAGCTTCACTAGGTCCTCTTTGGGAAAAGGAAGATATGTGCCCCCAGACTATTATCAAAGACCCTCTACTGAGATAATGCCTTTCCAGTCAGGATGATAATACTTCCTACCTGCCCCTCAATTGAGAGATCATGCGCAAAATGATCATTTCAGCTGGGGAATGTGCAGCAAGTAGAGATGAGCTCTTGAGATGTGAAGCCTGATACCTGACTTCACAGTAAGTAAATTGTTCCCCTGGTCCCCTCAGTGACCTGTGGACCTTTTTCAGTGATTCTGTTAAGCTGGACTGTTCCTGCAGGGAGAAGTTCAGGGGAGATGCTTTGGCTGTTTTTCGCTGCACCTCCTGAGCCACAGTTCAGCAGGGACATCTCCCAGCAGCTCTTTTCTTTGAGTAGCTGTCTGACACCACTCCTGTCCTGCAATATGAGGCTCTCCCAGAGTGACTCCTTTGAAGGGAGCTAAGTGGGTCATAATCTTTGAACAGCTGCACGGTACATAAATCTCATCAACAGGTCAGAGTTCTGAAGAACATTTTCAGGTTTTGAAGAGAATTAGGATTCTGCTACAAGAATGAGGTTTTTTCAGATATCACTTTATGAAAGCCTGAAAAAATTGTGTCAGTAGCAGTGTGTTGGCACAGTCTGTGAGACTGGACACTGCATGTTGCCTCACATCAGGTATGGAGATGCAGCTGGTAGGGGAAGAAGACTAGAAGGATCCTTGGGCAGAGCATGTGGAGGTCCATAGCCTGTCAGTTGCAGAAGGATAGAGCACAATGCTGTGTAAATATCTCATCCCCATAGTACCTCTCTGATACTTAGTATCTAGAATATTATAGTGACTTTGTCCTTCACAGCCCTGGCATTCCTCTAGCAACAGCTTTGTTCATTGCAGAAGATTAAAACCATAACAAAATCTTCTACTAGGCTTTGATCAAAATAGTTCTGCTGTGGTGTGAACAACAGGCCCTCATCAGGATCTTTTCTTTTGGCCTTTCATTATGATGACACAAGGCCCAGACATATCATTTAAGGTAAGGATGAATTTTGAAATAGAAAATCCCTAAAGAAACCCTTAAGAGATTTTGGGCAGAGCTTCCAATGAGGATGATGAAAAATGCTAGACCTAATCCTAGACTAAGAAGGTGCTATGTTTAGCACCAAATGGAGAGGAGAGAAGAACAGAGGAGAGGAGAAAGACATAGTCACTAGTACTAACAGTCCAGACTTGCTCTCTGCTTTTTGTACAGCAGAGATGAGTCACAGTCTGAACTTATACAGGAAAGAAAATATTAAAACTACTTTGGCCTTCTTGACTCATGGTTAGCCTGTCGTTCACCAGGAGAAGTCCTTCTACGCAGAGCCGTTTTGCAGCAGATCAACCCCTAACCTGTACTGGTGCACTAGAATTATTCTTCCCTAGGTGCAGGACCCTACATCGCTTTTGCTGAACTTCACTGAGTTCCTCTCCAACCACCTGTACAGACTGTCCAGGTCACGATGAATGGCAGCACAGCCTTCTGATATAAAAGCCACTCCTCCCCATTGTATATCATCATCAAACTTGCTGAGAGTACAGTCTATTCTTTTATCCAAGTCACCGATGAATATGTTGATCAGGACTGGGTTCAGTACTGACCCCGGGGAAACATCACTGGCAAAAGGCCTCCAACTGGATTCTGCACTAGTGATCACAGCCCTCTGAGATCTGCCATTCAGACAGTTCTCAATCCACCTCATTGTCCACTCATCTAACCCACACCTCCTAAGCTTCCCTGTGAGGATGCTACAGGAAACAGTGCCAAAAGCTTTTCTGAAGTAGAGGTAGGCAACATCCACTGCTCTCCCCTCATCTACCCAGCCAATAGTAGAAGACTATCAGACTGGTCAAGTATGATTTCCCCTTGGTGAGTCGAGGCTGACTACCTCTGATAACCTTCTCAATCACATGCTTAGGGATGTCATCAAGAATTCCATCACCTTTTCAGGGATGGAGATGAGGCTCACTTGCCTCTAGGTTTCTGGGTCCTCCATCTTGCCCTTTTTGAAGACTAAAGTGAAGCTGGCTTTTGTACAGTCCTCAGGCACCTCTGTTGTTCTTCATGACTTTTCAAAGATGAGAGTCACTTAGCAATAACATTTGTCAGGTCCCTCAGCACTCTTGGGTGCATAC
The DNA here is from genome assembly GCA_038090715.1 of Florisuga fusca. Lineage (NCBI taxonomy): Eukaryota > Metazoa > Chordata > Aves > Apodiformes > Trochilidae > Florisuga > Florisuga fusca. Next base: position 10,219,439 of record JAAWXA010000012.1, read on the forward strand.
CATCAGGGCCCATGGATCTGTGGGTGTTCAGTTTGCTTAAGTGATCTCTAATCCCATCATCCTCAACCAAGGAAAAGTCTTCCTTTCTCCATACTTCCTATTCTGCCTCCAGGATCTTGTATTTCTGAAGGCTGGCCTTAAGAGTAAAGACAGAAGCAAAGAAGGCATTCAGTAATTCTATCTTCTCTGTATCCCCCATCACCAGGACACCCACCTCATTCAGCAGTGGGACCTCATTTTCCTTAGTCTTCTTTTTCCTACTGATGCACTTGATGAAGCCTTCTTGTTGTTCTTGCCAGATTTAATTCCATCTGGGCCTTAGCCTTCCTCATTGCATCCCTGCATATCCTGACAACATTTCTATATTCAACCCAAGAGGCCAGTCCTTTCTTCCACCTTCTGTAAACTTCATTCTTCCATCTGAATTTTTCCAGCAGCTTCCTACTCATCCATTAAGGCTTCATGCCACATTTGCTTGATTTCTTACTCATGGGTATACTTCTGTCTTGAGATTGGAGGGAGTGGTGCTTGAATAATGACCAGCTACCTTGGACCCCCTTACCCATGGGAGGCCTAACCCATGGGATTACTCCAGGTAGGTCTTTGAAGGGGAAAAAGTTAGCTCTCCTAAAGTCCAGGGCTTCAATACTACTTGCTGTGCTGCTTCTTCCATGCATGATCCTGAACTCCACTACCTTGTGTCTTGTTTGGCTTCCATGTCTCTAGGAAAAACTGAAATGTGCTTTGAATCCTTTTCCAGTGAAAGCATGTCATGACTACCTGTAATTTACTATTGGCAAACAAAAGGTCAGAAACATTTCAGCTCCTCATTGTTTTAGAACATAATATTTAGAGAATAATAATAATAATTTTTTAAAATGTTGAAACTTAATGAAATACATACCAGAAAAAAACTGAAATCATATCCTGAGGGCAATATACTTCTGCTGTTTTTTTGCTGAGTCTCACCATCTTGATACTGAAGAACATCCTCCTTCTAAATCTCTTCAGTTTAAAACCATTTCCTCTTGTCTGGTTGCTGGATGCTGTTGTGAAAAGTCCCCCTCCAGCCTTCCTGTAGGTTCCCTTCAGGTATTGGAAGGCAGCTCTAAGGTCCCCCTGGAGTCTTCTCTTCTTCAGGCTCAACAATTCCAGCTCCTTCAGCCTCTCCTTGTAGCAGAGGTGCTACAGCCCCTGGATTATCTTTGTGGATCTCCTCTGGACTCATTCCAACAGATCTATGTCATGACGGTGGGGACAGCAGAGGTGGATGCAATAGGCAAAGTGGGGCCTCACAAATGCAGAGTAGAGGAGCAGAATCAGCTCTCTTGATCTGCTGGCCATGGTCCTCTTAATGCATCCTAGGATAACAGTTGGTTGCCTGAACCACATGAGTGCACTGCTGGCTCATGTTGAGCTTCTCATCAATCAACACCCTCCAAATACTTCTCTTGAGGGCTACTCTGTACCCACTCTGTACCTAGCTTGTAATCATAAAATGAAGATGTACTACTTGAAAACAAGTGCCAAACACAGACTGAATAGTTCTGTTTTACCAAAATAAAGTCATCACACTTACACTGCCCTTTTAACTCATTCTCAACAATAAGTCCTTGTTTGAAGAGTTATTCAATATTTTTAAAAAAATATTGAATAAAAAATAAAAAATATTTCCTGAGATAGGGCATCAGGCCATAAACATTTGATTCTTTTGTTTAGATGAAATCTCATTCAAATTAATGTATTTTCTTCAACGCTTTCAAGTGTTTTCAGCAACATTTTTTTCCCTGACAACTGGTTGATGGTTCTTTCTGAGCTACTCACAGCACAGATTCTTATCCCTTAATGGTGATTTGGCTTCCTGTCTGCAATGCTCCAGTGAACAGATCAGAAATATATTTTAGGTAGCTACCATAAATTTGTCTAAATTTCATCCTGTCACTGCATATTTCTCTAGGAGAGGGGAAGAATTTGGTTCAGGGAGGTTGCGAGCTTTTAGAACTCTCTCTGTCCTTACTCCTGCCAGGGAAGGGGAAAGAAAGCAACCTGTAATCCATTCACATTTCAGATAATTTGGTGCTTAATTTCTGGCAGCATCAATAGTTTAGGGGTAGCTACATGAAATGGAGTCACCAGCAAGCAGGGCTATGCTCCTATGCTCCTATGCTCCTACCCTAACATCACCCAAAACACAATTTGGTATTTCATGGTCTGAAGCACAGCTATACGACTCCTTAATTCTCAGGACTGTAAGGCTGAGAAGTATCACCAAAGCCTCTCTTGTGTGTAAACTCTGCCAATAGCATTCCACTCCTGCACCTGTCAGAATCAGCAGCTGATGTAGGACACAAGCCTGCTGCCCAGAAAGGTGCTGAGGACTCGGAGTGACCATCAGTTGGGCAACTGGCCTTGGGAACATGTAGCAGAGCTCTACCATCACATAATTTGCACACACAATTAAGTTCCTCCTTTGTGGAAGAAAAAAGGCATTTGCCTTTAAATGTTGCCTTGACTTTTGCATTTTGCTCCCTTAACTTGCATAAGTTAATGACATAAGTTACCCAATATTTAAGTTACGACTTCAAAAGTCAAGGGCAGAGAAAATGCTGTCATATATAGTGAATGTTTCTAAACATGTAAGAAGATATTACATAGGATATCAGGTTCTGACATTGTCTTGCCAGTTGGCCTTCAGTGATACTGTTTCAAGGAAGAAAAACCACCTACAGGTACTGTGAAAAGCAGTCATAGAGCAGAGAGGCTGATATATTGGGTAAGAAAAACCATAAATAACCATCCCTTACACACACACACAAACAAAACAAGTTTAACTGTCCACACAGAAAGCATTCCTCCTTGTCAGTATGTGCAATATCCATGACAAAGCAACCCTTAATTTTCCCCAAGAATACTTTCATTGGTTCAGAACAAAGAATAAGAGCACACCACCTCTTATAAAGGCAAAGAAAAGGAAAATCAGCTTTTGGTGGAAAAGATGAAAAATGTTGTGATCAGCATAACAGTATCACTGCTCTTGTATTAATCTGTAAATTTGCATTTACACAAGTTAAATGCTATAGGGCATTTCTCTGCAGTTTAAGAGCTACAAACAAAATTGTCAGTTACTTTAATTTGTAGTTAATATATTTGGTGCTTTTTTAAGAGGAAAAAAATATCCATGCATGCATTATCTTGCTTAAGCTTATAATCAGCATCCTGCTGTGACTTTGAATTAATTGCTTTTTTTTTTTTTTTGGTTTCTCTCGAGTTGGGAGGCAGAGTGTAGTGTGGAATCCAAATTCATTAAGGGACATAGACTAAAAAGAAGCTTGTACTTGTTGTGATTGTGATCTGTGATGGGCTTCATGGTCCTTAACAGAACAGTATAGCCCAAGCTATAGGAAGCATGACAAATTTGAGTCTACTGTCATCATTAGGATAGTAATCTATAGCTCAATCATTAGCAACACTTCTCTACCACAGGGTATTTTTCTCTTAGCCATGGTATCATCTCCCTAAAATGTTCTGCCTCCCAGGTAAAGGCAACTGTCACAGTAAGAACCTGCAGTATCATAAACCAATTTTTCAGACAGGATAAAGGAAATCACTCACCTGTCATACACTTGTCCCACACCCCACCCCCTCTTTGCATCTGCTTTTCCTTTCACTTTGGCACATCTGTCCAGGTGTATTCACAGAACAGGGATAATAACTCTTACACCAAGTGTATGCTACCCTTCCCGTGTGGGACTGCGTACACCAAGTGAACTGTCTTATACTCCTAACTCAGACAATTTCTGGAAACAGAAGCCAGGCTGCTTCTTGAGACAGAGACCTTCTTCTCCAGGATGCACTGGAGGTTACTTTATCCCTGTTCTTGTGTTTGCTTCACCTTTCACCCTGTCACAAAAGCACTGTCCAAACGGTTGTTTTAGAGAGCATGAGGCTTCTTGCTAAGATGGTATTTACTGTGTTTTGAGGATTATAAAGCTACTAAAGCTCCTGATTTTTCCCAAGCATTACCCATAACTGCTGATAGTTACCCATAGCTACCCAAAGACAATGTTCTTGCCTTTGAGTTCTATTTCTGTAAATCAGGAAACACTGATGTTTTAGCCACTGTGATCAGGACTATATTGCATGCAGAACTGGAGGGGTTTTGGCAGGCTGCATTTAAGAGCATGTCCACTAGAAACAACATACTTTACTTAATCTAATCAGACATTTGAAGACAGTGTTGTGTTTTTTTAATCAAACTCATGAAAAATAAGTCCTTTTGTTAGCTCTGCACTAACATACACATTAGTCTGTTTCCACAGATACCCCATTGTGCAGCTTTGAGAGAGACTGTACTGTGAAGCTATTAAGTGTGCCCTTGATTACATTAGAGCCAGGGAGACCTGGCATCTCATAGCAAGATCCAGGTGCTTTAGTAACTATTACTCCACTTAGCCAACACTTCAGAGCTTTCAGGTTTGAGTTTCATTAGAGGAACTGTGAGATTTTTACTACCTTTTAAGAAACTGTTTTACTTCACAATCAGGAAGCTCTGATTAGAGTAGACTGGGGAAACATGAATTGTGCAATGCTGTTGCAAGGTAGCTGCACTAGGAACAGCTGCAGTGTTGTTCTGCAGGATTCTTACCAAACTCCCTTAAAACCATGCTTACCTAGTGTTGAAGCTTTGAACCTTTTATTTCAGGTTTCTTTGTCAGAATCGTGTGCAAACTTATATTCGCACAACACTACAGGGCTTACCATGTTGTTTCTGAGTCATCAATGAACAGATGTCAAGAAATTCTTCTGAAAAGCAGAGTTATATTCAGCTATAAAAGCAGGATATAGGAAGGACTTTGATACTGTTTGGTGCTATCAGGACAGAAAAAGCACCTTTGGTAGTCTCTGCACCTGAATTATCACTACCTCCAGTAACACAACAGCTGGTTTTGCAACTCCATTTCACATCAGATTTAGGATAATTTGATGAATGTTTCCATCTAGTTTTTGAACAAAAATTCAAATCTCTTTCTAAACTACTTTCATCCACTAGAGGAAAACAGTCCATGTCAAACAAATAATTTCACTTAACTTGAAGTATAGTTTTTTAAGTTCTGGGCATCATTACTGAAAGCAGTTGACAAATCAGAGACATTCTTTCATAGAGCTACTGTGACTATGCTTGTGCTCACACTCACACTGCTCTGTGGTTAAGATACTTGTCAAGATATATATTGCAGAAAGAAGCAGGAAGGAGCTTTGAGCTGCCATCTCCTTACAGGATTTCAAATATTGTCTCTGCCTGCCTAAATAATATATATGAAGAATACAGGGAAAACACAAGTGGTACCCAGATTCCTGGGACTGGAAACAAATATGTCTAAATACTGTCCAAATGGTGGGACTTCTTAAAAAATATAATGCTCCTGAGACTGAAACCTTTCACTGAAGAAGTTTTCTCAAGGCTATAGTTTCATAATTGCATTAAGCTGATTTCAATTATTTGAATGGGTTCAGACTCTTAGCTACTGCCAGATAATTGCTCGTTTCACCTGTTATGTGGTACCTCTAACAGTTGTGTGAATGTGGATCATTAAACTGCAAAGAGACAGAAAGCTTTTAGGAAGGTCAGTTGTCAGTTCTGACAGTGTGGGAGTTCTGAATTTAAGCTAAAGCACCATGCCTTCTGTCCTTTGCCTAATGCTTCTCTAAACGCTCTCAGTATTCCAAAATTGAGAAGTGGCTTTATTTTGCGGGGAAAAGCTGCCTTTGGAAACTCAGGACCTGTCGGTAGAGGAAGAACAGCACAGTCTTGTAGGTTTTAAATCTGATTTTGAATTTCTGAGGCACGTAGGGATAAAAAGCTGGTCTGGGAACGTGAATTCACCTTTTTATAATAACAGCACAAGTGAACAGCCAGAAGGTGAAAGAGAAAAACCAATAAAAATGTTAGTGTGCAGAGTTCTCCCATTATCTGTGACTGCTTTTGGCCCGTCACTGGGATTGCTTTTGTTAACCAGATTTACTCAGAGATTCTTGCCAAAAATGCTGGTGAAGAGACCTTGACTACAGCCCCTTGGAAGCATCTGGAGTGCACAGTGTGCCTTTTACATGGGCAGAGTACATAGCAGAGTAAGAGGCAGGTTAAAATTAGGGTATGTGACAGGCCTTTCTCCTTGACATTCACTGAGCCTGCCAAAGGGATCTGAGTGCTAAATCTCTATGACAAAATGGAAGCTTAAACAAGGGACTGCGCACACCTGTCAAGGGAAGGAGCCTGCAGAGCAGATCTGAGACATCTAGATTCCTGCTCCTTCCCTCAGAGTATCAGGTGCCCTGCAGAAACAAAGAATATCCCTATCTCTGGGCACAACTTGGCAGTTTCTCATTTGAAATTCTCCCACTACCTGTATAAAGCGACCCTCTGAAGTATCACTTCTCTCTCTTCACCTTCAAATGCACACCTACGCATGTGGCAACATAGTATCAGCTTAAACCACTTGCCGAAGACTTGATCATTCAGATCAAGTTTGATAGAAGAATGATCATTGCCCCAAAAGTAAACCAGTTCTTTTCCAGTTGTTTCTGTTTGTAGATCACCCTACCCTGGCAAATCTGTTGGAGGAGGACAGAATTGTTTCACCATGCACTGAAAATCTAAAAAGGCACATTTTCCTTTGCAGTAACAAGTAGAACATATATCCTCAGCCTAGATTTACACTGAAAACCATTGATTTTGGGAAGAGATGACTGCTTTTCAAATGCCTGTAGAGAGATGAGTCCACACCCTCTCACTCACCAAGTCAGACTTCCCCAGCAAGAATTCAACATAAAGCCTCCTTTCCAGCTCTCAGCTTGATCTGTGGTCCTCAGCTCCTCCTCTGGAACCTGCCTTCTTTCTCAGGACATGGGAGAAAGGCAAATAAAGAGTGAAAGCACATATCAAGACTGAGAGACTGTTTCAAGAGCACATATGGGTTATTGCCTCTTTTATTGAAGGAGACAGTATAGTTAGGAGTAAGGACTGGCTCTCTAAATTAGAAAGGACAGATTTGCAAAGGCTGGAAGACCAGCTGGCAAATGGACAGAAATCATTAGTGTTGTTTCTGACTTATCAAGCACTGTGAAACTTTTAGGAGTTAACTAAAGTAAGCCTGCTTCTGTTAAACATCATCACACTGACAGGACCCTATGTGAAATCAGGGAACTGTTTTCTCAGCTTTCCAGAAGGCTCTGCATTGTGTCCAAGGCTTTGTGGAAATCTGAGCATGCCTCAAAAACATCTTTCTCTGTTTCTGCTTTACATCTTCTCATTCATCTCTCCTCTTGGAGCTGCCCAGGAGCAAAAACACTGTAGAGAAGATATATAGTAGTAGATATTGGGTAGGGATGCAGAATATCGCAGGAACTCCCAGCCTCAGTTCCAGGTAAAAATTCAGCTAAATTCAAGTCACAATTTTTAAGTTCCACTACGAACTAAAATTCGGTATTATATGAAAGGAACTCAAAAAACTCAAAATGGGCATGGGCAGAAGCATTTTCCTTGTCATTCAACTAGAGACTGACTGCAGAAAATGAAGGTGCTGTCCTTCATCTCACTGAAATCAGTGTACTAACTTCTTCCCTTCTAAACAAACCTAATACCTGCTATAAATTGAAGTCCACGGGCATCTGTGGTTGCAACATCAGAGTATAGGAAACATGAAGACTGGAAGCAAAAATTTTCTATCCAGACATGCAGCTGGACCAATCACACAGACATGATGAAGCTGACCCTCTGCTTCTCTGCAATACAACATTTGCTGGCCAGGTTTACAGTTTAAATTAATTGGTTCTGTCTATAGCATCTTCCACGGTACAATCCATTCACTAGGGAGAAGAAAAATGCTTTCAGCACCCCTCACTAGTCAACAAACAGGCATTAATAAGACACACCAGATTCTGACAAAGCATTCTAGGGATTTTCAAGAGAAGTACACTGGAGTTCTCCATCCCCAAAACTCCATGGCAGCAGTTGGCATAAACTTCTAAGAAGGAAATGAAACATAAAAGTCACCTGCAAAATAAAAAATACCAATAAGTCCCACTGTTGTCTGCATTTCAGTAGATGAAGTGTTCTATTCAAGGAGCAATTAGACCTTTCCCATATCAGGCCTTTGCTTGGACTATCTTCTTGTTTTGATCTCTGTCTGAGAATCCTTCCTCTCACTTAAGGTGAGTCTGTTTAACAAGGAGACAGAATTTATATCACTATTACCGAGCATGACAGAAATTATCTAGCATCTGTAAAATGACTAGTGAGCTCTTAGAGACTTATCCAGTGCCAGTTTTAAAAGTTAGCTCAGCCTTATGACAACCCTGAAGTTCTGGTGGGCTGCTTGGAGGTCTGGCTAGGACCAAGAGCATAAAAACACTGTACCTGTTCCACAGTACTCAGTTTATGCCAATGATCTTGTGAAGACCATGCCAACAGTTCCATGAAATGCTGGGGAATTTGAACATGGTGTCCTAGTGATGAGAGGCTTCATTCTTCCTCACTGAAGGAAAATCAATTCTTCCACTAAGTCTCCCTGTATGAATTACCTGCATCTGTGCTTCCCATCTGGAGTATGCGTAACTTATATGCTGTTTTGGCAAAGGAGGAGGCCTACAGCAGAGAGACGAGTCAAGGCTGTGATAAAAGGAACCCTGGAAAATTACATCCAATGGAAATGGTGAAAGGCCAAATGTTTCCCCAGGCACCCTACTTCTTCCTCGGCAGCAACCTGTCTGTATTGCCCAAACTCTGACATGGTCAAAGGAAGGCCATAGCCCTTCGTTTGCATCAGCAAGAGGGCTTCTTTTGGCCTGGAGCCACAGACAGGGTACCTTGGACTGAAGTTTGGTAAGATCAGCTCTACTCATGATTGCCCCAAAGCTGGCTTGTGAGAAATGGCAGAGAGCTCCTGAGGTCTGTCTTAGACCCTCAGGATGGCCATATGTAGTGGCATTCACTAGGAATTGGCCATGCAGACTCTCCCTTTTTTGCCCAGCTTAACCATAACAAAAAGCATCCATGGGGAACAGAGACACACAGCAGGAAAAGGCTATACAACTGCCCCAACAGCATACTCAATCATGTCCCAAACTTTATCACCCTGTCCCATGCATAAATTTAGATTTGTCCTTGTATCAGCCCTTCTTCTTTCAGACATGCAATGTGACTAATTCTCCCTGACAGACTTAAATCCTAGGCTGATGAAACAGAAAGCAATGTCAGAACAGATGCAGAGCTTTGTGATGAGTCCAGCACAAAGTCACATCTTGCTCTAAGAAAGCAGCAGCACTTCAAAGGCTGAGTCTGGCTCTGATGACTTTTAACAGAAAAGAATGATGCATCTGTTAGCTGAGCCATGAAAGTATCAGACTGCATTCTCAAGTAGGTGCAACTCCACTGGTCTCATTAAGTCCTGGTGAATCTTTCAAGACTTTCAAGAAAACAAACTGCCAATAAAAAAGACATAATATGGCCTAATGTCTGATATTAAGCAGCAATGGGAGCTCTTTGGCTGCAGCAAAAAGGGAACAGACCTTTAAATCTTGTTTGGTGACCTTCACAGTCTTTGAATTAACTTGCTATAGAAAAAGCACCAACAACTGTACAAGCCCTCCCACTTACATCCAAATAAAGCTAGGGAGAGTTAAAACAAACAAACAAACAAACAAAATTAATAAATAAATGGTGTAGCTGTACTTCCCAAAGGGAAAGTTACTGATCAAATTACTTTCATGCCATTGCCCACAATTTGAAGCTGACACAAGCAACATGATCCAGGAAAGAATTGTCTACCTTTTGAAGATGAGACGAATCAAAGTATTTGGGAAGGGTGTGTTGGAAAAAGCTCAGAGCTCCTCCATTCACTTAGACAAATTTTATACCATTCTAAGTAAGGATTATTTCCATTGAGGAAAGAATATTTTATTCTGCAAAACAGCAGAGCAGCAAATAAGCTGTTCTGCCTCTTAATGCAGAGGGTTACTTGTTGGGATTTAGCCAAGAAATCATTCCATGTGGTCTTAGCTCCACTGGCTACTTGGCAAGAATTTTGAAGCAGAAGGGTGTGTGCATGGTAGCTACTTCTAGATACAACAAGCAATGGGAACGTGGATCATACAGGCTCTGGGATGTTTTTCCCTTCTAAGTCCTAAACTTCTGTCATGGGCTGCTGGGGAAGAATATACCCCATTAACCTGGGGGTTAGATTGCCCCTAAACCTCAAGCTCAGGAAACAGATTCCCTTGCTCAGACATTACAAGATTTGGAGTAAGCCACTCAATTTTTTCACTTGTAAATCACAAGTAGTAATACAAAGTACAATAAATAACAATCAAGTTATTAATAAATTACATAATTAACACAGGATGTACTGTATAATATACTATGAGTTACATATATTACATAATTAATATATTAAATATATAATTGACTTTTATAATAATTTCAAGACCAGAGCTAGGGATTTTTCCCAAGAGATCTCCAAAATACAATTTTTAAATTAGAGGTGAAGGCATACAGTTACCTTTATGTTTCTCAAAGGTACTCCAGTCACAAAACCATTGAAAATACCTGCCATCATTTTCTTCATAGAGGTTATTAGTTACAAGCATACAGACTTCCATAGTCCCTGTTCTGGAGACCCAGAAAAATTACTTCACCAAAGTTTATGAAGACATTGGGCTGTGCCTGCTCTGCTGAGCAAGCAGGCTAAGAAAAGTCTGCAGCCTTTACAAAAAGAGAATTCTGGATGCAATGTGCATGTAGATAGCTTTCCTTCCTTCTTCATGTCATGGATTTGACCTGTTTATGTAGGGATGACTGTGAATACTTCCACCCAATAAACTATAATTCAGTAGCCTCCTTATTGAGGTGTTAGCCATTGTTAGTGCCCTGAAGAAAGGTAGGTCCTCAAGCTGTGGACTAGACATGATGAAGAGTGGATTCAGCATACCACTGAAACTGGAACAAAGTAAGGTTTTGTCTGTGATGCAGGCATTCAAGTTGCATTAGTCTTCTTCTGTATTCAAAGGAAAAAAAAACCCCACCCTTTTTAACTAAAGAAAACCTATTCAAAGTCTTTCTAGATGTATTTCTCTTTGTGTACATTTACACAAACTTGGTAATACACAATGGCTGTGTGTACAGTTTCACTGTAGTAATGACGCTGCAAATATAAAGCTGTGCTTCATAAATCACACATTCTTGCTCTGTGACATATTCAGTATAACCTGACTGAAAAAAAAGGAAAGCTCCCAGAAGAGCAGTTTGACCAGAAAAAAAAGAAGGAAGGCACAAGGAAAAGGGTGGGAGGTTGTAACATGTAATCAAACAATAAATTATAAATAGCTACTTTCTTCTCACCTTGCTTGTCCTGTGGGTGATAACAAATACATAACTGATGGGGCAAGGAGATCTGTGGTGGATGAGTATAGAAAAAATTGTCAACTGAAATTGTTTGATATTAGCCACCAAACAGTTCTTTGTTAATGAGGCATCCTGTTATGAGAGCCAGAAGTGTAGACTGAACTGTGATGTGGCAGAACAGCACTTTCAGCAGAGTAGTTATATCTGGCTGTGCAGTCACTGGTGCTGTGATGGTCCTGGAAATGATAATGGAAAAGAAGGGGTCCATATTTCTTGGTTTTTCATGACAAATGCTTTAAGTTTCATTAAGTCACAGACCAGATGGATTGAGAAGTCCACCATTCAGATGTCCTTCCTAGATAATTCCAGCACCAATCATTTTATGTCTTCTGCATGGTTTTATTTTGTACCCAGTACTGACTGGATGAATCTGCTCAACCCATGCCAGCAATGTGCAAAGGTTTTGCCAGCCAGTTCAGTGAGACAAAAGGTCTTTAAGTGAGGATTTCAGATGAATGACTCTACAAGGCAATCTAGTCAGAGCACAACAGTGAAAGAAAAATAAAAAAAAACAAAACCACACACAAAAAAACCAGCTGCATTTCAAGAGATATTTCAGTAATTCCAGAAGCATCACCCAGTGGGATCTCATTAGCAAGTATCCAAAGTGACATCTACTGGTGTAGATTAGGATTAGCGTGAAATGTAGAAACCAAGTCGAAGCAAGGCAGAGCTGCACAAAGAACCTAGCTAATGAGCCCCAAAAGGTATTAGTGTAGGTATCAGCAGCTGGAAACCTAACCTGCTGAGTTCTGCTAAGTAATTGAACCTCTAACTATTATGGAAGCAGATAAAAAAATATGTCAGTTTGCTTCCAAGCTCCAATGGTTTGCTAATGGTGCCTCCCTTTTCTGAATTTTAAAAATGGCCTAAAGCTCAAATGCAGGAAGGAATCCATTCATCTTGTCCCATTAGGGAAGTTCTGTTAGTTTAATGCCAAGAGACAAGACCTTGAATTTTCATTCAAGTCACCCAGAGAATTCTACACACGTTGGTTGCTGGATTCACAGAGACATGTTGCATGTCCTGGGACTTCCAAGGGAATATAAAGTTGAAACTATAGGGTTTAAGTAGGAAAAGATTCCTTAAAATCATTCTGAAGATAATTATGTTTAATAACGGCCTTGCTGGTCCTCAGCAGGTACACCAATCCCTGTTGCATGCTTAAAAGTACATTTGTTAAGCAATACTCTCTCATTTTTCAAGAAAGATTTTTGTCCTTAGGAATACCCAGATACCTTTCTTAACCTTTAGCTTTCTACTTGTGCTTCTGCTTACCACAGGAGACCAGTTCACCTTTTCACGAGAGTCAGTCACTGTCTTGGACACAAAGCGTTTTTTTTTTTTTTTTTGAAGATCCAAAGAAGAAAATTAAGCCTGTCTGGAATTTCCAAAGGGTGAAAGTGTTAAAGATGAGGGTGATTTAGGAAAATTGCGATGGACTATAGTCTGTAAACACATGTGACTCCAAAGATCTGTAGTCCAAGCTGTGGAGAAAACTGATACTGAAACTAAAGTATCTGGCTCAGAGGCAACACAAGCCAGTAACAATATCTGCATACAACTGCTTGGGGGACAGGTTCAGGTAAGAGGGCAGCAGTCTAATCCAGGTGAAATCACTTTGTACCCTTGGATACCTCCAAATACCAATATTATAATGGTGCCCTTCAATCAGTGCACGAATGTCCTTTCCTTCTTCTGACTTTTCTTGGACTTATGTCAGCTTCCACTGTCCTCAATAACCAGTTCATCAGATGTGTCCAGAACACAGGGAACACTACAGGACATTGCCTTTGCAGAGTTCTTCATCCAGAACAGTCTGTGATTTAGTTGCTGCAAAGAGCACAATTCTTCTCGGTTGTCATCACTACTGGCATTATTACTGTTCCCACCCACCCCAGAGCCCACTTCTTAGAAGGCAGGATATAATCCCGATCTTGCAAAGCATTTCATTGGGAGTATCATAACCAGGCCTATTGCTTTCTCCTAGCCAGATGGCCTGTGACCCAGCTGACAACACTTTTTGGTCTATAGCACAAAGAGTATCTGCACTGAACTAAATTAGCATAGAAATTTTTTCTCTTTGTTTTTTATCCTGAAATGTCAAAAGCCACCATGAACCCACAAGAGTGAAGTAATGATACCTCTCCATCTGCACATTGCATACACAACTCTGGAAATCTCTTCTAAGGTCCCCACACTGACCAACAGCCACGGGTTCAGTAGATCACAAGTGCTGGATAGAAATTCACATCACTGGTTTAATACCAATGATTTGAAAGGGAAGAGATCAAACAGAATGTTTGTGTTAATTGAGATAATAACTTTATCATTTGAATTACAGAATATGATTTGATTACTGAAGAAAATCTTTTCTTTGTTCAAGAATCTCCCCCTTTTGACAGGCAAAGAACACATCTTCTGCACTTTTTAAGGTTGTTTCCAGTCTATTGAAAAATGCACTATATATTTCTTTCTTGCAAGGAAGACTACACCTTCAAAATTACATTTTCAGGCAGTGAACTTTCATTCCTTCACACAGGAATTTTTAAAGCCCTTAGCAATGCCTGCATCTAAAGTTAGTCAAGAATGAAACACCTCATAGATGTTTTAACTCCAAAGCATTTAGCTAACATTGTGAAGCTGTCTTATAGCAACAAAGTTTACCAAAGGTAAATTTGCATTTCTGAGCTTGGAGCTTGGTTACAAATGTTTGATTTTGCTGGAGAACAGATTCAATTCACATTCTAGGATTTTTTCTGCTCTAATACAGGATTTTCACAGCCATGCACAAGATGCATATAGAAATATGCAAATGAAATATTAGTAGTAAATGAATATGATGTTGAATATTTATTATCTCACATAAGAATCTAGGACTGTAGTTATAAATCTTGATTATCTTTTTGTCTGAGTAGTGATTTAGTGCCAAAAGTGAGTTCTGGAATCACATTTTAAAAATAACAATAATTAAAAAAAAAAAAAAAATTGGGGAAAAAAAGCAGCACTATGAGAAAAATTTTTCACAGCTGAGAACAAAGGCTCTAAGGACTTCTCCTGTTGCTGGTAACCCAAATATTCTCACTTTTCTAGAAGCAAAATCCAATTCCACCTGCCTTAAACCATAAAAGACCTGGAAATTATGCCTTAAATATCTATAAAAGACTGAACACTTTTCTTTGTTTTCCTGGGACACTTACAATTCCAAATATTGCAGAGCATTTTACTGTCTGAACACCAAGAGAATTTAATAGACCAATAAGAAAAATTGGAAGAATTAATGGCACACATCCAGAGACAGAAGGATTCTTCAGCAGAACAAGGACTGCACATTCTAATCCTGTGTGATATGTTGTTTCCAGGAATAAACATCCAGATCCAGACTCCACCATTTTCCTATTGCAAGCAAAGGGACAAGGAAGTCTTAAATATTTCTTACTGAGCCATAGAGGCTCACAGTTGAAATTAACATTCTTCTGACACCAAAGATTTAATAACATAATGACCCTTCTACTTTCATACTTTGCAAACAGAAGACACTCAGAAAAATGCCTTCCCTCTTACCCAGGTAAATGTCATAAGAAACCATGTTTGGGATTAATTCCTCGACTAAGTTAGTGAAAGCATAATAATAACAAATTAAACCCTCAAATGGGGAACTTCATTCCATTGACATCAGAAATTGGTTACTACATAGTAAATGAGCTTGAGAACATACACTGTAAGGCATGGCAGAGATTAAATACTGCTTATTAAAAAAACAGCTGACCTTGTCTTGTTCAATGGGAGAGCTAAGGTTCCTAGAAGCATAAATGTATGACTATGCAATTAAGCACTGTGCTGCAGTCTTTACACAGCAGCCAACAAGATCAGTTACAATTGTAGAAAAGACCTTATTCTTCTAGCCTCTGAATTTTCTATTTGCCATCTTTCCTTACTTCTTATGCAGATCCTCAATTGGAGGAAAATAATCCTATTAATATAACTAAACTTCTGATTTACTCCCCATAGCACATAAGGCTGGTCAAAGAGGAGCTGGGCCACCCTGATAACAGAGTACCCAATAGCTACCAAAGGAGTTCATATTCCATCTCAAACATGGCCTAAATTCAAAGATAAATTATGTCTTGAAGCCCAGCCATTTGGTCAGAGGACCATGCCTATACCTGGTTTTGGTTGAAATTCATCCATTAGGAGAGCCTTGAGCTCTTGCTAGTTTTCAGCATAGGCTCAACAATTTCTATGCTCTGAAGTAAAGGTAATATTTGCAGGAAGCCAAAATACAGGCATCGACTCACTAACAGCCAAGACACATAGTGTTAATTACAGAACATGTACTAGAACTCTCTTAGGACTGGCTTCTTCCATAGTGGTGGAAATAATTAGTTATGTAAATAATTAATTATAGAAAATTTCATGAGAAAAGCAACTAGCTGTCACTGTGATTTGCAGGTATAAAGCACAAAAAAAAGCAATCTTTTTATAGCAGGCAGTATTCCACCCAAAAGCACTGCAACCAAGATGGCTGCTTTAGTATGGAAAGTTAATAGTACTTGATGTTAGCAAGGTAACAGGGATATTAGCTATCCAAAGCCACACTGCCAGAGCATTGGCAACAGACCCTGACCCATCAGGCACAGAGGTGCTGAAGGCTCTTGACAGTCTTGCCTGTGCTGGTCAGGTGTGGCATCTCCATAGAGACAGCTTGTGGTAGGGCTCAGGAGATGTGTGAGGCATTAGTGATGAGATCAAGCCCAAATCAGATTAGAAAGCAAGCTGCACACATGCACGTTATGGGAGAAGGAAGCTGAATTATATCCCAAATATGTTCTTTCAACTCATTTAAACTCATTTTCAGTATCAGTTGCTGAACTTTAATACTGGGTAGGAGTGGGCAGACTCCTACCCCTGGTCCAATTACTTCAAAGGTCATGCCCAAATGTCATCCTTAAAAATTCATTTCCTAATGAAAATGCTGGATATTGTAATGAAAAAAATATTTGATTGCTGCATAATTCATTCTACTCTTTCCCTAAGTCCTATCATTGCTCAGCTGGTGTGCTGGGCTGATGGCATATGGATACCAGTTTAACAGATTGAATCTGAAACCTGAAATCAGCACATGCTGGAACATATCTGTGGTATCTGTCATCATTCCTTCCAAGGTCTGCCATAGCTCCCACATTTCCTGAAGCTGTAAACAAGAGAGTGTACTCATCACACTTGTTGAAATGTTGAGGCAAAAGGTCCAAAACAACAAGTATGATGAGCTTGTCCTTTCTCTTGGCTTCACCTAGAGCCCTCTTAACTAACTCATGAAGCCGTGATTCCTGGGCTTCTCTTCCCAAAATCCTGCAGCTGCACTAAGGGAGTAATTTTGTAACTGTGATCCACAAACCAGTACACACACTTTCAAATTTGTATTCTGCATAAATAATCTGTTCCTACTCACTCACTCAACTCATGTGCTCATTTCTTCTCTTTTATGTGAGAAATGAGAAAATATTAATTGGGAAATCTTTAATACTTAAAACTTCTTTGATTTAATTCATACCTACTGACAACTTGTTTATGTGTACATACCAGACAGAATCTGTTTCAGTTTTCTACTCTTCTGAAGAAATGGAAGTAATTTCTAAATAAACAAGTAATTGAGTAAATAATTGGGCCCTTTTTTTCCTATTCTTTCTGCATCTGTTTCATATTTCCAGACACCAATTCATGGTACATGGAGACAGAGTCTTGTATAACATCAAGTCCATCTTTTTGTCAGCACAAAGTAATCTCTCTCTTCCACAGAACAGTCCAAAGCTTTGAATGAGATAAAAAAACGATTACTCTTCCCGCAGAGCTAAACCTTTGCCATATTGATGAGTAGTCAATGCATTTCCGAAACCCTTCACCACTACAGCCTAACTCAGCAAGGGCTAGATAGCTGGCAGTATCCCAGAGAAATCCTTTCTGACTTTTTTCAGCAAGTTCAGGGTGTATGCAACCTACTCAGAAAAATGCGAGTTCTAGTCTAGATCATCTTGGATTTGTAACAAAGGGCATTTCAGCTTTCTTAAATGCTTTACAGCAGTTTGCCCAACAGGAAGAACAATGCAACTCCCACCTAATTCTCTGAGCACTTCAGTGTTCCAGCAGGAGAGACCATGATCAATGAAATCAGGTCATTAGCCCATCTGCCCACACTCAGAAATTCATTGCATTTTTTTCCTTAATGTCTAATGGAAACCTATGTCATGTCACCTACAAACATACATTAAACATACACTGCACACATTGATATGTTTATATTAATGTATTACATTATCTATATATTAATTAAATACATTATAACAATAAGAAATTATGAATAGGTAGGCATTCTGAATCTGTCTGTATGGTAACAAATACCCTCTTCTAAAGTCAAGTATATCTTTAGCAATGTCATAGATACACAATTTCCTGTAAGTAGTACAGTTCCTTTCTTAGCAGCATAATCCCAAATTTCTTTATTTGCAGAATAACTCTTGATACCTCTTCACAAGACGTATGCCACCAGAACAATTCATTGCTATCCATGCATCCTTCCTGAATCATAAGGATTCAAAGGTTATAAATTCAACCCAGTGCAGACATAGTTTTGTTTTATGGACAGCCACTCAGCTCTGTGACAAAACTTTGAAGCTTTTTCCCAGACATGTTCTTAGTTCTCTGTAACCTGTGCTGAAATAGGCACTGCACAGGGAACATTTCTTATATTATATTGATTTGTTTATTTTGTCTACAAGTATTTTCTGTTGTTCTTTGGCATGTGATGTAGGTCAATACACAGGTCTTCATCATCAGAAACCCATTCTCTGATCATTACTCAGATGTCTTTCCAAGTTGCCTGAGCTCCAGGACCTCTTCCTATAAGATACTCTAAAGAGACAATTCTGACCTTGTCTCCTGGTTTGGGCCAGAACTGAGCATCAGCCTTCATTCTGCACAACATTCTTTAGCTGTAACTATAAACATGGAGTCTTATCATTCCTAGAATCAGACACTGACTGAGAAACTTGCTGATAATTTCAGCAAGTGCAGCTACTTAGAAGAGATTTAGCTGAAAGCAAAATTACAAGACAGAAAATTAACTTTATCCTGGCCCAAACCAGGACATATTAGAAGAAACAACTTAAGTAGAGGAGAGTGCTTCCCAATGGTTAAGTCTCTCAGATAAATGAAACTCAGATTTCTTTCAGATGAATTACCTGTAAGCATTGGAAGCCTGAATTTGAAAAGTAGAGTAGATTTGTCTTATTTCATCCATCAACACACACACAAAAAACCTTGGAAGCAATACAGAAGATACCTGGACTATATCTCTCAGAAACACAATAAACGGTGACCTTTCTCATGAACCACAGATGTAAGCTTGGAAAGCATCCACATAAACTCTTACATTTACAATAATGTGAGCAATTAACAGTTGATAAGAAAAATAGGTATCTTTCTTTCCTCTTCTTCCATCTCTATTCTAAGTTTGCAAGGTTTTTCAGTGTGGGGGGTGTTTTTAAATAGGTACAGAGCTCAAAGGATGATGCACAAGATTAGAAGGTTCAGTGTGGCAAAGTAATTACCCAGTTCTACCCAGTTGCTCAGGGAACTGGTCACAGATCAGCTGAAAACAGTAGTTCTACATTAAGCATTATAAGCTGCCAAGTGTGTGCCATAAGTCAGATCCCTACCTTGTCTCGAATCCCTTGTCTCATAACTTCTCTTTCAGCTTCCATCTTGGCATATTTGGCTTTCCTCTCTTCCTCTTGTTGTCTGAGGGCTTCCTGTCGTTCCTCTTCTTTCTTAGCAGCATCTGGGTCTTTCTCTTCATCCCCACCCAGCATCTTCCCCATGTCTTTGGTAGCCCCTAGAGAAAGCACAAAAGAAAGTCATCCCTGTAAGAAAGTGGGAAAACCATGATGATGCCATCTTTCTCCTTTCCCTCACTTGGGACCTTCCATTCCCTCTGATCCTGGAAGAGTTTCTCCTTCCACTGAGAAGGCACATCCCCACAGGGGCAGAAGCTGGACAAAGCACTTAGCCTGACCAGGTGGGTTATTGGCACTGGTGGAAGAATCATGGCAGTAATAGGAATAGACTACATCCATAGAACTGCATGGTGGCAACACAATTGGTTTGCAGTCCTGAAGGGGCCGAGCTGCCATTCACATGATCTTTTAACTCCATTAACTCAGTCAATCAACTGAATATTTATTTTGAAGTGTCTTTAATGCCACAGGCAGGTGATACATCCAGAAAGAAATTGCACCAGGGATAGGAAAGGATTTTGAAATATTGATTGCAGCAGTGAGTAACCATAGTTTCAATTGTTGCCAGAAATTAGACTTCTCATGACAGGTAGGAGCACTCAGCATTAGCAGACATTTGGAGTTGTTGATGGTTTCTAGGCTCCTACCATGTACCAGAAAGAAGGAGCATCTCTGCATGCCTCTTATCTACTTTGGACACCAGTGCCTCTAATGTGTAGATGAGATCCTGGCTCTGCCTTGTGCTCTTTCTACCCTGTATGCATATTAGTCTCAAATTTTCAGCCCTTCTGTTCTCCTGAGCCAGCTTTTTGTTATTGTGCAAACTCCTTGAACATCCATGTAAATGGAGAGGTTTCTTGCACATACCTTTGTCCCCTCAGGACTGTATAGAGGCCATTTACCCTGTATTTCAGAGGCACTTTTATTGGCAGATGCCTGGAAAACATATAGCTGAGGAGGAAGCCAGAGGCTGGGGAAGGGGTGAGGGCATTTACTGTGACATTTCACCATTAGGTTACTGAAGGGCTCTAAGTAGGACCAAGCTTGGTTACATGAACCAGGACCCAACTTTTGAGAACTGTATTAGATTTTGCATGGAGCAGGAAAACACCCAGCATAATTTGCAAAAAATGCCACTTTCACTCTGGAAGAACAGTGTAGGTGGCTGTTTACTGCCCTTAGTTCCTGGACAGAAAGGCTCCAGATAGGCTCCTTGCTGGCTGAGACTTCACTTAGTCTGAGACAGTCTTGTTGTAACACACATTCATATGCACATGCATATATACATATCTGGTGAAGTTATCTGGCCTTTTCAAGTGCTTAAGATGGAAGGAGAGACTGACAAACTCCTTTTGAATAATTGTTGACATTACTAGAGGCTAAGTGAAGGGAAGATGTTTTCACAACCCTTCATCCCTCCCTTTTAAATTACCTCTTCAGTGTGTCAAACAGGGCCAGAGGACTGGGCCTGTCTTGCTTTCCATGTTAGTTCTTGAGATGGCAATGATGGAGTCTTTATTCTTATAGGAAGAAAATTCTGCAACATCTCAGGTTGATTCCTCGTGAATTGCCCCAGAGATTATAGCTGCTGGATTAATTACAGCTTCTAGCAATCACCCAGGAATTTGTCAAAAGGTGAGCAGATCCTTTCTTCTCTGGGTCACATGTTTCTCCAGAGGCTTAAATTGAAAACATGTCTGAATCAAAAGTAAACTTACAATCTCCCAAAATGAGATAGAAAAGTGGGCCCTTTAGATCTTTCATACAGAAGCATGGGAAAACTGATGAATTTAAGCCTGACAAGATCTCCTTGTTCCAGATGATTTTTTGCCAGGTGGGAAACAATAGCAGTAAATATGACTGAATCCATTCATCTATCTAACCACAAGCCTTTCGACACTTCCATTCTGTTGGAAAACTTGTGGAAAAAAAGAAGAAACCCAGCACCCCCAACTGGGATATTCATGGTCCACAGCTACTGTCAACCATCCCTCTACCATCCTTTTTTGCATCTTCTGTAGGGTAGTGCATTTTGATAGAAAATTAATTCAGACTATCTCATGATTTATTTCCCAGGATGCAAGGAAGGCTAACTGAAATGTCTAGCAAGATATAATTTCATAGCAAATGGAAAGGCAATGCAGACTAGTTGGGTCACATATGTCAGTTCCTGGGGCCTTCCTAGGCAGCCTTACTGTGCATAAATCATTATGTCCAAAGACAGTAACACCTTTATTTTCTGTATTCCCCTCAGCAAATATTTCCACTGATGACCAAACTGATTTGGATTCAATAGCCTACCAAGTTACTCTCTTTTAACTTCTCTCCTCTTAGATCTACCCAGACAGTGTAATATGCTAGTTACTTATGAGTCAGAAATCAGAAGCAGAAAGATTTCTTTTCCCCTCTAAGCACTATTTCTAGGCTATCATTAAGTTATAATCTAATCTCAGACCCTCATGTAAGGAATGAAATTGCTTAGACTTCTTTTTTCTTTCATCTCTTAGATAAGACTAAGATTTTTAATAATTTAGGCATTTGATTTTGCAGCTCTTCAGCACACAGGACACCGACAGGAAGAAGAATGTAGTTTCAGTATTCTGACAGACTCTTGTAATTCACCTCTGATTTCAAAGTCGCCTGCTAAATGTGCAGAATGCTGCTCTGTGCCATCACTGTTGACTAATTGGAAGGAAATGTATAATGAGAAAAAAATATATACACTATATTTTAACTCAAATCTCTTGTGTCACTTTTGATACAGAAAAGCTTTTTTCCTATCTCATTTATTCTTTAACATAAACTTTAGTCTTTGCTGTTAACATTCTCTGGATAACAGCTTCTGGTTTTAGCAGGTCAGCAGTGGAGACTTCAGACAATTCATTTGCATGCAACTGAAATGCTGCAGTACTAGGCAAAAGCAGAAGGAAAGAGTAAAATTTCTATCCTCAAGCCTGTTTCTGAAGCCTCAAAAGAAACAGAGGGAAAGGGCACACTTATTGAACCTGGTCATATGCTAAACGTGGGTTGTTTTTTTTTCTTTCAAATCCCAACTAAAACATCTGCCCTCACAGAAGAGAAAAGATAATGCCAAAGTAATTGCTAATCAGTAATGAGCTTCAATCAACTTTATTTCCAACATCTTTTGACAAGGAGACAGAAAGAACACAAAGTTGGCTAAAGCTCCGGAGTGTGCAAACTGTCACTTTTCTGGCTACATTCAACAGCTCTGCCTATGAAGGATTAAAAAGTTCCATGAGGTTAACCGTCTCAGAAGTGGTCTGTTTAGAAGATGGGTAATGTGGCAGGCATTCCAAAGTAGTGGTCATTCTCTTGCTCCATATGGGCTAAAGAACTAGGCAACCAAGTATTAAGTGAAACAGGAACTCAATCAGATACTCTCTCATGTGAGAGATCCCACTGGTTTAAGTTGCCGTCAGCCATCTGGAAAAAAAAGAAATTCAGTTGGTGGGAAGCATGGGTGAGACATTGCTCAGGGCAGCTCTCTGGAAAGTAGTTTAGGTCATTCTGTTTGAGAATGGAATTGGACTAAACAGCCCTGGTGGATCCCTGCCAACCTCAGATATTCTGTGACTCTGTGAAACCTCACAAGGGATTTAAATGGCAACTTAAAGTGACTGATCTGAATCTTGCAAGGAAAAGGGGGAGAGCACATATTCAAACAGGTCTTGCTCTGAACTGAAAGAAAGTAAACTCTTAAACTGCTTTACATCTGTCACAAGAGGATCATATCCCATAACCTAACCCTTCAATAGTTCACTGACATCAATCCAGCTTTCACTCAGAAATCATAAACTCATACAATCAACTTTCAGGACCAGTGGTCAACTTGTTACTTGTTAAAAATAAATATCCTGAATATTCACATGCAAAGCTACTTGCTGTAAAAGCTATATGGAATCAGATTGGGATTCTTAAGGATGAATTACTGAGAAAATGACTCATAGGAACACATTGGACGTTTTTAATTAAGCAAAGGATGATGAAAATTTGCACACACCATTGCTTCAGGTGATGTAATTAAATGAAATCATGATTTCTTTCGCACAATTCTCATTTCATATTACAGACTAATAGCACAGCATACCTGTCTTTCAAGAGGGCTGGATATGTGTGCTCTTAGATCCCAGAGGATGCTGCAGAAGTTCCACCCCTCAATCAGGTGCCAGAGGAAGCGGTGAGATGCTTATCTGAAATAGGCACACCCTGAGGAAATTCTGCAGGTGATTTTTTGGCAGTAATATGTGTGTTTGAACCATATTTAGATCAAACAGACAGGACAACTAATGTCTCTGAGTTTCTAAATCCCAGAATGATTTTTACTTCAACATCGAAACATGTGGACATAATAACAGACTACTGTACTGTTGGAGGATTGGGTCACTCATTTTTGTGACTTCACTTGAGACCGAGAACTAAGAATTATTTATTGATGTCACTGGAGAGACGGCTTTTCATTAAGGCCATAATACAAAACTTCTGCCTGGTATACAAAAAGTCCTCTCTTCATTTTAAGGCTCATGAAAAAGGCAGATTTTCCATTAAGAAAAAAGTCTTATAGGGATCATTATGGGACTTCTTACTCTGCCCAGAAATCAAGATACTTAATTGCTATTTGTCAGGAAGGGCTAGGCTGGCATTTCTTTTAAGACTTCACTAAACAACAAAATTTCATATTAATTTTTCCCCAATATGAATAATTTCTATAGGAATCAGGTCTTGTCCTATTTTGTGTGTGTCCGTGTGTGTGTGTGTTCAAACCCCTCGGATGTTACATACATGCTTTCAAATTATTCCCCCAGTTGCTGTGACATAAACTTCTGTTACAGCCAAAATGCACACCAGTAAATGAGAATCTTCTACACAAAAAACAAACTGAACCTCTGTTCCCCATTTCCTCAAAATATGCCCCTATATTTCCAGACCATTTCTGTTCCTTCAGAAAAGTCATTCTATCTGCTGATTGTACCTTATTGAACTAGACTGGCTTAGACAGCAATTCTCACCACCATAGTAAAATCCAGTTCCCAATAGGGATGATAAGATTCAGGTTTCTGTTCTAAGACATGTTCATGTGTGCTGGGTATCTGGCTCCCCATTACAGTAAATGTTAGCCCACTGTGATCTTCTGTTGCCTCTCTCTAACACTTTAAAATGAGGTTTTCTACAGAGCCTTAATCACAGGCCAGCAAATGGCATCCAAAGATGCATCAGGCTTCAGGTAAAGCATGCTCCCACCTTTGTGAGTTTAGATACCTATTTGTTAGGTCAATATCTCATGTAGTTACCTGGGCCTCTGTGTCTTAAAGAGCAGGAAGCATCTCCACCTATTCTGATCTAGTAAGCAGTCATCCAAGCAGCATACTAAGATCCAGATTTATACACAAGTTAGTAAGAAACAGAGTAAAACCTCCAAACTACAGTGTATAGAAGGAGAAGTGTGGGGTGAGGGATGAGAGTAATTTCTCCCTGGCATAAAACATAGGCAAGAAACAGCGAGCTCCTAAACATGTTACGTTTGGACAGCAATCTCATTTTAATGCTCCTTTCACCCCCCTTTCACCGTTAAAGAAGAAGGAGCTGTCCCCAGACATCACCAACCTCCCCTGCAGCAAAGGCAAAATGACAGAGGAATGACCACTGAGCAGCTTTTTATGCAGAAGCTAGCTCAGTTCCAAATAAAACAGAAAGTAAGCAGTATGTATTCTACAGAGAGACCTGATCCACTGATCTCTAGGAGCTGCTCATAATTTTTCAGTGCTACTGCAACACACTTCCTTTCCACAACACCTTGCAAAATCAGCTGAATCATCCATGCATATTTTCTGAGTCCCAGAACTGAGTCCCAAATTTACTATTCGTAGCGCATTATCTTATACACAAGTAGCTCCTGCAACTTTGTATAAACCCATCAGGAATGTAAATTTCACCTCTTAGATCTCAGTGAAAACAAAAGAATGGCCTTGGGACTTGCAGCAACCAGATGGGTCAAGCATGAGGGACTAAAGAGCAGGCAGTGTTGGACTGGCTACACAACCTCATTTTTGTCTTTCACTCTGAGAGTTCTTGACATTACGATATAGTTTTAATGACTTGTACTTTCGCCATAGATTCTTGTGCCACTTTTCTTTGAAAATAGGAATGGGAAAAAATAGGTGAGCTGAGCTATTCAGAGTCTCTGCCCAATAATATCTCCTACACACCCTTCTGGGTTCTCGTTCAAGACTTGCAGTCTGTATATTGTGAGCTTTTCAGACATATCCTGCTGCACCTCCTATCTTCAGTCTCCACATCTGTAAAGCAGCAATGAATCCAGATCTCATTCTCACTCAGGTCAATGTATGTTAGTTCCTGAATTATTGCTTTTTTTGAGTCACCTTCCATCAGATGATGCCTGTTTCAATGCAGAGTTTGTTACAACCCAATGAAAAGATATCAAAGTTAATATGAGCAAAAATGGTTACAAACTAAGTAATCTAAAAGTACTGTGTTCAGATTAGGACCAGTCCCAGAACCTCTAATTACATGGACAATTTCTTTCTTGTCAAGGAAGAAATCACTGTAATAAATTCATAAAGAACAAGTACATTCTGTGTAGGGCAGAGAGAGGCCTGACATGTAGGGAACAATGTCATCCATCAGCTTTGGAAGAAAACATCTTTCTTATATCAGTACAAAAAGACAATAGCCAGGAAAGATTTTGGTGCCTATGCCCACGTTAATGTGCTATTCTTTGCAAGTCCAGTTGTAGTACAGAAAGTAGTTTGACCTCTGTTCTTCACCCATGTAGTAGCAGAATAACATAATGCTTTTAGGAATGTTTTGTAAACAAAAGAGTACAACTCCATGACTGCTGTAGAAAGCTGTTTCTTGCAAATGTTAGCACGTTTCCTCAGGGGTACGAATTTCCTCTACTATCTATTTCCTAGTCCTTCAGCTGGGAGATAAAGGTGCAGGGTCTTTTCCTTCTGCAGTTTTATTAACGACCAGACTGTTACTTTCCCCTTAGAAAAGTAAATGCCACATCAAAATTTTCAGCAGAAAAAAACCCACCTGACTTCCTCCTGTTAAAGTTTCAGTTAAAATGCAGTATCTTTTCAAGAGTGTGTAATATGATATTCCAAGGTGATATCTGCAGGAACAAAATACTGAGTATTTACAAAATACTGATTAGCTCCAAAGGAACCATTACATTTTATTAATTAACTATCACTAATGCATCTACTGAAAGGCATTACTGTTTCATCTTTGATAAACAAAGAACTGAGGGCAAGTTCACTTGAGGATCTCACTTGTTTGTGCTTCCCACCCCACCTCAACAGCACAACTCTTAAATGCCATTTTACTCATCTTTTTGGTTCAGTGGAATCTCTGAAAAGGCTCCTTAACATTGTTTTAAACTGAGAAATTCTTAATTAAATTTGGTGCTTAAGGTAGACATGGGAGTCTTTATTTTTCCAGATCTGCTCAGTACAAGTGTCTTATACAACTCAGAAGTGGTGTGCTTATATACATTTCTGCTCCTTGGGCCCATCTATGGTTTCAGACTTGTTTGCAGGGGTGCTAGCATTGCCTGGGACAGCATTTATTTTCCTCTTAGTAGCTAGTATGGTGCTGTGTTTTGGATTTGTGCTGAAAAGACAGTGAATAAGGCAGGGACATTTCTTTAATCCTGGGCAGTGCTTACACAGAGCCAAGGTCTTTTGTGCTTCTCACCCCACCCTACCAGGAAGCAGGCTGGGGGTGCACAAGAAGTTGGTGGGGGACACAGCTGTGACTGCTGACCAAAGGGATATTCCATACCATGTGATGTCATGCTCAGTATATGAAGCTGGGTGAAGAAGGAAGAAGAAGGAAGGAGGGAACATTTGGAGTAATGATGTTTGTCTTCCCAAGAAACATGTCATGGAGGTATGTTCTCCTGGAGGTGGCCTGCCAATGGAAGACTGTGAATGAAACCCTTGTTTTGATTTGCTTCTGTTCATGACTTTTACTTTACCTTTTAAAAAGTCTTTTTCTTGACCCATTAGTTTCCTCACTTATACTCTTCCAATTCCCCCATGCCACCAATGGGGACTGAGCAAGTGGCTGTATCGGTCATGGCTGCTGACTGGGGTTAAATTATAACACCAGGTCAGTGAGATGCCTATCCATTTCCTCATTAATTTTTCTGAGATCACAGAAAAACAATTTTGCAAGCATGCTGGTGAATGGTTCTTAATGTATGAAGAGGTGAACCATGTGTCATTGGTACTGTGTAAGTTATGTAGTGGCAGACTACAAATGAGCATAAGGAAAGAAAGAAGGGTATAAGGAAAGAAAGAAGGGTATAAGGAAGAAAAAGAAGAACTCAAAGTTTCATTTTGCTTTGTTTGTAAATGAACACTATTGAAAAAAGCTTCACTGGAAAATATGGATTTCTCTTTATTTGGTACTTTTCCCCACACACAAAGTGGTTAGACTATCTTCCAAATAAATGAGATTTTAGCCAAAGAAATTATGCTGATGGGCCTGGAAGGATCTTGCCCCAAATACAGTATTTTCTTTGTCTGGTAAAGGAAACTGTCCAGCAGCTTGTAAAGTAGGAAAATCATTATATTCTGTTAGCCTGGCTTTGATTTCTGGCTTTTCATATCCATTTTCAGAAAGAAAAGGGTTTTTTACCTCTGTGGAGTCTCCACCTCTGCACAGTGACAGTTTCTCTCTAGCTCAGTAGGGCAGTACAGTATTTGCACCAACCCAACATCTAATTTCAACAATACTTGTGCGTTTAGTCCCATTTCTCTTTGTATCTTACAACAATTAGTTTATATAGTTAAGTGAATTCTTCAGTTCACATATGATTTATTATTTTGAAATGATGCTTAATCCTTTTTATACTGCTTTAACTAGAACATTAAAGTTGCCTGTGAAACGTATGTGGACAAATAATTTTCAGGCAATGTTCATCTAATTTGATCTCAGACCCACACTGATGTTACCCTGGACATTTGGGGCTCTCTTTACTATGTTCAATAGAATAATAGAATCATTTATGTTGGAAAAGATCTTTAAGATCATCAAGTCTAATTATTAACCTATCACTGACAGGTCTACCATCTACACCATTAAACCATGTCCCAAAGCATCATGTCAACAGGTCTTTTAAATATCTCCAGGGACGGTGATTCAATCAGTTCCCTGGGCAGCTTGTTCCAGTGCCTGACCACCCTTTCTGTGAAGATATTTTTCCTAATATCCAGACTAAACCTCCCTTAGTGCAGCTTGAGACCAATTCCTTTTGTCCTATATACTTGTTACGTGGGAGAAGAGACAGAGCCCCACCTTGCTACAGGCTCCTTTCAGGCAGTTGTTGAGAGCTATAACATCTCCCCTTAGTCTCCTTTTCTCCAGACTAAACAACCCCAGTTCCCTATGGCCTTCCTTAGCAGAATTTTTCTCCAGACCCTTCACCCACTTCAATGCCCTTCTCTAGACTCATTCCAGCACCTCAATGACTTTCTTGTAGTAAGGGGCCCAAAACTGAACACAGCATTCAGGGGGCAGCCTCACCGGTGCCAAGTAGAGGGGACAATCACTTCTCTAGTCCTGCTGGCCACGTTATTTCTGACACAAGCCAGGATTCTGTTGGCCTTATTGGCCAACTTGGCACACTGCTAGCTCATATACAGCCAGCTGTCAAACATCACTCCCATGTCCTTTTCTTCTGGGCAGCTTTCCATCCACTCTTCCCAAGCCTGTAATGTGCATGGGGTTGTTGTGACCCAAGTGATGGACACAGTATTTAGTCTTGTGGTTTCCTATTGGTTTTATGTGTTGTCTTTCTAATATCCAATCACAATTTCCATTTCATGGCAAACTAGAAACAGTCACTCATCTAATACATATCTGCTATTCAGAATGACCTGATAGGATTTTTTTCAGGTTAAAGCAGCTACTGCATTTTATAATCAATTTTCCAAAGATGTCAAACACTGTTGATGGCATGTCAGTGGTAACTAATTTGTATGCATCAGAGTAAGTGTTCTCATCTCTTTTCGTGCCATGCACATTCATTTTACTATACTTAATATCTCTGAGCAGTGAAATGTTCACTTCAGTTGATACATTAGCTTGGAAACCTGCACAAAAATAAGCACAATTCCTAGTTGAAATTATTTATATTCCCTTATGGACCTTGCTTTATGCTCTTTGTGCTGTCACCTCTAATGAATTCTACATGGAAGCATGGACAATTATTTTCTGATACTTAGGTGTATTGTATGCCAAATAGCTATTAATATTGTAAAATGATATCATTTCATGTCAGAAAACACAAGATAACAGTATGTGATAAGGCAATTAAGAAGTATTTACAACACAAATGTGGCATGATAGAATCTGTGGAAAGGTTACCATCTACCTCTAAGATGGAGGTAAGGTTTTGCAGCAGAAAGAAACCTAAGGCTACTAAAGGTGTCATGATGCAGTCTGCTGCATTTTGGTTTTGAAATCTCATTCCACACATTCACACATCTCATATTCTGCAGAAGATTATTTTTCTTTTTCTCTGAGCACATCATTCTGCAACAATCAAATAATGATGGAGCACATCTACCATTGTCTTTGTAGCCACACAGGCCCTTAGGAAAGGATACTATTCTTTAAGTATTACAAAAAACCTTTACTACAGTGTGCATATGTTTAAGTAGCACACTTGTGACTCCAGCTTTATCTTAACATGGGACATTTGATGCAAACCTCAGTGTGAGCAAGGCCATATGTCCTGGTCAGCCTGGCCCAAAAAGGTGCCTTGGGGACACACCATCAGGTTAACTCCGTTCATCACCCGACTAGCACAGAATCTTCTAAAAATACACGACTTCCACCCCCACATACTTTGCACAAACATTTTCACGAACAGATATTTTGAAGATGCATTCTCCCTTCCTCATGCCACACTGATGTCTATGTCCACTGCTAAAGAGCACCAGGTCATGAGCCTTCAAGGTCCTCCAGCTGTGCAACAGTGTGCCAGGAGGAGGCATCTCTGTTCCTGAGACCAACACATAGAGCAGGCAGATTTCTGACTCTTGTTTTGCCTAACTGCTGACACTTAATTCAAGGCACCAGGCGAAAAAAGCAAGTAGCTGGAAAGAAAAACAATCATCAGCTTTCAGAGTCCAGCACCAAGAGGATATTCAACCACTGTGCCCCTGGTGAGTACAGGCAACTTGCACAGGAACAGAAAACAAAATTATGCAGATATGATGGGGACTGTACCAGATCCTGGTGATTGAGCTACCAGCTGAACAGCACAAACCTGACTACTCTTTTGAAGAGATATTACTACATGATACATAGTAGGTCACAGAATTTACTTATGCTGCAAAGTGTATGAAATTCTAGTTGAATAATATTCTGCCTTGCCTTCAGATACATTGCATCAATATGATTGCAGCTCTATCACACTAAAATGACAAACCATTCACTGTGTGAATTGTCCTTTTGAACTGTTTCATTGCCCAACTCTTTTCCCTAAGAGAAAAAGAGTTTCCCTTTTATAGCTGGGCAAGGGATTAAGAGACAGGTTAAGGTTAACAAAAATTACAGAGATTAAGATAATAGTTCTGTAGCTGGTTCTGTTCCAGAGCTGCTGTTTGCACCTTTGGAAAGGACCTTCACAGTATTCTCATTTCTCCTTTTCAGGAATTTTTTTCACCTTACAATCAAGTTCTACCTGGAGAAATGTTAACATACTTTTGATCAGTGATTTGTCATGTTTTCTCAAGACTGAAATTCAGTAGGTTGGCTATGATTAGAGGTGAGTTTCAAAAGAAGTTGTGGAACTTCTACAGTCAAGAAATGAGTGACTGCAGATACACCACATCCAGAAACAAAATCTTTACACTTGTTTTATTCTCAGCAGTGTCTCTGCACCTAACATAGGCACTTAAGAGAAACGTAGCACATATACTTACACACACACAAATATTGTATCTGCTGTCCAGACTAATTCTCTCTTCTCTGTGCAGCTTGAGCTATTTCTGTTCTATTGGGAGGTTTAATCTAGGATGTAGCACTGATGGAACACAAATAAAACCAGAATAAGACAAATCTATGTACAAGGAAAAAAAAAACCAAACACAAAAACAAAACAGACAGTAAAAGGCAAATTGTGCCTCCAGGACTTTCAGAGCAGAAGCTATGAGAAGTTACCACCTTCACTTGATAAAAAACAACAAACAAACAAGAAAAAAAACAAAACAAAACAAAAACAAAAAACAACAAAAAAAAACCAAAAAACAAAAACAAAAACAACCAACCAAACAAAAAACCCCAAAAACCAACCAAACAAAAAAAACCAAACAAAAAACCCCAGTAAATTGTCTCTGGTCTACAGAAGTGGTCTCTGCTGTCCCTGAAGTATTGGCTGACAGGCCACACTGGCACCTGATCATAGATGAGGTTCCCCAAGGATCAATATTATACCAAAGCTCTTTAATATCCACATAAGTGTTCTGGATCTTGGGATCAAGTGCACCCTGATGAAGTCTGAAGATGATACCAAACTGAATGAGAAATTAGGCATTTTAGAAGTGACAGACTCCCTCCAGGAAGGCCTGGGCAGGCTGGAAGAAAGGCATAACAAGAACCTTATGAATGTCTGTCACCTGGAAAAACATAACCCAGGTGCAGCACAGGCTGGGGTGTATCCAGCTGGGAAGCTGCTCTGAGGAAGGGGACCTGGGGATCCTCACAGACAACCAGCTCACTTTGAGTGAACAGGGTGCTGCAGCAACAAAGAAAGCCAGTAGAATGCTGGGTTGCATCAACAAGGGCATTACCAGCAAAGATGAAGAAGTTATTATTCCATATAGCTTTTGTCAAGCCACAGCTGGAATACTGTGGAATACTGTGTTCAGTTATGATCCCTGCTACTAAAAAAAAAAAAAAAAAAAAAATTTAAAAAAAATATACAAACAGGCTGGAGAGGGTCCATAGAAGGGCCACAGAAATGATGAGCACAAAAAAGGCTGAGAGCACTGGGTTTAATCAGCCTGGAGAAAAGATATCTTAGGGGAGACCTCATCACCATGTTCCAGTACTTGAAGGGAAGCTACAAGGAAAATAGACTCTCCCTTTTTACATGCAGTCACACGGAAAAGACAAAGGGTAATAGATGCAAGTCATTCTTGGGGTTATCCTTGTTGGGCATCAGAAGAAAATTTTTAACTCTGACATTGGAATCAGCCAGACATTTGAATAATATCCCCAGGGAACTGGTGGATTCCATAACACTGAACACCTTTAAGACTCAGCAAGGCAGAATGTTGGGACATCTTTTTGCTGTGGTTTTGCCAAGAAAGTTTGGACCAGATGATTCTTGAGATCCCTTCCAACATTGTATTCTATGCTCTAAGATATATGACATCAGCCCAATTGGTTTCTTAACAGTTCTGACATGATTTCAGGTGACAGGATTCTTTGTTAATGCCCGAAAAGTTTTCTGGGCAAGGGGAGTTTTGTGGCAGCTTTTATAATCCATATCCTTGCAGAACACTGTCAAAGCTGACCCGGAGTCAGCAAAGCAGTGCACACATGTACCCCTGCAGAACAGGAATGGTGTGATTTGCAAGATCTTTTTCATGGAAGTGGAAATGAGGAATGCCTTGGTGAAATAGAGACAGAAGAGTGCTTTTGGCATCACACGAGAGGTGCTTCCAAGCCCTGCACCTGTAGTGAGTGACACCTCACCCAGGAGCCCCCGAATCAACTGCTGCTGAGCCCTTGGCCATTCCCTCTTCTGGGGTCACTTGATGAGGTAGTCCTGCCTGCATCTCTTCAGCAGCCATGCCCAGTCTGGCCATTTCCTGCCACTCATCCCTGGCCTTGCCCATCTCTGTGGCTTCAGGGAGTTACTTCCATGCTACCACCGGGCTATGCTGTCCCAGTAAACAAGCCCTGCAGGTGCTCCCAGTCTGTTCTCACCTACTCCCTTCCCTGGTGCCACTGTTTTGATTCACTCAAAAGTTACACTGCATAAACAACCTCCCCCCTCCATGTACATGCACCTGCCTTTCCACTGGGTTAACAGTGAAGCTTTAGGAAAAGGATTTCCATGCAGGCAAACTTAGAATGCATCACTGAGTATCCCAGTCTGCTGAAACAGACATGCAATGGATAAACTTGCCCTTTATGGCCACCTGCCTCTGTAATCTAGAGCTATGAGCATCTGTAGATAGAATCAGTTAATGAAAGAACTAGCATATTTTGTCCAGTGCTCTCTACATACTGGTCCTTGTCCAATAGCCTTCGATCTGGTTGCTACTATAGAATTTAGCAAGATGGTTGCCTGTTTTTTTTCAAAGACTCCATGCAGGTCACTAAATGAACTCTTCAGAAAGCTGCAAAAATGAAAGAGATCCCCAAAATATGTATAGAAAGCAGTGCTGGTGCAGTTGGACCCTGCTGAGTTCAAAGCTTGCAAGAAATATGAGATGCAAAAACTGTGTCATGAGAAACAAGGAACTGAAGTTTCTTTCAGTATGAAACATATGGTTTTATTTGTAAAAATGTAATTTAAAGAATCACTGTTGCAAAGCAGGTATTAACATATTACATTTTTTCGCATTCTGCCAGTCTGGAAAGTTAAATGGAAAGCTGAAAATACATTTTAAAAGCTAGAGAATAAAAAATGAAATGAAAAATAATTATCTTAATGTCTAACCTAAAGAAAAACTTTGCTGAACTGCTGTTCATGCTTCAAGTCTGATAATTAGGTAAGATGTGTGAAGATATTTTCAAAACTGATGTTTGGTTATTCTGGGATGATTATATTTCACATAGAAGCCTCAAAATCTATGTCCTGGCAAGAAGCAGATTTGGTATGAAATATTTGAAATCCTTTGAAGTCTGTGCCCATAGAAGAGACCTGAAGAAGGACAAGCATGTAGCTAGAGGGCATGAAAATCCAGATATCCTTGATCACTAAATGAAGTTCCTGCATTTGGCCTGGCTATCGTCTGTTTTTATATAAACCACACTCTGGTTTATTCTTTAGTATTGATTAGCATGACTCCACATCATTTGCGTTTTACCAGGGTGGCTTTACACTTTTCTCACTGTCTGCAAATACTTTCCAAGAACCTCAATGCACATTCTCAGGGCTTTTAGTACCTCAACAACAACAAAAATAATAAAACAACCTTGACATTTTTCCAGGCAGTCTGTGAGCAGTAAGTATACCCTGACATCCAGAACAAAATCTCTCAGGTCTAAGAACATCCCAAGGTAAGTTCATTACCTTCAGAAATGTGGAAAGAACAAGAAATATCTTCTATTTCCAAACCAACAAATGCAGTATTTCTACTGAACATGTTCCTACCTTGGAGGTAGGCTTTTGCACCGATACTTGTGGTTCTGGGTCCTGCAGACCTGAACTGGTAACACACTCAGCACAAAAGCTCTGCTTTTTTCATATTGACAAAAACAGATTTGTGAGACAGTTCCTAAAGTAGGTTTTATTTGAAGCATTTAAGGACACTCCATTTATCGGACAGTACTGAAGTTTACACTGTAGGCTGTACTGGGGATGACAATGTGAAGTTGTTCCCATTTTTCAAAGCAGGAGTCATGAATGTAGCTTGAGTTAAAAAGATCCTTAAGGTCACCTGAAACACCATCCAGAACTTTACCACACACTTTACCACACCACCACGCCAAAGAAAGTAATTATCTGTGCAAACAGCACAAGCAGCATAAGGGAAATACAGTAGCACTATTGAAATATACAAAAGAACGTACATTTATAATTAAATCTAAACATTTACCATATATGAAAGCAAGAACAAGGCAGGATTTCCCTCCTGTGAGGCAGAACGTCAAAGTACTCAATATCCCAAGGCAAGGCCATCAGAATGAGAGGCCACAGTGGCTGTCCAGCCTACCATCAACTTCTGTGGGCCTTCAATCAAGACTGGGCTATATAACTCCATTGCGTATATTTTAGCCAGGCTGCATAACTGCAAATCATATAAAATTCTAATTCAGCAGCACTCTTCATGCATCACTCAGAAGAGAGCCATGGAGAACAGATGAAAAGAATATGAATAGCTTTGCTCTTGGTGCCTCTTTCAATATTCTGGTGTCTTGTACAGTCTCCATTACAGTGAGACCTGCACAGTGCTTCTAGAACACGCAGATCTCAGCACAGATATTCTTAAAAGAAGGAAGGTAAAGTTTCTTGCAGAATATTATAGTAACTTACTTCAGAAGTCCCACAGTGCTGTTAAATACCAAGGGAGCAAACCATCTTACAGCCTTGATTGTACAAACTGTGCTTGTTCTATTTTCGGTCTTCCATAAGCAGCACTTTCTCTCACCCTTTTTAATATATAGGCCATGCCTGCTATTGATCCATGCATTTTTTAGCATGTTATGGAGTTACCTCATTCTATAGATTTACTGAGAAAAGCTCAAGGGATCAAGAGATAATTGGGCAAGAAAAATAATTTATGCCACTTCTGTACTTTCTTTTTACTGCAGGAAAGTCAAAAGAAAATTGAAGGGCATGGAGTACTTTAGAACCAGAAGAAAATGTTTTTTGGAAAGTTCTATAGAATCTTTTAAACACATAGTCTGAGATCTCACATCCTTATTTAGAGATAAAAGATAATGAGAGCAAGATTTTGATGGCTAACAGCTCTAGATAAACCTCAATTCACAGAAATATTACATCCATGAAAGTCAACAATGCAGTCCTGACACAATACAAAAATGCTTATCTAGTGAAAAAAAAACAACCAAACAAAGAAACAAAACCAAAACAAAACAAAAAGCCAAGGAAATAGTTTTGTAAGACTGTTGCTCTGACTCTTTGAATCACATGGGAACAGCTTACTATCTAAGCAACACATTTTCAACTACTCTGCATTCATTACCTGTGTGAATCTTACCCTCTCCTGTGCTCTAGAGCAACTATTGCAAATGGTAGTCACAATTGCTCAGACACCAGCTATACCTCAAGGAAATTTATTTTTTCCTGCTTTCTGTTGTTGTAGGTCTATCATACCTGTTCTCCAAAGACACTTTGTCCCTTCTGCTGTCCTGCAGAATGGAGGGTACATCAGGAGGGTATCAAGCGTACCTCCATGTCTCCTTTAAGTCATAGCCATACCCAAACAGAAGGGTTTGGATGAGACTCAGAGGAGATAGCCATGCCTAAAACTTGAATACTACACTATGGAATATGTTTGCCCTGGGCAAGGAGTATGGCTTTTAATACTCTAGCATCAAATCCAGCAGAGTCAACTGGGATTGTACCCCGTTCTTCTTTAAGCATTTTAGGAGGGGAGTGGTATCCCCACAGCCAAGAAGAAAGGATCCCCATATTTACTTGGTGACTACTTCATAATCTGAGATTCCAATATCATGTTAAAAAGCTATGATTTTTTTTCTTGTGTTAACCTATATAGGTATTCTATACAGTCACAGCCTTTTTATCGGACCCATGCATTCACAGATGTGCATGTGAATAATTAGCTAATGGATTGTTTCACAGTCAAAAGCATGTAATATTCAATGGCTTATTGAAGTAACTTAATCCTGTGATGGAAGCATCACAATTAGGACTCTCACCAAGAGGAAAGATGGCTATTAAATTATCTTACTTAATTCTTTTTTCAACGGTAATTCTTTTTTCACCAGTCCATCCCCTGTGTACTATGTTGCATGCAAATATGATTCAATATGTCACTACTGCCAAAATAGAATGAGAAATACCCTGATGCAGACTTAGGAATGGAATACTTGGAAAATAATATGAGACCTCAGAGATAGCTGACTCTGAATGGAAAATTCTGTAGCTCTTATTTTGGTCCTAGTGTTCTAGTCTCCTCTCCTGCAGTGTGTAATCCACACACACATTCATTATTTACACTGACCTCTATTTCTTCTGAATCCGAGCACTGCAGTTTTTGCAGTAGGTAAGAGGAGATAACACTGTCATCAGATGCCAGACCAGCATTTTTGGTGGTGGCAGAGCTTATCCACCTGCCTAGATTTGTGCTCACAATAGTACATGCTGATGCATCTGGATGAAACCATCTGGGAACTATCCAAGATAGATCCTGCACCACACTCCTTGTATGCTTTTGCTATGTTGGCAGTGTTTCTGGGCCCAGGTGGTTTCTGGCCACTTGGGAGCCATATGGTTACCCAAGCCATCCAAGAGAAGAGGAATTTGTAAGAGCATCTTAATACCTACAAAAGGTCATTAGGACTCAGAAGTGAAGTCTTTACTGCATATTAAGAGTGCTGTCTCCCTACCCCAGGCAAAGAAAGAAAATGAATGGCCTTTTACTACCCACTTTCTATGGTAGAGTGTGGAACTAGCATCTCATAAAAACTCTTATCCTTGAAGAGAGTACTGCTACTACACAATTTTGCTATTCACCTTGCCCTCGAGACTTAAAGGTTTCAGCACAAGTAAACCTGAAGCACAAAGACCCCAGACCACCAAGCTTCAACTAAGATAAGCTAGCAATGGAGGAAGAGACTGTTTTTAACTCCACTGTCATCAATGGAGAAAAGACATGTTTATTCAGTGCAATCCAGTGCTGACAAGCACACCCATCATTTGGTATGGGAGAACCAGTTCAAGCTACGTCTTCTGTACCCCAAGCACTTGCTCTGGAATCAGAAGTCACTGGAGCAAGTCTGACATGACAGCGAACACGGCATCCTTTCAAAGCTGTAGCTTGCTTTCTGCTAAAGACATAATCCAATGTGTGACCTGCTCTACTCGGCCCTGTTTTTGCTGATCTGTAAGGATATCAAAAGGACAGTTTCAGCACTGAGACGTTTTACAAATGCACTCCAAAAGAATCAGTTAAAAGGAACTGTTATTTTCAATACAACTGTAATCTCAACTGCAACTGAATTCAGTCTTAGACACTGCAAAACTGCCCATTTCATTTTTTCCTGTAAACAGCTGAGAGCTCACCATTAACTCTATACATGGGAGAAAAAAAGATTTAAAAAAAAATATATATATTCTCAGCTACAAAAAGTGAACACCTTTTAAATTGAGTCAAAAGAATCCTGCTGATCAAAGGTTAGAAAAATATTCTAGCAGCTAAACAAAGTTTATGAATGTCCATTAGTAGAAACAGTTTGAAGCAGCAACATGAGAGGAGCAACATGCATTTTGTGGCTATGTGTATTCAGTCAGCATCTGTGATGAATAGGTGTAGGTTTCCATGAATGTATAATTTAGACTCCATTTGCACTGCAGGAAAATCCATGGAGCTTGTCAGGGTGAGATGACATGAAAGTAGGTCATCAAGGATAATAGGTATGGGACAGCTTTGATACAATAAACTATAATAGAGTGGATCTTTCTGGTGAGGAAAAAAGACATGTTGCTGGAGCTCTACAGAATTGAGAATGGCTGGGAGAAGGCATGACTCTTCATCTCTTCGTTATCTCTTTAAATGTAAGAGCTAAGCAGGACTCAACAAGGAAGTAAATTTCAAAGTTACGAGGATAACTCCAGAGAAATTCCACAGTGTGGTTATTCATAAAGCAAATAACTGACATGTCGAACTACTCACCACAGGATATTGCAAATCCTATAATTTTTCATGGCAGGGAGAGGCAAATAGAGATCAAGAAGAAAAGGAGGACTACTAAATATGAAGAAACTACTTTGTGCTCAACAATTTTTTAAACCAGCTCTGTTGGAAGCTGGGAAAATATTTGTTGAAATATGATTCTAAGTGTCCTCTATTCTTATAGCCTTCATTATGAGCAGCAATAGGAGGAGGGTCTCAAGATACCTGTGCTCTTATCCTTGTTAGACTGCTGTTCTAGCAGTGCATGACGTTGATCATAGATTAGGATTAAGGTAAAATCAGAGTTTGCACCCATAGATTGCTAGGCTTCAACACTAGGTTTGGTGGCTGGGGAATGAGTGGAAACTGAGGCCTTTGTGCAAGAATTCTTTTTAAAAAAGCAAAACAAAATGTGACTTTACAAATTCTATCTCAATTTCTGAAGCTGAGGCATATCATCTTCCCTGATGTCCCATCAAGATATGATTTCTTTTGTTTCATTTTATTCCCCACAGTGAAAACTTAACTTATGGGTATTTGTGTATGTATTTTACAGTGTCACTACATGGTATGAATAACTTCTTAAGTGTTTGGAGTTTTTAAAAAGGCCATTATGATTAGAAGATTTAGGCAATTTTAGTAAGTAAAATGAGGTATCACTAAATATAACATATTAAATCATTGCACTTGCTCCCATTCCTTTTCTAGCTAGGGAAGAATTCCCTCATGCCACAGGAATGGACTCTGTGAAGGGAAGGGTGCCTGAACTCATGCTGACGTCACTTTCACAGCTGAATTGACAACAATCTCTTGCCAAAAGAGCACGAACTAATTCTCCTGGCTCTGCAAATACACCCAGTTCTAATGGAATGATTTTTGCTTCCTCTTCAGGAGGCAACTGTAAAAAAAACACTAGGGATGCAATGAGAGGAAAATATATCAACATATTGACTATACATTGCTAAGATTGGCCTCCGCCATTTCAGCATGAGTATAAACTTCCAGCTTTCTTTTTTCTTTTTGACATAAAGGGACAGCATGTATAGATGATTAAGTAGAGAAACAGACTGTGAAATATGGAATAGTCACACAACTGTTTGTGAAGAAGAAAACAGATGAAGAGCAAAAATAATATGGTCTTTTAACAGGTGGGGCATATCTAAATAGTGATTAAAACCAAAGTGTTCACTAAGCAAAGGTATTTGGGAGATAGTATTCTTGAAGCCAAAGACATATAGCCATTTTACAAGGTCACATGACTTTTGTGGAATTAACACATCATCTTTGCTACATGAGGAACGTGCTTTTATCCAATCGGGAGCTTTGAAATAACTATATCAACCAGATATCCAAGTATGCTTCAGGCTTCTGGAGTTCAGTACACAGACTAACACTGGACTTCAGTGTAAAAGTGAAGGTCATAGTAAAAATTAAAAATGCAACCAGACTTTGCAGCAGGACAAGGAGATCCTTCCCAGCCCACCACCACCACTTTCTTTATCCATAAATAGACTTTATACTTGGAACAGAAAAATGTTAAGTTGCTTATTTGTTACATCCTCATTATTTTGCAAGGAGATAAAAAAAAAAAAAAAAAAAAAAAAAAAAAGCCTAGTGCTTTGATAGGCTATATTTTGCTTCTTCAGTATTTTTCCATTAGCAGTTGTCCAATTTCAGCTCTGAGGGCTCGTATGTGACGTGCAATGTGCTGTCTATATGAAATACAGCAAGAAATAATCTTTCATCTACCCATCTGTTCAGTGACAGAATTACAGGGCACCTCACTGGTCATGCCTTGTCAAACACTGACACAAGTAGTTTCCATTTGAATTGCAAATTTTGTGGAGCTATTTATCTAGTACAAATTCTCTTGAAAGAGGCATTTAGAGTTAGTGGGCTCTTTCTTGGAGAGGGAAGAAGGGAAATATGTATACTCAGGAATTTTACATTTTATTTAGGAATCTGCTTACGTCCCCGGTTCTACCCATGTACACATATATGACACTTGGCTGCAGATCATGCTGTTGTACTGAATGCTGCAGAGCAGTGTAGCTAAGATATACGGATGGAAAAGCACTGGCCATGACATTACTGGGTGCCTGTGACCTTCACTTGGTACTGCAATTAGGTAAACAGTCCCCTGCCAGACTAAAAAACATCTGCTGTTTCTCATCAAATAATACACACAAGCTTAGATTTTCCCTTCAGTCACAAAGATTGTTTCCAATCTGCCACTTTCTCCCTCTTACTCTGTCCTCCCATAGTAAATCCAAATGTCCATGTGCAAATCCTTGCAGGGCTTCTCTGAAAATGGATGAGAAGCTATGACAGAAAAATTGCTATGTTGAGGATTGCCACCATCTACCGGTTCTCATCTGTATCCCAGCTCAGCCATTTTTCTTCACACAGCTCCAGAACATGGACTAAGATTTCATAATCCATACTCAGACAGGAGGTAATGCAGAAGATATTACCAGAAAAGTTCTGCACATCCCAGAACTTTTAAATGGCACTGGGGTTTTTGGAGAGCTCAATTGAAGATTGATACATCCAACTGATCAGACCATCATGGTTTTCAGTTCAATGCTGATAAAACTCTGTAGTCCCTTGATGTTCTATTGCCTTTTGACAAGTTAATCTTTGCAAAACATAAACTCGAATACAAGTTCTTTGTCAATGCCTTTCTTACTTAATAACACATTGATGATAGCTCACATCCTTCTCAGACAACCCCATTTTACATGTTTGGTCTGTGGTACTCCAGGCAGTCCATTGAACCTCGAGTTTCTGGGTAGCAACGAGGAAAGCGTCTGCATGCCTCATCTAGGCTCTGCACACTGGAGCCACAAGACCATATCCTTGGGATACTCCCCAGGGTCGTCTAACGAAGGAATGCAATGTCTAGTTTTTATGATGATATAGGCAGCAGAAAATTGAACCATATCCAATCTAACTCCACAGTGATAGATTTTCCCAAGGAGGAAAGGAAAATGTAAAGTGTTTTTGCAGCAACATAGCAAAGAAGTGAATTACACTGAAAACTAGGCCTGCGATGACACCTCTTATAAGTAAAGAGGGAGGAAAAAGACATTTACAATGGGTTTATTAACTATTCATTCTAGGAGGGGTGTTGAAGTTGTTCATTCAAGAGAAGGAAATAATCTGGTTTTAAGTGTTGTGGTAAACATCTGAAATTTTTAAAAAATACCACCAAGTTTCCAGGACTGAAAAATGTTATCCAAAAGAGAATTTAAACTTCGGTGTCCTGCTTTTGTGGCTAGTAAACCACTTGAGAGTGATCTCAGCTCCTGCTGAATTCAAGGCTGTGTTTCCACCAGAATAAAGTAGCATCTACCTAGTATTTAGAGTCAGAAAAGTAAACAACTGACAAAATCAGGGCTCCCGAAAAATGAAAATGTTTCTTGCTCATGCTTTCAACTGCAGAATAATATTTATTTTTTACTAAATATAGCTTTTGCACTCTCTAAAATGCTTTACATTTTAGAAGCCTCCCATGCCCAGTTCATTAAGGAGAGAACACTGTAATTTAAAATTATAAAAAGCTATGATTCAATTCAATCTAAATTTCTCTGACAACCCTGCTTTAGCACAAGTAAATCAGAGCTGTGCTTAACAGTTCTCTGTCAGCCTTGTAATTACCTTGAAACATAGACCTTGCTTCCCCATACTTTGAGAGCATCAGCTTTCCACCAAAGATAAGATTTGTACAACGAACTCCAGTGCCCTTCAACATGTCTCTTCTCTGTAGTGAATATTTCAGCTCAGTTATGGTGTGAAAGGAACACAAGAAACAAACACAAAACAAAGACTCAAGTGGAAGGGTGGCTATTATTTTTGTAGAATCCCATTTGTTCATTAGTGCAGACTTAGTATTTTAACATGCAAGTGGATGACCAGGCAGCTTACAACTCATCCGTTTCCACCCCACCCAGCTTCATATCTGTCAGTCTGGCTCTCTAGCTTATTAGACAGGCAACACATCTGACAGAAGTAACACATGCCTCCTAAATGAGGTATCCATTCTCCCCTTGAGCACGCCTTCTACACCTTGAGCACGACTACTGGCTTGTTTTAACCTTCAACAGCAAGAAAGTATGTGTTAGGCAGATTTTCTCTTTCACACCAACAGACGAATGACCTTCTGCACAGATCTTCAGAGGATTTGGGAGTAAAGCTTACTTGGTAGAAGTGGAAGAATTTATTAATCAAAATGCCACTGAGAGACCCTAGAAGGGAATAGGGTGACAGGAGCATGGTGCAGAGTGA
This sequence comes from Florisuga fusca, assembly GCA_038090715.1. Lineage (NCBI taxonomy): Eukaryota > Metazoa > Chordata > Aves > Apodiformes > Trochilidae > Florisuga > Florisuga fusca. Next base: position 10,262,593 of record JAAWXA010000012.1, read on the forward strand.
CAAATCCAGAAATCCACCCCTGTCCTGGGAGTTCATTATTCCACAGTGTCTTTTATTTCAACTCCAGTGACAAAAACAAAACAAAAGAAAAAACCAAAAACAACAAAAACAAACAAAAAAAACACCAAAAGCAAAACAAAACCAAAACAACAACAAAAACAACAACAACAACAAAAACTAAACCAAAACCACTCAGAAGATGAACTTCGCAAGTTTTATGGTGGGCAAAGACTACTCTTTATTTCCCTGATCATGCAGCAGGCTTGGAACCTTGGTTTTTCATGATTCTCTCTTTGAACTTTGGAAAAAAAGAAAAGGTAATCTGGCAGAATCCTTAAATATCAACACAGGAGGAAGGCTAGGATTGAGTGACCTTACTGAACCAGCCTGAAGTTTTGAACAAGTTTAGTTGATTTCTGGGTTATGCTCTAGGCCTCTGAAACCTTTTTCTCATTATCTTTCCACTTTGATTTCACTATGGAAATCAGATCTGAGTCAGCCATGAGAAAGGGCTCACTGTAGGCTCATGCTCCCTTGCAATTGGTTCAGACAGAAAAGATCTGAAGAGTGACTTCCTTTACATCCAAAATTAACAATGACATAACTGAGCAAAATTGATCATGGTGGCCTTGTTCTGAATAGCTTTAGTTTCATCAGCAAATACTTCCTAAGAATGTCAAGGAATTACATGGTAGGTGTTACCTTCCTGGGAAGAAGACAATGTGAAATCTATCCAGGAAATATTTTCACTCTCCTCATAATCAGAGAAGCTCTACAGCTGATTCTGACTTCACTCAGTGATACAGAAACAACTTTGGTTAGGGGTCAAGTTGGACTCTTACTTTCACATTATTACTTACCAAACTTCACTGAATACCCCTGTCCATGCATCCATATACTGTGCACTCAGGAGCCTTGGAGACAACATGTGAAATCAACTCACAAACCACTGCAACCTTTCTTGCAGAACAGTGATCTACTGGAATAAAGAAAACAGACTCATCACCACCACCCATGACACTGGATGTAGGACTCAGGTTGACTCTACACCCAGGGTAATATGTCCCATTCACAGGGATCATAATGTTTGCAAATCATTCCTCATTTTGACAGTCAGTCCATCATAGACCTATACTCTTTCTTGCACCCATGCAATTTCTTCTTAGAAATTGAAGGACCAGGGGGAAGGAACCAAATGTAACTTGAGCATCATCAAAAAAAGCAATGGAAAACAAACATCTGGGGAAAAAAATACTTTAATTCCCAAAGAACATGTTAATTACGACTAATAAGGTAATTACATTTTTTAAAATCACTGAAAAATGAAATTGGCTATGCAAGTTCTAATTAATACTGTAATAATTTATCACAACCTAAAATGAGAAATCGTTGCTCTTCATTAAAGCAATAATTCAGTAGAATTGTATCAGGAAGAAACAACCATCAGAAATAGGGCTGGAGAGATACCAAAGAAATCATCCACTCTGTCTTCCTACTGTGATTACAAAGATGTTTCTGCATCACTCTATCTGATGGTTTATTTTCTCACCTCTTGCTAATCCTTTAGAGGAAGAAACTCTACCAAAGTGCACCCCAAAGAATGAATTTAGGTTTTTGCTGACAGAGACCCTGGCCACTTTCTCCTCCCCCGTCTTGAAGTCATCATAAACTGGCACTTTGTCATCACAACATGATGGAGAAGTTTTCTCTTCTTCCATGAGTATATACGGAGGTATTCCAAACGTGACTGTGTTTGTGGGGAGTTCAAGATGACCATGGTGTCCTGGTTTGGGCCAGGATAAATTTTCTGTATTGTAATTTTGCTTTCAGCTAAGTATCTGCACTTGCTGAAATTAACAGCAAGTTTCTCAGACAGTGTCTGCTTCTGGGACTGATAACACTCGATGGTTATAGTTACTGCTAGAGACTGGGATGCAGAGCCAAGGACACTGCTCAGCTCTGAGGAACATTTTGCCTTCCGGAAGGAGAAAAGGAGTAAAGAGGTCACAGCTGCAACCCTCCTTTAGTGAGGAATGGACAAGATGAATGACCAGAATTGACCAGAGAATATTCCATCCCATACACATCACACTCAGTATAAATTTGAGGGATCACGAGGGTGAAGCCCTTTCCTGCTTCCCCTTCTTCTGCTGCTCCTCTTTGTTTCGGCATCCTGGTAGGATTTCGTCCATTCCTCTGCCTGTGGTCCTGATCCATGCCAGCCTGAATCTGTGTGTTCCTGCCTCCAGTTCCCGACTGCTGCTGACTCCAGGAGTCCAGCCTGGACTTTCCCAGGGCTGCCCTGCAGCCTCAGTGGTGCTGTGAGACTTACTGGGGGAAAGAGGGGAGGAACGTGGTATCAATTTTCCTGTATATTTGTATATATTTAGTAATTTTTCATTTTTATCATTGTTGTTCCATTAAAGCTGGGTAGTTTAGTTTCCAACCCATAAGTCTCTCTCCCTTATTTTCTCTCCTTTCTTTATCAGGGAGGGGAGAGGGATTAATAGAGAGCATTTGTTATTCGGTTTCATTGCAGGGCCAGTTTTAAACCGTGGCCAAGCAGGGAGTTGGAGCAGAAGATCTCAAGACAGGCCTTTCAATTTCAGCTATTTTGTTTTTCTGAGTGTACTGCTGCTACACTTAGGAATTAAGATATAAATCAGCAGGCACTATCATTCAGGTAAAAGCTTGGTCCAAGACGTAGCACTGTGCTTTTCTGGGATGGAAAGAAGCAACTGACAACTTCATTACTTCTCATTCTCTGACACTCATGATAAATTATGTGAGACAAATCTGTCCGACATGCACTCATGGACACGTCATTCTGGAATCTGCCTCACTACAAGATTTTGTGATGTATGCCAGTAAGAGCTGAGCTCTAAAAGGCAACCATCATCTCCATGTCCACTTGTGAATCAGGTATATGCTCACTCATCACAAAATGAACACAGGACATGACCCAGATGGAAACTATGCTCAGAGCTGAAAAGACAAGAGACACAGAAGGACAAAGGCAAGATTCACAAAGTCTTTTCTTGAGCGCACATGAAATGCTGCTCCGTTTTCTCATAAATGCCACCTTGTTGTGTGCCTGCAGCAAAAACTAAGCCATCCATTCTTCAAATTCTTTTCCTAATTTCAGGAGCACCTCAGGACAGATTTGTTACCATGAAAAAATAAAATTACGGGGGAAAAATAGAATTTTTTTTTAAAAAAAGGCAAAGGAAACCCAGTATTTCTCTTTCCTATTACAAATTTACTTTTTCCAGCAAGATATTATTCTCTCACCACAGCAAATTATGAGCAAGTTCACTGTCTAATATCAGAAAGAGACATGAAAAGCTTCAGGTCAGGTAATTAGCTGTGTACAAGGAAGAGATGAAAAGTTGCATAGTTATGTTTCCTTGTATTTCTTATCCCCTTCATGATCCCAGTCCTACCTGCTGCAAATCAAATCTAGCATCTTTCCTTTGCACCCTGGTACCTAAAACTGTAGACTGACACTTTTCTTTCCAGTCAAGGCATCCTATCAATGTGCCATAGTACCACATCAGCACCACCAAAACTACTTAAATGAGGGAAATAGGCAAAAGAGCATTTCCAATAGTAACATTATCCAGAACTCATATGTACAGGACAAATATTAAGACAAAATTTGGAACCCCCATGCTTCAACAGAATGAGAAGCTACCTTAGTAGAAATTACATTTGGCTGTGACATTCCATACTCAGTAAAACCATATTTTAGTCAGGACATTATGGCCTGCACAACAAGGAGACAATAATAGGATTCTCTCTAGAAGAGAATATTAATTTGAAAGGTAGAGTCAACACAGTCCACCTGAGACACTTCCAGCAGTTTTACAAGGCCAGGTGTGGTCTACAGACTGTGGTTATTTTATAGGCAAAAGCCATCTGTGCTTACCACACAGAAGCATGCTAGCACCTCTAATGAACTATGTTTCACCTTGCAACATCTTGTCCATAGAACACATCTCACCTTTGGCAAATCATCTCCATGAAATTAATTTACAGTGAAATACTTCTGTTCCAAATAGCAGGATGCGCTATCGTCCTGGGGTACCTTTTCCAGTATAAAGAAAGGACTAAATAAAGGCAAGAGAAGTAATTTCTATAACCTGCACAAAATACAAATTCATGGGGAAAAAAGAAAAGCAAAACCAGTCCAGACTTGGCATGTATCAAATTCTCTTGCTTATACTAAATGCTTTACAAATACCCTGCACTAAAATTGTTATACTAAGCTGGGGAAGAGAGGAATTACCAGCCCAGGGAACTGGAAGTGTTTCGTGGCTTCAGCTGTTAAAGCAACTGGACAGTCTCTTGGAATTTCTACAAATTTCAAAGCCACTCACATTCTCTATTGATATTTGTACCTGGTCACGGATCTGGTTTTACCAGCTGAGTGGGGATTCTGAACAAATATGTGCTTGCAGAGGTGTGGCATTCTGTTGCACCATCCCCTTTTTCTAGCAGAGGTCCAGATATTTCTCAGCTTTTGCACCACAGTCTTTCAGCTGCAAAACTATGAATGGTCCGGAATTTCAACTCTCAGGCATATTAATACACAGTTTATCTTCACTGGGTCATAAGGTAGGGAAACAAAAGGAATTTCAGTTAGCCCATGCTAGCACTACAAAGCAAAAGCATCCCTTAATGCAGAAGAAATTTACACCATATGCACCACAGAAGAAAGAGGAAACTGCCCATTTTCTGCTCTTTTCTACACTTTCCAGCCTCAGACTCAGTCATTTCACTTATCCATCTGCAGTCAGTACAAGAGCTGATTCCACGTATCAATTTTTTCATTGACAGACTAACCTGGAAACTGTAACTAAAAACAACAATAATAGTAACAGTAGCAGTAAGAGTTTAAAATGACCATGAGGGAACTGTCGCATTCATCTGAAGGGACTAAGATGGAGAGAGTTAAGTTATTTTCAGTTTTGGTTTGGTTTGGGTTTCTTTGCCTTTAAGCACCTTCCTCCTAACAACACAGGTGGGGCTCCCTATCTCATGCTGGGCTTAGTCTTAGATGAAATCAGGTCATCCTACTTGAGCATGTCAGGGAAAGAATAAACAAGTGAGTCCTAATCCAATTATTGCCAACATATTGATTTTGCTGTATCAGCAGTATCACTCTTTTTTTTATTATTATTTAAAAAGAAATTCTGAGGATGCTTCTGTTTATTCTTCATGTTGCTAGCAGACCATGGACAGAGAATTGACAAGCAATGGAACTTTCTGAGAGAGTCATTCATAGTTATGTTGCTTCTTCTTCCTCTACACCAGGAAGACCATTATTTTCTTAGGTTAAACAGCATTTTCTATCACTCCTTAACTGACCTATTGAATATCTAAAGAAATCTTTGTAGAAATATAAAGGTTTCTGGCAGGTAGACAAATATAATTTCTATTTGTTTATGAAGGCTCATCTTGCTCTTGTATAGCAAAGAATGACTGTACAGAGGCTGTGATCTTGATTGATCAAATTCAGTTACTGCTCAGGATAAAAGCTAATGTTTTCAAGAGTCCCTTTATGACAGGAGATTTTCAAGAGTCTTTGATCTGTGTGCCAATGGCACAACATTGGTATGTCTCCTAAGATTATTTGGTTCCTTTCACAAGTCTGCTAAGGCTGCTAGAAGACAATGTGGATTTTGTCAGTGAGGACATGTGATTTTGTCCTTTGATTACGCAAGAAGTTCTTGCACACCTGAGATGTGCAGTGGAAAACATGACTCTCAGAAGAATTCCTGTAGGTCATTGGAAACAGCACGCCTCCTCACTACAGGAAAACACAGTGCATTTATCCTACCTTTCAGACTTTAATTCCAGAAAAATAAGCTGAAAGAGCAAATGAAGATGTGAGGAAAAAGATCTAAAGCCATCAGGAAGAACTGGATCTTCACTCAACACTTACCTGATTGGTGGAATACCTGCAGAAGGTGCCACAGATTCAAGGATAGGCTGGACAAGTTCACAATGGATAATTCCACTGAGAATCATGAAACACAAACTACTCATAGCCTCTGAACTAAAAAATAGAGAATGAGAGAGATGGGAGAGTATTCAGGGAAGTTATTGTTTTGCCCTATATTTACACTTTCATGAAGTATCTACCTCCAGCCGGTACTGGAGACGGGATGCTGAGAGGCAGACCATTGATTTGATCCAGCATAGACCAGCTCTACTACAAATATTTCTGGCATATTGGATTCCAGAACAGTAAAAAGGCCCTACTGTGAGCAGATGATGTGAGACACTGGTGAAACAAACAGTGTGAAATGCCCACACCTCACATGGGATTAAAAAAGGTCTTTTTTCTTTTTTTCTTTTTTTTTTTTTTTTTTTTTTTTTTTTTTTTCCTTCAGCCTTTTCAGAGCATAAAAAAACCCACATTAACTTCAGTGGTGAAGGATGTAGGCACAATCTTCCTACCTCTTTGCAGAAAAGGGCAGCAAAAGCTAGCATCTTAATAACAGTAGACAACAGCTTTTTTGTAAATTTTTCTAAATATTTTGTATCCTAGTTACACAAATGGACAGCCAATGAGTTGCAAATTACCTAGCAGAGTCATTCTAAAATAAGATCTCTTAATGGCACCTTTGAGGGGGGTGATTTCCATTAAATATGCCAGAGATTCCAGTGCTGACTGCAATCAGGCCCCCTATCTTCACAATGAGAGTGATTTATAGCAATTTATTGCTAATAGTACTCACTCATCATTATCACAATAGGAGAGACTATATGCCAAAATTCTTTATTCACCTCAGATTATACATCAGCCAGGCTTTCCATCCAATGACTCTGAGTATTTGATTGTGACCTAGAGAAGCAAATGGCAAAGAGAGCTCCACATAGTGACTTTCACAGCCTTTTAAACTCTCTTATTGCCTTGGACAGACAATAAAATGACAAAGCTTTGTTCATTTTGAATGACACATACAGTTTAATACCAAAAGCAATTTTAGGGGTGGAGATCCAGTTTTACAAAACTAATGAACAGTTGATTTTAATATCTATTCAATTCCCACGTCAAAGTAATTTTTGTCATAAACACTCCCTTGCACTCAAATAGACTCTTCATGTTTATTAAATATATACATAGATAACATGTCTGTTATCTGAAAGCCACAGCTACTGGAGATGGACAGTGTTCTGAGATAGATCCCCACCACACTTACCCAGTTATTGTCTTCCCAACACATCCACTGTTGAAGGCAACACTGAGCTAGATGGTCCTTTCATATAGTCTGCTGGCTAATATCCTTTTGACATGACTATAAACAACAGGGAAAATGATACCACATACTTTTGCTTGTGTCTACTGTTCAAGAGGAAAGATTAAACTTCGAGCATGAAGGAATACAATAGGAACCAAATCTTGACGGAATTCCAGAGGTAGCAAGCAAAAAGCAGCTTCTGAGAACTAACAGGAACTAGGGCACGGAAGCAGACTGCACTGTATTAAGATCTGTCTGCCCAGTGCTTATTCCAGATGGATTTGTAGTAAAGATTTTCAGCTTAAATGACTGCAGCTGTGTTAGTGTCAATGATCCAGGCCAATCCCACAGTATACCAAGCAGTGTTGAGTGCTAAAAAGCAGTATCTTTCTTGCTCAGCATTTTTCCAGTTCCTACCAGGATCCCCTTTCAGTTCATGCCGGGTATATTTATTTATAACAAATGCTTCCCTATAGGCCTGCTGTGCCAAACACCAAAACCTGCTCCCACTCACTGCAAAGCAGAAATTCTGTTCCTATCTCATTTATTCTGTCTTCACATTTCTAACTTGAACTACAGAGAAGATTCAGTTTGCAACCTTTTATCATTTTTGGATAGCATGTGTGTACTGCACTAATCTCCCACGTACACTAGTCATCTTGCATCACCAGTATGTCTGTGTCAGAGGGACAGAGAAATTGCTGCTTCTGAGAGCTTCAGGTGAGATTTGAGTTCTTTTACATTTTGTGAACTAGTCTGAAATTCTGTGAAGGCAACATCAGTGGAGAATATGCCCTGGTGATTAGAGACCTGCAATCTATTTTGGTACATGTCAGAGGAAGTGCAGGATGGGTAACCTACATGCACAGTGAATGTCAAAATTGTAGCTTAGTATCAGAAAGAATGCCTGACTTCAGAGATGTGTACTTTGTTGCACAAAATTTTGGACTGGCTCTGTCTGATTAGTAACATAATTAGTTTTTGATCCAAAGCCTAGGTATGCCCCTCCTGGAGTAGTCTGTCTGTCCATTTATTATCAGTAAACATATTTGTAGCCTTTTTATTAGTCTCCATTTTTTCCGTTTGTTTGTTTGTTTGTTTTTTCTTTATCCTTTCCAACTAGATTGTAAATGCTGCCTGCTCATGCACAGTTCAGTTTTCTTTTTCAGTGCTCTAAGTTTTCACATGAGAGAGAGGCTCCCTCTCGAATCCATAGCAAACTGTCATAGAAGTCACTAACCTGAGTCATCTGAGATGAGGTTCTGCCGTGTATCACATGAAAAAAAATTTGCAACAGTAAGACAATGAAACAAGCACATCTTGATAATATGGTAAAGATAGGATCCTACAAATGCTACAGAATTCAGTGTAGCGATAACCACACCATATGGTGCATTGTGCTTGCCCTTGAAATAACTCCACAGCAAGATCTTGGTAATAAATACTGGCAGACTCAAGTTGTTGTTGATTATGGCAGGCATGGATGGCAGGTAATGTGGCTTTCCTAAACACTACAAAAACATGTAAAAAATAAATGGTGAATGACGAATGATAGGTCACTATGGAGAGGTCAAGTAATTAAAATACAAATTAAGCTGAAATTTGTGGTAGAGGTAAAATTTCCCTCAAAAGATCTGAAAAAGGGGGTTGTTAATGTAGAGTCACTGTAGAATGACAGAGGGCCAACACAGGCTTTGAAGATAGTTTTCCTCCACTCCTATCTTCAACACCAGGTACCAGCTTTTGAGAGAGCAGTTAGATCATCTGGCTTTGAAAAAGTCTGTCACCAAGGCACCTGGGATAGCATCCCTATGATAGGAGAGGAGAGCCCCACACTCCACTCATGCAACAGAACAGATGAACATTGAGGACACACTCAGTTCTTAGTCAGGATGGCGAGTTGACCCTACTCATATCCTAGTGATTTCACTTTATCTCTGAGCCTTAGCTCTATGCTGAGAAAAACATAAAGACCCCCTCAACCTTTGGAAAACAGCTTATGATCTAGTGAGTTCTAAAGTAGTGCCTATTGTTATTACTGAAGAGATGTTCCAGTGCATGCAAGAAGGAATAGGGAAGGTACCAACTTTATGTCTATGGTACAAGAAATCTAGCTGCTTTCTAAACAGACTATGTTTAGAATAACTAGTGGGGGCTTTTTCGCTGCTACTTATCAAATAGATAGTAATCACAGTGGCTACTCATCCCCAAGAGGATCAAGAGCCTTCAGACATTGTAATTACAGGTTATCATAAAGGCCCCTAAAATGTAAATGAAACTGTCTCTGTTAGCTAATGAGCCACAAGCCTCAATCCCAACTAGCAGCTGCTTATCATAATTTGAACTCTGCTATGTAAAAGAATCAGAAGCACAGCTGCATCTGAAGCAATATTAGACAGAACTGATGTAAAGAAAGATGGGACACAACCTAAAAGAGTGGATGGAAAAAATTGTGACTGCACAGTCTGCAAATGGGCCAAAACCTAAATGTTTAAAATGAGGTGAAAACAAGGTTTTCTGCTGCCAAGAACAAACACCAGTGGCTGCAAGAAACAAGGCTTAAAGACTGCGTTACAAAGGGAGGTAGCAACTGATGACTATGGCCTGTGTTTCCTCACAAGTCTCAACACATTGTGGTTCTACCCATGATCTTGCCAGCTGTCAAGAGCTTTGCACTCATGTTCAGATTTCTATAGTGCACAGAGCTCAGTCTGGGTGAAGACAACAAGGAAAAAGTAGCTAAAAGTTTTAATTATCTCATTGTGTACAAAAATGTTTGAACCTAACCTAACAAGGGAGCTACAGATACATTTAAATTTTAGCCCATGCTTTTTGCCTTACTGATGCCAAAGGTAACTTTTTGAAATGCTTCTTTCAGCTAGAGACTTGGATATATTCTGATGGACCATAATTTAAAACATTTCCAGATTAAAGACACGAATCACCAGTTGAGATCACAGGAATCTCATTGATCTTCATTCTCTTATGCTAAGCATCCTAATTATTCACCTTGCAGAGAAACTCATGCCTTAATAATGAGTTAGCAATACAATTGCTAAAAGCTCATGCTTTTCCCTCCTCCTCCCCCCCCCC
>JAAWXA010000012.1:10277072-10309560 GCA_038090715.1 Florisuga fusca
TTTCCCCCCCCCCCCCCCCTTATTCATATTTGCTCTTATGCCCTCAAAAACAACGAGCAAGCCCTTCTCTTCCCAACACAACTATTTTCCTATTTTTTATTGCAGTTTTAATATTTGTCTTAATGGAGACTGACTCATGATTTGGCTCCCTTCTAAAGGCTCTTTAGTTAAACAGAATGGGAATAGGGATCTTGTTAAAATGAAAGCTCTGAGTGTTTTGAATTTCAAGCCAGTTACCTCTTATTACTTTCTCTATTTGGGTCTCTAATTAAAAGGTTAACAAACATGGCCAGTGGTCATTTACCAGAACTTATGAACTGCAGGTGTCTCTGCTTGAACCCTGAACTACCCAGAGACTATCAATGATATAATCAAGGCAAGTATTTTTATTTCCTGGTACACAGTTGCACATAGAATTAAAATAATGGAAAATGAAGGATAACAGGGATTGTTCTGCAGCCTCTAAGGTTACTGTTCTCATATCATCAATACAGTCAAGGAAGGGTTGATCATTGCATATGATACCTTGATCATATTCAATGCCCTGTACAACAACAGTGCTCTGCAGTTAAGGTGTGCACTCACGAGTTAGAGGAACAGAGAAGTCAATCTCTCAACAAGGCTAGCAGCTTATCAAAGCCAGCCTAGCAGGGTTTTCGCAGGGTAATGAACACTGCTAACAAATGGGAGGGAGAAGAAATGCCCTCTTAACACGGAAGAGCTCTTCAAAGGCTGTAATGGGCTTTCTAGGAGGAGAGGTCTGCTGGAACTGAGATTGTGAGCAGAGTCCAATAGCTGCAGTCCATGTGGTCCGTATGTACAGCAGCACTACAAGTTACCCTGCTACCATACAAACAAGGTCTTGCACTTACTGCTGGAAGTTCCAAAGCATGACCCATGTATAAATGAGACCATTTTCTGCCCATCCTATTCACCATGTCTGTTCCTCCCAAAGGTTATCATGATTTCTCAATAAAGCCAAGGTCAGTTTTTTCTCAAGGAGAGCTGCACATACAATGCCCCAGCACAAATTGCTGTAAGTCCACTGAGTCTTGCTCATCACAAAAATACTGTGCCATCATGAGCACGGACAGAACGAAATTTCATAGGATGAAAATCTTGCAGCATTAACCCCTGTGTGTATGCTCCACGGGCTGTTCACACCAGCTCTTTTGGCAGCACCATGTGAATATTATCCCTGTAATCCAAACTGCTGAGCTTTGTAAATTCACAGAGCATTTTCTGTCTTTGTTGTCACTGTTGGGCCCAGAAAGCACCTGGCTTTAGATAATGGCAAGTCCTAGAATAGGTTGGGGACTGACCTGTTAGAGAGCAGAGAAGAGGAAAGGGACCTGGGTGTCCTGGTGGACAGAAGGATGACCATGAGCCAGCAATGTGCCCTTGTGGCCAAGGAGGCCAATGGCATCCTGGAGTGCATTAAAAGAGAGGTGGTTAGTAGGTCAAGAGAGGTTTCCCTCCTCCTCTACTCCACCCTGGTGAGGCCATATCTGGAATATTATGTCCAGTTCTGGAGCCCTCGGTTCAAGAAGGACAGGGAACTGCTTGAGAGAGTCACAGCACAGAGCCACAGAGATGATTAAGGGAGTGGAAATCTCCGCTTGGAGAAGAGGAGAATGAGGGGTGACCTCATTAATGTTTATAAATATGTTAAGGGCAAGTGCCAGAACAATGGAGCTCTTATCAGTTATGTCCAGTGATAGGACAAGGAGCAATGGGTACAAGCATGACCATAGGAGGTTCCACATAAATAACAGGGAAAACTTTTCCAGAGTGAGGGTGACAGAGCACTGGAACAGGCTGCCCACTGAGGTTGTGGAGTCTCCTTCTCTGGAGACATTCAAAACCCTCCTGGATGCATTCCTGTGTGACCCACGCTAGGTGATCCTGCTCTGGTGTGGGTTGGACTTGATGATCTTTGGAGGTCCCTTCCAATCCCTAACATTCTGTGTGATTTCCTTCCTTCCATTGTTGCCCTGATAAGAGGTCTCCAGGAAGAACAGACCTCAGCATTTCTATGAGGCATAAACAGCAGTTGTGATAGTACCAAATAATATTAGCAAAGTGACAGTAGGTTTATACTGTCAACCTCTACCAGCTGCACCATTAAAAAATTCAGCTTCTAAGGACTACATGAGAAAATTATACCCAGCAGTGCCATATTGGTAGACAAGAGTGATTTAGTACTCTGTGCAGGGAAATAACATATGCCTGAATTACCAGAAGTCTTCAGAAAACAGTCAGATAGGAGCTTGTGTGATAAGGAGGACAACAAAGAATGCCTTACCAGTGCCAAGACTTGAAGGTTTTTCTCACATGAAGAACTACGTAAATCATTCCTGATCCTGTGGATTCCCTGTGTGTGTCCTTGGTGCACATCAGCAGTCCTGAAGTAGTCAAGACAAGTGATGCCAATGAGAAACTTCTGCTAGGCACTGCATATCAGAGAAGGAAAACTACACAAAAAAGTCTGATCCTGGTAGATAGATCCCAAGAAACATTCCTAAGCTCTCCTGTTAAATGGTTTTAGTGCTACATTTTGTTTTACTTTGGTGCTAGAGAGATAAAATCCTGACAGAAGGGTTTGTGAAGGAAGGGAAAACTGTATGTCAGCTGTTGAGAAAGGACAGAAAATTAAGCATGGGCATCACTGTAAAATCACATCATGGAGGAGATGTAGAAAAGTATCTGAAGTAATTTGCCACTATGTTTCAGATGCTTTCAAATTTTAGATGGCACACAGACAATTTGAAATCGAGCATGGCCTTCCCCTTGATATCAGTCATCTTTAAGTCAAGGCTTTCTAGAGTCCTCGGAGACCTCTGGTTACCCAGATGGCATTTATCTTCAGTAGAATTTCTGATTAATCTTTCTCAGTGGAGGGAGTATTTCCCTATAAAGATGAATAGCACTTTATTCTTACAAATCATGTGAAGGTAGAAGAGTGAGATCTCTCTCTAAGTGAACCACACTTGGAGCAGATCTGGCGCTTGTAATAAACAACTAATTCAACCATCAGCTTGGTATAATGTTTCCCAGAATATTCATTACTCTTCCTTACCTGTCCACTCCTCCCTGATACTGTGAAGTTCATCACAAATACAAGAAAGAGGCTTTTACCAAGGTCTTTCTCCCTGAACTCTTCTCTGATCCCTGAGGAGCGTCTTTAAGGCTGAAAGTACCAAAAGCAAATTTTGTCACATGTGGTGCTGAAGCCAAATAGGAATCCAGGCAGGTAAGGAGAGCATCCATCTCAAAGTGTACAGCACAGACACTGCATCTCTGAGACCACCTTCAGAGACTGAAGTAGGAAGTGACCAGCAAGACAGCACACTACAGCTGCACTTGGGTGATGGGTCTTCTCAGAAGAGTAAAGGGTAGGCTTCCTCTGTCTTGCCATCAGGAAAATATTTACAGCATCAGGTTTCCACACTGACAAAGACATAAATAAGGTCAGAATGGCAGCTGCCTTTCCACCTGGCAAGTATGTCATGTTTGAATAAGCAAGTGGCAACTGTGTGAAGGCATGCTCCTCAGCAACAGGTGTTACAGTAATACAGCAAGAAGCCATGCTAAGCATCCAGCCCTAAGAGATAGAAGGTACTGCTCCCAGCACTTGGAGTCCAGGCATAAATCTGGTCTCAGGTTCTCTTCACAGCTTGGTCCCTGCTGCAGGTATCTACGTAGTTAGATATCTCTAGGAAGATATATCTAGGAGTGCAATTTGACTCTACATGTCTTCAGGGATTAAGAGCTATCATTTGATCCTTTCCCTCCTTCAACTTTATAAGAAGAGGAATTTTACTTTCCTGGTCATTCTGCACTGAGCAGATTTGCTTCTGTTCTGTTCCCTGATCTTTAAATGAGAGGGAAAAAACAAATGAAGAAACAAGTATAACACTGAGGCAATATTAATTTCCATTTTAAAAAGTATTCTCTAGAATGCTACCTGGCTGTCCTGTTGTTAACCTAAAAGATATTTCTGTTTATGATGGGCTGTTTTTGGCTGGAGTTTCGTCACCTCCTTTGCAAGCTCTACCTGGAAGACTTATTTACCCTCCTGATGACTATGACAAGTTATTTGGGAATTTGCAGATGCCTTAAAATTATAAATAATGCACAAGTACCAACGTGTATTATATAGTCACTTCAAAGAAAACACAAATCATGCTGTCACTTCATTTGCTGACTTTGGGTTTATTTTGGATTTGAAGCTTATTTTAAATCATTCATAAATTAGACCATTACCTTTTTTTCTCTTACCATGTAATGCACAACTTCACATTGAATCATTTGCACTCCCTACAGCCAGCCAAGGCTATTGTGAGATGCCTGTTAAGCAAAAGCTACTAAAATAATCCCAGCCATAATTTCCAACTAACCAACAAGGCAAAAAATAAATTACTGTATCAACACCAGTCTCTTTACATCTCCTTTATTCCCAACTGTAATACAACCGGCTATAATTGAGTTGCAGTTTAATCAACTAAGTGGGACACCCCGTGAGGAAAACAGAAAAAAAAATAAAAAGAGAAAAAAGGAAGAGAGAATCTAGGTCACTCTGTTCTTAAAACAACAAAATAGATAATTGCTTCTCTCCAAAGCACCTGTGCTGCACATAGGTATGTTTGAGACCTTATGTAACTCATACCACCTCTGGGTTAGCCAGTCCCTCTTTGATGAAGTGCCACAAATGCCTCTTCCATGTACATCCTGCATTAGAGATGGCAGATCTGACCCATGGTATGGAAACAAGAAGTATTCCAACCTATGAGATTTTGAGGGGATTTTTGTGAGATTTTGAATGAGAAGAGGAAGAAAAAAAAAACAGTTATTTTAATTGCACCTGTAAGAAATTAGTAGAAATGCTGGTCTTCTGCTGCTGTAGATCTCTGTCAGAAAAGACACGTTTAGAACAACTGAAATTTGTAAATTAGATTATGCTGTATCACAGAAGTGCCTACGAGGGCTCAGGACCTTGTGCAGAATCAAGCCCTGGATTTCACTGGTTATCCAGAGTTTCTCTCTGTTGGCCTAGAGCAGTTCAATTGCTGTCTTTTAATCAGGACTACTTTTTTAAGCACGTGAAATGAACCTAGTCTTGGATATTACAAAGGAAAATAGACACTAAAGGGAGCCCTAAGCAAATGTCAGACAAACAGCAATACATGAACCAGCACTAAGACAGCATATCCACAACTGCAAAAAAAATAATGGGTGTTCTTAACTCAGGGTGGCCAATTCGTAATAGCTGAATTAAATACTGGAGTTAAAACAGCATTACAGCTGACATACCCTGCATTTAACCTGGAGAAAGAATTCAAGATGCGAAGCAAAGTTAAAACTGTGGCAGCTTTGTCTTCATTTTAGGCAGTGTGGAAGCAGAACAGTCGTGTCTGAATTTATTTTACCTACATATTCTAAGCAGCTTTTAGCAAAGCTGCCAGCCCAGTAGGAACCCATGTGTGCTGTCTTGAAGGAGAGAAACTGAGGTTCAGGTGGAAACAGTACTACCTGAAAAGTTCTACCAGATCACAGATAAAAACCAAAACCAAAAGTCCTAATCAAGCTCCCTAGCCAGAGAGCCAGTCATTGTCTCCATGGCAGACCTCAGGCCACACAACCAGAAAAGGTTTAACCTAAACATAGTGTTCAAATGGATGTGAATTGCAGCAGGATCTCCGCCTGACAGCATTCTCCCTGGCAATACAAGATCACAGTCAGCAGAAAATGATAGCACATTCCAGTTCTCTTCCAGAAGCCAGCATCTTGCTCTGACAGTGATCTGGTGTCCTGCCATCTGCTTGTGTGCCCTTAATGAAGGTTTCCTTTGGATATGCACTCCAGAAGCAACCAAACAGTTTTAAGGATACTTGTATGCAAAGTTTCCAGCCATGAGGACAGAGCTTCACAATGCTACATTTGAACACAAGGGATGCAGTCTCTCATGTTAAACATGGTTCTTTTTCTGGGCACTAAGTTAGCATAAGGCATCCTCCCAAAGTGCCTACCTATGCAGAAATTTAAGTCATAATGGAATATGAGCCTGAGTCCAGGATATTTATTGCCATGGTAGATAGCAGGAGCATAGAGAGAGGAGCACAAACTGAGTCTAACAATCTGCCATCAAAAGTAATGGTAAACATTGGTACTGAGGAAGACAGAAAAACATTCTCAAACAACTGCCCCAAACTTTGAGGAGATTTGAGGGAAAAGTATAGTTCTAAAATTATTTATTTCTCAGCAGTAGTGTAAAGCAAACAAGTTTCAAGCTTTCCTCATTTTTTCAAATCTCTGCAGAGGCTGAGACATCACAGTTGGAAAAACATCCAGCTATAAGCTGGATGAGCTTGCTCTACTCAAAAGCAACCTGACCAGCTATTCTAGAAATTTCTTTGCAAATCTGCTATATCCTTTCAAATAAAGTCACTTTCAGTGTGAATATGATAGCTGATTTCAGTTCACCCTTAGAGTAGTGAGATGATAAAGCTTTCAGACCTCCCCCTCCTCTCATATGGACACAGGGGTAAAGTTTTCAGAAAACAGACAATTAACCACAGCTCTGTGGGAAACTTACCAGAGGGGCACACTGCTGGTTCCCACTGATCTGGGCCAGACCCTTGAACCCCATCAGAGACTATCACATATTGTAACAGTATCAAAATTGGGTGTAAAAACTAAACCTCTTTCAAGGGATTTTATTATTATTAATATTGTTAATAATAATAATAATAGTCTCAAAAGTGAAGATGTTCTCTGCCTTCTATAGAAGTCCTCAGGACAGAAAATTATTTTCTCTGTCAGGGCCCTACCCGTATTACACTGATACACTACTTGAAATCCACCTGAGACTCAGTTTCTGTTTCTCACTTCTCCCAGCAGCAGGCTCCGTAGACCTTCTTTCCTCACTGATCAGAAACACTGTTCTAATTCTTGACTCAAGCATGTTTATAGCCAATTTATTCACTTATTCTATTACTAATATTGTTTTTCACTTTAACT
The DNA here is from genome assembly GCA_038090715.1 of Florisuga fusca. Taxonomy (NCBI): domain Eukaryota; kingdom Metazoa; phylum Chordata; class Aves; order Apodiformes; family Trochilidae; genus Florisuga; species Florisuga fusca. The sequence goes on from JAAWXA010000012.1 coordinate 10,284,093, forward strand.
AGCTCTTCCCTCACTGCAGTGTTTATCTCTCTCATGTATTTAGAGAGAGCAGTTGTTTCCCTTCTTAACCTTTTTCCACAGCATTTTAATGCATCACCCTGTAATTATAAATTTCCTCTTTCCTGATCCTTTTAATCTGTCACTGTGCATCTTGGCTGACGTAGAACAGGAACCACTGATATTTAAACTGTGCAACAAGAAGAACACAGAGGAGAAAGCTGCAGTTTTCATATGTTTTAAGTACACACAGTACCAAAAATAAACAAAGAAATAAAGAAGAATAAATAAAAAATACTTGAATGTTCTCCCAAGTAATATAATTCCTCGCCAGTGCTGTGAACAGGAGCAACTATTTTGATGGGCTGGTACTTAAAAAAAATTTTTAGTAGTTTCTCTTTCTCCTCAATATTTTGTTTATTTGTTTTTATTTAGTTTGTGTTGTTTGTTGTTTTTTTTTTTTTAAATGAGTTCGAGTTAATGAAAAAATAAATCTGAAGGAAAACTGCAAAAAGACTGATGCATTGACAAAGAACGTAACAAAGAACATAACATTTCACTCAGTAATAACATTCATTCAGAATAACATTCGTTCACGGAAGAGCAGCATGCATACAGTTAGCATGAAACTTATTCCAACATGAAATAAGCTGTCACAAATTAAAAATACATTTGTTTGGATATGATGTCTCATAAAACATTCTTCCACAGATGAGGCCAACAGTTGAGAAAACCATCTCCCACAGAATTACTTTTAACACAAGGTTCATATTTCTTTCTGTGGGTCAGCTTTGCCTGTGCTGGCCAGCAAAAAAAGAATAGGTGGATCCAGGGACACAGAAAATTAGCAGTTCAGCTGTCAACATAAGCATTGACACACATTTCTTCACCATTCCTTTTCCTTTAACTGTCCCCTTTGTTGCTTGCATTCTCTCAAGAGACAGCTCCACCATTCCAGACTTCAGTTTCTTTCTTTCATTCCTTATTCCCCACAGACAGAATTTCACAGCCATTTGAATCCCAAATTTCTGTTGAAGTTGCATGTTTGACCTTCCTTCAAGGTCATTGTCACTGTAAATAAGCCACAAGACTCAAATCATGCTGCAAAACAATAAGCAGCTTCATCCTTGTACGTACTGACAAATTCAAATGGTAAAAAAATGCACATTGAAGCCAGTAGATTTCACTTATTATTTGTACTAATGAACTGCAGTGACAGTTGCCAACCAATTTGAAATCAGCATATTTAAAACTGCACAGGGAAAAAAAAAAAAAATCAGCTCTCAAATTGCACAGTGTAATCATTGATTTGTCCCTAGTAGAAAGACAATTTCCTTTAAAGTATTGTGTTTCTAACATGCATTGTGATTTGTACTAGTGATACAAGGATCACTTGTAACCTTTGCTATGTCTGTAATTTCAGCTGCTAGCCTTTAGCAAACCACATGATCATCTGCTCAGCAACTTGTGGTCATTCTCAGCCTTTGCAGCAAAGCTCTACACCCTTGAAAAATACCCTTCAGCCACTAAAGCCAGTCTGCAAAAACTGCCTAAATCCAAGCTCCCACAACCAAGCTGTAAGAGAACAAATAAGATAGCAACCATCATGGTTCCCAAAGACACAACTTAGAAAATGTTTAAGGTTCTGTGTAGCCCTGGGCGAGTACCTGATTTCAGCACATGGAATGAGTATACAAAGACAGTGCAGCATTGCAGCCTCCCAAAGAGGAGCATCCAAGGCTGAAACAGAGTGCTCTCTGCCTCACTACTGAAAGAGAAGAGTCAAAGAACTTGGAAGAGACTCAGCATACGGTGACTGCAGCAGCTGTAAGTGGGAGTGGAAATCCTGCAGCTTTGAGGGAGCTTTGACGTCCCATAGTCACCATTTAATGAACCATGGACCCCCTCCAGGGGCCAAAAAAAACGTGGATTCCTGTCCTAGAGAACACTGGAACCTGTATCTAAAACCTGGAGTCCTATCACCAGCCTGTATTCCTTCTCTTTCCACTCTCAGCATTACCATGTAATGTTTGAAGGGGGGACCATGAAGAATATGCATTGGCACGTAGCCCTCTGGCACAAGACAAGTCAGTGGCAGCACACTACACACCTGTCCCTCTCTTTCTGCCAGCCTTTCCTGCTAACTACCATTCTTCTTCTAGGTCTCCTCAGCAATTTGGTGGCCTTCAAACACTACTCGTGGGCCTTCAAACCCCATGCAGCTGCCACATGTTTCATACTGAAATTTACCATATAAGCAAATTGCTAATAGAATGGATTTTTGTGCAGTTGGTATTGAGGGTGATACAGTGTCAAAGAGGTATTTCTCTCCTCTACATGGGCAGAGAACGGAGAGCCTCTGCACAGATTACTTAGACCTTTTGGAGCCCTGCACATTACTGCAGTGCTAAGAAACACCGATAGTCCATACATTCTTAACTTAATTCAGTGTGATTTCTAAACACATGTAGCCCTCATAGATTGATTTCACAGTTTCGTCTTTCCTGCTAATCAAAGCAAAGCCCTCCCATCTACATCAGTACTCCTATCCACCAGACTTCTCTAATGTATACCCTTTTGCCAGCACAGGAGCAAGTGAATAGGTGTCCACAGCTAACACCAGAACTACAGTCTGTACTTCCCTATACCCAAGGACCAACATAACAACGAAGCAGCAGCTTGTATTTTGAGAGTCCCATCTCATTTCACCAAGAAAGTCTGAACAACTACAATTCATAATGCCCTAGATTCTTGCCCAGCTCCAGATCCACTGCTGCAGTGCTTCCTATGTGACACAGGCCAAAAATTCAGCACTGAAGTATGCAGCTGGCAAGAAACCACTACTTTTCTCTGCCTCCACAAAAACCAGCTTCAACTATGATAGATGCAAAAAACCCAAAGCTAGAACTATTCAGGTGTACAGCAGTAGATGTTAATATGAAGAGTATGCAGAACTTCCTGCAAAGTGGATAGAGAATGAAAGAGAAGCATCTTTTGTTCTGATGTGAAGGAATTCTAGACAAATTCCTTAATTCATGTGAAATTTCATTATTTCTCCTTCTCTGAGACAGAAAAGTTCCTTGTTATCCATGTCTCTCCATTGCAAGCAAGCTCTTCACAAGCAGATGCTCAGCAGAAGGAATCACAGTTAAGCTCTTTGTGGTACAGTTACACAATCAGCAGGCTGAAGGCTGCTCTTTCCCTCCAAGGTTACTATATACGCACACTCTGCTCTCAGTACCAGCTTACAAATAAAGCAAACAGAACTGAGATTCCAGCAGACACAAGCGAGATCATTTTTATTATTTTAATAGCAATAGGCCTAGAGGCAAGCAAACCTAAAAGCAAGCAAACCTCTCCTCAAGAGAGGTACAGAAATAACGCACCTCTCCAGTTTTCTTCCTCCAGGTTTGGATCATTCATAGAGTAAATCAACAGTCAGTAACTTGATTCCTTGGAAGACATCTTGCTCATTGGTTTTAATGGGAATTCCCTAAGAACAAACTAAGCCCTATAGTCTGATACTGGAGCATCTAGCATCAAATAAATGAAGAAGGATTATTCAAGTCTCATATGGCTTAATCATCCTTGAACAGCTGTAGAACCTATGTTCTGTTTTTCTTGAAGCACTGAGACACCTTTGTGGGGTTGTTCCCTTCAATCCTGTTCCCTGCAACAGACATTAAGATTACATTCAACGTAACTCAATGTCTTGAAAAAAATTTCTTTGCCAGCAATATACATCAGGGGAAAAAATAAAAAAGCCCTATAAAACCACTCCTTGTGAAAAATGTATCTATCAGATATCAATGCTACCTCTTCATCTTCAAAGTGTCATTAAAATGCATATACTAAAAACATCAGACAAAGAAAAAACAATACAGAAGATAATAAATCAACAACAAAGCAATAGTACATACTAAGGCTGTGATACATCTTACATACTTAAGAATCTATAGTAGAAAACAGTATATTTCAGTGGAAGGGACCTACACAAAACATCTAGTCCAACTGCCTGACCACATCTGGGATAAACCAAAAGTTATAGCATCTTATTAAGGGCATTGCACAAATGCCTCTAAACACTGAAAGGCTTGGGGCATTGACCACCTCTCTAGGAATACTATTCCAGGATTTGGTCACCCTCTCTGTAAGAATTGCTTTCTAATGTCATGTCTGAACCTCCTCGTATGTATTTTTGAAGCATTTCCATGCATCCTCTCACTGGATCCCAAGGAGAAGACCTCGGGACCTCCCTCTCTACTTCCCCTTCTCAGGAAGCTGCAGAGAGCAGTGAAGTCACGCCTCAGCCTCCTTTTCTCCAAACTAAACAAACACAGAGTACTCAGTCAGTCCTCATAGGACACACCTTTCAGCCCTTTCACCAACTTTGTGGCCCTTCTCTTGAATTACTCAATGACCTTCGCATCCTTCTAAAATTGTGGGCCCAGAATTGCACACAATATAGGTAGAAGTTTTCCGAGAATAAAGCTAGATGGGGCCATAACCCCTACTACGTTTTACCACAGAGATCTCCTGTCTCATTTTAGATTCTCCAATCTTTGTGATCTGGAAGCACCTGGCTGGAGAACAAAAGACTGCATGTGTTACAAATTTCAAGGATTACATGCAAGAGACTCCAAAGGTAAATACCAGCACTGATTGTTGGCAACACATACATCTTTTATTTCTGAGTTACATTTTTTCGTTCTGCTCCAGAGCTTCATTAACTTAAGCAGCGGAACAAAGTCTAGCTGATGCATGAGGTTCCAGAGAAGTAGACAGGCTCAGTAAAGAACTGCAAATGTGAAAAACAAAAAGCTGAGTTGGAGGAGAAAGCAAATACTTCTGTGTTTATTTCACTGTGTTTCACACCAGACAGGTTTGAATTGTCCCTTAACTGCACTCAGTCTCACTGACTTCTTCAGGGAAAATCAAGGACTTTATCCCCACATCACAAGCAAGTAAAAGGAAACAAATATATCAGCAAAATGTACACTTTGTCAACCACAGAGAAGACAGCTGCTAAGGTGTAGTTAAACACCAGTATCATTCAGGCTTATCTGGCATTCACACACACTCACATCTTCACTAATATAACTTTAACCCTGGGGTTGCTTTTCATAGCTTATGGGCAGTGACTTCAATCAGGAGCTTTTAAAACCCTATCTACCTGCAAAAACAAGGGAATTCCCTCTGAACTGAATTCTGTGTTTTACCACCATGAATCAAAGCTTCCAGTTAGGGACATGAAATAAGCAGTCCCCTCTGCTGACATACTGCAGATAGCAATCTGGTGGCACTGGTCTTCTGCATAGAGTATTTTAAGAAACCTTATGAACTAAAACAAGTCTCCACTGAACCTCCACAGATAAAGAAGTGAATGCCAAACAGCATCCAAGCGGTCACTCCCTAAGATGCTGCTAATAAACAGAAAAACATGCCTATAATAAAACCCAGTTAATATCTATCCAGAAACTCAAATGTACACTTCCTCCTTATGGGGCTTCCACTGTACAATGAATTCAAGGATAACTTGCAGTGCAAAGAAGAAATTTAGACATTACCATTTATGTGCCTCATTACATATTAAAGGAGTTACATGATTAATCCACAGGATGACATTAAGAAAAGTTACTATTTAATCCCAGCTAGACATTTCACCTATTTGTTGCATTAAAGGAGTGCATTGAAAGGCTTTGCACAACACCATGTAATACAGTCTGTGGGAAGCTGAGAAGGATTTTTCTGAGGTGGGATCATGAAATGGTTAAAGAGAGAGATACTTCTTACAACAGAAACTAGCACTGAGCAGACCAAAAAGCTGTGAAGATACTGATATACAGAACTGCCAAAATAGCCCTGACTGTCATCCTAGTTATCTTCATTTAGAAAACTGTCACAAGAACAGCAAAGTGACCAACCACCCTGGCTATACACCTATGTTTACGACTGCTGGTGTAGCAGGGTCAGAGGTACAAAATATTCCTTTGTTATCTCTGTTGTTTCTGTGGAAGAAGAAGTAGTAATTTTAAAGCTCTAGTTTTCCTCTTGCTGTTTTCCTCCTGTTGTCCTACACAGCTAATCAGCATCGCAACTGCATTCCACACCTATGGCTCCTGTCAGGGTCAAACAACAAAAGGAGTGACTCTCACACTGGGGTGCTGAAAGGTATACGAAGCATAAAAAACCCACAGAAGTGAAGTGGTCAAGTAGGCTAATATTTTTATTGCTTTTTCCTGGACCATAGTCTCCACTGCTAATGAAAGGGTGGAGGATTTTACCTTGAAGAGGGCTAGGGATTCACAGACACATTGCAAGCCTGTCAGCAGCCAGACAAAGATTGCGCTGCCAGCCCTATCAGCAAAATCCCAGTACTGGCAGCACAACAGAGGACTGCCTTCAACTGCACAGAAACGGCAGGCTTCTGCAGACCCCCTTTAGCAACAAATCAGGGAACGAACACATTCTGCTTCATCAATACAAAAACCTGCCAAAATTGTTTCACAAAACCTAAATCCCCTGGTCATAAGACTTGCAGACAAAGAAATTCTACACAATGTACCTGCCTTTCCTTACTTGCTAACTTAGCCCACCTACTTAACAAAACACTTTCTTGCCTTCTTTCCCTCTGACTGGCAAAACTCCAAGGAAAAACAAGTCTGATTGTCCTGTGCCATTAGAGACAAAGGAAATGCCTTCACAGATTGCTTCAAAAGCAATGGGAGGATTTCCACAGGAGTGTTGTGCCACGGCTACTGCTTATTGGCAATTAGGCAGAGTGTGAGACCAACTCTTCCTCAGGAAGAAGAGTGAGGAGGTGGTAGATCAATGATGGTTTTCTTCCAGTACCTCCTCTGATCACTCTGGTGTGAAGAAACCCGGTCCTGCTGTCCTGATGTGCACAGCCCTCTGCAGCAGGAAAAGAGCAAAAGCACCCCACCTGCAAACAGTCTTCATATCCAGGCTCTTAGCTGCCATAAGCTCTGACCTGAGCCCCACTTTAGTGCTGGATGCTGCGAAGAGAATATGCCATGCCTGCCGTGCTCAATCAAGGAAAACTCCATTGGCCTCCTGCCTTTGTGAGGTGTCCCGAGCTGAGATACTGAAAGGGTTGAGCTATCGCAGATGTAGGCAGTCTTCAAGCAATATCTATAGTAATTCTGATACTCTGTAAATTGGCGGGGACTTCACTGATAAAATTGTAATATTTTTTTTTTCTTCAAGGAGTGGCAGAGGATATTTTGAGAATGAGACAGGACATTTTCCACTACTCAAAAAATCCCAAGCAGAAGCAAAATTTATTTGCAGGTGTAATGGGAAAAGCCACATTAAACTAAAATCAAAGAGGAATGAAATCCATAGGAAGATCTTCCTGAAACTGGGAATAATAAAATTGCTTATGAGCAGATCACACTGTGTCATCCTAGCCATAGGCAAGCCAGTCCCCCACTAGAGGTTTGAAGCTTTGCTCAGATTGGGCATCTCCCTTTTCATGTCAGAACTGGCATATAGAAGGTTCCAGGTGCCATAATTAAGAAAACGAACTGTAACCTTTAGTCTTGGTTTTCTGTGCCTGTGTAGCCAGAGCTTGCAAAAACTTGAGCTTTAACTCCAGTGGGAAACAAGTGTCCAAAACCACCTTTACTTTCCATGTTATGTTTGTCCTGGGCAACCCTGGTTTTCCTCTTTGAAACTATTTCTAGTTTTAAAATAGGTCTCTGATAAATGAATTATCATTTTCTGGATTTTACATCTCTGCAAAAGCTTCTGCTTTATTGAATAAGTGGCCAAATTCCAGACTTATTTTGCTAATGCATTACGTTGTCTAGCAGAAGAGCTGGTGCTCTGGACAGCATCTTGACAGACATCAGAAATTGCGGCTTCACCAAAAGAAGCTTTTTGAATTTGCCTTCTCAGCAGTTTCTATTATAATGCAAATCCTGGCTCTGGCATACAACATTATGCTAGAATGAATGTCTGACCAGAATAAACACTGTTAAGCACAGTCAGACTCTGCTTCCAACCCAGGTTAGTCACTAAGCTGCAAGTAAAGTCATGCATCTCAGCTGTTACTCCTTTGCTGCAACCCTCCCTCCCTCTGCCTTTAGCTGCAGTCTCCAAGCAGTTATTTCCCTTTAGTGGATTCACTGGATCACCAGATGCAGTGGCTAATCTCAAGTTTGTGGCTACACTTGTTCATGTCTGTGCAAGCAACCTTATTCACACCATAACACTAACACTGCAGAATCCACTCTTCTCAAAACTCTCTCTGCTTCAAAACAGGCACTGAAGAATAATGATAACTACTATTGCTACCACACAAACCTTCATCTTCTCACATAGGTATCTTCATGTCTTGCTATTCTGAGCAATCACATTTGACCCTTTCTTCTTCAATTTGAGCTTCCTATTCAAAACACCAAAACTGATACCTGGTTTGTCTGCCCTATTCTTAACTGTGAAAATTTACCATGCTGGGCAAAAACAAACAAACAAAAATGCAAACAAATAAATAAACAAAAAAACCCCAGTAACTAAATAAGGGCTCCTTTGCTTTCAAAGATGAAAATCATGTTTCCAAGTCATGAGCAAGAGCCCTGTAACAAATGTTGATGCTGCATATCACACCAGTAACACCATGCATGAAACATTCCTACTGTCCCACAATTCTACACTTGCTCCAAAGAAAAATGAATGGCAAATGATCATATGACATACAGCACAAAAGATAATAATTAGAACCACCTCACTGACTTTCTCTGAAGTCAACTATTCCACTTCTCAACAACAGCCAGCATTCAGCATCATCTCAGGTACTTTGGTTTTGACTGAATATTCATGCAGCCCAGAAAGGCAGCATGACTGTGACAGAACAACAGAATCTCATTCCTAAATACATCTGCATTGTTTTCAGTTTCCCTACAGCATACCAGTGCCTTTCCTATTTCCCACTATTAGGTTAAAAACAGTTCTGCATGCATGGAAGGAAATATACTAAACTATATAAAAGGTTGGCCTCCAATCCGGGTGGGATGGGGTGGAGGGAAAATGGGGAAGGGGGAGTATGAGAGGTGGGGATAATTAATTTGTCACTGTTTCCCTGATTATCATGTCAATAATGCTATTAAAAATAACTCTCTAAACACCAGGTACAAAAACTTCTGCACTGGCCGTTTTTTTGTCAAAGTCTGGCCAAGATCTGGGGGAAGCATGAAAAATGGGCTTTCACACACAAATCCTACTCTTTCTTTAAGTTTACTCTGGCTAAATTTGCATGCGGCCTTTTTAACACCTGCCTGAGTGGCACGGCATAAAGCAAGACCTGCACATTATAGAGCGGGATACGCAGCCATCTGGTAGGGTGCCAGATTAGGCATGACCCAGGGCCAACAAACCTTGTGTGGGAGGTCTCTCCCCTGACATGGGGCTTTAGTCTCTGCTTGTTGCTGCCCTCTCCTGCTCAAATTCTTCAAACACTTGGCTCTGGGATCCTGAATAAGTGACAGGCTTGCCCTTCCTGGTCCTCGACTCTTCCAGCTGCAGATCTTACCAGAGGCCCATAGCAGACCATCCTCCCTTGACAAATACAAAGTTACAGTAGGGATGGGGGGTGAAGGATGCAAGACTAATCATGTGCCAACCACACTCACCTCCTAGAGCTTGTTTCATAACAAAATCCATGGTGATGAATTAGGGGTGCTGCCCACCTCACATGCACAGAGACCAGGAATCCTTGGAGGTCAGCCTGCAAAAAGGCACGATCAAAAGAATGGTGTCTTAGATAGAGAAAAAGCTGATGCCTCGTCTTTCTTATCTCTTTCCCCACAGTTTTGCTCCCCTTGTCTAGAGTGTAGGCAAGTTTCCAAGCACCCACTTATGCAGCCCCTGGTTTTGTATGACAGTGCAGCCCCTGGCACCTGGGAAGCAGAGCTTCTCGCTGACAGGTGGGGAATGGGGGTGAGGAAGTGAAGGGGACAGGATTGCTCCCCCATGCAGGACAGGTGACAGGGAGTGAGCGTGGAGAAGTGCAGTGCTCCTCTCGGGTTGTCTCCTGCAGACGGGCAGGAAGGCGTTAAACCTGTGAACTTCCTCGTTTCTCCGCCCGCCACTCGCCCTCACGGTGTTCGGAGGGATAGCTCGGGAGTGGTAGCTCCGCCGGGGACGACCGAGGGGGCGTTTGAAGGTGAAGCGCTCCGCAAGTGTCCGGGAGCGCAGGCGGGGGAAGCTAGGCGACCGGGATGCGGATGCAGAGAACGGATGTGGGGCAAGCTTCCCCACCGTAACCCCTCGGAAACCTCACCCTGAAAGCCCTGAGCTCAATGCCAGCGAAGGCTGAGCCTCCTGAGGAAGAGCCGGGGCGGCCCAAGGTTGAGACCGGCCGGCCGTAGGTGCAGCGGAGCAGCCCCGCCGCGTAGGCAGCTGCCTCCCTCTGCTGGCCCCGGCCGCGGCGAGCGGAGGGCTCAGCTCCGGGGCAGGCTGCCATACCCTCGGCACCGGCAGCGGTACGGGGTGAGAGCCCTGGTGTGGAGCCCGCCAGCACNGGGGGAGGGAGGGCGCAAGGATGCGAAGAGGGAAGAGTCTTCTCCTTGCTGTTGCCCTGCTGAAGGGCGCGAGTGCAGCGATCCGTTTTCCAGTCCTGGTTCGAGACGGCATCTGAAGGTGAGGAGGAAGGAGGCTGTGCGGTGAGAGCGGTATGTGGCACAGCAATACCTCATCACGGCACCAGCATACAGCTAGAGGGATGCCCGTAGACGGCTTGCGGATGAGTGAAGAGGGGACGAGCTCTGTTGCTGACCCGCCCTCCCATCGCCTTCAGGCGAGGTGGGACAGCAACACCTTAAGCCACCGATATGGGGCTAAAAAGAGGGGTGGGAAGGGGCGGGGCGCAGAACTGGTTCTGTCAGAAGTGGTAGCACGGCGGTGTGGGAGCAGCGCGACCGGCATCCTGCGGAGACTCTGGCACAGCCCCTTGGGCGGCCCCGGCTGAAGGTCAGGAAGGGCGCCCGAGCCGCACCGAGCACCACGGGGAAAGACGTGCCGGTCCGGCAGGCACGGCTGGCGTACCAAGCCTTCTCGGGGCTGCAAAGCCGGCCACCAGCGCTCCGCAGCCTGAAAAGCACTTGGGTACCAGCTGCAGATGGTACATTCTGGACAATGCCCATCCACCTGGTCTGCCTCAGTGCCCCAAGTCTGTCACTGTTTAAGAGGCAAGTGTCAAATGTCCTTAATAACATACTTTAAAATTTTTAATCAGCCTGAATTGTTCAGGCAGCTGGACTAGATGATCGTTGTAGGTCCCTTCCACTGAACTCCTCTTCTAGTCTGCTCTGCTTTGCTTTATTTAAAAAAGCTCCCAGAAGCCACTTTACCAACAGACACTCGTATCATCCTAAGAAGCTTAGGTGGGTAGGCATGTGCTGGACTTCGGCTAACAAACTTCAGAATAGAAAACTTAATACCCAGAGGGCATGGGGTACCCTCTTATTTTAAGCCTTAACTCACCCCCAGCATTTCTAATCAGAGGGTATACTGGTATCTTTCTGATGCTCTTTTTTCCACACATATTGTAGCATGGCTCAGTGGGCATGGTTGTGCCGAAGAAATGAAGGTTTGTGCCCAAGAAATGAATCTTTGAGCCTGCTGGAGTTGTGTAGCCAAAACTCCTCTGCAAATCCCATAGTATTTCCAGTTCTGTGTTGCCTCTCCCAAGTGCTCATATAATTGTGAACAGGGATGATGGTTTGGGTCTGTCATATAACACCTCCGATTCTTTCTTCATTGTGCGATTTCTCTTGGAGAGGAGGATAGTATGCCTCTCCCACACAACTAAATCTCCAGGTGCACACCTTGATCTTACATCCTGGAGTCTGGGAAGGAACAATTTACATACCTCATACACAAGGATGAAAGAATTGTTGTTAATAGCCGAAACACTTCATTCCCAAACCCAGTTTTCTAGACTCTGCTTTGAGGATCCTGGAGTATGTAAAAAAATTCTTGCAGCAGACAATGGTTAGCACAGTCCAGTGGGGTTGCTAAGAAATGTAATCTTTCCTGACCATAGGGTCTTTACTAGTTTTGCAACAGCAAATGCTTTCACTTGTATGCAAAGAATAAAGTGTTGTCATCCACAGGGGCTTTCACAGGTCAGGAATATCAAGAAGACCATGAGAGGTGCTTGAGTTTCTTACTGACCTGTTTAGAGCTGCTGGTCTGTCCCCAGAACCAGCTGACACTGCAGAGGTCATGTACCTTTGGTACATGATTCTGTCTTCAAACTACACCCACTTTTTTCCAGTCTATACAGCTGCCACAGAAAATCAAGTGAGGCAGTGAAACATGGCCCCAACACGCACTACTTCATAGGTCACTCCTCCTCAAGACAAAACAGGACAGTATCATCAAATCACAAACTGCACTCTGATTGTCCTAGTACCAGCTTCAGAATCTCTTCCCTGCCTCAAAAGGACTGCCAGCACCCTGAACAGAAGACACCATCCACCACCATGGACAGAGGAGAACTGCCAGCAATTTGGAAATTCTCCTGCGCCATGGATAGAGGAAAATCGCCACAACCACGGACGTCCAGAAGAGTCCTTCCAGCACCATGGACAGAGAATTCCTGCTAGCACTATGGAAAATAACTCTCAGCACCACGGACAGAGGAAAAACCCAGCCCCATGGAGACGCAGGCTGTGGGCAGCAGTTGGAGTCCTTCCATCGGTTTGGTTCACTGAACTCAAACCTATTGTATGTTTCTGCATGTTCTTCAGACGTCAGTTCTGGCTTTCAAAACATTTCAGAAGTCAAGAACTTTTGTCTCTTCAAAAATATTGCTTCTTGTTGCTGTTGTTGTTGTGCCACTCAGAGCAGATTTTGAGTAAGCTCTTCATTTTCCAATCAAATAGAAAAGCTGTAGAAATTTTAAAGAAATTGGTGTTTCACTTAAGGCAAAACCGTGAAAGGATTTTTCAGCCATTTGTGGTAGCTCTGAAGAAAAAAAATCACTTCTGATTTCTTGAAGATGATGTTTTTTGAGATGAACATTTACTGCAGCTATCATGAGACCAAATTCTAGCAGTCTGTACTTAGAAAACCTGAAGCAAACATGCATTGATTACTCTGTTTCCATGACATGCAGACACAGGCATTCTTTGTTGTTGTTGTTGTTGCTGCTGGTGCTACTGCTGTCACCACAGGTGTCTAAGCCCAGTTTATGAACAAGCCCTTTTTATAGTTTCTAGCTCCTAAGCTGGTGGTTTCTTATTTGTTCTCTCCCTTTTTCTCTTTCCTTGCCAAAGAGATTAAAATTCCCGTCTCAGCAGGACTCTGATTCCTGCAGATAGGAATTGTGGGCTCTTATTGTCAGGATTTACTGCTTTACATCATAAGGGCTCTTTGGCAGACAGAAGTCCACAAAGCTGAAAATCTCTCTCTAAGACTCAGGTGATCAAATAATCATGTCTTCACTCAAGGCATATAAAGCTTTTGTTGTGAGATTATTATTTCAAATATTTTTGACAGAAATTTTTCCATTGGTAAATAAGAGTAATCCACATCAGTGTATTCTACAGAAATGTGCCAGTTTACACAGAAGTTTAAAAGCAAACAAGCTAAAGAAAGTATCTTTACTTTCTTGTCTTTTATGCTGTTGAGACATTCTGCTTTGATATGGCAAAAATGCTGCACTTTGGCAATGACTAAATCATTTTACCTTAAATCTTCTGTTTTAGAAATAGGTGTCCATATCCAAAACTAAACACAAAACCATATCAGATTTTTTTTTTTTCCCCAGATTTTCCATGTCAGGGGGCATGAGTGTGGAGATAGGCTCTATTTTTCCTGTTTCTTGCAATCTGGAGTGGGAACAAGATTAAAAATGTCAAACATACTTTGGAAGAGAATTTCCATTTCCTCAGCTAGCTATGTGTTTCATCACTTATTAGTACTCTTCTTGGCAAAGAAACACAGGGAAGCAGCATACTCAGCTGAAATGTTACCTTGTTATCAGATACAGTGGCCTGTAGCTCCTTCTTTTTTTTTTTTTTTTTCCCTTTTTAATTTTATTTTTATTTAAAAAGAGCAAGTCCCAAGTTTGAAACACAACTTCACCTTAGTAGGCATGATTTCCCAACCATAATAATCAGCTTTTATTACTTCTAACTTTTCATTGGGCATGCAGTGTATATTTGCATATTTCTTTAGATACTTAAGATACTTGTATAGCAATTCCTTTTAGATATGCTGTGGTGATGCTGGCAAATTAAGCTATTACAATATTATGCTCCTTACACTCAGATGTCTCCAAAGATACCTGAGTAGTTACATACAGTCCAACAGCTCAGAAATCCTTGTATCTTATATCAGTCTTGAACTTGCTGTCCACTACCTCACTTCAATAAGGAACCTAAGCAGGAAGTAATCTTCTCGGTTGAGAGTACTTCCTGAATCAGGGTGAGTTAACAAGCAGTACTTGGAAATAACATATCTATGTAATCCCTAAAATATAGACTTCTTACCTTAGAACAAATATTTTTTACATCAGTGAAACTGAAAAAAAGTAACATGCAATGTCATATAAATAAATAAATGTGTCCAACAAACTCAATCCCTGCCATTACTGGTGTGGTACTTCTGGCAGTGGTCCATTCACTGTCAATCAACTAGAACCTTCACAGGTGCTGTGTGAACAAGATTACATGCTGGCATTCCCACAGAATAGAAGTTTTTCCTGATGTCTGACATGAATCTCCCCTCTTCAACTTTGAAACCTTTGCCCCTTGTCCTTTCACTACACACCCATGCAAAAAGCCCTACCCCAGCTTTCTTGTAGGCCCCCTTCAGATATTGGAAAATCGCTATAAGGTCACCTCAGAGCCTCCTCTTCTCCAGACTGAACAATTTCAACTTCCTCAGTCTGTCTTCACAGGGAAGGTGCTCCAGCCCTCTGATTACTTTAGGGGCTCTCCTCTGGACATGTTCAAGGAGCTCTATGTCCTTCTTATGTTGGGGACTCCAGAACTGGACACAGTACTGCAGGTGGGGTCTCACAAGAGGTGATCAGAGGGGGAGAATCACCTCCCTTGACTGGCTGTCTATGCTTCTTTTGATGCAGCCCAGGACACAGTTGGCTTTCAGGACTGCAAGTGTACATTGATAGCTCATGTTAAGATTCTGGTGCACCATCACCCCAAGTACTTATTTTCAGGGCTGCCCTCAATCCTTTCTCCTCCAAACCTGCATTCATGCATGTGATTGCCTTGACTCGGGTGTAGAAGTTTGCACTTGGCCTTGTTGAACTTCATGCAATTTGCACGAGCCCACTTCTTGATCCTGTCAAGGTCCCTCTGCATGGCATCTCTGCCCTCCAGTGTGTTGACTTCACCACACAGTTTGGTGTTCCTGGCAAACTTGCTGAGGGTGCATTAGATTGCACTCTCCATGTTGCTGACAAAGATGTTAAGTACCAACCCTTGAGGAACACCACTTGTCACACACTTCCATTTGGACACTGAGCCATTGATCACAACTCTTTAGGTGTGAGCATCCCGTCAATTTCTTATCCACTGAGTGGTCCATCCAGCAAATCCATATTGTTCCATTTTAGAGACCAGAATGTCATGTGAGACAGTGTCCAGTGCTTTGCACAGGTCCAGATAGATGATGTCCATTGCTCTGCTTTTGTCCAACAAGGCTGTGACCTCATCATAAAAGGTCACCAGATTAATCAGGCAGAACTTGCCCTTAGTGAAACCATGTTGGCTGTCACCAATCACTACTTTGTTATTCACATGCCTGAGCAGACCTTGCAGGAGGATCTGGTCCATGATCTTTCCAGGCACAGAAGTAAGACTGACTGGTCTATAATTCCCTGGGTCTTTTAATTTTTCAAAATGGGGGTTATGTTTCCCCTCTTCTGTTAAGCAGTACTTTGCCAGACTGCCACAACTTTTCAGACATGATGGAGAGTGCAATGGATAGTGGCTTTGCAACTTCGTCCACCCATTCTTTTATGAGCTGTACACATATTTTCACATGGAACTGTGGGTACAATGACCACCTGAGATTCCTTTCTCAACTGACCGCACCCTGACAGAACCAGCTTACCACCTGGCCTTTTTTTCACCATTGGACTTTTCTTTCTCTGCTGCATAAGTTTCTTGGTTTGAAAATGTCTCCACTGGACCTACATTCCCATTAGAAAATACTATGGTAGTTCTCTGAGCAGGTCTTAAATGAAAAGTGACAACAATCAGCACATGTATCAAGAGGGGGTCTTCCAACCTAAATGCTTCAGTGATTCTCTGATGAGAGCAAGGACTGTGGATTGGCTGGAAGACATGAGCAAACACACTCATGGAGGAATCAAAACTTTCTGTGGACTGCAATGTGAAACATCTCGGAAACTCCTCCACCAGCTCTCAAATTTAAAGGTGGTTCCATTTATTTTTATTATTTTTTAAATCTTTATTTTATCCTTTTTTAATTTTATTTTTTCTAATTGGTTTTTATCTCAGACTCTGTTTTTGTTGTCTTGTTGCAGATATGGTGGAATAGGCTGTTCATATCCAAAGAGGACAACTATCAGTCATAATAACTATCGCCTGCTTATCACACAGCAAGTATGTGTGGCTGTGATTCCTGGCTATAACTGAGCTTTGTAGCCCCTTTATCCTGGTACTATTCCTGATGGAAATTGGTGTTTTTTCCTCTGGCACAAAAAACCCTGCATCCATAACACCTCATCTTGTTTTTCAAAGGACACTGAATGGGTTCCTAACAACATGCATGAAACCACTCTAGTGCACAGCGAGTCCCTGTTGAGTATACACTCACAAAAAAAGTTCCTTTGACTTTTCCTAGTCAAGGAATTTTGTGAAAGTGAAAACAACTGCTTCTCTTCCAGCACTCAGAACAAAGCACCTTCACCAGGACCATCAGTCTCCCTCCTTCAGACCCTGTGAAAATAATTTTCTCTCAAGTCAGCATACAGATTAAGCCAGAAGATGAACTTGAAGAAATTAATTGTATTTTTTCAGTGTGGCTTTATCTGCTTCTGTGGGAAGATCTTCTACAGAGAAGGAGGCCAGTTTCTGAAGAAATACAGACTCTCTCTAGATGAGTGCATGGTAAGGCATTCAAACGGGTCTTAAAAACAGACACAAGAACACTGTGGAAACAGTCATGTAGGGTAGTATCTCCTGGAGGAAGAGTGAGCCCTGTAAATGTAAACTTTATACCTGTTTGTTCCTTTTCCTCCCTTAAAATGCCTGCAGAGAGATATTAAAAGCAGAGTGGTGAAGTGGCAGTAAAATCAGAAACTGGAGAGCACAGCATGGTCTGGGGTGGCAAAATGCTGAATACAAAGAGCGCTACAGTTTTCAGTACAGTTGACTAATCTCCCTCTCCACTCTGTTATACCATCTCTGCCATCTCATTAGGGTTCACTGGCACTGACTGACTTTGCTGAGTGATTTCCTATACTCCACTACTGAAGCCAGTAAGTTTTTAATAATCTCAGCCTTTTTAACCTCCACAAATGCTGGATACCAGCAGGATCTCAGGGGCAGAGATCCTGCATTCTTTGGGATGTGCTATGAGGTCATATGTCAGGAACTACATTACCTGATGTGGTATAATTTGATAGAGAGGGATCAGAAGAATGTGGCAGGATCTCACACATCTGCTTTTCAGGCAGGTTGCTTAAGTTTGTGCTTAACTATTGAGTCCTTTAACCCATTGTTTCTATGTTTATTATTATCCCACTCTGGTAATGATGCAGGAAACTCTCCGAAGTGAGTGGTTTAGTCCAAAGAATAACTGTGGTACAGACTGAGTAGGAGTGAAACAAGCAAGGATTTGCAGAGAAATCCCCAGCAGGGAATTTAACACCATTCCCAAGAAGCTTGCAAATCTGTATGAGAAATAATGAAAATAAAACAGGAAAACATAAGTTTCTGCTTTGAATGCATATTTCACATATCTGTATGGGCTAAGCATAAATACAACACCAGCCAGGTGTCTTCAGCTCATCTCCTCCTGCCCCACCTCTGCATGATAGTTAATTTCAGAAAGTGGATAAATGACCTCACTCTGCTAAACTGTAACTGGCACACCAAGAGAGAGCTTTCAGAGAGGCATTCAGTTTTATCTGCAAGAATAATTATCTGCTTTGCTTGACATGCATCAGCTGGTTTTGTGTGTTTGATAAATGCTATAATTTGAAGATTAAATTTTACAAAAGGGTATTTGATGAGAAATGGCATGTAACTAACTACTGGCAAGCAATGTGGAATTTAAAGACAAACAAGTGTATGGAACAATGCTTGTATTTCACAGAGATTCAGGGACATTAATGATGAAGCATGTGAGCTATTGAATCCTGAAATGCTTTAAGTCTTAGCACAGGGCATTTTCCAAATCGCATCATTTGTATTCAGGGAAACTCATTGTGTGAGTTTTTCAGGCCTAGAGGACATAATTAAATTCAGGAAAAAAACTACACACATATGCACTGGTCTGCTTTAGTTCAGTTTTTCATTGTAGCTTATGAGGGTACTTTGGGTGAAATTCCTGGTCTAGTGCTTTAGCTTAAATTGGAATTTGTATTTCGGCCACTTTTGTCTAAAACTCATCTAATTTAGATTTAAGAACTTTTTTAATGTCTACTGAAGCCTCATGTCTACTGGCCAGTAGTCAGCTATCCATTTGATGACTGTTTCATAGGGTCACAGCTGATGCGTTCCACAGACACTAACACTGTATAGAACAGCTAACTTTTTTTTTTCCTTTTTGCTAAGGAATTAATTTGCATACATTGGGCATGTGGAAGATGTGGGAACAGAAAGAATAAAAAGCTTAGCTTTTATTTTTTATCAGTTGCAGGATCACAATAAACCTTATTGCAGAGTTTGGTTTATGAGTTGCTGTAGCTGAAGAAGTGGGATAATACTGTCCCACTGTACTGTGGGATAATTAGTGGCCTAATACAGATAGTGTAAAACACACGTTGGTAAGAGGAGAATCAAGAAAAGATGCAACATTTGAGTTGCTGATTGAAGCAGCTTTGGAGAAGACTCTTTCCATAGTGGAGTGGCTGATCTTGGCTAACAGGGGTTCCTGTTCTGATTTTTGCTCTTCTGAAAACTTTCCCTCCTGTGGGGGGGACACAAGGAACGAGGAGTGACAAAGGAGGAGCCGGCAGGTCTTGTGAGTGACTCAGACATGATCTGGGTGTTGCCAGAGCAATGGCTGACTGCCCCTCCTATAACCAGCATCCTCAGGGAGTGCAAGCAACCCAGGACCAAGGCAAACAGGAGAGGCAAAGAGGATGCGGTGTTTGCACAGGCAGGGCAAGCAGTGAGAGCAGAGCAGTGAGTGTTTGGAGTACCAGTGTCATACAGCCTTAGTGATACTCAGGAGAAATGGTGGGCACTCAGCGCAAATCCAAAGCTGCACCTATGGCTGAGGGGTCTGCACCATCCACCCTGGTGGTGACCAACACCTCCACCCAGATAGAGGCGGGGAAGAGGGAGGTTCCTGCAGAGACCACATGGGCTGTGGAAGATGCCTAGACCTCTCCTATAAGGCAGGGACCGGTGGCAGTCCTGCATGTTAAAGGTGTACAAAAGTTGAAGACCTTCTGCACCAGGTGGCTGAATGGCAGGAGGCAGTGAGAAGAATGCAGGACATCCAGGAGGCAAAGAGGGAGACAGATAATTGTTTTCAGGTACATACCAAGGCAAACCCACAGCCTCATCATGGAGAGCAAATAACTCCACCAACAAACACAGAAAGGGGGAAGTGAAAAAAGACAACAAAGAGAAAGAGGAATGAAAATTGGTTAAGTCAAAATCCCAAAGGAAGAATAGACTGCCCTGCAAACCTAAGGTACCCTGCAGGACCCCTTTACAGTTCTGCAGACTGAAGGGAAAAAACAACCCACACAACGTAAGTCACCAGAGCAGAGGAAGGAAGCCCACTCAGCTCACCTTATAACAACCAGTGCCCAGAAGAAACAGCGAAGGATAACGGTAGTGGAAAACGTCCTTCTCAGGAGCACTGAGGGACCCATTTGCAGACCTGGCCCACTTACTGGAGATGTCGGTAGCCCAAACTCATGCATTCAGCTGACTACTATCTGCTCTTACTACTTCATGAAGGCATCAATGATACAGATAGGAGTAACATGAAATCTATAAAGTAGAATTATGAAGTGCTGGAACCAGCAGTGAAGGACTTAGGAGCACAGGCAGTGTTCTCATCAGTCCTCCCAGTCAAAGGAAAAGGGCAGGAAAGGGCAGACAGAATTGAAAAAGTCAATAAATTGTTGAAGCAGTGTTGTCATAATCAGGGCTTTGGCTATAAGGCTCATTTTGATAAATCTGGTCTGCTTAGGGGATGATGGGGTCCACCTGTCAGAGAAGGCTGAGTCTTTGGCCAGAAGCAGGCCAATTTAGTTAAGAGAGCTTTAAATTTGGGAGGCTGGGAGAGGGGATCCTCAGTTCATCCCACACCTTTCACATTGAGGACAGAACCACTAACAAATGCTCTGAGCCTGGGAAAGAATCACAGGCCAACAGGAAAGCATGTGTACGGATAGATACAAGCCCTGCCAGTAAGACTGCTTTGAAGGGGGTACAATACATGGAGCATGGGGAATAAATAAGATGAGATGCACATATCTGCATGCTTGTAGGGCTATGATGTCATTGGTATCACTGAGACATGGTGGCATGGCTCCCATGACTGGAGCAGGGGGATGGTTGTGTATGAACTGTTTAGGAAGGACAGGAAGGACAAAAGAGGAGGGGATGTCATGCTCTACATCAGTAACCAATTGAGGTCCATAGACCTCTGCTTGGGGATGGGTGAAGAGCTTCCAGGATTAAAGGGAAATCAGGGGCAGGTGATATCATAGTGGGGGCTTGCTACAGGCAATGAGGATGACCAAGTTGGTGAGGCCTGCTTTAGAAAGATAGGAGCTGCTTCACACTCACAAGCCATGATCCTCATGGGGGACTTCAGTCCCCCTGACATCTGCTGAAAAAGACAACACAGCAAAGCGCCAGCATTCCAAGGAGTTCCTTGAGTGCATTGATGACAACTTTCTTCTCAAATGATAGAGGAACCAACCAGAAAATGAGCTTTGCCAAACCTTGTTCTTACCAACAGAGATGGACTTGTGAGCAAGTGATGATGACACTGTAGAATTCAAGATCCTTAGGAAAGAGCAAAAAAGTGCGAACTAAGCTGACAGCAGTTGATTTTAAAAGGGAAGACTTGAGTCTCTGCAAGAATCTGTTTGATAGGGTAGAATGTGACAAAGCTCTGGATGGGAAGGGAGCCCAGGAAAGCGGTACATATTCAAGGATCACCTCCTGCGTGTCCAGGACCAATGTGTGCCAGTGAACACGAAGGCAGGCAGGAGAGCCAGGATGCCTGTGTGAATGAGCAAGGAATTCCTGGACACACTTAGAGGTAAAAAAAAAACCAAAACAAAAGTTTACAAAGGGTGGAAGCAAAGACAGGTACCCTGGGAGAAGTACAGAGAAGTAGTCAGGGAAGCAAGAGATCAGGTTAGAAAAGCAAAAGCACAGAGGGAACTGGATCTGACTAGAGGAGTTAAGGGCAAAAAGAAAAGTTTCTATAGATATGTCAATGATCAGAGGAAGACTAGGGAAAACATGGCCCATGCAGTGCAAACTGCATGAAGTTCAACAAGGTCAAGTGCAAGGTTCTGCATCTAGGTTGAGACAATCCCATGCATGAGTGCAGGTTTGGAGGAGAAAGGACTGAGGGCAGCCCTGAAGAGAAGGACTTTACAATATCTGAAGGCGACCTTCAAGAAAGCTGGGTTAGGGGTTTTTGTGTGGGTGTTTATGGAGAGGACAAGGAGCAATGATTTCTAAGTTGAAGAGGGGAGATTCAGATTAGACATTAGGAGGAAATTCTTTCATGAGAGAGTGGTGAGACACCTGAAAAGTTTACCCAGAGAAGCTGTGATTACCTTCTCCATGGAAGTGTTCAAGGCCAGGGGCATGGAGCAACCTGATCTAGGGGTAGAATTCCCTGCCCACGGCAGTAGGGTTGGATCTAGATGACCTTTAATGTCCCTTTCAACCATAACCATTCTATGATTCTATTATTCTATGTATGACTGCAGTGGCACAACCACACCCGATGGTCTTCCAGGATCCCCAGTTTTTGCCCTTACATGCACCACCATTTTCCCTCTAGTCCTCGCAATTAAATGCATTTCTTTGTTTTAACAGTCTTTCAAGGCTCAGTGTCCCTAGGAAGATTTACTCTTTCAAGAGCAGCAATGTCAAATGTTTCATGTGTGTCAACCAGAACTTCAACTGACTGTACTTCAATCTATGGGGCACTTCAAGATTCACTGCAACACAACCATGCTCCATCATTGTAGATACAACAAGAAGAAGGGGAGTTTATTCTCCTTCTCTTTCCACCACAACTACCTTCCCATCACATCAAAGGGTTATTGAATTCCGTCATACTCAGACATCAAGATGTCATCATTTCTTAATCACTGAAGAACAATTGCTTTCAGTCGTGTTTTGAAGACTCCAAAGTATCTAGTTCCAGTCTGTAGATGATATTGACTGGGGGAGACTGCCTAGGATTCCTTGTCTGGTTCTGCAAAATGAGTCCTGAAAACACCTGGTGAATCACTTCTCTCTGTATGGACACTATTCCATTAAGTGTCCACTATTCAATTTAAAGTGAATGGTTCCCAGAAAGTAATTTTTAGCATGACTCCTCAACCCCCCACTGCTGATCAGCACCTCTTCCTTCAGGGGAAAAAATACTACACTGACACTTATTTCTTTTTTTCTTTTCTTTTCTTTTTTTTTTTTTTTTTTTTTTTCATGTTCACAACCACCAGACAACCTGACAGGTCTGCATCTGAGCTTAATGTGCTGCACTCAAAGCTCTTACACAGGGCTGCTGGAATTATTTTTGAGACAATGTCAGCTGAGCTGTTTTTCAACCAGTGTGCTACTTTTCTGCAACTGGCTGTTCTGAATATCTTAGTACAGTATAGAATCATCACTATGAGATTGTAGCCATAGTCTACAGGTGAGGAAGAGTTCGCGTGTTAGCCGTTGCTTCATATCACAGCATTTCCTGTACAGATTTTCCTCTAAATGCTAACACACTGCAGTAAATTGATAGAAATGGCATTAAATTACTGGCATGACCTCAGCATCATGAAGTTCAACAGCAGGTTCTTGTCTTCTAATTGCTTTCGATTTTTCTTTTTTCAATATTGGCCTTTGAAAATTTCCATAGAATCCCATGGCCTCTGACAGCAGCCCTGGAGAAGCAATGCTACTCAGTGACTCAGAGAAGCAGAAAACACTTATTCAAATGTCCTGCTGTAGAATAGTATTTTCCAAAAATACAGGAGAGGTTACTCTACTCAAAGAACTTTCTTAGAGATATCTGTTTCTCAAAGAGCTCAATAGTAAGGCACAAACACACCTCTCTGCTCACTGCATGGGACATAGAGTTTTTCTCCCCATTCTGGACTATATATACCCCAGACTGTGTGACCACCTGGTGTGGTGGTCATCACCAGATTGTGCTCCCTAGCAACTCATATTCTTGATGTAGTATAAAGAGCTTTAATTTTTGATAACTATGATCCAACCAGTGTGGTTCTGGCAACATGAGTGATGACAGAAAAGGAAAATATGAATGTCAGAGAAGGAAGGGTAGTTACTTTAGTTAACCTCTTCATATTTGGTAAACTCTTCCCTGTAATGGGTCACAGACTCCTAAGATGAATGCACAAGAATCATAAAGACTCTATTGAAAAGCTAGCCTGGAAAAGGAAAGCTTTCTTTTTCATCATCCTGCAGCAGAAGCAAAAACACAATATGAGATATATACAGAGTTCACTCAACCATGTAATATCAGTGTGAAGTATGAGGAAACCATTACTCTCCATCCCTCAGAGGTGCTTTCAGCAAGGGTTCGGGAGTAATGTAGTCAGAAATAACAAAATAAGAGCATGACTTGCCAGAGTCTTGAGCTGTACAGCTGTTGCTAGATCATCAGGTTTTAAGATTGCTCTGTAAAAATTTTTAACCAAAAGAGAACAATTGATCTGAAAGGCAAACTAGTGGAAAGGTTTGTGTTTCTGTGTGTGTTAGTTCATGTATGTAACCAATAACACCAGAAGAAACAGTAAAGTATTACAAGAATAGGTGTCAAGGTTTAAGGTTGCGGCAGCAATTTAGTGACTGACAAATGCTCCCTATTAACCTCTCTCCCTTCCCAGAAAGGGAAGAGAGAGATGTGGAGTTTGGAAACTGTGCGATTTAGTTTTAATAAACAGTAATGATTAAAAATAAGGTAATGAAATATGTACAAAACCATTATCCTGCTCCCCACAATAATGTTTCCATCACCACTGAGGCTGCAGCAGAGGCCCTGGGAAAGTCCTGAACCGGATTCATGGAGTCAGCAGCAGAGAGGTGCTGAACACAGGAATCCACAAGTGCAGGAACACATCTATCAGGATGAAAGGCAGAAGTCTTCCCACGATGCAGGTCATGGATGAAGAGAGATTGCCTCTAGTGATCCCTCAGCTTTACAGAGAGTATGATGTATATGGGCTGGAATATATCAGTTCGTCAATTTGGGTCCTGTACAGGACAGGCAGTGCCAGCATGGCAGGTGTGACCCTTTTTCCTCCCTTCACTTTCTGGAGCATAAGATGTTTTCCACAACTGAGCAGTAGTCTCGGTTTTGCATACTATTCTCCAGGAGTAACTATAAACACCATATATTGCCAGTCCTAGAAGCAGACACTGACAGAACAACATGCCATTAATTTCAGCAGGGGTGATTACTTAGAAAAGCCTTCACTAAAAAGTAAAATTACTAAAAATAAAATTCATTCTGTCCTGACTCAAATCAGGATACCAAAGACATAAGGGGCAAAAATCAGACAGATGAACACTGGGTTTTTTCACTGCCGTGGCTTAGCAGTTTGGGCAGACAACAAACCTAAGGACAGAATTCTTAAATATTGCCCCCTACCTCACCCTTCCTCCCTCCCCAGGGGAATAAAGACTGGAGACCTTAAATTGGAAACTGAAAACAATTTGATATAGATTCACTAACATAAGGTGTTACGATCCAAGCTATTACTTCATATTTTGATTGTGAGGAAAAATCAGCCACTACTCATAGACGTCGCACGAATTTACAAAAATAACAGGCTTTATGATTTAAGCAAATTGCAAGATTTATTTTAGGGAAAGGAGACAATAACGCCACCTTTAAAAGAAAGAACAAGTTTACAAGAGGAGAGATTTTACATAAATTAGTCACTTTAGGGAGAGAGTTGTTAAGAAAAGGAAAGAAAACAAGAGAGCAATTAAGTTTTATCACCATCCGCCGGCCCTGGTCTCTGGCTGGAGGTGGTGGGGGG
>JAAWXA010000012.1:10309570-10454764 GCA_038090715.1 Florisuga fusca
GGGGGGGGGGGGGGGGGGGGGATGTGTAGGAGCCGCCATTCCTGCTTGGCTGAAGTTCTCAGCTTTTTTTCTTTCCTCCGCTGTTGCTGTCCCGTAACCGAAAGCCGAAGTGGCGAGAGAAGGGGTATCCTTGTAACATCACAGCCCCTGACTTGTCACTGACACCTTTCTTAAAACAAAGATGGCAAACAGGTTATAACATATCCTGTGATGTTCTTCCTCCTCCTATCCCAACAAGAGGACAGATTTTACTCTCAAAAGTATCTAAAAATAAGAAAACGAGAACAGCAGGCTTACCTTATTCACTACTCATAAAGGATGCAGTAAGAAAATCTCAATGCAAAATAGATGATGCTTCCTGAAAGGGTATGAAAGGCCCATCCAAAACCAAATTTTTCCTAGAACTCATCAAGACAAATCCAAGAGAGACAGTTAAGCCTCAGCAGTAATGAAAAATGGTGACTGTCTTGCTCTGGATGTCACTTCTAAGCACATGGAAGAGAAGAAGGTTATCAGGAGTAAGCATGGATTTACCAAGGGAAGAACATGCTTGACTAATCTGGTAGCCTTCTGTAATGTTGTGACTGAATGCATAGATGAAGGGGGACCAGTAGATGTAGTCTACCTTGACCTTAGCAAGGCTTTTGACACAGTCTCCCTTAACATTCCTGTGAGCAACCTCAGGAAATGTGGGATAGTAGAATCTGCAGTGAGATGGATTAAGAACCGGATACACAACAGAGCCCAAAGAGTGGTTATCAATGGTACCAGACTCCAGCTGGAGATCTGTGACTAGTGGAGCCCTCCAAAGATCATTGCTGGGTCCAGTCCTGTTCAACATCTTTATCAATGACCTTGATGATGGGACAGTGTCTTCTCAGCAAGTTTGATGATTACACAAAACTGGGAGGAGTGGGTGACACCCCAGAAGGCTGTGCTGCCATTCAGAGGGACCTGGACAGGCTGGAGAGTTGGGCAGGGAGAAATTTAATGTATTATAACAAGGGCAAGTGTAAAGTCTTGCATCTGGGAAAGAACAACGCCAGGTACCAGTACAGGCTGGGAATTGAGCTGCTGGAGAGCAGCAAAAAGGAAAGGAACCTGGGGGTGCTGGTGGATGGAAGGATGACCATGAGCCAACAATGTGCCCTTGCGGCCAAGAAGGCCAATGGCATCCTGGGGTGCATTAAGAGGTGGCTAGTAGGTCAAGAGAGGTTCTCCTCCCCCTCTGCCCTGGTGAGGCCACATCTGGAATATTGTGTCCAGCTCTGGGCCCCTCAGTTCATGAAGGACAGGGAACTGCTTGAGAGAGTCCAGCACAGAGCCACAGAGATGATTAAGAGAGTGGAACATCTCCCTTATGAGAAAAGGCTGAGGGAACTGGGTCTCTTCAGCTTGTAGAAGTGGAGAATGAGGGCTGACCTCATTAATGTTTATAAATACCTAAAGGGAGAGAGTCAGGACGATGGTGCCAGGGTCTTCTCAAGTGTGCCTAACAAGAGGCAACTCATATAAACTTGAGCATAGGATGTTCCATATAAACATGAGGAAAATATTTTTTTACCATGAGGGTGACAGAGCACTGGCACAGGCTGCCTAGGGAGGTTGTGAAGTCTCCTTTCCTGGAGACATTCAAAACCCACCTGGACATGTTCCTGTGTGACCTCCTGTAGGTGACCCTGCTCTGGCAGGGGTTTTGGACTCCATGATCTTTTGAGGTCCCTTCCCACCCCTAACTTTCTGTGATTCTGTGTGATTCTGTGATTCTGTAAGCACCTACTGTCCTCTGTGTCATATTTAACTGATGTTAGTCAGAGCAGATGGGCACACACATCTTGATGCTGGTGATGGTAACTGTACATGAAGTGTACATGTGCATAGCTTTAACCTACTTATAGATTATTTAAATAAAACCATTTCCCCCTTCCATAATGTCTTGCACTGAATTTTGTTACATTTGTCTCCTACAGTACATATTAGTGGGAAATGCAGACTAATGTGGTGTAGACTTCATGACGACACAAAGAGAGTATTAGTGGGACATGTCAAGTCACTTTGGGACAGGAAAACAGCAGAACTGTCATGGTTAATTGGTAACCAGTTTCCTCCTCGGCTCCCTGCTTCATAATTAACAGACAAACAAGTTTGAGAAACCTTTTTACTATTCTGGGACTGAATTATTTTCAGGCTAGAATTAAATGAGTATTCAGCAGGTAAAAGGTCAAGCTTTCACTGATACACATCGGTCCTGAGGTGATGGAGAAGCATTCCCATTCAATTCATAAATCCCAGATGAAAATTCAAGTTATGTGGATATATTTAGCAGGCTAAAAAGGGCTCTCCCTGTGATGCAGCTGAGATAAGAACTCTTCCAACTTCTTGATGGCTGCAGCTTAAAATATCACAGGAAGGAGAAACTGAAATCAATGAGGAAGCATTTACCAAGCAAACACTAATGAGAGCTTATCTCCAAGGAATATAAATGCAACTTGTGGGAACAGTGTTAAACCAGAGCCCTAGAAAACAGGGCTGGAAAAAACCTGGAGGACGATAGTAGTTTTTATAAGAGTTTCTGCAGAAGGATGTTCTTACTTCAGTTTGGTTGCGCTTTTCTCCTTTGTTTTTGCCAAGTTTTCATTTAGATTATGTTGCTCTTGTTTCTAAAGAGTTTAAGAAAATTTAAAAAAAAACAAAACAGAAAACCCAAACACAACTTCTGTTTTTCAAAATAATTTTTTCACTAAAAATAGTGGTAATTTAATTTCTGAAAACAGAAATTAAATTTTTGGTATTTAAAATGTTCAACCTTACACATATCTGTCAAATCACCTGAAAACCAAGTATGTCAAAAGAAAATGTTATAGAAAAAAAATTGACATTTAAAAAATTATGGTAGTTTCTGGTTGCAATTTCTAGAAAAAAAAGTCCTTTCAATCACAAAAGAAAATTTTGTTCACAAAATGTTTCTCTTAATCTTAGAAGGGGTGGCTTTGATCACAAAGAAGTCTAAAACCCTTTTTTTTCAGTAAAGGAATTACATGGAGCAAAAGGTAAGATGAAAAGGTAATATATTTTTTTCCTAGAAGAGATTGCTAAAATAAAATGCTAGGACCCTTTTGTAAAATTCTGAGACTAGATTAGTTTTTGGAGAGGAAAAAATGGTAGGAACACAGTGTTCTTCCTTTTAAAATACAGGTTTCAGAGCAAAGACAGTGACACTGTTAGTAACCCGGTTCCCATCATACTTCAGGGGAGATAAAAATGTCTTCTACCATCTCAAGAGTAAGAGGGGGCTTCAGATTACCTGGAAAGAATTTCTGTCTTCTGACAGGATATTTCAACATTCAATGCCAAAATTCAGGGGTTTAATAACTAAACAACATTTTCCACATGATTACCAAATTGTACACAGAGATGTGAGTTATTGCTTGGTGGCACTACAATTTCGTGTGAAGATCATTTGAGGCTGATTACTTGCATTGCTTAATTATAAGGTACATGGCTGCTTGAACACATTTACTGTTTTGATTATTGCATCATGCAATTGCTTGGTTCACAAAAACAATTATGCTCAAATCAAATCACTACCAGAAGCTTGGAGGATTGAACTCCTGCAGTGAGCAAACTGTGTCTTCCCATATGGGTTTTGATCGTTTGTATTTTTTTCCCTTCATTCTTTTAATTTTTAAGCCTCGAGCTCCTTAGGAAAGACAAGAATGAGATAGCACCTCAATTATTTGCTCTGAATCTATTGTGGAGCTCATCTTTTATGGTGCATAAAGCAGCCTAGGTGAAAGATAATCTCTCTCAGCTGTCATCTGAAATCTGACAGGTCTGACATTCTTGTTAGTGTGTCAGGAATGAGTGGTGGATGGCAACACTTACAGACTGTCACGCTACTACCCTTCTCACAGAAATCTGCAGCAATATTTTCACCTGTGCATTCCTACACCCAGAAAAGAAGGCATAATGTTTAAAACAGGAATTACCACAAAGCCTCCAAACACATTTCTCCCATCCTAATCTCCACTGAAAATGTGCTAAATTTGCAATTTAGAATGAGGAGACGCCAAAGACTTTTTTGGTGAAAAACTGTCATCATGGTATGCACACTCTGTTATGGGAATGATTCTCCATCTTTTTCTCTTGAAAAAGATTTTCAGTACCTCAGAGATAGTGTGATGCATTTTTGCAGAGTTTTTGGTGCTTTTTTTTGTCTGTTGCTGGTTGTTTGGTATTGTGTTTGGGGTTTATCATTGTTTGCTGTTGGGGTGGTATTTTTGGTGTTGGTTTGGGGTTTTTTTGGTTTTTTTTTTGTTTGTTTGGTTGGTTGGTTGGTTTTGGTTTTGGTTTTTTTGAGGTGGTTGTGTTGTTTTATTTGTGGGGGTTTTTTGGCAAAAAAAGAAACCAAGAAAGGACAGTGTTTCATACAGGGCAAGGTAGGTAGAGGTAAGCCAGTTCTTCAGTCCCAAACATCTGAAATTGCAGGCAGGCAGGAAGGAAGGAAGGAATCACTGAATCCTATGATATTACTAAAATGGAAATACCTTAGCCTACCTTCAGCAGTAATCCTCAGGACACAGCCTGTCTCCCACATTCAGGACTGCACCACTTACCTGTTTTACCAGCAGCATTTCAACCAGGATTCACAGCAGCAGCAGCCAGGGAGTACCACCACCAAAAAAATAATCCCTGCAAAAATGGGAAGAGGGATTCAAACAATACATGCTACTAGCAAATCCTCATTTAATGATTCCCCCTTTCAATCTACCATCTATCCAAAACGTGGTGGGTGGCATGTTCTCAAGATGGATTCTTTCTGTCATGGGCACAACTCTGAGCATTTGTCAGATAAAGCTATCTGTGAGTAGGTTTTTCCAGCTAGATTGCTAGTCCTAACTGTGGTGAGAGCACACCAGGCATCCAGAGGGAATAAACAGCAGTGAATTTATATGTTACAGGAAAACTGTCGCTGTTGAACCTTTGAGACCTTGCCACAAGGCATACATTAAAGAATATTCATAAACCTGTTAAAATCTTCACAGTTACAGTAAATACATGTTGAATATAATCTTGAAGAAGAGAAGGTCTGTCCGTGCTTTCAATAAAATTCTGTTCTTGGACACTTTATTCGTGAACTGAGTTCCAGTCTGCCAGTATCGGTGTACTGGTATTGGGTGGGATGAAGTTAATTTTTCTCATAGCAGCTTGTATGGTGAAACGTTTTGGATTTGTGAGCAAAAATGTGTTGAAAACCTGAAAGTGTTTTAATTATTTCTGAACATTTCTTATCCAGTGTCAAGATCTTCTCTGTTTCTGACACTACACCACATTAATCCGGCTGGAGTTCAAAAGAAGCTGTGAGAGGACACAGCTGGGATGGCTGATCCCAACTGTCCAAAGGGAAATTCCATACTGTATGATGTCACACTCAATAATAAAGACTGGGGGAAAGGAGGAAGGTGCGAATGTTTGGAGTTACAGTGTTTGTCATCCCAACTAACTGCTACACGTGATGAAGCCCTGATTTCCCCGAGATGGCTGAACAGCTGCCTGTTGATATGAAGTAGTGAACAAATCCCTTATTTTGATCTGCTTGCGCATACAGCTTTTGCTATACCAGTTAAAATGTCTTTATCTCAACCCACGAGTTTTTTCATGTTTACTCATCTTACTCTCTTCCACATCCCACTTAGGGGGGGAGTAAGAAAGCAGCTATGTGGGGCTCAGCTGTTACAGGGTTTAACCAGCTACAACTGGTCTCATAAATGTGGGAAAACGGTACATCCTCACATATCATGCTAACATGTATCTGCTGCTGCTATTTAATTACGCCTTACTCATCCTTGCAAGAATCAGATAAAACATTGCCAGTTATCATTACACACCAAGAGAAGACAGAATAAACAGAAACACTGACTCATTTAAGAACTTTGCTAGCAGCCCCTCCTCCAAGCACACAAATTTTTCAAGCACTTGTTTGAGACACAATTCCTGAAAAGAGTTTTTTGAGGGAGAGACAGTGTTGCCACTTTATTCTTTCTTTCCCAAAGCCTCTCTTTCTGGTATAATGTGACCAAGAAGCTGAGGGTCACTGTACACTTCTACTCTTAACATGGCAGCAGGAGAGACCCAGGCTTGATTCACCAAGGCCAAAGAGAAACAGGACTATATACTTACAAAGTGTTTCTGACTAGGGTAAAGATTTGTGATGGGAGAAGATCTGAAATTCCCTTTGTTTCTAAGAGTTGTAAAACTTCACTAGATCCTGTTTGATTTGCCCTTTCTTGCAATACTCTCTCCTCTGCATTCATAGCTCCCAATCCAACCAGCTCCCTTCTGATAAACAAATTGAAGAAGGTAGAAGATAGAGACTGCACAATTTGCCTTTCAAGAACTGTACAAGGAAGGTACAATTTATGAGTGTTTTGCTTTGTTATTTCATTATGTTTGTTTATGGGGTTCCTCTCTCCCTTTCAGCCTCCAGCTTCCAGCTTCACACAGATGAGCAAGTATCAAAGATGATAACAAAGGGGGGTCAGCTAAGACCTTATCTAGGAAAGTATATTCCAGTCAGTTAATTTTGTATTTATTAAGTCTGGAGCAAACCCAAAGCAGAAGGCCAGTCCTTGGTAGCTTTTTTGATACTACACTATTAAGGAACTTCTACATGGGTTATTCCACTGGGAAGATTTAGTATCCAAGTACCTGTAGTTAAAGTGTATTTTTATAATGAAAGTCTCACATTTTACAAAACAAACAAAAATCGTTTGAGAATTTTATCACTCTTTAAGAGCTTATAAAATCTAAAAGAAACCATTTATTGTAAAACTGGCACATGCAGACAATAAATATATGAAGCTTTGATCACTGCCAAATTACTCAGGGTTTTGTAAAGATGACTTTGTCAAACAAAATTACAAGTAAGATTTTAACACATAAGAAAAGAATTGTCTCATGACTATCTCCAATTGCTTTATAGTCTTTTTACCTTTTGGTATTATTTTAGGACCAGAAGTTAACAATATGTTTTGTAAGTTTATCTCAATAAGCCTCCTTGGGGTAATTCCCATAATGTTCAACTTCCTATCAGTCTTCATTTATCATGTATCCAGGCAGCTTGTTGTCTCATCCTATGGCTCCTCTCCAGCCAAGAATGTAAAAGGAAAAGTGAGCAAGAGAGGAGCCTCATGAGTTGAAATATAAACAAACTTAATGAAATAACAAAAGCAATACACCCGCATGAAGTATTTACAGTTATACTCAGTCTGGTCCTTAGCAGTAGTAGGGAGAACAGCAGACTAAGGGAGAGGAGCCCTAAAAAGCAGAACCCTCCAAGCTCAGCACTCCTATTCCCACTTTTACAATGAGCATGACCCAAGCTGTATGGGATACAACTGTTGGTCAATGTGGGACAGCTGCCTGCACTTAAGCTCCCAGCAGACTTGAGGCTAGTAATGGCCTGTCCCCCACAGATGGCCTATGATTCTGTCTTTGTGACAGAATTGACCAAGAAAACACTGGAAGAACACTTGGAAGGAGAGTGTCTGATCCTTTAAGGATACCTGGCCAAAGGAATCATAAATGAGAAGAGAGACAGAAAATTGACTGAAAAATTCACTGGTAAGGATATGTAGACTGTGGGAAAGTTCATTTCCTCAGATGTGACAATAAGCAAAGGTAGACATCAGAGTCACAAAATCCAAACAGTTAGTGTTACTGAAGACAGCAATCAGAAACAAATCTGGCCAGTCACACCAGCTGATGATCTATCAAGAAACTGCAAGCAAACTCAGAACTTTGCAAGAGATAAGGATGGAAACCTGAGGGTCCAGGATATTGGAGGGCATCAGTGGGACTCTGCCAGCCAAGGATGCCATGTGCAGGGGAATCTGGGGTGGGGAGGAACAGAGAGGTGGGGCAGATGGACAAAGGTAGAAAAGGGGCTGGTCACCTGCAAGCTGGTTGGTTTGCTCATCTGACTGAGCCCATGGCCAGTCACCACAGTCTGTCCTGTCTGCTCCTACCCACAGCCTGCACAGTCTCACTCTCTGTCCCCCAGAGCTGCAGGGGTTCCATGCCAGCGGTGGGAGAGGAGTGGGATATGAGTGGGTGCCAGCTGCTGGGGTCAGCCGGCGCTCTGGGTGCCCCTGCCTCTGGTGTTGGCTGCTGGAGCAAGGAGGGGGCTCAGTGCCAGCAGAGGGAAAGCTTCTAGCAGCTTCCCACAGAAGCCACCTCTGTAGATCCCTGCTACCAAAACCTCACCGCACAAACTCAGTATAGCTGGTGATGTTCAGGCTGGACCAGCTGGTGAGCCCTGGAATTTCAGGTGCAGACTGGCACTGTCAATCAGCCTGAGGGTCCATGCTGATACTTTGGGGGATCTGCAAGTGTGGGGTGCCCTGGGGACAAGTGTATGAGTGCTATGTGTCTGCAGTGAGCACCAACCTGGACCAGCCAGTGTTTCAGGAACCTGTGGGGCAGGTAAGGGGACCTAGGATCAAGGGCAGGGGTGTCAGGTGGGTAGAGAGGACACGATGGTACCTGAGATATCCACAGACATGCGT
Organism: Florisuga fusca; assembly: GCA_038090715.1. Taxonomy (NCBI): domain Eukaryota; kingdom Metazoa; phylum Chordata; class Aves; order Apodiformes; family Trochilidae; genus Florisuga; species Florisuga fusca. Next base: position 10,318,138 of record JAAWXA010000012.1, read on the forward strand.
GTTATTGTGCACCTGAGAGTGTCATGACTGTGGTGCACTAATCACCTGTTTCTGCCAGCCCACAAGGAAGAGGGGACTTGTCTGTTGGTGTTTGTATTTATGTGAGTCCCATATGTGGGTGCTGTTGAAGGCAGTGCCTTGTCTGTGGCAGTGCGTGTGACTGGCTGTGTCAGTGTGCTGTGCACCTCTGTGTCATTGTAGGCACCTGTGTGTGTGTCTGTGTTTCTTGTATTTGTGCTCAGCAAATATGCAAATAAGCAAGCAGCAGCCTTATGACTCATTCTAGGTAGATATTCCAGTTCCCCAGGCACCAGGCTGAGCTCCAGCAAGGCCTTCAGCAGGACAATCTTGGGCAGCTGGAAGAGGCAGTCACTCATATACCTTAGTATGTGGGGAAGTGGGTGGGATCATCCTTAACATCCCTTAAAACATACTGGAAAATAAACCATGAAGTATTTCATCTTTATACTCAATATTAGCAACTGTTTTGTGCCAGGAAGCAGCATAGAGGATGTTCTTCAAAGGAAAGTGAGCTGGGAGCAGAGCATAATAACAAGGCAGGAATGACCAGGTACCTCACCAACAAGAAGCAAGGGAGCAGAACAGCAAGTCCAGGTCAAAATCAGGACCTGAGATATTGGTGAAGGCCTGATACAGTCCACTTATCAACCAGCATTTCTGTATTGATGAGGTGGGTCTGCTCTCACAATAGGAAGCCAAACTGGTCTGTTTCAGGGTCAGGACTGAGGAAAATTGATATTAGACATAAACGTGGCTGCTGCACAGTTGTGATGTAGAAGGCAGGCAGAAGCTGCAGTGAAGCTTCAGCCTAAAAGTAGTTCCAAGGGAAAGAGGCCCTTGTTTCTAGCTTTCCTCACAAGAGCTCTTATCAGTGAAGGGTCTGACATTGGCCTCAGTCAGCTACACACTTTAACTCACCAAGCTAAATGAAGGGGCGTGTGTTCACATTGTATTGGTTCCCTCAAGCTTAGCCATGCTTTGCAGACTGAAAATGTGCTGTATTGAACATTGTCAGACAAAGCTTAGCATCAAGAGGAGAGGAGACACTTCATACCTTGGAGGCAAGGTAGACAAGGGCTGTGAAAACTTACTTCCTTGCATTTTCAAAGTTGCCTCTATCACAATATTTGGGGTATGTTTGTGAACTTAGACGTCAGACCTAGTTTTGACCCAGGAAACAAAATGAAGAATTGAGTTTGTGGTAAATGAAAAAATTGGTGTTGTGATGTATTTACCTTTGCATTTCCCTGTTGGTAAGGACACTTATGTGTGAGCATGTCCATCCTTGCTCACCAGCATTTTTCTAACCCACCAGCATGTTGTTAACCCTGCTCCTCCAATGATCTCTTCAAAGCCGTGGAGAAGCATTCAGTAAGTGCTCAAGAATTATAGTATTTGACCAGCTCCATAGCACAAGACACTCTTTCCCTCATGTCCATTGTCTCCAAATCTGGATTGTATATGACTTGAGATTTTCCAAGGAGCAGCTTTAAAAACTGTACCAGCTTCTTCCCCTCTACTCAGTCTAAACAACAGCTTCAGAATGGGAGAGAAACCACCTCTCTCTAAACACAGACTGGACACAAAGAAGGCTCTAGTCTAATTAATATAATAAAATCTTTATAATCACCAGAGAAAAGGTCTAAAAATCCCAAAGCAGTCCAAAAGAGAAAAGGGATATCCCAGTTACTTTTCAAACTCAGGTCTCACTGACTGACTCTGCAGCAAGGGATGAAATTTCCTGCTGATCTGCTGTTTCTGCACCAGTATACTGCTGAGAAAGCAAGGTGCAGAGCAATTCAATTAATTGTTGGTTAGCTACCAGCTCAGAAGTCTCTTTCATAATAAAGCTTTATGGACAGTGCTAATAAGGTCATAGGAGACAGTCTGAGCCCAGCAATGCTGCTGTAGAACATGCTTACCTTTAGTTCTTCCTCCAGATGGTAATAAAGAAAGATGTGACCAGACACATCCCCTGTACTTCAGAGGATCTGCTATTAGTCAGTTCTCATTTGTGTGGAGAATTCACATTAATGTGGAAAAATTATAGTTTCTCTTCTGAAACTGACAGAAGCAAGACACAAGGTGCTGGAGGATGCTTCATCTGGCCTTGCTAGATCAGTCCATAAAAGTAAAGCACAGACATGTTTTGCAATCTTTTCTTTCTGAAGAAGTTCCCATCTGAGACTTTTCGTATAACACTACTCACAAACAAACTCAGCTTTATAGACAAATATATCAGTAGCTTTGAAAATTAGAACAGCTTGGAGGGCATAAGCATTTTAACAACTAAAAGAGAAGAAATATTCTTCCTGTGTGTACAATAATTCAAGCTGCAGCTCAGCACCTTGGTTAACAAGCCTTCCAAACGTCACCTTGAAGATGTTAAGTTCTGTATTTTATAATTAGAAAATAAGAACATTTCACCAGTCTTATGCCCACAAAAAAGTGAGTGAACGTGTTCACATTGGCAGTGTTCCTTGGCAAGACTCCATTCAACTACACAAAAACTTCTGAGTGTTCAACTCTTAATTCAGTCAAAGAGCTGCACGAGAAGGTCACCACACTGCACAGCATCAGAAAAGATGAGAAACAGATGAGACAGGTCATGTCAAAGAGGCTAGAGTTTCAAGAGCCTGAAACCTCAACTGTAGCAGAGAGGTAGGAAGATCCTGTGCCTATGAAGTAACAGTGAAAACTCTTTTATCAACCTGGAAGCTGGTGACTATTAACATTAGGAGGAAGGTCCAGCCCTACCTGAAGACTGGCATCTACATTCACTGTCCTCATTGCTGATGAGGAGCTGGGAATGCTGCCTGATGGATGTTTTCTCACAGTTGCATTTGAGCCACTCAGGACCACTAGAAATAAGATGTATGTGATAATGACAGGAGACTCCACTGCAGGTGGTGAAGGTGTCCACCTTAAATTGCCATCAAGGAAGGCTTGCTTCTTGCTGGGTGCTGAAATTGATAATGATTTGTGGAAACTACTAAGACTCATCCAGCTATTACCTGAGGCTGCTCTTCTGTATAGGCACGCTGGAGGTGACCTGGGAAGTGATTACTGGGCTCTGGGGACAGGGATCAAGAGAATGAGGACACAGGTGGTGCCCTACTCAATGTTGCTGGTGAGGGAGCACACGAGGAGGACTGGATGGATCCTATAAATCAACAGTTGATTGCTGAGGTGGTGTTGCCAGTAGGATTTCAGTGTCTATGACCTTGGGATCCCCTTCGAAGATTGACAGCTGCTTGAAAAAGTCAGGATCCACCTGACAAGGCGGAGTAAATTGATCTTTGCCATAATGTTTGCCAACTTAATAAGGAGAGGTTTAAACTAAGAATGATGGTGTCATAGAGAAATCCCTCAAATAACAAGTGAAGGTGTTATGAATGACATAAAAAAATCCAAAGGAACCAGGGCGATTGAACCAGAAGTGGGACAGCAATTAACAAAATAAAAGTGAAATGTGATTACTTCAAGCGCAGGCACATAAAGAAGGAACTGCCTGCAGAACAGACTTATGGCGAAAGCTCTCATGCATGCTCTGTGGAATCAGCATGCATGGATGTCTCTGTGAAACATCTCTTCACTATGCATGAAGCATGGGGAACAAACAGAGGAATTAGAATTCTGAGTGCAGTTACAGGGCTGTGGCCTCATTGGGTCTATGGGACTATAGTGATAACACACGACTGGAGTGCTGTGATGGATGGATAAAGGCTTTTCAGCAAGGCCAGGCCAGGAAAATGAGGAAGACAAGTTGCCCTCTATGCATGAGAGTAGCTAGAATGCATGGACACCTGCCTGGGAACTGGTATCGATTAAGCCAAGATTTTAGGGGTCTAGATTAGTGGGCAGAATAACAGGGGTGAATCTACAGTGAATCTGCTCTAGACCTCCTAAACAAGATTAGCTTCTCTGTGAATGACTGAAAGAAGCCTCTCATTCACAAACCATGGTCCTCATGGGAAATTTTAACCACTCCAATATCTTCTGGAAGGAGCCACAGCATAAACCTAGTATAAACTGTAAACCATAAACAGTATAAACCTAGGATATTTGCCAGAGAACATTGATGACAACTTCCTAACACAGTTATTTTTAGAAACCAGCAGCAAAAGGCAGTCTAATGAACCTGATGCTTGTAAACAAGGAAAAACTGGTTGTGAATCTGAAAGTTGGGCACAGTCCTGGCTGTGGTGAACATGAGAATGTGGAGTTCAGGATTCTAAGAGAGGGGAACAAAGCAAAAACTGGGGCCACATCCATGGACTCTAGGAGGGCAGAGTCCTTTTCAGATATCTGGTTGGAAGAATCCCATAACATACAGCCCTGGAAAGAAGAGGAGGCAATGAAAAATGGTTGAAATCAAATATCCACCTTGAAACTCTAAAAAGAGCCATCATGAAAAGTAGGAGAGCAGGCAAAGGCAGCAGAAGGCCAGCACAGACAGATAAGGAGCCCATGACTGAACTCATGACTGAAATCAGACATAAAAAGTATACAACAGTTGGATGTGGGTGAGGATCCAGGAGGAGTCCGGAGTTGCTGTCTGATTGTGTAGAGATGGCATTAGGAAAGTCAAAGCCCACCTAGATTTGAATCAGCTGAGGGATGAGAAAGGCAAGAAGGCCTTCTACAAGGACATCAACACAAAGACTAGAGAAAACATGGCTCCTCCAACAAATGTAGCAGGGACCATGGTGACAAAGAACATAGGAAAAGCTGAGGTATTCAACATCTTCTTTGCTTTGGACATTTTCTCTCTGAGATCTCTAAATGTGGGCTCATAACACTTCACAGATGGGAGTTAGAAACCTTATTTGTATGGGGTTTTTTTGAAGACTCACATTTGTGATGTGGAAATTGCTCAGCTAGCCACAGAGGATGCAGTAATCCCTGTGGTTCTGCTAAAAGAACATCAGCAAGAATAAACACAGTCCTTTGTCATCTCCACAAATTTCATTTTTGGTTTGACAAATAAATGGAATTTTAAAAATGTTATATCCATAAATATCCTTTACCAAACATTATTTAAAGAAGATGAAATCTTAAAAAAAAAACCCAAAAATACATTGTCATGACTCTTGGCAGAAAACTGGGCTTCAGCATTCTCTCCAGAAACTGTGGGGACACTGCCCAGGTTGCTAGATACTTTGGTGGTACTGAGCTCCTGGCAGCCTGATGGGTTGCAAAATATGTATGTGTCATATCCCATAAGGAATAAATTAATACTGCACCTTTTATATACGTAAAGGCTAACGATATTTTTGACTCCTGAGTAAGGCTTGCTCAGCACAGCTGGATCACTCTAAAAGCCAAAGCCATTATGATCAGTTTATCTTTGAAGCTTTCCATTTTCCCGCATAAACTAGCTGACAGCCTGCTGGGCTGAAAGCTGATTTGCACATACTTGCTCACCTATTGAGGATATTAAAGAATGAAAACAACTGACATATTTAGATTAAATATGTGCCATCTACTTCTTTTAAATCTGTATTGGTAACAGCCTAAACTAATTTAGATTTAACAAGAAAGAAAAAGGCAAACTTAAATATTGACTATGACGCACTTAAGCACATGAAGTTTTAAGTTCTAACTGCAGCAAGCAACGTAATTTCTCTTTCCTACATCATGCGTGAGCACAAATTAAAGGAAGGAAAGGCACATATAAATAACGTAATATCTCTGCAGACACCTGTATGCCATAGAATATTACACAGACTCAACCTTAGGCAATTCTAATGAAATATAGCTTTATTTTAAACCTTCCTAAGATGCTTGTTTTTAATGCTGAACATTTTTCTCACTCGAATTAAGGTAAAACAAGAAGTTTGTATAAAGGAGAAACTCATTCTAAGCTTATGTATCTCTTTGAAAAATAATTCAAAATGTTTTGACTAATTTAATGACAAATTCCATACAAGGATCTCAGTTGCTCTGTAATCAGGCATTCAAGTGAACCAGAAGTGTTAATTGTGCCAAACCAAGCTCAGACAAAAGAGAGAGGAAAACACACTAAAGGTCAGACATTGATTACACAGTACCTAAATGCCATTGTTGTTGACTGTGCTAAAATATTATCTGTTATGCTTTCAAAAGATTAACAGGATCATAGAATTTTTGTATAGATTTTCAAAGATAACAGATCTTTTGGTAGATCTGTCTTAGAAATAAAACAATGTCTTAGGATGGCTGTAAATGTGTAGAGTCTAAGCAATAAAATGCGCTCTTTTTTTAACAAAAAAAAAGTATAATTCTAGGCCAATAAGTTGTGTGTGAAGGGGAAATAGAGAGAAGAGAAACCTGAACATTTCCATGTTAAGGTTTAGCAAGCACCAAAACCTTGCCTGCTTAATATTTCTTGGTGGAAGTGAGAACAACTTTTCTACATACTTTTAACTTATGAATCAAATGGATCGCCTGCTAAATGGCAACCACATCCACTTATTGGAAATCCAGTGACTACAACAGCAGATAAGGTGATCAGTTTCATCTTGGGAAGCCTTAGTAGAGGCTAAACAAAGTGTGAGGGTTCCAGATGTGCAAGCCTCATAAAATCTCTGACAGAGCTATTAACAAGTCATGAACACATATGCAGTAAAGGAAACTGGTTGTGCCTCATCTGTACATCCTAAGACAGAGGGAAAATTTGCTGAAATATGTGTCTACTGGAATTCATTCATTCAGGTCTTGCTAAATATCCAGTAAGTGGGTCCTATAATAGGAAAGCTGATGAAGTCTTAATGAGAACATTAGGGACAAGTACCAACAACAACAAAAAAAAATATATTCCTGCTCCATTTCAAAGACACAACATGATACAGCTTTACCTGTTGTAAAAATGTCTGGATTTTCTGTTAGTGTCTGAGCATTTCTTCATGGTAACCACTGCAGAAGATCACCTACAACAGCTATGAGGCAGCCAGTGACTGTCTCTGCAATAGATGGAGACAGGCAAGGCCCTAGTTGGTTGCACTTATTTTCTATAATATTTACAGGCTGTATTTTCCATGATCTTTGCAGGCTCTCTTTTCTTCTTTTCTGCAAAAGCAGGGAACACTGTTGTTCCTATGGTGTTATAGGGAATCGAAAAAAACTAACTTAGTGTGGGCTGTTTCTGGAGTCTGGGGGCTAAGGACTCTGCATAACATGTCGCAGGGCAGTGAACAGAAGACAGGAACTCCTCACAGTCACCACTCCTGCAGCCCATACCATCCCCTCACTACCAACACCTGGCCATTTAAGCCTAATACACATTTCTAACACATTCTTCCCCTCATACTAAGCTAACAGTGGAAAGGTCAGAACTCGTTTTTCTTCAATTCCTTGACACAAAAACATTATGGAAAATAGCAGTGTTAGAGTGATGGGGAATAAAGATTAAATTGTTTTCTTTTAGGGAAAAAAATCTCTGAAGAAATTTCCTCTTTTCCAGACTCATTTTTTAACAATGAAAATAAATGTTTATAAAACAGGGGTTCTAGTCTGATTTGCTTTTCCTGGAAGAAGTTACTTATTTCTCCCAGCAGAAGTCAGAAGAAAGCTCACCCGCTTTCAGGGGTTTTCAAAAAACTGTGTTCTCGTTAAAAAGCTAGTAAAATACATCTCTGTAGATAGATTTCATTTTAAAAACTTTAAATTTATTGATTCTGTGGAAACCATTGTCCTTTTGTACAAAGCAGAGATTGAGTCAGAATTACGTATTAAAATGATCTCAATATAGCACACAAGGCCATCAACCTATTCTGCTCCAGTTAGCTGGCTGGACAGGGTAGGGACATGAAGAATGACTGTAAGTTAATATACCATTTCAGAAAAAGCTGGAGTGGCAAGTGAAGACATTTGTGTCTCAGATTTGTGTCTCAGGAACACAGATTAAAGTCCCTTGCTCTTTCTAGATGTATGGTCATACTGTAAGTACTCTGCATCTTGCCTGGAAGTACCACCTGTGTGCTGCTAAATTAGCCCTGTGGGACACTATCACACTTCCCTTCTTACAACACTTTCTGGAAATCCATTGGGGTGAACTGTCTCATGCCAAATTGTTTGCTCTCCTGCTATTGAGCCAGCCTTTTCAAAAAGTATGAATTGGTGGGCATGAGTTAACAAAATGAGAATGATATCCATTCACATCCAGATCTATTTCATAAACAAACAAAAATAACTATAGCAAAACCTTTTCTAGCCAACCTTATCTGTATAAAGAAATATTCTGTATGATTTTTTCTCCACTGCATTTCAAAGTTAGCAGCAAACTCAGGGTTCTTTTACTTCTTGAGGCTGGGGAGTTACGAGTAGGGCTTTTTTAAGGTGATGGCTTGACCAGGATACTGACATGATGGTGTACAATTTCTGCTTCAGTCCAATGGCACAGTGTAACTCTGTATCAGAGTAAGCTTCAGGGCAGTGGGACTGTGATGCAGACAAAGCAGAAGATGTTCTATGAACTGCTTGTGCCAGTTAGTAAAGATCAATCCATAAACAAGGCTTTTAACAGCTTCCAGCTTCTAGTGGGAGAGACTTCCTTCTTTGGCTGGATAAGACCGAGTTCTACACCTCACACTCAAAAAGGAAGTTTGCTACAGCTTTTCAAGGCTGCAATATCTAAATAGCTTTCTTCTAGGGAAGGATTCTTCACTGAAAGTTTGGTCAGCAACTGGAAGAGGCTCCCCAGGAAAGTGGTCCTGGTACCAATACTGTCAGAGTTCAGGGAATATCTGGACAATGCTTTTAGTCATATGGTTTAGTTTTAGTTTTAGTTTTAGTTTTAGTTTTAGTTTTAGGGAGTTGGATTGGATGATCCTAATGGATCTTTTTCAACATGAGATATTCTATGATTCAATGACTATGAGACAGGCCACAAGTTCCATTTCTTATTGTGTTGTTCATTATATTCATAAAATCCCCAGCTACTCAGAAAAAGAATTGAGCATGCACTTCTTCTATGTTTGTCTCATCCTTCATCTTCACACAGGCAAGGAATTGCTGTCTTCAAGTTTTTACACTGGAGATGTGTGACATTCCTATGTGTGGATCTTTGTTGGCTTGAGAGTACGCCCTGTAAAGTGATGGAAGAAATAAGTATTTCTTATGGGAAGCATTCATAGTTGGGAATCAACTAGGTACTTTCAAAATTGTCCCAAGATAGTAAAAAAAATGTGACCTTCAGACTGATGCCAAAAATTTTGCATCTTGAAAGGTCTGACAGGCCAAAGAAACTAAATGGCTTTCAGAGATCACTGAGAGACAAGGAAATATTCTAAAGCATGCAGGCACACACACATACAAATGCATACACATACAACTAATTTTTGAGTCAGATTTCATTATTTTTAATACCTGGCAACATAAATAGCAGGATAAAGAGTTCTGCAACCCAACTTTCAAGAAAGAGGATGGAATGTATTTTTACATCCATTCCTGAAATGATTAAAAAAAAACCCTAGAAGTTAAGAAAAGAATGTATGTATTGAGGATGCTTTCCAAATAAAACGAGACCTGTCAGAGTGTGCCATGGTTTACCATCAGTGCTGATTAGTAAAAAAACAGAGACAAATTTCCTTCCTAGGCAGACCAGCCACTGCACTCCTTTATTTACCACAGTCACTCTCTCTGTGGTAAGTTTTGCTCTATCCTGCTGTAGCCTGAGTTGAGACTGACTCAGGCTAGAAAGCAAGAAGAAATGGAAGAAAGGAAGCAGGTAGTGCTGGGTTTGTCTGGGACTGAGTGAATTTTCTTCATAGCAGATCATATAGTGCTGTGTTTTGGATCTGTGACAAAAAAGTCTTGATAATATAAGGGTGGGTTAGCTATTGCTGAAGAATGTTCACACAGCATCAAGGCCTTTTCTGTTTCTGAAATGACCCCACCAGCAAGAAGGCTGGGGATGCACAAGAAGTTGGGAGGGGACACAGCTGAGACAGCTGAACCCAGTTGATCAAAATCATGTGCAGCAAAAACCAAACAAAACCAAAACCAAAACAAACAAAACAAAACAAAACAAAACAAACAAACAAAAAAAAACCAAACACCACAAACAAACAAAAAAAAACGCAAAACAAATCAAAAAACCAAATATCCAAGAAAAACAAACAAAAAAAAAGACCAGCCTTCACTCATAGAGCTGAGGTGTGCACATAAAAGGACATTAACCATCACTTAGGTATTTGGGCACACAGTGGCTGTCAGACTCATCTCTCAGCTAACAGTCAACAGTAATAGCAATTTATAACTTGCAAAAGCATTTTAAGAAGGCATGCTCTCATGGTGTATGGGTTAGCAATGAAGAGAAAGTAGAAGACTCAGTTGGGAGACCTTGCCGATTTCCTGTTCACTGATGAGAAAAGAAAGGTATGTGGGAGTGGAAGTAGATAATTCAGCAACCAGAGATGACTCGACTCACAGAAGAAAGAGCAGAGTCAAAGGACTAGCTCAGTAGAGGAAAGCAAGGTAGATTGTGCAGTATATTGAAGATTCTTCCTAAAAAACGGGAGTGAGACCGTGATGTAGGCCATGGAGGTGTTAAATTGAAGATGTGGGAGAGAACCAGCCTCAGATACAGCATACTTAGTGGCCTGCTGTCACTAGGGTGCTCCAGGCTCACACAGGGCTTTGGTCAGATATTCCATCTGCTGACCAAGAGAGATGGGATGGATTGGAAGGCATTTGTAGAACAGAAGCAGTGAGCCAGCATCCCCCCAAGAGTGAACAGACAGTGTTTTAAGTAGCATGATTCATCAGTCAATACTTACATCTTTCCCACAGACAGAAATTTTCAATGGCTCTCCAAAGCAGTTAATTTGTGTTGAAGATGGACTGTAAGTGGTCCTTAGATGCCTCAGAGTATTGTTCCAGGTGGGAGAGTGACTTTCAGAAGACCAAGGTACTAAACAAATACCATAAATAATTTCCAGCCCACCAAAGAAGTCAGTCAGAAAAGCCAAGAGGCCTGCATTGATGAACAAGTCACTCCTAGACAAAAACAGGGGTAACAGTTCGAGGCTGAAAGATGTTAGATTTAGATTTTTATTAGGAAGAAATTCTTCCCTGTGGTGAGACTAGCACAGGGAGGTTGTGGATAGCCCCTCCCTGGAAGTGTTCAAGGCCAGGTTGGATGGGGTTTTAAGCTACCTACTCCAGTGGAAGGTGTCTCTGCCCATGTAGGGAGGTTGGAACCACATGATTTTTAAAGTCTCTTCCAATCCAACCATTCTAGGATTCTGATATGTTTCAAATGTGAAATACAAAACTAGACTAAAAAAATTTCTTTCCTACTTGCATGCACTGACTTAGAAAGTATTTTTAAGAGTTGATTCAGGTGATAAGCCTGGTTCTCTGAAAAGTTTCTTTAGAAAATCAAACATGATAGCAGTGTATTTGCACTCTGCAGGGTTATGAATGGGGAAAATTTTGAGAATTACAGATCTTCCAAGCTATACAGAAGTCAGCCTAAAAACTAATCTCTAGTCTCCCTGTCAGCTCACTAGAGACACTGCTCAACAGGTCTTGGCAGGAGCAGCTGGAACTTTGTCTGCCCTTAGTGGTCCTTCAATTTCGTTTTAAAAAGCAGTGTTCCAGTCTGTTCAAAAACAACACTGTAAAGCACAGACCACTGCATTGTGGCCCTTTTGGAGAAGCATATTGCTGTTTGGCAGCCATGGACCTCAGCCCTTCCTGTGCAGAGAACTCTTTCTACATGCATTGCTGATTTCCAGGGTCTCTGCAAGTTTTTTTCTGCCCAGAGATTGAATAAGTACAAGCTCACTCTAGCTTCCTCTCCCCCATGACAGTGTTTCATGAGTGTTCATGTAAAAACTGTGCCAAAAAGAGAGATGTCCTTCTTCGTTCCTTCTCTGTACCAAGTCTCTTATGCTAATGGACATCTTTAAATAGTTGACCTTTATTTGAGCTGAGGATCTGGCGAAACAGCATGGTACTTTACTCTAAACAACTTATATTTTGGATATTTCTAGGGTAGACAGAATGCCTAGGTAGACATTTTCCAGCACTTGGAAGTCTTACAGAGATGAGGCCAAATAAGATTTGCGATCGAAAGGGCTGCCCAGTGAATTGGTTGAAGCTTGAATTTTTTGATACATGAACTCTCAGTGCTTAGATTTTTGCTGTACCATAGATAGTTATCTTGATGGGAAGATATCCACAAGAATTAATGTTTTATGCTGTGGTCTAACATCAGTGATGGGAAGCCTGCTAGGGATAAGGAGCTTCTTATACTGCTCACATGTTGCAAACTATCACAGATCCTAAGTTCCCTTTTTCCACCTTAGCAGCAGCATTTTTGATGTCTCACAGGCTAATTCTAACTCAGCTTAAGTATCCAGCTTCTCAAAAAACCTAATTATGTTTATCATGGGATGCCATAAAATAAAGTTCCCTGAAAGGGTAGAGTCTTTAATTACAATAACATTTGCCTTGACAGCACATTGGTGAATTGCATGTAACCTAATTATTGTTTTGACTGTCAGTAAGGAGGTTTAAACTGCTTTTCTACACAAGTGGATTAAAGCTGCCCCAAAGCTATTAGGTTCTGGTTATTTATTTTCTAACTAAGTAGATCACTTGCCAAGACCAATCTGTTAGTATTAATCAATCTAAACTCTTGCACTATCATAATTAACATGAAATATATACTCTTAAATTCTCATGATTAGCCCACAAAGCTGAGACACAGCATGGAGTCAATAAACACAACATAGGTTTCTCTCCACTTTTACAGCTGATTGCTTCATAAATCTTGCCACATTGTTTATTTTATTTAATTGTCTGAGTACTCCTCTAAAATATCAGTATAGGCTTCTGATCAGAATGAAAGAAGCTACTGCTGAACTCATTCAGTATCAAATGAGGACTTTGTTTAAGTTTTGTTGGGGGATGTAGCACCATACGGAGAACTCTTAAAGCAAGCTGCATTAATGGAACTAGAGCCAGAACTATATTTACTATAAGTTTCTCTTACTGTCTTCTAGAATTATCATCTGATTTTTAAAATCTATTTCTAGCTCTCCAACCCTGATGAAGGTGGAGAACAGCTTGTTCCTTTAATCGCTGTACCAATATTCTTTATCTAAAGAACAGATATGGCCATACCTCTACACTAAAACCTGCAGATGAGCTATCTGGCAGCTTGGTTCCAGCTCTGAAGAACTACCTGAAATGCAGCCTATCCACATTTGCTGGATTCCTGCAGAGGTATCAATCCAAAGAAAAACCAGGAGAGAGGTGGCAGGTAGGAAAACTGGAGAACATGCACCACGAGCAAGGCGCCTGAAAAGTTTTCTGAAAGCTAGGAGAGTTATGTGTGCCAAACTGTCATTTGCCTGCTTAGGATGCCTACATTTTACCTGAGTTTACACCACTGAAAATACAATGTTATCTGGATGCTTGTGCCTCGGGTAAGGAAAAAAGTTCCTCCTAGACATAGCAAGCTGTCTCAGTGAATGAAGGACAAATGTGAAAAGATGAGTCATGAAGGTCAGGTCAGCCTATTCCCTGCTTCATGACCACTTCTTTGAGAAAAAAAAGCTGGGTTATTGTCCTAAGTGATTGGTTCTGAGAGAAACAGAGGACCTGATAAACTGACCAGAGCTGACACTCAGGGAAGTTTTCTGCCTCCCAGGGACTTGAGTTAAAGATGTTACCAGCAAATATCCCAGCCTGGTATAGTCCTTTATTTATTATCTGTTACTACTTTGTCACATGAGTACTAACAAAGTCATAGTGAATCAAAATACAATTCAGAGCCTTGGTGAGCTTGCTAAAGGGATTGGGAGTGCAGGTAGAATTCTCATCTATCTTTCTAGTTTAGGGAATGACATCAAAGAAACAGGTAGACCCAGCTTATCAATCCTTGGCTCTGAGACTGGTGTCACCAGCAGATTTTGGGGGTTTTTTTGATTATGGGATCAACTACACAACACCAGGTCTCCAGGGTCTGACAGGGTTCCCATTTTTCAACGGAGGAAGAGTATTTTTGCTCACAAATCAGGAGGAAAGGTTGTAAGACCTTCAGATTAGGTTCAAAGGGGAAGAGGGACAAAATCAGGGTTAATAATGAAAAGGCATGGGCTACTGTGACAATTTTTGAGATATGGCATGTTGGGCTTTGTACATGCTGAGTACATTGGAGTATTTTTTAAATGTTTGTGCACTAAAGCCTACAGTATAATGAATAAACAAGATCTAGAAGCTTTGGCTCAGTTCCAGAGTTACAATATTGTTGGTATAAGGCACTTTGTGGGCGAAGTCCTGTGACTGGACTGGTCTGATGGACAGTTATAGGCTCTTCAGGAGAGGCAGGAAGGGCAGGAGAGGCAGAAGTATAGTACTCTGTGTAAAGAAGGGGCTGGACTGTACAGCATTTGCTGTTCAGAATGACATGGTTGAGACGCTTTTGGGTAAAGAATAGAAAAAAAAAAGATAAAGTTAATGTTACTGTGGAAGTGTATAATATATCACCCAGCCAGGATTGTCATATCAGTGTCTTAGTATTCTACAAGGAATTAAGGGAAATCTCTAGATCAGTTGTCCTTGTCCTTATGGGTAACTTCAGCTTCCCAGATGTTAACATAAACTAACATAAAGCAGACACAGGCATCTCCAGGAATGTCCTGAATATTTTTAAAGAGAGATGGTCTTATGAGTGATTGATGTGATGTGATGTGATGTGATGTGATGTGATGTGATGTGATGTGATGTGACGATCGATAGCTGTCTTCACCATAACAAACATAAACTGGTTGTTTAAAGTCTTTGGTTGTATGAGAAAAACTGTCAGCAGAGCTGCTACCCTGGATTTTAGAACAGCAGAATTTAGGTTGCTCAAGAAACTAGTTAGTGAGATCCCCTGGGAGTTGGCTTTCACAGGGTCAGTAAATGCTGGTTACTTTTAAAGAACATTCCTTAAGGAACACAGGAGCAGACAGTTCCCATGTGTAAAACGTCAAGCAAGCAGCACAGAAAGCCAGGTAAGCTGAACAGATATCTCCTTCTGGAGCTTAGGAGGAAAAAGAAAGTGTATGGAATTCAGAAGAAAAGTCAGGCTACATAGGAGGACTACTGAGATTCCGTGGAGAGAAATTTTGTATGGTCAAAGCTCAGCTGGAGCAGAAGCCAGCTGATGATGGCCAATACTGGGGTACATAACAGAAAAGGCTTTTTAAAGTATGTTAACAGCCAAAAAGGAGGACTAAAGAAAACACTTGCCCACTAGGTGATGAGGCTGGTCACCTCACAAATAAAAATTAAAATAAAGCAGGGACATTTAATGCCTTCTTCTCCTCTGCCCCTAACACCAGTGATGCTCCTATGGCCTTCAGAACCATGGATGTAGGACCATGGCTGGGGGAGTAATAAGGTTCCAGTCAACTTTGAACCTGTACAGGATTTACTGCTGCAACAGCACAGCAGTAGACATGTAAGTCTATGGGTACTGATGGGATTCATAGCATATTGAAAGAGTTGGCAGAAGGTATTGCAAGGTCTCTCAATTATTTATCAATTTTCTTGGAAATCTGAAGAGGTCCCAATTGACTGGAAGCTAGCAAATGTTATTTCTCTTTTCAAGAAAGGAAGACAGACCACCCTGGTAATCACAAGCCTATCAGTCTCACTTCAGTGCCTGGTAAAATTATGGTGGATATTATTCTGGTCGATATTGAAAAGCACTTCAAAGACAATGCAAAACCAATGTGGGCTCATGAAGGGAAAGTCACAGTATCCTTCTGGAAAAAAAGTCCCACATGTAACTTAATACGTACTAAGTACAATGCATGAAATGCACAAATATGTACTGAGAGGCTATGAGGCTGAGATGTTGGGCTCAGAGGATTGTAGTAAACGGGGTAACATCTGATTTATGTACAGTCACTACTAGTGTTCCCCAAGCCTTAATTTTAGGGCCAGTTCTCGTCAGTGGTTTTATCAATGACCTGGATAAAGGAGGTGATTGCATATTAGGCAGGTTTATCAGTGATACTGTTAGGACGAGCTGTTGGTTTGCTCAAGCATAAGGAGGCCATACAGAGAGATATCAATAGGTGAGAATGCTGGGAAATACCAGCCATATTAATTTTAACAAGAACAAATGCTCAATTTTGCTCCTGTGATGGGGTATTACTGGATGTATGTATAGATTTGGGGACTAGATGTTGAAATGCAGCCCTGCAGAACATAAGGTTTTCATTAATGATTAGCTCAGTGTGAGTCAACAGTGTGGCCTATAACTCAAAAGGGCATTTAAGAGTTCACTAAGCACACTACAGCTAACTGGCTGAAAGCAGTGATTGCCCCATGATACTCAATTTGGTGCAGCCTCACATTGGCTGCTGTGTGCAGTTTTGGGCTTCACAATATAAAGCAGATGTAAGAAGGTTAAAATGTGTCCAAAGGATGCTAACAAAGGTGGTGAAAAGACTAGATGGCATGACTTCTGCGGAGCAGCTGAGGTTAAGCAAGAGGTTACTGAGAAGTGACCCCATTGCTTTCTACAACTTTTTCACAAGGGGGGACAGAGAGGGAGATGCTGATCTCTTCACTCTGGTGTTCAGCAAAAGGATGTGAGGCAATATCTTAAAGCTACATCAAGGGATGTTCAGATTGGATATTAGAAAAAGATTCTTTACTGAGATGCTGGTCAAGCACTGGAACATGGCCTCAAGCTTGTCAGTGCTGGAGAAGTGTTTGGACAATTCTCTTAGGTATATGGGTTAACTTTTTGGCTGTGTTATGAGCAGTCAGGAGTTGGACTCAGTGATCATTTTGAGTCCCTTACAACACAGGATAGCTTCTATCCTCTCTATCCTGTGCCTTCTTCCTCTATATATACATCTGTACTATATTCATCTATATAGTCATCTATAGATGACTCTATGATAATTTAGGTGAATGTGTTTTTCCCCCCCATTGTCAGCTGGATGTGTATCTGTAGGTAAGAAACATAGGCAAGAAACAAATAGTCAGACTTGACCTCTTTCCTCCATATATAGTCCTTTAGGTTTCATCAGGGCAGATTGTGCATTCCTGGTTTGTAGAGCTCTAATTTGATAGTTATTGCTGTGCTTCAGAACTGTACTGTTGCCCTGTAAATGCTGACCTCAGACCTCACTGGGACTGATCAATCCTGTTTCTTGTGTATGGAAACACTGTAGGACCAGCACCCAGCCTTCAGCATCAGATGATTATCTTCCATTGTGGGTCTCCAGGGACAGACATTCTGCTCTGTCCAGGGAGAGTAGTTTCTGAATCTTGGTCAACTACCTCTTCTTTCACTGAAAAAAGCAGTTGCTGGCATGTATCTGTATCCACAGAGGTAGCCATAAATACAGTTTTAGAGTTCACCTCCAAAACAGCCCAGCTGGCTGATTTATGTGAACTGGAAAAGGCACATCTCCCCAGCAGGTCAGTCCTTTCCCAGTTCCCAGTTCTGTGTTCACACAAGCTGAGAGAGACCCTTTCTTTTGACATAATACACCATGCCTGATATTTCTTGCATTTACCCTGTCTGCGTCTGGTAAGACTCATGAATGTGTATCCAAGATAGGTGCCAGGGAAAGAATTTAGATAATGAAGAATTGAATATAGGCTTTGGTCAAACTTTTCCTGTTATTTTCTTTCTAAGAAGTGTTAAATAGAAAAGGTTAGAGCTCTTCTCCCTAGTAAGAAAATTATTTTAAAACACAAATTTTGTTTATTATAAACAAGGAAAAATTGATTTATTATACTTTCCTCATAGTCTTTTAGACTATATATAAATATAAATGCTGCTATGTCTGTGTAAGCATAAGTCAGGCTCATAAATAACTCCACCCATTGGAGAGAGAATTCACAAGTGAGGGTGTCATTCAGTTAATTGCTGGCCCAGCATTAAACCATGACAGATGGTGCTGATAACACCAAGGTCATGGGTTTGTTCCCTGTACCAACAATGACAATACATATTAACATATGAGAAGTGTTAATAACATCAATCAGGAGAATCAAAAGTATAATAAGTGTAATGCAATTTTGACTAACATCTGGTGAACTCAGACCGAGATGAAATGGAGTGGTATAGTTTCCCAAATTTAAACTGCAAACGTAATTACCAACAAAGCTATTTATCCCTGTATGAAACACCACTGCACCATGTGCTGCACTGTATATTAGTATTGCAGACCATGTCACAACTACTGTTCTTAAGCATAACTTATTAAAGATAAACTACATATTAACACTAACCCAGGCTGCAAAGCAGCATATCGCATACCCTAAATACCACAGGTACAGCATGATCAGTTTAATTTCCAACCCTGTGAAATTTCCAAATGAAAAAGTTTGATTCCTGCTCAGCAGAGCCATCTGGGTATCCTCCCACTGAAGTTGGGATTCAAACTATTCAGGCAAATTAGTCTAAATTTGAACCTGAGCTCAATCTAATTGCTTAAGCCATGTTGGGTGCTATAAATCTGTCTGGGCCAGCAATTAACTCAATGACATATGATCTTTATTGATACCCCCTACCCTCACTGATAAAGAGAGAGAATAAAGGAGAGAGACTTAAAGACTGGAAACTAAAATACACAGCTTTAATGTATGATAAAAAGAAAATGTAATGATAAAAAGAAAAAAACAATTAAATATATACAAACATACTGAAAAATGATACCACGTTCCCCCTCCCCTCCCCCCAGTAACTCTCACATCACCACTGAGGCTGCAGGGCAGCCCTGGGAAAGTCCAGGCTGGACTCCTGGAGTCAGCTGGGAGCTGGAGGCAGGAACACACAGATTCAGGCTGGCATGGATCAGGGCCACAGGCAGACGAACGGATGGAATCCTCCCAGGATGCTGAAGCAAAGAGAAACAGGTGAAGAAGGGCCCAGGGGAAGAGCAAAGGGTGAAGGCAAAGGGGTTTGACCCTCGTGATCCCTCAAATTTATACAGGGTATGATGTGTATGGGATGGAATATTCTGTCTGGTTAATTTTGCTCATTTATCTTGTCCACTCCCCCCAAAGGAGGGTTGCAGGTGTGACCCCTTTACTCCCTTTCTCTTTCTGGAGCATAAGATGTTCCTCAGAACTGAGCAGTGGCCTTGGTTCTGGATACCATTCTCTAGCAGTGACTATAAACATGGAGCACTATCAGTCCTAGAAGCAGACACTGACTGAGAAACTTGATGTTAATTTCAGCAAGTGCAGCTACTTATGAGAGACTTAGCTGAAAGCAAAATTAAAAGATGGAAAATTTGCTCTATCCTGGCCCAAACCAGGACAGAGGGCTATTAGTATAGAGTGATACCTACAGGGACATGCTGCTGATCTCCAGCTGCAATATCAGTGTTAAATATTTTCTTGTCCCTGATATTTTCTTGTCAGAACATCCTGAGAGTGAATTCATTACTGGAAGCACTTATTCCTCCATGTCACAGGTCAAATTCTACCCTTGCAGCCCATTAAGTTGTGT
Source organism: Florisuga fusca (assembly GCA_038090715.1). Lineage (NCBI taxonomy): Eukaryota > Metazoa > Chordata > Aves > Apodiformes > Trochilidae > Florisuga > Florisuga fusca. The sequence goes on from JAAWXA010000012.1 coordinate 10,337,627, forward strand.
GAGAGAACAGATGTTACTGAGGTCAGAAAAGCTCACAATTAACATCTTGCCAGACAGCCTAAAAGCTTCACCAACTTATTCCACGTCATTGGCAGGCTGACCAAAAGCAGTCTAATGTCTAGTAGAGATGTAAAAGAAGGGAGGTCATAAGAAAGGACCATTCTAGAAATTAAGAGGAAGTAAGTTCCCGCTGCAGGCAAATTTAGAGCCAAGTCAGCTGTCAGAACAGTTGTCAAGTAACATAATCGCTCACTAGGAAAAAAACAAAAGAAAACCTCAACTTTAGGCCATCAGGTGGTTTGTGGTGTTGGAGTGCATTGTGGATTCTCACATAAGTGGCACTGAGATGGAGTCTGAGGCCAGAGTACATATTGCTAAATTAAATTTCACAGATGGTGTAATTCCCCAGAAATAAGCATCAGAAACACAGGATAGTTTATGTTGGTCTTAAAACGAAATCTTCATATATGGAAATGCAGTTAAAGCACTCAAAGAGCCTTAACTCTGTCTTATAGTGACACTATGAGGGAGAAAATGAAAGCAAAAAAGCACTAAATGAAATGTGTCTTCAATTTCAATTGCAAAGTCTACAATATCAAATGTTTTTATGATAAACATATGGAATTTTTCTCCCCCTACAGCAAGAGGGGATCAACAATTTCCATCTTTTCACTACTGAGAGATTACAGACCTGATCCTTTCTCTTCTCTTGGGGACAGCTTATAAGATCAACACTTCTTGTACAGGGGAATAATTCTTCTTCCCGGTGCTGAGTCTTAATTTGCTCATGAGCATTCAGCACAAAGGCATGCATTTCTAGTCTTAGTGACAATACTTTTAAGTCATGTGATTTTCAACAAGCACAGAAAATTACAGACAGCTACTGGGGTGCCTGAAGAGACTGAAAAATATGGTACTGGAGGCAAAGGAAGAGCCTAGGAATGTGAGTATCCCATCAAGAAGGCAGGATCACAATCAGCTCCCTGCAGCTTTGTAGCACAGGCTACAGTTTGAGATTTTATGAAGTCAATTAGCTGAAGCTCTAGAAGGAAAGACTAAAGGACCAGAGTCAGCTCAGCTGGCAATATATTACTGGCCAGGTTGTTCTTTTGAAGGACAGTGACTTGTGATATCTATCTGAATCAGTGCAGAGAAAGAGCACCAGGTTTCTTAATAAACCAGTCAAATGTACAGTGGCCAGCAGAAGAGACCAGATTAGAAAAAAACTTCTGGTGCCAAGGAGAACTTTACATATCTTGTTAAATGCTGTGTACTTGAGTATCTTGGGTTGCTGCCTTAGAAATTACGAGCATTTTGCTTCATATATGCCAGCTAACTAAGATCCCTTATACACCTGCTTTTGATGAAGCATCAATCTTCTAGTACAGAGAAGTTCTGAGAATGCAAATTATCTCATTTTGCAAGATTTTTCACATATGAAGAGCAGATTCAATGACAGAACACTAGTGGACTGTACACAGGTCATCCCTCCAGTGAGATTATACCTTGAAAGTGGGTAGTTGCTGTAGGGCATTAAAAAGGTGTCTTCCTTTTCATCATACCACCTCCTATAGTCCCACTACCCTTTCATGAAAAAAGTCTTAGCAGGTTAGCAGTATACAATGTATTGCAAGGCTTTCCTTTCTTTAGGTAGTAATTTGAATAGAATGACCACTCCCTGGATGCACCCAGCTGCCACCTCTTTAGTTCCAATACTCTCAAACAATATGAGACCTGTCCTTGAGAGACTTCCTGCAAGAACAGAGTTGCTGGTAATAGCCAGGGGATAGAAAATCAGTCACTCAGCAGTTTCTGTACCTCCTGACAAGCTAATCCAGAAGTCCAGCATTTGGAAGGGGCTATGAGAACTGAAGCACAAGTGGCTGGGCCTCTAGAGCAAAGGAGAATTATTGTTACCACCATGAAACCTAAGTCATTTTCTACCCAGCAAATTCAGTCTGTACCTGTTTTCAGTCACAGTTACTACACTACATTCAGTTTTCATTTGCCCCAAAGCTAGTTCTTCTGTCCTAGAAAAAAAACTAGAGCATATAGGTTCACTTTCTTCCATGATCTCCGATGTTTCACTCTTCACCTAACAAAGCACTCCCATGTGCTCAGATTTGTTGCTGAGGGACAAGAAAAAGCACTCAGATGCTCATCCTTGACTTGTGATGCAGCCCCTACTCCAGAGTGTCCTCCAGCAGCAGGCCTTGGAGAAATCTTCAAGAGAGGGAAATGGGCTATACCTTTAGAAAGATGGGAGCAGATATGAGTAACACAGGAACGACTCTTCAGGGTACACATGCTTGCAACTGCTTGCTGATGCAGGCATTTTCCAAATCAGGTCAGCTGTCATATATGACCCGCCCTCTGAAGCACACAACATCTCTGCACACCCTTCAAGCACACCTTTCAAGCAACAAGCTGGACGTTTGGTTATATAGTCTATAAATGCCTTCAGAAAGTTGGTCTTTACCTTTCTGAGCCATGCAGATGGGGTTAATACCACTCCATCTTTCGGGAAGGACTGAATTCATCAGAGCGAGGAAGAAAATATAGTTGTATAGATCAGGTAAAAGCCTCCCTAAGTCAAACATAATGCATCTGCTAGAACAATGACCTAAAAAAAACAGATAAGTATAGGCCAGGATGAGATCAGCAGTCTCACATGGAAATGTAATAAACACAGCTGATGAAAGATGTGGCACCTTTTGTTAAACAGTACTTCTGTCTTTCTTTATTCATCTCAGCAGTGAAAAGAACTAATCACAATCAAAGCTGAGTTTTAAGGGGGGGAGGGAGGGAAGAAAATTCCAACTGACAGCTGCCTTCTTTTCCAAGAGTGCCCATTCTTTGCTAAATATGGGGACATTTCATGTGCATTCATTGACCTTATCAAACTGTCTAGAAGAAGGGAAGAGAATATGATGATTAGCTACTGAATATGCTGAAACAGGAGGGAGAGAAAATTTTGTGTGATCTGAAATGGGTTTTCAGCATTTTGAGTTTCTAATTTCATTTTAATTTAACACATCAGAAATAAAATTTGTCCTGCAAGCTGTGGTTTCTCTAATATCAATTAACCAGCCTCAGGGCATGTGTGATTATCAAGAGATGGGCATAACCTTTGGAAGATGGGAAGGGTTTTGAATGCTTTCTGTACCTCTTCTGTAATGGAATTATCTCTCTACAAGAGTATCTCTTGCTGTTAATGCTATTTATTAGCATTTTTGCAGAGTTAAGAAGGGAGAGTTCATGCAATAGAGGCACAAATTAATTTAAGAAAAAATAGAAAATAATTTATTCTTAGTGCCTTGATACAATAAAATTAGTGGTGTATTAGAGCCACACAGAAAACCAAAGCTCTTCTTGAGAAAAAGAGTTTGGCTCTTACCAGTCACCAAGGTGACAGTTCCATCACCAATTGGAATCTGCAGCTGAGCCATCATGGAAAAACCCTTCCTAATTCTTCACTGCTGGGCCATAAATTTTTCTCAGTAAAATGGCCACTGCTGAAAAACGAGGAGGGGAATTGTGTTCTGTTTGTGCTATATGCTTTTGAGAAGGGGTGGGAGTCAGACAGAATGCAGATATCCACACTCTTTCTCAGGTCTGAAGCAGTATCAGTAAGACTGAAAGCAAGTTGTATTCCTAAATGAGAAGTTAAAATTGTTTGCAAGTATCCCTGAAATTCACCTCACACAAACCCTTCAAAACAAAAGCCTGGTGGCAAAACCCTCAAAATTAACTGGCCATATGTAATGCAGGTTCCATAGTGGTACAGATGTTATGTCACAGTATTTTTATTCATTACACGCCTTCATGAAACTCAGCATTTGACAGGCCCTTCAAGAAGACCTGGCTCCTGAATTTCCATTTTATCTGAAGTCTCTAGCATGGACAAAGTGCTGTGCTGGGATCCTGAGCTAGGAAGACCAAGATCTGATGCAGCTTGAAAAGACTTCTGTTTCTATGAAGTTTTGTTCCCTCAGGACACACACAGGTTGTCAAAGATGAGAAGCAGAGCACTTTAGCCAGTAAATACGTACATTTACGTCCTATCATCCAGCAACTTTTCTCAGATGAATGGCATCTGTTTCAAAGACAGTTTAGTTTCTTCTGCTCTGTTTAGTGCAAAGCAGATCATCTCTTTGTACTGACTGGGTAGAAGAACCATTGCTTCTTATCTGCCTTCTAGAGGTCTGTGTTTCCCCTCAGTAGCTTTTACTTGATCCTGTCAAAACACTCCTTATCACAGTGACAAAGCCAAAGACTGAACTAGCAACATAACCGCTTCTTGAGAGAAAAATTAACTACTCTAGTCAGCACGTTAGCATCCAGTAACTTTGACTTCCCACCCAACCCAGGCCTTAATTCTACACACTCAAACAATCCCAGTTCTGTGTACAACCTCTTCCTTTGACAGAGAATTGACCTGTACTTTCCCTCTCTATTAGTAAGTAGCTGGGTTCTGAAGTCCAAGCAGGATTTCTGCCTGGTTTTGCTCTAATCCATGCCAGGACTCTCAAGTCCAGTGAGGCTTCACATTTCCCAGCTACTAGCTTGCATGATTTTTGAGAGCATCTGTTGAATGTTCCATGTGTACCACAGTTGCTGTCCTCATACACAAAATGAAATACGACAGATCTTAATAAGTGTAATGCACACTTCAGATACACTGGGTCTGGGTGGTATCACAGATCTGAGATCAGAATGACATGAGCAACCTCTCTGGAGAAAGAAGAGGAACCAACTTTAAACTCTGTCTTGGGAGTTAAGGTCTGTAATTAGTCATCTTTACCTTCTCTTCCCCAGGCCTGGCACAACTACAGAACTGGTAGTGCTTCCCCACGTTAAACCTTCTCCACATTCATATGGATTTGCACCCAGCAGCAGCAGGAGAGACGATAATGAGCAAATAATTAAAGGCTGCAAATCAAAGTGTACCAGTCTTCTGTGAAATTTGATCATCAAATATTGATAAAAGATGTGCGCTAGGCCACTTACGAGGCTAAGACAGCACTTCTAGCAGCAAGAGGTTTCCTCCTGTCATATACAATTTAGGGATGGTTTAGATTTAAAATAAATATTGATTTTTATTTTTAAGTCTTTATGACTTCATAACCTCTTCTCTCTTGAGAGAATACCGGTCAGGATTGGACTACTAACTTGAGAAAACAATTCCATGTTATTACACGTGTATCTTTTTTTCATTTTCAGTACAAGTGGGAAGAAAGGTTAAACATTTTGATGAAGCAGTATCTCAGAGGACAAAAGAAGCTTTTTTTGCCATCCACTGAAAGAGGGGAACAGGAAAGATTTGACATGAAACATTTCACCTAATTCTTATCTTTATCTAGCATATGGACAGTCACATCCAACGCACCTGAATTAAGACACAATTGAAAGGCATGGCAAACATGACAGAATACATGAAAAATAAATACAGATGTAGACTTAGGGATAATAAATTTGTGCTTACAGTCCAAGGTACCATGGCTGACATTAATGCTGTGGCAGACAAAGTGAAGAATGAAAAAAATAATAACAAAAAAAATCCTGTTTGAGTTGGTACAGTAAAAACAGCAAGCTGTATGATGTCCCTTGCTGTGCTAGAATCTGTATGACAAACATAATCTCATAAAGAAGCGTCTGACAAAATGTTCTCCCACCCATAGAAAAGCATCCATATTTTCATACATGTATTTACAGCCAGCAAAAAATTAGTCTCATACAGGCACACACATATACATCTTTTCTACCTCCCAGATCCCTAGGTGAGGTTAGGTAGGTCATAAAATTTAAATACCAAAGAAACAGCTGGGCATAATTTGTGATGCAGTCTCAGGGATTATGTGTTTAGTCAAAATCAAAATCATGGATATTGATTTAAAAAAATTAAAATATTTATGTTGCCATTTTTGCTCTGTCTCTTTCATATTCACACTTCCTCTTGATATGAATGGTTTTTAGAGTTTGGGGGTTTTTTTAATTGTCAAGAGAGGTAAGATGAGAGGAAATGGTCTTGAATGTGAGTGCTAAGAATCTTGCCAAAGGCAGATCTGTAGAAACTGTGTTCCAAATATAAAGTCCCCATGCAAGAGCTGCTGAAGTTAGTGGAAACATCACACTGAGGCTGTTCAAGCACCCCACGGCTAGGAACTTGACTCAGCATTAATTGCATCAAGTTGGATAGAAATAACTTGGTTTAAGATACAAGAAGAAAATGGAATACTATTTTTATGACAAAACTTTCTTTCATATGACCATCAATGTGTAAGATGCATGGAAAAGATACTCAACCTTAAAATGGAGAGATCTCTATTCAGAAACAAACACTTGAAACTTATCATTATTGGGACTGATTAGACCAGAGGCATTAGAATTTTCTAACCTATCAAAAGGATAAGAATGCAAATTCAATTTTTCTGAAAGAAGGACCACTTTTGCTAAACTGCAAGAGCCCTTTTTCTTCTGACACAGAAAAATAACAGTTTTTAAAAGAGTTAAAGCAGGTCCCTGGTAGCTACATAGAGATGGAATGATATGGAGAAATGAAAAGACTATTGACTGCTGATATATGAACCCATTAGAGAGTGAGTAAATTCCCATTCCTAGAGTAGTGCCTTCAAGCTACCACATCACTGTGCCTGGTGGACTGTTCTGATAGCAGCTGTGTTTGCTGGTTGGTTTGGTCTGGAGGTTCAGGGCATAAAACATAAAAATCATTGCTTCCCAGAGAGGTAGAGAGGGGCATTTTGGCTTAGTTCTATCCTTGAAAATAAAGACAGCATTTTTTCATTTTTTCTTCCTGAGTGGGTATCACTTCTGAATGGTCTAGGCAAAAAGATGCTTTTCAACTGACCGCAGCAGTCCTAAAAGCTATCAAACTGGGAATGGCAGATTGCTCTGTTGTTCATCTTGTTCAAACAGCTTGAAGATCTAGATTATTTCTAGATCCTATTACCTCAATTTGCTTTGAATCATCACATTCAGTTCAGATGATTTACTGTGGCCCACAACACACTGTGAAAGTGGGCATAGGCATTGCATAGGGCAGCATATGTCTAATTGACTTGTGATGCTGGCAACAGGATGATACCATGTTCAATTAATTGTACACATCACCACATGTTCTGACCTGTTGCCTTTTTAGTGATGGTTAGTTATAGTATGCCAGCCCTATACAGTAGAAAGCAACCCCCATAGCTATGTCTGAATCTGGGAGACCCACATGGTGCAGTGTTTGAGTCTGGGAAGGAGCAATGCAGTGCATACAGTTCTGGAGATGGACGGGCCTCAGTGTCAGACATCTCTGGAGACAGAACCATGTAAGCCACTTTTTATCACCATGTGCCCATGTGGTGTACTTTGGCTTGCAAAAGATCTGCTACCTTACGCATGTTATTAACATTTCACTTATTCTTCTTTGATTTAATTAAATGTTCCTGAATAGTAACTGCCTGGGGAATTAAGTTGAATATGTTTTTAATATGCATGCAAAAAAAAAAAATATGGAGTAACATGTTGGAGAAGGTATTGCAAGTATTGTTTACCTGCTTTTCTGGGGAGCAAGCCTGCCTTTAGTGCTATAGGCTTAGTGGTAGAAGACTGGTGACTCAGGAGGACAGTACTGACACATGAGTTTGGAAAGAACAAAATTTCTTAGTTTCAGTAATGCAACTTCCTGTATAGTCCAAATTACTCTGAACCTTTGCAGTAGTGCTAGTGGTATTACTGCTGGATTATGGACCCTGTGCTCTGTTCCTCTCTAGCCCCCACTCATTTGTCAGATTTGCCATATCTCGAGCTGTAATTATGGTCACTGAAACACCAGTACATTAACACACCAGTTCTAGCTGTACCCTGAAAACCCTTTATTTTCTGATCAAGTCAGTAGTTAATTCAGCAGTCCTACAGTGAACATTATCTTACAACACATCTACATGAGCTCATACAGTGTCACAGAATTAAAGTACTCTTAGTCATTTAGACAGTCAGACACAAGTTGTAACTCATCAGTAAAGCTACATAAGAATAACTTGATTTCCAGTCCCGCTCCCCATCCTTCTTTAAAGAATTTGCCCAGTATAAATATCTACGGTTGAGTTAATTTCCTGAAAATAATCCTTTGTAATGGAAATATTGACAGAACTGGTGATCTTAGGAGTCTTTTGGTGATCTTAGAGGTCTTGTTCAATCATTACGAATCTGTGATTCTTTGAACTGTAACTCTAATGATGTAGCAGACACCACTTTAATATTCTTTTGAATCAAATCAAAATCTAAAAATTGAATGTAAAAATATGTAATAATAACTATTTCTTCTAGTCCCTTGCTAAGTAGCTTGTACTTCTATGTAGCTTTTCAACACAGTCATCACACAAGGATTACAGACATAGTTCTCAATAAGCACATATTTAGAAGAAAACCTTTTTTGGCAAATAATATTTCTATTTTTTTCATTTCTGAGGCATGGTAACATGCATAGAATTTATCTGCACTCTTCCTTTCCTGATGAGAATTGTTTCGGTTTCAAATACAGTAAAATTCAGCAGGGGAAGAGGTCCATGCTTTCACTCTAACAGAGCTGAACTCACCTTCTGGAGCCTCACAAGTAACTCTGAAAGGCAGCTGCAAACTTAAAAGAAGTGTCTGTGTCCAGGTGCTCTGCTCCTCTGGCATTTGACACCTTCATTCACAAGCCACACTGTTTCATCAAGAGGGATCACTTCCCTCCCTTCTTGTACCCATCTCAGCATCATAGGTATCAATATAATCACACACTATGATTCAACTCATCTGTGCCTCCTCCAAACAGCTTACACAGCATGCACATACACAAAACCCATTTCCTGCATACTTCGTGGGAAAAGGGCATAAAGTCCCTCAGAGAAGTAGTGGATTGGTAGGTATGGTTGGCATTAGAGTTTTTATGGTGTATATATGTTATGACTGTCCTAAGAGATAGACTTTCCAATTACTGCTGCAGTAATTTAAGTCCACTTAATTATGAATCTGTCATCAAGGTTCAACAATTCTCACATTACTGTGATACAGAAATATTGAAAAGAAGGACTGGCTATCTGTCACTGAAATCATAAAAGAGTTGGCTTCACCTAAAACATTGCTCTCCAATAAGTGTATACTGTCCAGCATGAGTTTCAGCATCCTTTCCCCACTGCATCCCAGTACTCCACTATCTGCTGTAGAATATTTTTGTCAGAGCTAGGTTGCTCTTGTTGCAATTTAAGCCATTCTTCATAACTTTTAGGAAATCATAATATTTCAAATGGAATCCCAACCTATGATTTTGGGAAAGCTATCACTGAGGAAAATAGAAACCATCTAGTTACTCCACTTGAACAAGATCAGGCATAATGGAGTAGAAGTATTTAGATCAGGAAGCAAGACACAGTGATGTAAATAAGCGTCAGCCTTGATTTACACTTGTTAGCTTCTGAAATAGGGGGTTACGTGCATTGTTTTTTGTGTTTTTTTTAATTTTAATCTAATTGTTAGTAATCAGCAAAGCCATTCCACTTACATGACATATATAGAGAGACTTGATTTTATTTAGTGTAAATGCATCATACCTAATTTTCAAAAAACACAAATAGGTTTTTTTGTTATTTCAAGTTGTGTATGACCAGAATTTAAAATTAATTAGAAGTCAGTGAAATAATATTTAAAAATCTGCTTTTATTTATATTTACTGCCTTAAGGCTATTGAATGTGCAAAAGAAAAAGTTATTCAGAAGAGACTTGGCATCCTGAAATCGATTCTTTAAACAAAATAAACACAACTAATAAGCAAATGAATTTAATTACCCAGTTGCAATCACCATGGTTTTCAAGGCCTCAAATTCAGTTCCCACTTAAATTACACAGAAAAAGCCAACTACAACTACAACTACTAGTTTTCCCAACTACAATAAGTTTTGTCAATATCTGGTAAACCAGTCACTCAAATAAATTTGTTAAATAGAGGGAAACCACAAGGTCATTCTTGGTGCAGTATATACATGCGTGTCAGGCTAAGTGTGCCTTCCTACAACAATATGGCCAGGTTTCCTACCAGAACCTTTCACAGGCCATGTTTATCCACTGTTTTTTCCCTGAAAATGCAGCATTGAGGTATATAATTATGGCAAATGTTAGCAAAGCTAGTTATCTCCAGATTTTAATATTAAATTTCTTTTCAATACATGCATTTAAAATATTTTCTGCATTTAAATTCAGTACTTTCACTTAAATTCCTAAGAAAAAATGCATTAATTTGGAGCTACAAAGCAATAGAGACATCTTTTGAGGCTGGAATCTTGCTTTTCTCTGCAGATATAGATATTAAATGGAGCAGCAGACCTTCGTAAGTCACTGAGATTTTTAAAGAGATCAGTTGTTTTAAAAAGACTGCAGTGATAGCTTATTTTTCTGGTAACTTTGTTTTTCCCTGTGGTTGTTACATCATGAAACTATTATGCTTTTTTGGGAAACTTCAGCTATTAGAATCACAATCCGCAGAGTCACTACAAAATTCTCATCCTGGTTCTTGTGTTTTTCCATGTCTATTTTCCAGTGGAGTCTTTTCTCATTGCACTTAAGCCATCTACATGTCTCTTTCAGGATGTCTCACTGTTTAGCCAAGAGAAACACATCTGTTTTCTGTTCTCAAGTGACCTTGAAAGAACCATTAGCTAGTCACGCAAGAGAAAAGATAAAAGAGCATCTGAACAGCCTATGGGCTTCTTGACAAAAAAGGCCAAAAATAGATACACTTCTTTTTCTAAATATCTGCACTTCTGAACTTGTTAACATGTGTTGCAGAAAAAAATTATCTTCAGCTACAGTACACCTCTAAATCCTGCCAGCCTCTAACTCAGAGAAGGAGCACCCTCTAGAAAGGTGGAAGTTTGGGGCGCATAGGACTCAGTGGGTGTTCTGTAAAGAATTCAGCTTCATGCCTGCTGTATAAACCATGTCCCTGCCCATGTAGAAACAAACCTGTTACACACCTGTCCACAGTTTGTCACGTTTGGTGCTTTGCAAGATTGTCTTACAGAGCATCAAAGCAGGATGTATTGTAATACCATAAGCCTTTGAGTTCTGGTGATGACACTGAAGAGGCAAGTGCAAGTTCACTGAATCCTTTAGCCCTGTGCCACACCACCTTTAGATCTCCTCTTGCAAATGTCCTAAGAGGGGCTACTGAGAAGAAACTTTCTCCAGTGTTCTCCAGCCTCAAAATTCCCAAAAAGCAAGGGGCATATATGTTGTAGAACATCTGGGCCAGTTCCTGTTGTCCACACTATCAGATGACCATCAGCAAGTCATCCTAAGGTGCTTGCTATTGAAAGGGCAAAGCTTTCTTCTCCCACAATGCAGTCAACGTGTAACTTGACTCACCCTTCAGCATCATGTCAGGTATAGTCAGCATAAAAAACTGACCTCTAAACAAGCTTAGCCTCAAATACAGAAGATCACATGGTCCAGAAGAATCCATGTCTGTTGCCACAAGAGACATTTTGTCATGTAGAGTCAGCTCTTCTTAATATTTAGGACATGATTAGCACTTCTAGCCACTGTCTGTCCTAGATAATATCCTTCAGAACAACAAAACCTACAGTCGACACCCAAGTTATAAAGGAAACAAGAGCATATTCTGGCAACACAAACGAGTCTCTGAGATCAGGTCTGCTTTTGGGTTTCTACTCAATGGCAAAGGGCACATGCATATCAACACACATACACAGATACAGGTTCAGAAACACATGCAAACTTAGACAACAGAAAATATAAAGATCAGAATATAGATAGGAAACTAGATAATGGGCTACATACATAGCTAGATAGCTGATAGGAAGTTAAGTCAGTAGGTAGGTAGGTAGGTAGACAGACAGGCATAAAGTTACACAAGGACAACACATTACACCCAAATTGCTTCCTTTTTGTAGAAGATACCACTTGAAAGTCCACAAGGTCCCACAGTCTGAGGGAAGTGCCTTGAACTTTTCTGTGTGTTTTTTTGGATTCCAGATATCTGGAGATTTGTCTTCTCAAGAAAGGTTGGAAGAGAGATGAAGTGCCACATAGTCTTTAAAAAAAAAATACACCTCTCCTATAATGTGGATGAAGACAGTTCTGCAGACATTTCAGAAAAATTGTATTACACTTACTGCAATGCTGCAGGATTGATGCATGAAAATAAATGGTAATCCTTTCTGAGCAATCCTGATTTCTCCTAGTTTGTGCCCTAAGAGAAAAAGAAAATATCAACACACCGAGCTACAAGTTCTGGTTTGTTTTGGTGTATATTTTGGTGGTCAGAGGCTTTTTACAACAGTGACTTTTCCCATAAACAGAAAATTCTGGTTTGGTTCCAATAGAGACAAAAACTCTAATTATCACAGAAATCAGCACATAGCAAGCGTGTTGAATTTCTGTGAAACTAATACCAACTCCCCATGATATGGCTAATGATTAGTTCAACAGAGAGTCACTTTATGGCTAAAACTTAAAATGAAGAATCTCAAAGCTGTTTTTTTAACTGCAGGCAAAGTCTTCAACACAGAGTTGAATAAATGAGTGCTTTTTTAAAAAAATGACTTGGCAGAATGGATTTATTTCTGTGAAGTTGCCTTTTTACAGATTTCAGAAAGGGAAAGTAATGCTTTCTTCTTTGATTCTGATCAAAGGCATGTCAGTTTTTGACTTTCAGTTCCTGAAAAACACCTTAAAAGGGATTTAGGAAGAACAAACATCTTGCAGGTAGCATTTAACATATAGGACAGCTGTAATAGGGTTTTTCTTTACACTTTTTTCTCTCCGTGAGAGAAAAGTGAGTGTTGCCTCACTTTATCTCAAGTAGCAATTTGCAAGGTCTCTCAGTACTACAAGAAATTCAGTGCTATTGAATATTTTTTTAATGTACTAGATTTTTTATTTTTCATTTTCAGATATAGAAACAGGATGAAGTTTTCAGTGTTGTCACGTGTATCTGGACATCAGGTCACAAACCTTCTGGAGGAACTCAGAATGATCAACAGACTGTAATCCCATGTATGTAAATCATAAAACTTTTATGTATTCTGCTGGTGATCTTTTAAAATTTTTTCTTAAAGAGTTAAAATGAATTTGACCTTTTAAAATTATGACATTTCAATGGAAAAAAAAAAAATAGCAATATAGATAGTGAAAATACTCTTTGGACTTTTTCCACCACAATATAAAAACAAACAAAAAAACCCACAAAAAACCTATGACTCTGCCCTGTCTGTCTTACACTTTCTGATTTGGGCTCCCTGCCTGTATTATGGATGCTTGACTCTAAGAAAAGGGTTTTACTAACCTTGGGAATGTTTATTTGCAAAATTACTGGAAGTGGTGTTTATGTAACACTGCTCATAAAGGAGTCAGACAGTATGAGTATTACATTTTCTCTCTCTTAAAATCAAATCCAAATACTTCAGCAATTCTAAAATGAAATGCTGAGAATCTCCTTTTCAAACACAGTAAAAATATATTGGCCTATCAGTCTCATTTGATGTAGAAAGATCTTTCACAACATTGACATCTCCCACAGAATCAAGTTTTATAGAAAAATGTCGTTAGGGAAAGATTTCTAGTTTTGCTTACCAACCCCCCAAGTTATTGAGTACAATTTTAAGACCTGGGGATATGCAGCTGCTGAAAGAGTGTGCAGCACTCCTGAGTACTTCAGTGTCTGCTCATTATTTTTATCACCCCTAGGAAGTGGAGCACTTAGCATTTCTTGTTTCAGAGAGGCAATTTTTTTCATAGCAAGACCAAAGGCATAAAGTGTATTTTACATTGTCAAAATGAGAGTTGCAACAGACAGTTGCACCAAATGGGAACAAAGACAAAAGTGTTTTCTAAAGAAAAACATTTTCTAAAGAAAACATTTTACCTTAACTAATTCATTCTAACCTACCATCTTGCTAACATTAGATAGCCTTCCACCCCTACTCCAGGAGCAGGATTGGTAGGAATCACAAAGCTGTATGTGCTTTTGCCAGGACATGATAATTCTTATTTTCAATTCCTTGCAGAGTTTTAACGTTGTGGTGTTGGTGATGGGTGTGAGATGTCACATGTCAGTCCATACAACTCTACTTTTACTTTCTTTTTTCTTGCTAAAATTTCTTTATTAGTGTAAAGATATCCTGTATCCTCTTGTTTTTCTTCATTAGCTAGAGCTGTTTGATGGATTATCTTTTGTCTCTGAAGATAGTGCATCAAAGCATGATTTATGACAAAGAAGCAAAACTATACTTCTATAAGTCACCTGATTTAACTTGCAGGCATTTTATAAACATTCTTGAAAGAGCCGTCACAAAGGAAACCATGGTGATCTCAATAAAGAAGTTTCCTAATTCTCCTGATTTTTGTTTTCTCTATGTCTTGATAGTGTTTTTCTGAAGGTAGGGAGCTAGAAGCTGAATTATAGAAATTACAATAATAACAGTGTTTGCAGGTGCTGACTGTTATTCCTTAAGTACAAGTTGAACTGTCCAGGATGTAAAAAACTGGCAGCTAAGTCTGATGATGGTACTGAAGCTGTTGTACAAGCAGTCCTGCAAACCAGTGAGTATAGGTGCAAGCTCAATTATAACAGGACCAGCCCTGGTACAAAGAACAAGATCAGATATTTGAAATCAAGTCCTTCATAATATACTAAGTAAATCTCATAAATCAGACCGTGCTGTCTAGTTTATTACAGATTTTTTTTTACTAAAAAACCATGCTTCTCAGAGCTGCCCAAGCAGTCAGAAACCAGCGCAATTTTCCTGTCTTAGCTTTTATGTATTTTCTCCAAAACACCAATGGTACTTTTATCTGCTAATGTGTGCATGCCAGAAAAAAAAACAAAAAGAAACCCAGAGTTGGAGAGGGAAATTAGGCTGGAATACAGGCTTTGTGAAAACCCCTGATTGGGAACTTCATCAAAACTTTGGAAAACTGCTGAAAAATTATACAAAATGAAAGAGAACAGCAATTACAAAAACCACACTCAGCTTTATAATAAAACGAAAAATATTCATTGTCCTGAATTCAGTGATCATCCTCTGTAATGAAGAACTCAAAGCAACAGAGACCTTAATGGGAGCTGTCTGGGGTAGAGTGATGCCACTGACATCAGAGCTAGGAGTCTTATCCAGTATAAAAAGGATCAAAGTATGCAGGAAATAAGAGTTTTCAGAAATGTTGTGTAGTCTTTGCCCCTGGCACAAGATAGGATAGGACAGTAATACAGCTGGAGCAACTATATGCACTCATTCTATATTGACCACAAGCAATCTAGGTCAAAAAAATCTTCAAAACCAATTACAGGACAGTGTCAAAGATCCCTTGGACTAAGCACCACTTAGAAATACGTTGAGTCTTTTCCTGTGAATGCTAAGTTCTTATGAGTCACTCTCAAATAGATGATATGGGGAACTTCAGTGAAATGAGAGTTCAGAAGACAAGGAAACTGCCTATCCCAAAGGTCAAAGCTGCTGCTCAAAGTCTAGTGGGAAATATCCTTGAAATTGTTTTTATTCCTACACAAGGTCTCTATACATTGAAATCACAAAAGAAAATATTCATCAGTTTTAACTAAGTCAATTATTTCTTTTACTCTTCCTAATAAATGAATTAACACTCTTTAGAACCTAAGCAGACTGCTCTTATGCTGTTCCTCAGATCAACTAAAGATACTGGCTTGTCAAGACAAAAAGGACAACTGCACCAAGTGAGTGAAGGCTACTGGGCTCTATTTGTTTTTATAACAGCTGCGCCTACAAGTATTATTAGAACAAACTTGCATAAGACATGCTCTGTCTTCTAAGGACAAAACGGAGGACAGAGACAGATGCAACCAAAAAGGCATGAAAAGTTTACAGACAAACTGATGAATATTCTGGAACGTTTAGTCTAGAACCAGAGGTGCTGTCCCCTGAAAGACAGGACCATATTCTTACAATCCAGATCAAGCTGAAATCTCAGGAGAGGAAAGGATACAAAATCTTGTGTAAAATCTAGAGTTTCCTCATTTAAAAAAGAAATTACTATTTCATTAAGAAGGCTAACAACAGGTTAGAGGAAAAATAGCATCCCTTCTCTGTCAGAAATAGTCCTGGCAGCAGCACAGCTATGAACATGATGAAAAGTTTAAAAGGGCTCCCAAAGACTTGCTGTCATTTAGCAGAATTCAAAGTTGATTGTGCTTGTGAGCAGTCAATCTTTCCTTGAACAAGCAGCATGAGATCTCAGCTTACATTTGGCAGTCACAGAGAAAACCAGAACTGTGTGGCAGGTTGACCCCATCTGGACACCAGGTGCCCACCAAAAGTGCTCCATCACATTTTCATCTGAACAGGGAAGAGAAAACAACAACGGGCTCCTGCATCAAAATAATGACAGGAAAATTCGCTCACTCATTACCATCATGGGAAAACCAGATTTGACCTGGAGGAAATTATTCAATGCATTACCAGTCAAATTAGGTTAATGAGAAAAAACTCCTAAGCCTTAAAACACCTTCGCACCACCCCTCCATTCTTCCTGGGCTTTTTACTCCTGATTTTCTCTACCTGCTCCCTGGCAGCAGTGAAGAGGGATGGAGAATGGGAGTTGTCAATTCAACACTCGTCTCTTCTGCTCCTTCCATCTCCGTGTGAGACTCCTCACACTCTTCTCCCAGTGTGGGCTCTCTCCCATGGAGAAAGTCCTTTGAAAACTCCAAGCTGACTCCTTCCCATGTTCTTCGCAAAATGCTTTAGAGTGCATCCCATTCACGGGGTGCAGTTCTTCAGAAGCAGACTGATCCAGCATGGGAGGCTTATAAGAAAGCTGGGATAGCACTTCTTGCACAGGGGTGTAGCTAGAGAACAAGAGGCAATGGTTTAAAACTTGAAGAGGGGGAGATTTATGTTAGACATCAGGAAAACCTTCTTTCCTGCGAGGGTGATGAAACAAAGGAACAGGTTACCCAAGGAATTTGTGGCTGCCCCCTCCCTGGAAGTATTCAAGGCCAGGTTGGATAGGGCCCTGAGCAACCTGGTATGGTAGAAGGTGTCCCACCAGTGATCTTTTAAAGAGATCTTTAATGTGCCTTCCAACTCTACCCATTCTATGATTTTATGATCTAAGTCCTGCCAGCAAACCTACTCCAGCGTGGGCTCCTCCACAAGTGCTGCCAGGACCTTGCTTCCATGCAGGGTCTGCATGAATTCACATCCTCCTTTGGGCACATCCACCCACCCAGCAGTGAGAACCTCCATGGGTGGTAAGTAGGCATCTGCTCCATCATTAAACTCCATGGGTTGCAGAGGGACAACCTGCATCATCATGGTCTTCACCATGGGCTGCAGGACAGTCTCTGCTCCAGCACCTGAAGCACCCACTACCCCTTCTTCTTCACTGACCTTGGTGTTTGAAGAGTTGTTTCTCTCCCATCTTCTCAGACCTCTTTCAGGCTGTAGTTGCACAAAAGTTCCCCATCACTTCCTCCCCATTTTTAATATGTTGTCACAGAGATGCTACCACTATCACTGATCAGCTCAGCCTCAGCCAGCAGCAGGTTTGTCTTGGAGCCAGCTGGCATTGGCTCTGTTGGACACGAAAGAAGCTTCAAGCAGCTTCTTGCAGGAGACACCTCTGTACCCCAACTACTACCAAAACTTTGCCACTCACACCATATACAAAATGGGAAGCACGTTAGTGATGACAGATTTTATCAGTTGTCCAGCTTGGCAAGTGGTAAACCAGCAACACCATACACCAGCTATTTTCCCACATACAGAGCTTTCTGTAGGTGACTAGATGGAGATCAGAGAAGGAATTGGCTCGATGGCTGCACTCAGAGAGTTGTGATCAACAGCTCCATGTCCAAGAAGAGATCAGTGACAAGTGGTATTCCTCAGGGGTCTGTACTGTGTCACAGTTTAGCACTGGACTGGAAATTAAGCAAATGACAGATACTCTCTACTGATGCCCCAGCCCTCCCTGATAAAGAAAGAAGAGAGAGTAAGGGAGAGAGACTTAAAGAATGGAAACTAAAATACAGAATTTTAATGAAACAATAATGAGAAGAAAAAGGAAAAATTATTAAATATATACAAATATACAGAAAAACAATACCACTTTCCTCCCCCAATAACTCTCATGTCACCACCGAGGCTGCAGGGAAAGTCCAGGCTGCACTCGTGGAGTCAGCAGCAGTCGGGAGCTGGAGGCAGGAATATATGGATTCAGGGTGTCAGGGATTGGACCACACGCAAAGGAACAGCCAGGATCACCCAGGATGCTGAAGAAGGCAAGAAGAGGTGAAGAGGGGCCAAAGGGAAGAGCAAAGGGTGAAGGCAAAGGTGAAGGGACTTGACCTTGTGATCCCTCAAATTTATACGGAGTATGACATGTATGGAATGGAATACTGCATTTGGTCAATTTTGGCCACCTGTCTTGTCTGCTCCTCCCTAAAGGAGGGTTGCGGGTGTGACCTCTTTACTCCCTTTCTCTTTCTAGAGTAAAAGATGTTTCTCAGAACCCAGCAGTGGTCTTGGTTCTGGACACCATTCTCTAGCAGTAAGTGTAAACATGGTGCATTATCAATCCTAGAAGCAGACACTGACTGAGAAACTTGATGTTCATTTCAGCATGTAGAGCTACTTACAAGAGACTTAGCTGAAAGCTAAAGAACAAGACAGAAAATTTGCTCTATCCTGGCCCAAACCAGGACATACTGGGACCAGTGCTTTTTAACATCTTTGTTGGTGATATGGACAGTGGAATCGAGTGCACCCTCAGCATGTTTGCTGATGACAACAAGCTGTGTGGTGTGGTCAACATGATGGTGGTAAGGGATGACATTCCAAGGGACCTTGACAGTCTTGAGAGTTGGGCCCATGCCAGTCTCATGGAGTTCAAGAAGGCCAGATGCAAGTTCCTGTACCTGAGTCGGGGCAAGCTCAAGTACAAATACAAGCTGGCCAGAGAATGGACGTCAGCCAGCAATGCTCACTTGAAGCCCAGAAAGCCAGTTGTATCCTGGGATGCATCAAAAGAAGCAAGGCCAGCAGGTCAAGGGATTCTCCCCCTCTACTCTGCTCTTGTGAGACCCCACCTGGAGTACTGTGTCCAATTCTGGGGCTCCCAACGCAACAAGGACATGGAGCTCTTGGAGCAAGGCTGGAGAAGGGCAACAAAGATGATCAAAAAAAAGGCTGGAGTACCTCTCCTACAGACACAGGCTGAGTTAGCATTGCTCATCTTGGAGAGAAGAAGGCTCCAGGGAGATCCTAAGGCAGCCTTCCAGTAACTGAAGGGGTTTTCAGGAAAGCTGGAGAGGAACTTTTTAAAAACCAAGGGCATGTAGCAATGGGACAAGGTATAATTCTTCAAAGTAGAAGACATTAAGAAGAAATTCTCTGCTGTGAGGTTGTTCAGACATTTGAAGAAGTTTCCCAGGGAAACTATAGCTGCCCCATCCCTGTAAATATTCAGGACCAGGTTGAATGGGGTTTTGAGCACCCTGGTCTAATGGAAGGTGTCCTTGCAGGGAGCTGGAATGAGGTGGTCTGTAGGTTTTATTCCAACCCAAAACATTGTATGATTTTATCAGTTTCTGCTTTTTCTTTTGCCTACTGATTCCCAACCCAGAGAATCTTTTCATAATTCAGTTCAGACTTTCTTACTGCTCTCTGGTCATTCTATATTGGCTTTATCATTAGTCACTACTTTTCATTAACTCTTGTAAGCTAATGTTTCCAGGTTTTCATCCCTTGGTTCACTTCATGGTTAACAGGAGACTGGGTGCAGACCATAAAGATGGATTTTTGCAGATGTAATTAAAAAGTGAGTGTGTTACATTTACAGTAGTCTGCCTACAATCCACTTCATTTGTAGTCCAGGTGGCCTGCTTCTTACTACCAGCTTTCTCTTTCTCCACCTATTTCTATGACTTACTGCCTCGTAGTGCAATTCCTATACATCTCTTCTGCTTCTTTTTTCTTTTTTTCTTCTTTCTTTTTTCTTCTTTTTTACTTCTTTCTTTTTTACTTTTTCTTTTTTCTTTTCTCTTTTTTTTCCTGAGTCTCACTCAGCTTCTGTGGGTTTCAAATACCCTCTGATTCATGAGGATGTTTGTGGGTGCTTTCTAAAGGAACATGGGGCCCACTAGACCAAAAGAGAGGCTCATCACTTCACTTCTGCATGAATGCACATTTGACCCTAGCCCAGCTCAGTCATGTGCTGCTAGAAAGCCACTGTTTCCATACAGCAGAGGAGTAGGAAAGCAGTGACAGTCAGAAAAATGTCATCTCAGCATCAGATATGTAGTTGCAGACTGTGAAGGACAAGCAAAGGGACACAGAGAAGAGTAAGAAGACTGCCATTTGGCAGGACATCTTCCAGAAAAATTATTTCAAACCTAGAAAATTCCAGATTACCCAAAGCAATAATATGATGTGCAGACATGCGATTTAATAGAGGAAGAAATTACCCTGAATAGAAATCAGGAGAAAGCCTGTGTATGAATCCAATACATTCATTCCGACCGTTTTGAGACTAAGAATCTGACACTTCTAAATGGGACCTCTTTACTGCAAAATCTTCTGCAGCATTTCTGAAAGGTCAGAACTCAATCTTAATTAACTTTGTGCAGTGGTATCTAAATTTCTGGGTGGGAGAGTGTCTGTCACAAAGTACAGTTGTTGATTGTGGTGAGCTGAGCATTAATGAACAATTCATGGAAATATAACGAAGCAGAAAAAGGAAGAACTCCCTAAATGTGCTAAACCTCAATTTCTAACTTTTTTTGCTCTTTTTTTACAGAATTAAACACACACCAAAAAAAGTCATTCATTCCCCCAGAAACAGGCCATAGATTCAGTTCCATTCCAGCATCCATGGCAAAGACAAATGGTATCTAGTATGAAGAATAACAATAAATGTTTTCCAAAACAATTAAGACAGTGCAATAAGAGGAAGATGATGAAAAATTTGGAGATTTCCCATGGGTCCACAACAGGGTCACCTCACCATATGAAGCAAATAACAAAAGAAAATTCTCTCACCACACCCAGTCTTTCAATGTGGCAGTGCAGGTTTTAGAGACACCACAGAGAGAATTGTATCTAAACAAACAATAGAAAAAAAAGTCTGTCCCCTCCTTATTACCACCATCATGATTATTCATTACTTATTATTTATTACTTAATATATATTATTACATATATTACCATTATCTTTATCTGAAACTAAAATCTTCCTGGTCAAACAATCAAAGAGCTAGGCTTTTTGGCCTAAATCTTTGAACTTCTGTTCTTTTCTAGTGTTGAAGAAATTAAATGTCAGATCAAAATTAGCAAGATAATTCTGAGAAAGAGCTTCCCAAATCTTTACTGTTTTCTGCCTCTTGACAATTTCACTTGATGTGAAGGTCTGAGCAATAATGGAAATGCTGACAGATGTCACTGTTTTCACTGTATTCTTTCTTTACACTACAGCCAAAGTGAACCTAGGGGAAAGATCCCCCTTTCCAGCTAATGGCTTCTGAGAAAAGGAAGCATGTCCATACCCTATACTTTGGGAACAGATATAACACCACTGTTCCTAGGTGGCTGAAGACTATTCCCTGCCTTATTGCAGTAGCAAATATCCATGTAGCTATGGGAGAGGCAGTATCCACGGTATGGAGAGAACCTAATATAAAAATGCAAATATCAAGCTTGCACCCTGAAGATCCCTATAGCACCCAAAGCTGGCAGAAAGCAAAGTAATACTTTCTAATATCTGATCAGACTACCTAGCCACAATGTATCAGACACAGAAAAGGAGTGTGCTCCAGTAGAGATTAATGGGCTGCCACCACCCAGCTGTGAACACAAAACCAGCTGCCTGGAATCAAATTAAAAGTCCCCTAATTGTTCATCCTGTTCCAGCTGCAGCCAACAACAAATGTGTAACTGAAGTGCAAAGTGGCTTTTTATTGTACATCCTCACCTTCTAACACAAGCAGTTTTAAAAAGCTCCCTGCACTGAAATATCTGGACTATCATCATATCAGCACTTGTTTAAGTACTCAGGAATGCACATGCTTCATGACAGAATTTAATCATTTTTAGAAACCACTTTACAATTCTGACAAAATCCTGCTGCAATGGGTTCCACAACTGAAGCATGAATTAAAATAGTTCATCAGATACAGACAGCTTTCATTTCAGAGAGACATAGAAAAAGTTAGTAGATGAAATACAAGAAACAAAGATTTTGGTGGCTTAATCATGACCTCAATAATACTTAGAAAATAAAAAAAAATAACTTAGTGTGTAGAAAATAATTGTGCATTTCCATGTTAAATACATTTAGATTTCTGCTGTGTCATTGAAATAGCTCTCCAGTTCTGTGAAAAGTAATCATCAAAACTCAGGTTTTCAGGTTTTGATGAGATTAAAAACACTCTCCAAAAGTTAGTAAGGATGAAATTTATTAGAGAGGGGTGAATAAAAGAAATTCAGTTTGGGACTAAAAATTTTGTGTGCCCTAAAAAATTTTAAAATAAAAAAAAAATTTAAAAATTTTAAAAAGTCACTTAAAATTTCATCTAGTTCATAACTTCATCCTTTCTTTTTTACTGCCTTTTATACAACATTAAAATGTTGTGCTAACAAAAAACATTTGGAAAGTGTTGTTTCCACAAGAGCCTTCCTCTCTCTTTCTCTAGTGTTTCTCTAAGTGTTTTGCTGGTTTCTTTTATGGCTTGTGCATAACTAAGTCTGTTCCCATGTCCATTTTATGTTTTCTGCAGACATAAGAGCTTACATGTTTCGATTACCTTGAGACCTAGTACTACTTGGGAGGCCTCAAAGCTTTTGTCTTGGATAATGGGAAGAAACCAATATGAATTTTGCCATCATATAACAGATCTTCTCTTTGCAAAATTCCAGGATGTCTCATTCTAAAACCAGTGATCTAAAACCAGTCCCAGTCCAAAATGGGCCAATGAAAACTGTTCCCTGGTGTGCAACACATCAGGGACTAACACCACACTCTTTAGTAATCAGCCATGTTATCCAACGAAGTAGTAGTTTGCTTGTATGTAACCCTCACTCACAGGAGAGTTGGCAGTAAGATCAAAATCCCATTTTCCTTTGACACTCATTAGCAGTTCACTAAATCCACAAAGAGAATGGTTTGGTTGGTTTTCCTCATGCTGCTTCCCATACCTCAGTAAACCCAGAGGAGGCAGATGCTAAGTGCAATGTTCTCCCTCCCCTTCACATCTTTTTTGGGGGTTTTTGTTGGTTTTTGGGAGGGGGGTTGTGGGTTTTTTTGAGGCAAACTCTTATAAAAGGCTGTACAGAACGTCTCTCAGACACTGAAAAATTTTTGCGATAAATTGTTTTCCATGACAGATAGATGTCCTATATCAGAAGCAGTCAGGACTAGGAATGGCTAAAGTAATTTAGACACACCTGATACGTCAGGTTTTTGCCTGTATTATAAGTAAAATGGAAGAAATAATCCAGCATAAAAAGAAACACTTCACTTGTTTAAAAGTATTGATAAATCAGAGAAAGCATGTGTCTGAGTGTTTGAAACTGTGCTAGTCGGCTCACATGTGAGCAATAACTTTTTCTTTGCAGCAATTTCAGTTACCCAAACTCAGGAACAGTGGCTTGGGACTTCTTTGTTTTAACATTGTGCAGAACTCACCAGCAGAAAAGGAAATCACCGAATTCACGGTCCCACATTTTCAGACCCAGCTGTCAACTTTGGATACGTCAGTGAAATGCACAAATATTTGTTTTGGTTCAATACTAAGGATTCCTGAGTTTTCATATAGCCAAATGACCTGTTTCTCACACATAGCTGCAGTTTAGCCATGTGACAGGACACCAGGTGGAAATCAGCCTGTAAGGTGGATAAATCTCTATGCTACATGGCTTATTCCTTTTCAACAAAGATATCCAACCCAGCTTTGGAGTTCTAGCCCTGGATCAGATCTTCTAAAAATCAGGCAGCCATGAAGGATGTCTGAAAATTGATGGTGCAAGGGCACTTTGAGTCCCCAAAAGAATAAAAGACTCTTCCTTGGCCCAAGGGTTAAAAGAAACCCTTCAGGAAACATCAACTAATTGTGTCCTCACCAGGACAGACAGATAGGTTCCAGTGGGACACTTAAGCTTGAGAAGGAGAGAATCCAGTTCCTACCAAGGTCTAGACATCTGCATTGAGGAGTCTGCTTTGGTTGACAGGTATTGCCAAGGCCATATACTGAGAGCATCCCCTCGCATCAGATACCATTATTCAAGTTCACACTGTACAGGTCAGCTGCTATACAGTAGAAGGTAACCTCCATATCTGCCTCCCTTGCATTTTCCTCCTCCCTCTTTCCCTCTTTCCTCTTCTACCCCCTCCTCATTGTCTTTTTATGCCATTTTTATGCTTTGCTCCAACTCTTGACCAAACTTCACACCATTCCCCAAACACATAACTTTTAGCTTCAACCCTACAGCACCACCCAAGGAAGAGGATTAAATTCATACTTGATATTGGACTCACATCACAGGTCCTCAAAGTTGACCTAATTTTTTTTCATGTAGAACTACAGCAATGAAAAATCTGTTAGTCAATTAATTTCCTGGAGCTCTAAATATTCTTTCTACTTATTTCTCCAAGAAGTAAGACATGTACGATATTCTTCCATTATTATCTCCCTTTGTTAGGGCAGCAGAACAAGGATGAATGTGGCATTTGTAACAGTGAACTATAACACAGCTACAAAGGTGACTTCAAGCTGGTTGTGCAGAAACTAGGCCTGCTTCTCACACTACACAGGTTCATGATGAGACCACATGATTAAATTTTTATATGAATAAATGCATAGTTTTAACAAAAAATATTAAATTATATTAAAATATAAATATTAATATAAAGTCTGGAAGCACACAGAACAGTGAGGAAACCTTCTGTAAAGAGATAATTTGCTGCAAAGCACCCTCTAAGGGATATATACATTTTCTGAGATATTTGTGAATTGCAATTTGAAATTACATTATTATTTTGGCTGAAATCATAATGCTACTATTTTGCTTATTTTGTAAAAACACATTCCAGATGTACATCTTAAGATAAAAATTCTACTTTTAAAACAAATCTGAATGAAGGAGGAGGTATCAGGAAAAATGTGCTGAATACTCAGAAGAAGAGATGTAGACTGTTCATGAAGAAAACGTGTATGATGCCCAGAAAATACATATTTTTCAGTATCTTTGTTACTGCAATCAGAAAAAAAAAAATCATTACTCCCAAAGGAGCAAAACTCAGCAATTTAGAGAATCTAAATGTCTGGTTATCCCCATAAAAGTTGGGATTCTCATCTGGAAACAAAAAGAAATCTAATGAATGTTAACAACAAAGATAATGTCTTTAGTGAAAATCTTATCCTAAGAACCTTGATCTAGACCACAAGATTTATCTGTAGGCCAGCAAGATGGAATAAAAATCTCTATATTCTTGGGGAGTTGTAGATAGCTCCTGTGTATCTCCATTTGTGTTCATCAGCAGCTCTCAACTATCAGACAAAATATGTGGGCTTATAGAAGAAGTACCTTCTGCTTACCTGCAAAAGGAGGAGATGGTTGTCTTCAATCTGAACACAAAATCTTGTGAGCCTTTTTTTTACATAATGTACAATCAATTATTGAACCAGGTAGAATAAATTATATTGGAAACAAACCTCAGACTGTTTGCCAACTGGAGCTTGTGAGCTGCAGTCCCAAGGTCTGAAAATGCATATTCAATACAAAAATACTGGTATCAAATATTAGTTCCTCTTTGTAACATTACAACTGATCGTTCACATGTTTCATTTCCTAAAATGAAATCTACCTAAGATGCCCTCATTCCAGGCCCTTGTTATCCCTGCTACCATTTCTTTTCCAGAAAATGTTCCTGATTCCCAAGAAACTGCATGCATATTTTATGGGTTTCTTTTTTGGAGACTGTTTTTCCCAGGTCCAGATTCACACAGTCTGGCATTTCATTAGGATTCAACTTCCCCATATACCAACAAGCAGTGAGCACAACTCAGTTTCTTGATAAGATATTTATTCCATTATCGAATTCCACACTGATTTCCTGATGTGTAAAATGGGTGTTATACTGCTCCAGTCTTGAAAGTGACTTAAGGGCTGCTGACAAGACGCTTTGCTAGGAAGGCACAGACAACAGTCACTACTGAACTATTGTTATCCCCAGCCTCCTCCTTCACCAAGAAGGCAAAGATTGCCTTGTGGAGATGCACCAGAAAGAGCCTGGGCTCATGTTCACTTTTCAAGAAGCCTAAACTCATCTTTACACTTTGAATCATGACATCTATGGAAGCCTCCTCCTTTTAACTTCTGGTGTCAGGTTGAGACTTGAGTGTGGAAATCCTCTTCTTGGGTGCTTCACTGAATGAGAAACAAGAAGAGGAGCAGAATGAAAAAGACTAAACAACTAGTATGAGCAGACCTAATCTCCAGTCTTAAGAGGTGAAAAAAACCACTTGTATTATGTAGTTAGATTAACTAAATAAGTCATGGTGGCATTGAAAGAAATCTGGGCAACTTATCTCTGTCCTGATGAAGGAGGATGCATGGAGCTGTGGCCTTGCTTTGATGTAAACCACAAAGCTGCTCAGTAACTTTTCCAGGGGCACTGCAATTCAATCTGTTGGACTGGCTAAAAGCCCTGGCTCTAAAACAAACTTCCAGGCCCCTAATAAGTCACCTAATTCCTGCATTGCTTGCCTGAGCTTGGACTCTGAAGTATTTGCTATACCATTTCTATACCTGCAGCAGTATTTGCAGGGACAGCAATAGTATAATTCATATCTCTGCCTAGTCAAGATCTCTGAGCTTGAATGTTGCATCCTGCTAGTTGTAGGATATGTCTAAACTGCATACTCTTTTCAGAATATCTAGAGCCCTAATTTCCTGACTGTGTACTGCTGTGTCCCTCCATGGCTCTCTAACGAGTGAAACTCCTTCAGTTCTGCAAGAAACTGGAAGGCAAATATACTGTATTGAACACAGGAAAAAACAGCTCCTGTTTTCAGCAAAACTTGGCATATTTCACCAGTTACTTAAGCATAAACATGCAAGTCAGTATCAGTTCTGACACTGTGATCTGGAATTAATGAAGGTACCAGTTAAAAAATAACAAAAGGAGAGGGAAAACCTACAAGCTAACTTTTCATTCCTTTTTTTTCTTTCTGACTTTTAAGGTGGCTTAACCACTAACTGGCAAGTGATCTCCCAGTCTTTGTCTTAACCCATAAATTCATTTCATCTTACATTCCCACTTTGTCTTTCTGAGAAAAGAAAGTGCAGGAATGCCTTGGTGACTACCTGGCAGCCAAAAAAGTTCAACTCCCTACATCTTCAATTTGATTTCTTCACAAAACCATTATTTTTTTTTAATTGATTTTCCAATTTATCCATAAATGATCCAGATTCACAGCCAACCAATTCCAGTAGTAGAACTTGCATAAAGAGACAGCATTAGTACAAAATAATGATGCTTCTGATGAAGTTTTTCTATAGGTTATACAAGATTTAATTGCTGTGAGTGGGCTTCATTGTACATAAGATATTCCAACTACAAACATGCAAAAGGACACACAAATGAAGAACAAAGACAGGGTGTAATCAATGGCATTACACCCAAGGTTTGGAGCTTCTGTAAGCTAGCTGATGTACTTGGGATTCCTGGCAAGTTCTGGGGGACTAAGTCACAATAAAAGAATGTGCTTATTGCAATAACACCCTTGCTCTGCTAGTCATTACAGAGTATGTTTGATGTTCTCTCTTGCTTTGGTTCAAACACAAGGGTGATATTTCATAGGCAGCTTTTTATTCTGAGTTAGTTTTCAAAACTTCTAATAACAGCAGATGAGGGAATTATCCCACAAACATCTTGAAATATTGCAATGAGGTCCACGCTTGGTGGTAAGTATGTAGAATATATAACAAAATTCTGAGTATTGTTTTGGTACTGTAGCAGGCATTCTTATTTTACTTAGCATGTGGAGTATCCATCCTTCTCCAAAACAATCTCAGAGCCAGCAACAGGCTGAAACTTGGAGGCCAAATAAGCTGTCAACAGAGAAAGGTCAAGTGCCAGCTTCACATGTTTTCTCTTTATAGATCAGGATTAGAGCCTGGGTTAGGCTGAGAAGAAATATCAAGGAAAGCAGGCTCATAGAAAATGGTTGTACACTAAATCAAAAAAAATTTGCCTTCAGAAAAATTATGGATAATTCTGGAGACAAAATGACAAGTGTAGCCACTTGCCAGGTTTGTAGTAGTATTTGTGTATGGTTGGTGGGAGTCAATAGATTTGATATCTAATATCAGATTCTACACACTCCCTAGGATGATGGCTTAGCTCAGACTATGACCTTGTTTGCACCAAGTATCCCTGTCTGGCCAGCAGATTGGAAGCAGCATGGACATAGAAAGAGGAACATTCTATCCAACAGAGGCCGTGACTTGAGTAACAAGTCTGGGTTTTTCAGTATTTACATATACCTTGTATGATCAAGAAAACTGTACAAATCCTTTGATTGTATCATACACTAGTTCAGAACATCTTTTCTGACTTTCAAACATTAATTTCTAAAAAGCAGTGAGAAGGTGAACAAAAAGAGGAGAAGACATGTAAAGGAAGACTTTGGTTCTGGAGAAGTAGATACAGTGGCTTTTTTGTGTAATCCCTGAGAATCTTTGCATCTGCATAGTAAATACTGCATAGAAACTGCTGCAAGAATTGGCACAGTCAAACGCAGGAGACTAACCACAAGGACAATGTGTACCAACAGATTGGCAGACAAAATATTTTGTTTGGGGGAGTGTTTTCAGGAGCATAATGAGACAGTGTTATGAATATACACAGATATCAGGAGGGATGCTGATAAAGTTAAAGCAAGTTCCATCTCATACCATTATTTGAATGTAGTGTTGAAACACTGACAGGAGGGCAAGTTGCCCAGGTGTCCTGGAAATTCACAAAAATCCTGTTAGCATTTGGGTCATGGTTCCCCAAGTGTTATCCCAGTATAAGCACGTAAATTTGCAGAAGCTAGTATGCCCCTGCTTTGCTAAGCATCAAAGACTGAGTCCTGCCCAACTCTCCAAGCTTTTTTCTCCAATCATTCTTTTATTCAATATGTTATTTTATTTCCCAGACACTCACAGAAGGGTAGCAGGATATGAAAACAGCTCTACAGCTCAGAAAAAAACAGAGGTCCTACAAAGACACATGGGTCTAAGCTTCAAAAGCATGACCTAGAGTTAAGCTCCCATCATGTTTGGTTGTTTGCTCTGATAGGTGAAAAAGTCTGCCTTGCAGAATAGCCTACCATTCCTTCTACAAGTCTACCCAGGTGAAAAGGTTAGATTTTTTTATTTCTTAATTTGTTTATGTATCTGATTCTTAATCACACTAATTCTTCACAAGCATATGTAGTTTTCTACAGGTTCCTGCATTTTATCCTTCATAAAACCTTGTATTGCAAAACTGACTTTTCCAACACCATAATAAGCATGCTGGTATGTAAAGAATTAAGCAGAACTAATGACACCATGACATGCTTGCAGGAGAGCTAAACAGGACAAAGTTGCTGCGAGGTGTGACCTTGGAAACAAAATGTAGCAGAAGGGAAATAGGAAAGTATGTTGATCAGAAAAGACTGTCTTGGTGCACAGAAGCATAAATACATTGCATAGCACTATAAATATAAGTAGCCCCCACCTGAGGCACAGCTCTCTGGCTTAAAATGTCTTTTTGAGTGCCTCCACTCCTGTGTCAAAAGGCAGCTTCTGAACAGTAGGACTTAGGGACCTGTCCATCCCCATGCCAAGATGTGGACAGATACAATCCTGCTCAGCCCTCCCTCATTTCTGTGAGGCAAAATGGGGCCACAATACTCTCTAGCAAAATTCTTGACATAAACATCACTGGACAAGACTAAAACAAGTGCCAGCCCCTGCATGTGATTTCATTCAAACAACTTTCTGGTAGTGAAGCTCTTGAAAATTCAGTACTCAAGGTAAAACTCAGTTATCACTGTTATGAAGGGAGACATGGGTGTCTAGGTGGGAGAGGTATTGCTTAATGCAAATATATTTCAGAAGCCACTTTAAAGAACATTGTTTCAAAATTACAACAAGATTACTGGAATATTGGAAGCTCAGAGAAAATGTTTGTCGAGATCCAAATGATTCTTCCAGTGCTCAGAAAGGTAAATGAGGTGGGTTTAAGACCAGCGAGTTCTAAATTAGCCTTAAGTTAAAATTGATCTTGCTCATAATTTAAGATCACTATAGCAACACAATCGCACTTGCCAAGTATGCGACATTATAAAATTACAGCAGACTTTGCCAGAAAAAAACTGGTTTTTTCCCATTAAAAAAAAAATAGATTTAAATCAGTATTATGAAAGTGGCAGCAGTTGTTCACGATCAAGATTTTGTACTGTGGTTAAGAAAAAGCCAAGACAGTCATACGCTAGTTAACTTCTCCTGCAATGTGGAACCACTGTGTTTTCTAAGGGATCTGTAATTTTTTTACATGGCAGGAGTGGATGATACAGTAAAATAAGGTTGAAAAGAATGATACAAAGTGACTGCTTTGAGTCAATAGTGTAGTGAAAGGAAGACTGAGAAGTAAGACGTGCTAAGGTAAATCCTTAATCATAGACTTTCAGCCATTTGTGTTCAAAGGGAAGACATATATTTGGCACCAACACAGAAATTACAACTTTGTTTTCAACTCTGCACAGTTCATTTGTACACGAAGCTGAGAAGCCTTGCACTATGTCTTGTGATGTGCACCACTCAATACTTCATCTACAACTGAAGCTTCTCAGCTCATTTCTCCCCCATGCTTTAAGTGGAGATTTGTTCCTGGAGAAAGGATTTAAAACAATTCAGCCAGACACTTCTCTCTTTTGACAGCAGCAAAGCTCCATGGACCTCAGTGGGAACATAGCTGGGAAGATTTCATCAGTGCACAGAGTGCAGCACTGACAGCATCTTCAGAGCAGCACCCTTATTGGGGCTGGCACACTTAGCTTCTTTGCACAAGAGTTTTACTGGCTTTACATAACATCTTTGCTGCTGCCTTGCAGGCATCTATATCCACTCTACCTGGGCTGGTGCCAAACCTAAAGATAAACCTGAACCAGTGCCAGACTTGAGAAAATCCTGCAGATTTATCTGTGCCTGCAGTCAGGATTTCAGAGCTGTAAATACAAACACCCACATATTTGTATTTACAGAAGATTTTGGGACCTCTGAATCTGGGATGTTCAAATGAAAAGACATGATCTCAACTTTCTTGTATTCCTCTAAAACAAATTCATTCCCTGGCAGCCAACAAACAAGGAATAAAACAGCCAGATCATTTCGTAACACTGCACTTTCCATCATGCTTTTTGTGTCACACAAGTGACCTAGTGTGCACAACAGCCTTGGGTAGCTGTCAGGCCAGCCTTCCCATCTTTTAGGATGAGAAGGGGTGAAAATCTGCCATTCCTGAAGGATGGATGAGGCACAGATAAATGTTTGTGATGTCACTTGCTCCATCAGGGAAACAAGTGGTTCTAGAAGGTCAGTCTAGAAGGAAGTGGTTCAGAGGAGTTGTGGGCAAGCAATTCTGGGCAGAGGACTGGAAGGTGAACTTCAAAAGCATGCTTTCAGCATCATTCCTAGGAAGGATGGCTTGCAGCAACAGACATACCTGGAATTCACTGAAGACAAGGAGCTCTATCATACACTCTATAGGTCTTTTAGTGAGAGAATACCTTGTGCCATCTGTAGATGCCCCTTCACTACACAGTTAATGCAACAGGTGGTAATTTGTGACTGTCAATACCCTTCACAAGTGCAGAGGTGTTCAGCTGCTCCACCAGTGCTTCCCTTTCCACATGTATGTAACTACCAGCTACCCTGTAGCCTGCACGGAAGTGTCCTGTAGTCAGCCTGAACTCCACTGTCTGGATCCAACCATCCTGCAAGTGCCTAATGATCTCTAAATCAATATGAAGGCCTTTGATAATGCAGCAAATTTAATTACTCTCAAAATCAAGGTGCTTCTAGGTGTACATAGCCAGTCTTCCTTCATAGTCCTT
This sequence comes from Florisuga fusca, assembly GCA_038090715.1. Lineage (NCBI taxonomy): Eukaryota > Metazoa > Chordata > Aves > Apodiformes > Trochilidae > Florisuga > Florisuga fusca. The sequence goes on from JAAWXA010000012.1 coordinate 10,369,812, forward strand.
TTTCCTGAGTATGGTCACCCAAATTTTTCTCCTAATGCTAGCATTAAAAGTGTGAGCTTGCTGTGGTGCTAGTACAGAGATGCACAGAACTGCATCTCTGAAATTACAGAAGACAATGGTTCAGTGTCCATCATTGCTCTGATTTTTCTCTTCCATGCTGAAAGAGCTCTTCCACTTCCCTTAATACACACACCTCAGGAAATACCTTGGTAACCATCCCTTGGAAACCTGTTTTGCTACTGTTGTCTCCCATGGTTCTGTAAGGGATAATGTCTAGAACAAATGAAAGAAAGTAAAGAACTCTATTAGGATTTTCCCCAGGATGGATAATTATAATTATTATAACTATGCAACTTCCCTTGCTACGTAACTACCTGATCTTTCCATAGGCTGACACTTTACACCACAGATATCTTTCTGAAATTCTGCCACCATCAGTGCCTTCCTCACAGTCTCACTTGGAGACAGCTGGTATGCAGTATTCAGCTGCAGGGAGAAAAAGAACAGCACCCATCCCACCAACAGCCAGTTGCTCCCCTTTCAGATTGTCCTGCTGCAAGTAGAATCCTGGAGAGAAAAGGAAACCAGATGCTTTCTGCCATGACTAGAATTAATCTGCCCTGAATAACAGCATGCCATCAAGACCATCCATACAGCCTCACATGATCCTATTCCTTCTCTATCAGGATACAGAAAAGGTGAGTCCAGGCAACTGGTTATCAATCAATTTATTTATCTCCCATCTCAGTACAAAAGCAATGTAGTTTTGCCCAAAATTACATTCAGAGCTGTAGATAGAGCATTTGTACCTGAAGATGATCAAGATTAGTGGATGGAAAAGAATTTTCCAGCAATTTCACAGCAATTGCTGTACTGAAGGCTCTGAGGGTCTGTACAAACTGTCTCTCCACCTGAGCTGGTAGAGCTAAATAATGCTTTTGCACTTTGAATGCACCATCAACAGCCTACATTATACTTCAGCTGCCTGCAGCAATGTGTATGAGCAGGCAGAGGTTCTTTCAGCTTACATTATATATTTCTAGTGTTTGGTCCTAACCCTGAAGTCCAGTGTTGGGTGAAAACATGTCACTGTTCGTTTTCTCACACTACCCAAAAATATAGGAAGATACAAATAGTTAAACTGCTACTGTGGGTAATGATCTAATGCATGCTAAACCTGCTTCCCTTTCTTTTGTCAAACGAAAGAGTGGTCCAAACAGAAAGTGGAAGAAGGAAACCCCCTTGGTGGAGGGCCCTCAGATGTTACCACAACAGTTCAGGAGGAAAAGAAGGACAAACTAGGTGATGCCTACACAGATCCTAGGAAGTCTGGGGCAAGCTGGCATCAGCAGCCATGTGGCCCAGGAGCCCCAGAACTGAGCCCCAGGCCTCAGTCCCCTTTAGTAGGACTGGAGAAATGCACAGGAGAAACTGGGTGGGTAATAATGAGTGAAAGAGAAAAAATATTTTCTGAAATGTCTGCTGTTAAAAATCTACACAAAGAACAACCATGTTTAGACCAAAATACATGTTCTCAGAGATGTGGTAGTTTAGATCTAGAAATTTTTCTTCTTGTAACTTAGTAGGATCCTCAGGATTTCAAGTATCTGGTAGCAAACAAAACACTAGAAATAAAAACATTTTTCCATTAAACCTAGAGGTCTGCCTAATAAGAGCTGCATTAAATATCTGCTGTGGTAGACAACACAGCTCGACCTCTTGAAGTGAGACAGGCTTAACCATTCCTGGAGGGGAACCTGAGAACTTTTATCAGGATATTGAATAAGGAACTCAGCTACTCGCAGCAGTACACATGCACGGACATCAACAAGACACCTGGCCCATATAATCCTCTTGGTAACAGTGAAATGTCTGATGCCTCTATCTCCTGGTTGTGTCCATATTCTGATGAGCATCTCCCTCTGTCCTACCAAAAGAAACAATAAATGAAAATTTTAACTCAGCAGAAAAGATCCCAGAATTATCCCTCTTCTTGTCTTAGCATTTTACCAGATTATTAGTAGGATGTACTCAAGTAAGCCAGATGGCTTTGCAATGTCTTCTTAAGTTTGACTGATGTCAAAACCACTTAAGTGGTGACAGCTGGCTTGTACAGTCAGATAACTCAGAAATTACTATCATAAAACAATTCACTTCACACCAGGAAATTTTGTCCAACACGAAAAATTTCTGCATGGTTCCATAGTCAAAAGATGCATTATGTATTGTGGAAACTACCTTCTTTCTCTGCACTGCTGAAAGATTTATATTGTATTAAGAAACATTGAAAATGTTCACCCTAATGTCTAGCTGCCATGGAGAATAGATATTTAGGAAGAACATGAAATAATCAACAGATTTCTGCTTCTGCTGATGCCCTCTTCATGATCCATTTAGAAACACAGAATGCACAGGAACTGTGCAAACAGATGGAGAAGTATTTTCAGGCACCCTGAGTAGACCCAACAGCAACAGGCCAGTCCTGGAGCTGATACAGCAACAAAGGCCTGCACAAATTCTGTGTTACACTTACATCCTGCAGTGGGCTGACAGCAAGCCCAAGTGCCCCTTTGGAAGAGGAATGTCATCCCCATCTTGCACTCAGTGTGAGCAGATGATGACCACATGAAGCATGTCATCACACCATCTGTAATTACACTGGTCAAGATCTGCCAGCTGGGAGGAGCTCCCAGGCACCCAGAAACCCACAGCCTCTGTCATCTTGGAGCCCTCTGAAAGGCTGCCCAGGCATCCTCTGGGTGTCCTCCAGGCCCCAAATTGGATGAAAAATTTCTAGGACCATTCAGGGCTCCTCCAGATGCTGCAGTCTTGGGTCCATCCCAAGCTGCAGGAGATCTTCATTGGTACACAGCTGCCGGCCAGATGCGGGGCTTCAGTCTCCAAAACTACACAGCTACATTTGTGGAAGTGTCACCATGCCATGTCTCAGTGTGGAGGTTTGTCATCTGCTGGGCCTGGGGGAATGCCTGTGATGTTTGTGGTGGGAGGGCAACCCTGTGGGCACTCCAGACCCTGCCACCTCCTGATGAAGGTCCCTCACCACCTAGCCAAGCCATCTCCAGTCACCCTCTGAGATGCAGCATCCACGAACTCCCTAGCATAGCAACCACAGACACTGGCAGGGATCATAGAAGCCAATCACCTCCTCCTATTTCCATTCCCATGAAGTGAGAAGAGCCCCAAGTGGAGACAGGGGAGGCCATGCCTGGGCCATCCTCTTTCAGACGGAGCAGTGTACAATTCCCTGGGGGGCCACAACAACCCCAAGAAAGGATGACAGACAACTTCAGCCAACAGAGGACAGCACCACATTGGTGACCCTGGAGGATGCCTTGGGAATGACCAAACAAGGACTCTACCACCAGATGGGCCACGAACCAGCCCTCAAAGGCTCCCCTAGAACCAAATATCCAAATAAAATAAATTCCTAAAAACTACAGAAAAATTTTCACTGTTGCTAAGAGCACAGGTGGCATTCCTATCCTAGCCCTCTTCTGGTTTCTTGCTTGGCAGGGTGGGATGTTAATGCTGACAGGTCCTTCTACACATCCCAGGTACTATTTATTGTTGCCCAGAAGACAAGTGCTGCCCAGGGGATGCTGCAGACCCAGATGGATCAGGTCCCAGATGGAGTCTCTCCAGCCCTGCAAGACACCATGCTGTGCAGGGGGCTGCCCTCCTGGAAGGATAACTCCCACCCCACACCTGGCCTCCTCCAGCAGCTGCTTCATGAGGTTTTAATGAGCAGACCCATGTGGCTGACACACACAGCTCCTTCCACTCTCATGCAGTCATATTGAGAAGTAACTGGCAATGGTCTTCTGAAATAAAATAAGAAGTGCTTGGACTAATGACTTCAAAGGTCTGTAAAACCTAGAGGCAGGAACAGACAACAGGATAGCATGGGCCACGTGGTGATGGATCCTGGGCTCCCTGGAGGTGCCAGCAGGGTGCCTGCAGCCCTTCCATCAATACCCTAGAAGAACAGCAACTGCAGCTCCTTCCCACGGACACAGGATAAGGACTCATTGTTGCTGCTTCTGAGGACCACCTGTGTTACCACTGGCCAGCAGCATCAGCAAACTTGGTAAGTGCTGAGGGACCTGGTTCTGTGGGTGAGTGGGATTGACAGGGGCTGGAGCCCAGTTTGGCTTCTCCTTGCTAGCGTGGGGCATGGCCCAGAGGTATCATAGAATCATAGAATCATAGAATCCTAGGGGTTGGAAGGGACCTCGAAAGATCATCTAGTCCAACCGCCCCTGCCAGAGCAGGGCCACCTAGAGCACATCACACAGGAACGTGTCCAGGCGGGTTTTGAATGTCTCCAGTGAAGGAGACTCCACAACCCCCCTGGGCAGCCTGTTCCAGGGCTCTGTCACCCTTACTGTAAAAAAATTTTTTCAAACATTCAATTTGAACCTCCTATGCTCCAATCTGTACCCATTACCCCTTGTCCTATCGCTGGTCACCACTGAGAAAAGCCTAACTCCATCTCCCTGACACTCACCCCTTACATATTTGAAAACATTGATGAGGTCACCCCTCAGTCTCCTTTTCTCCAAACTAAAGAGACCCAGCTCCCTCAGCCTTTCCTCATAAGGGAGATGTTCCACTCCCTTAATCATCTTAGTGGCTCTGCGCTGGACTCTTTCAAGCAGTTCCCTGTCCTTCTTGAACTGAGGGGCCCAGAACTGGACACAATACTCCAGGTGCGGCCTCACCAATGCAGAATAGAGGGGGAGGAGAACCTCTCTTGACCTACTAACCACACCCTTTCTAATGCACCCCAGGATGCCATTGGCCTTCTTGGCCACAAGGGCACATTGCTGGCTCATGGTCATCTTCTTGTCTACCAGGACCCCCAGGTCTCTTTCACCTACACTGCTCTCCAGCAGGTCAGCCCCCAACCTATACTGGGACATTGTCTTGTTCTTCCCCAAATGCAAAACTCTACACTTCGCCTTGTTAAATTTCATCAAGTTTCTGCCTGCCCAACTCTCCAGCCTGTCCAAGTCCCTCTGAATGGCAGCACAGCCCTCCGGTGTGTCAGCCACTCCTCCCAGCTTAGTGTCATCAGCAAACTTGCTGAGGGTACATTCTATACCCTCATCCAAGTCGTTGATGAAGATGTTGAACAACACCGGTCCCAGTACCGACCCCTGAGGGACTCCACTAGTCACACATCTCCAACCAGATTCTGCCCCATTGACTACAACTCTCTGACTCCTTCCTTTCAACCAGTTCCTGATCCACCTCATTACCTGATCACCAAACCCATACTTGATCAACTTATCTACAAGGATGCTGTGAGAGACGGTGTCAAATGCTTTACTGAAGTCAAGATAAACCACATCTACCGCTCTTCCATCATCTATCCACCTAGTAATTTCCTCATAGAAGGCTATGAGGTTAGTCAAACATGATTTACCCTTGATAAAACCATGCTGACTGCTCTTGATGATCCCCATGTCCTTGATATGCCTGGAGATAGTGACAAGAACAAGTTGTTCCATCACCTTTCCAGGGATGGAGGTGAGGCTGACCGGTCTATAGTTACCCGGGTCCTCCTTCTTGCCCTTCTTGTAGACTGGAGTGACATTTGCTATCCTCCAGTCCTCAGGCACCTCTCCTGTTACCCATGACTTGCTGAAGATGATGGAGAGTGGCCTAGCAATGACCTCCGCCAGCTCCCTCAGCACCCTTGGATGCATTCCATCTGGACCCATCGACTTATGGATGTCCAGATTACTCAGCTGATCCCTAACCCAATCCTCATCTACTATGTCAAACTCCTCATCTATCTTGACTACTTCTGGGGCTACTTCTGGGTATGGCAGACTCTCACCCAGAGCTGTCCACTGACCACCCAGGTCATCCGTGCAAATCCCAGAGTTGCACAGGGAAAGGCAGCGAGTTGGGTGAGGCATCATCCAGCCACTGGCAGGCCTTGCTGACTGGTCCCACCAGGCTCCCCCTTCCAGGAGACCTTTCCAAGGCATCAGGAGTGGGGACATACACAGAATCGTGGATGTGCATTGCAGGGGACCAAGCCAGAGCAGCAGGGAAATGCAGATGTTGGAAGAAAGAAACACCATTTTCTTTTCTCCCCTGATATTGTGGACCAGCAGGGCAGCTTCTGGAATGGAGGAGGGTGATGTCAGCAGGAGACGGATTGTGATGGATTGTGACGTCACATCCCTGGATTCTTATCTTTAGGCACTGGCAGAGCCTGGCTCAGTCTGGCTCATGCCTGGCCTCCGCCTGAACGCGCCTGCAAAGTCTGGAGGGTTGAGCGAGGCTTCTGCTGGTGCTGGGTGGTGCTTTGGGGGCTGCTGTCAGCAGCTCCGTGTGCCCAACCCGGAGCCAAACCTTGTGTTTCCCCGGCCCTGCCTGGTTCAGGCAGCCGGGCACTGTCAGGTGTGCTTGCAGCAGCAGAGGTGAGCTGTGTGGGCAAAGTGCTGCCACTTTGGTGGTGGCAGGCTGGGAGGGTGTCCTTCCCCAGGAACCCGGGCTTTTCTTCCTCCTCTCCCTCCTGCGGGACAGTGAGTGACTGTCACCTCTCCCTTTTGCAGCACACAACACCCGCCGCTTCAGTGTCAGCCATCAGGAGCGGCTTCTTATCCTCAGTGCTCCCAGGCTCAGAGCAGGGAGCAGAGACCATGGCTGCCAAGAGCAAGTGTACCTGTCCTATCTGCCACAGTACTGAAAGGGACACTGCCTACATGGTACCTTGCTTCCACCAATTTTGCCTTGGCTGTGTAGTGCGCTGTGCACTGCAGGAGCGTAACTGCCCCGTGTGCAGCTCACGGACAACATCCATCTGCTTCTCAGTGCCATTGGAAAATGATTATATTGTGCTTGACCTGCCAGGCCCTGCAAAAGCACCAGCTGAAGACCAGAAGGAGGGGCCAGGGCCAAGGTCTCATGTGGGCAGCTCCCCTGCTAAGGTCTGGGCAGAGTTCTTCAAGAGCCACCCAAATAACATCAAGCCCCTGCTGCTGTGGCTGCAAAAGGAGCTTGAAGTGCTCTTTGAGGGGCAGTGGTGGAAGGTATCAGTGTGGGAAGGCAATCTTGTGGGGTGCCTGTGCCACTACGGGCTGGATGAAGAGGCGCTGGTGCAGGAGCTGCAGAACAAGCTGCCAGAACACACACGGCCGTTCATCCGCCGGCTCATCGCCGCCGCAGAGCGCCTGTGCGGGAGGGAGATCCGCCAGTACCTGGGCCAGCAGGACGCCTGTGCTGCCGACGGGGAGGACAACAACCCTGTGGGCAGCCCCACCACAGCCACTGACAGCTCTGCAGCCAGACCCAGGCCCAGCATCTCCTGGGCACTGACAATAGACTCCAGCCTGGCCACCGCCAGGAGACACGCAGGCTCCAACATGGATGATAAAGCCATTGCATCAGCGGCTGCCCTCCACAGGGGCCTCACCCTCCCCTCAGCCCTGCCCACCCCTTCAGAGTTGGAGCAGCTCCATGAGGAGCCAGAGGAGGTGGCAGCAGCAGGTCCCTCTGCTCCCAGCCAGGGCAGGGACCACTCACCCGTGGCACCCCATTGCCTCTCAAAGAGGAAGGCTTCCAGCTCCCTGGACCCTCCACAACCCTGCATGAGGCCAAGTCTTGCAGACAGCCCCAGCCCCAGCACCTCCTGGGGGGTAACTGCTGCCCCCCACCCAGCCTCCTCCAGCAACTCTGGGGACTTTGTGGTGACAGCAGTCACAGGTCCTTCTTCTGGATGGGGCAGGAACCACTCCTCAAGGAGGCCCTGGCGCCCTGCAAAGGATAAGACCCCCAGCCCCCTGAACTGTCCCCAGCCCTGCAAAAGACCACTCATCAAAAGGCAGTAGCAGGGTTGCAACAGCTCTATCTTCAGGAAAATGGAAATTAATTTCTCTTTCCCTGACAAAGTCTTTGGATGCTCATTTCTGCCCCATCCCCTGGGTCCCTTCCCCTTACTCCCTTCCACCTCACTATGTGTGGAACCCCCTTTCTGGGGACAGGGCCATGGGCTCTCTGAGCCCCAGGGCCTGTCCCCAGCATCAACACTATTCATAAGACAAATCTTATTTGTTTTAGGTGAATGAAAAAATTTATACTGGAAAAAGTTTTGATTATTTGTGCAATTAAATAGCATTCACAGCTGAATATTGTTTGGAATATTTTGTTGTTGCCAAACTTTTCTGCTTCTCCCACTCCTCTCTTCCACAAATGACAATGTTCACTAAGACCATCTCCTCAAATTTTCTCCTGGAAAAGTCTTCTCTCCTCCTTATTCACAGCAAGTTTTGATGTTCATTCAAGACAGCAACGGTTTGGCAAAGGCATCCGCTATGATCTAGGAAAGGATGGGAAAGGATGAAAAGTACAGAAGGAGTTACATCCTGCAGGCTGGAAATAGAGTGTGAGTTATACTCCCCAGTTCTTCCTAAGCTTGTGCCCTATTGCAACTGCTCTACGAGAGAGGAGAGTCTTATTCTGGTCAAGGTGGAAGAGAATGAATAAGCATCCTCAGTAGCTGAGTGTTTGGAGATAATCTGCTCAGTCTGCAGTTGTGTTTGACTCTTGAAGACTCAGGATCTGCTGTTTACTACTTTACTGCTCTTTCATGATAAATGTACACCTTCTGTCTTGCCATCCAGGCTCTTGCTGTCACTCCTTGATGCTCCATGCCTCTGCATCTGTGGATGGTATTCCTAGGGGTACTCTAGCGCAACCTGCCTACCCGTGTGTCCCACCTTTGGAGAACACTGTCAAGGCTGTCAAGGAAGTTGGCAACAGGGACAGAAAGAAGGGTGAAAGCAGAAGAGACGGGGGAAGAGAAAGAGGAAAAGGGAGGGAAGGAAGGAAGGAAGGAGGGAGGACATAATTTACCTGGACCTGGGCAAAATCTTCTACACAGTCTTGCACAACATCCTGGTGTCCAAGCTGGTAAAACATGGGTTTGATGGATGGACCATTGGTGGATTAAGAACTGGCTCGATGGTCACACCCACAGAGTGGCTGTCAGTGTGTCCATGTTGAAGTGGAGGCCAGTGACAAGTGGAGTCCCTCAAGGATCAGTGTCCTGTTTAACATCTTTGTCAGTAAGGGCATTGGACAGTGGCATTGAGTACAGCCTCAGCAAGTTCACGGATGACACCAAGCTCTGTGGTGTGGCTGACACCGTGGAGGAAGGGATGCCATCCAGGGGGACCTTGACAGGCTGGAGAGGTGGGCCCATGGCAACCTCATGAAGTTCAACAAGACCAAGTGCAAGGTCCTGTATCTGGGTTGAGTCAATCCCAAGCACCAATATAGGCTGAGCAGTGACTGGCTTGAGAGCAGCCCTGAGGAAAAGGACTTGGGGGTGCAGGTGGATGAGAAGCTCAACATGAGCCACCAGTGTACACTTGCAGCCCAGAAAGCTAAACATATCCTTGGCTGCATCAAGACAAGTGTGGCCAGGAGACCGAGGGAGGTGATTCTCCCCCTCTACTCTACTCTCTCCCTCCACCTTTAAAATCCATTAGTCACAAGGGAACACCACCACCACTCTTCATTTCCACTTCCATTCCTAGAAACCAAGCAAAACATTCCTCTGCCTGACCCTCACTCCTAGCCATTTGCTTCATATTCTTCTTGCTCTCTGTCACATCAGCCAGGTTTTCAGACGACCTACTCCACAGTCGCATTCTCCTCTATGACATCTTTCATCTTTTCCTCCAGTCAGGTTGATAGTCCAGTCCTTCCACAAACTGCCAGTGTGCCACAGGACCAGCACAGAATTCTGTCCTTCCAATTGGAAGGAAACAAAATTTAAAAATTAGTATGTGAACGGAACAAATTCTGTAAACTTAAAAAATCTGTTCTAATCTAATTAAAGAATGGAATCTATTATGTATTCAGTAAAATAAATCCTATGAAAAAAATAAATGATCTACAGATTTTCCAAAATCTTTATACTGTAATTATGCATCAGAAAGCATTCATACAAATACAGATGACAGTTCTTGTTAAGAAATTAAAAACCCCAAAAACAGGAATGCAGCCAGTCCACCTGTGTTTAACAACTTGTTTCAAAAGCTTCAACTTGTAATTGGGAGTTTCAGAAACTAAAGATTTGGTCCATATCATTGAAGCCTTTAACCAACAGAGTGTATCCATTCCTGCATTCACGGAACCTTATCTCCATATTTAACCACTTAGGCAGACAGTAAAATCTATGGTAGTGTCCTCCTTTCCCAGCATTTACCTTCTATAGCAAGAATGTCCTCTGAGGTTTGTGTCACTAAGTTTAAAAGACTCTTATTCAGAGAATAGTATCCAACCTAGCAAGGCCTTTGTATTTATTTGAGAGAACAGGTGACAGTGGGAGACAAAAGCTATAGAAATCCTTACCTTACACTGAATGTGTTGTATTTAAGTGTATACAGAGACATCATGAAGCTACCTCTATTACACTGACACAGCCATTTCAACAGATTAGTCTTTTCCCTTGATAGAACTCTGTCCTGCTGCTTATGGTCCTTCTAAGCATAGAAACAAGAAGAGAAGAATTTACTTCTTTTTTTCTCTTCTAGAAGTTAACTGTCAATACCATCAGCAAACACACTGTGTCCCAAGGTACCACGTCTGATTACCTTTCACTCAGATGTCTGGAGGTAGCTATAAGTCTGAGGGACTACACAAGAGGGGACATCCAGGAGACAGAGAAGAGGCTTTCACTGTCTGTCTATCCACACAGTCATCTGTGAAAAAGTGTGGAGCTTCAAGAGAATGTCTGCTTGGATACAATGACCCATCTCAGATTACCAGCGCAACCTTTCTGGGAATGATATGTAGTGGGAGAACAGACCCAACTGAATGCAGGACCCTCATAACAATATAAAACAAAAAAGTCAGTAAGAAAAAATTTGTTTACTTGTCATTCAGATGCTGTAAAAAACACTGGCTATCAACTTAGCTAAATTATATTGTTTATATTCCAACTAAATTATATTGTTTATATTCCTTTTCTAGGTAATTTCTTACTATTTAAGCAAAGCTATGCCCACTGCATATAACCAAAGTCAAATGACACTCATTCCTTCATTTGCTTGCATTACACTTCTCTGAAGCTGTCTTCTCTATCTCTCATTTTCAATCAAATAAACACCTTAATTTATTTCCAGTAATTAAACAGCACAGTGAGCATCCAAATGGAATTTTGCTGCCCATTGATTAGAATGCTTTTAGCAAAGGTAGATGTTGTTTTACTGAAGAAGCTGACAGATTAATTAGGAAAACAGAATACTCATTTGAATTCTTAGTGAACCCTTGGGGTCACAGTGTTTAGACACCTTTCCTTTTTTCCATTATTCATGTGGTTCCCTAAATACTGAAAAAGAATGCATTGTGAATTTCTGTACCCTTGACTACTACTTTTGTCATTAATGTGTCACTTGAAGCTTTCAGTATCTGGGGATACTTAGGAATCACCGTTTTCATTAAAAGAATTTTTTTCCAGTCCTTGTGACTGCAGAGAAAAAGCACAGAAGAAATAACGAGGAACAGAGCAGAGAGAGCAAGTAAACAAATCTCCAAGTTCCCCCACTTTCTGACAGTATAACACTAAAAAACACAACAAACCAAAAGCAGTGAGGTTGGTGACGAGTTTTCTTGAATTCAGTTTCAATCCTCCATTCCCTAGATTCAAAGCAGAGAGAAGGCAGCAACTGTTGAAACTAAGTCTGAAATTATAACATCTGCGGATTAGGATTTTGCACAGCATAACTCCCTAGTGGGAGCTCCAAGAAGGGGAACATTACCCAGACTGGCATAAATGCTTTGAAACCAGCTAAGAACATGGCAGGTGTGTAACACAGCTGGGAGAGCTGAACTGGGACATCTCTATTTGGGTGCCTTCTCTAGAGCAATCAATCAATCAATTTGTTGGAGTATATTTTCCCTCTTAGGAGAGAGCTGAAATAGATACAAGAACATATATTTCAGATGAATGCCAGGGCCTTATATACAGTCCTCATTATCTATATGTTCCCAAGCACAAATAGTGGCTTTTCTGTTTACAGAATATGCAAAAATGGGAGGAGAGGTTGATACAGCAGAAGGTCACACAGCCATCCAGTGGGATCTCTGCAGGCTGGAGAAATAATCCAACAGGGATCTCATGAAGTTCTAAATGGAGGAGTGCAAAGTCCTGCCCCTGGAGAAGACCAAACCCACTTAGAACGGAGGGACTACTCATCATCTCAGGATTGTGCCTCTGAACAGGAGACAGCAGATGGTTGCTGAGGAGCTGTCATTCAGCAGGTCTGCTGCTCCTTAAACCATGTACTAGAGCAAGACAGTGACCAGACAGTGCAGACATTCCTCCTGCGTTTCAGTGACATTCATCTCAGAACCACTGACAGGCACAACATTAGTAGGTAAGAAGTACTGCTCTTTATGATGACTACAACACCCCTTTTACCCTGTTGCATGTATTAAAAACAGATAATACTACAAATACCATGAAAGTTGTTAATTCAAACAGATGAAAATGGAGGCAGAAGCTTGAGGTTCTCCTTGTAAAAGGTACGTGTTATCTATAAGAATTCATAAACACTCGCTCCAATATCTTAACAGAAACAAATCCTGTAATTTAGACAACCACTTTGTAGGACAGCATTGTTTCATCATCATAGATATGGTTTAATCTGATCAAGCAAAGAAAGAATTCCTGTGATTTCCAGCAGAATGTTAAAGAATCCCCTTTAAAAGTAATTGCAAAGTGAGCAGAAGGTATGTGGGTGGGAGGGCCTTGGAATGAATTGGTAGAGTCCACAGCTACCAAGCAAGGTGACTTCACCTTTAATTAAAAAAAAAAAAAAATAAAAAAAATTAAAAAAAATAGCAGAGCAGTGAAGAGGAGAATTTCAGAGACACAATCAATAGTGAGTCTGGATTTTTAGAATTTATTGATTTTTTGATAAACTCAATGTTTGCCCTTGCAAAGCCAGCTGGCTAGCCTAAGGGAAAACTAACACACATATGGGACTGCACCCTCCTGCTGTTTTCTTGTTCTGGTGACCCAGCAATAAACTCCAAAGCTGTCTACTCAGGCAAAGGTCTCACAAGGATCTGTAACTACAGTAGCTGCTGACCCAGTAATCAACACTTTCAAACTTATACCTCATCCATCTGCAAGTGCCTATTGACACCATTTTAGAAATGCAGTACTAGAATTTGGAGGGATGAAAAGAAAACCTGCTTCTGTTTTCCTGACTAGTTTTCCTACTACATTTATCTGCTTGCACAGATACACCAAAAAGAGGACTTGACCTTGTCATCTTTCTCAAGGCTAGCCAATGCATCTGGGCTTTGTAACATGTCCGTATGTCCTGACACTAAGGCTTGTGGAACTTGTGGAGCCTGTATCGGCTCATGGAGCAGATTCTCCTAGAAGGTCAGATAAAAGACATGAAGGACAGGAAGGTGATGCAAGAAATGTCTTCTCTAAGGGGAAACCCTGCCTGACAAACCTAGGGGCTTCCTATAATAGGGCAAGAATACCAGTGGACAAGTGACAGATGACCTATCAAAGTGATCTCTCTGGATTTCTGCAAGGCCTTTGACATGGTCCCCTGCAATATTCTACCCACCGAGCTAGAGAGAAAGAGATTTGATGGGTGGACTGTTCAGTGGATAAGAAATCAGCTGTAAGGTCACATCCAGAGAGTGGTGGTCAAAGGCTTGAAGTCCAGACTGAAGACCAGTGACAAATGGTGTCCTTCAGGCATCTGCACAGGGACCTGTACTGTTAATATTTTGATCAACAATATAGGTCGTCGGATCAAGTGCACCATAAACAAATTTGCAGATGACACCAAGCTGAGTGGTTGTTGGTAAGCCAGAGGGTCAGGATGACATCCAGAAGGACAAACTGGAGAGGTGGGCCCAGCTGAATATCATGAGCTTCAACAAGACCAAGTGCAGGGACTTGCACCAGGGTCAGAACAATCTGCACTATCAGTACAGGCTTTGGGGATGAGGTTTTAGAAAGCAGCCCTGCAAATAAGGACCTGGAGGTGCTGGTGGGTGAAAAGCTCTGAGCAACCAGTTGAGGATGTCCCTGCTTACTGCAGGGGGGTTGGACTAGATGACCTCAAAGGTCCCTTTCAACCAAAATTATTCTATGGTTGTATGACTCAACACAGGCCAAGAAATGGAGCAAGGACCTATTGTCTGTAATGGCAGTCATGGTCTGCTCCACTGACAATTGCATCAAGTAAAAGTATACCTGGGATGCCCTACCATCTCCCAACATTTTACCAAGTTTCTAAACCCTTATGTTTGAACTTGATCTTTAGCTTTGACCTTCTCTCAGGTTGAAATGGAGGATAAGAACTAGATTTCAGTAGAAGTCAAGACTGATATTGTGAATAAGATGTTGACAGGAAAGGGAAACAGATCTATTTCCTCAGTCTCTGCTCTGCCTCTCACCTATTCTCTGGGTTCTTCATCAACTAGTATCTGTTGTATTTACATTTTATCTCTTGGAATGAAGAAAACTATATGTAAGTTAGAGCTCCCTGGTAAATTTGGCTGCTCATCATATACTGCATACTTCTTTCATTTTTGTCTGGTAAATATACTTTGCTTTTCTAATGTAGCACGCAGTTTTCCGGAACCCTCTGTAGCAGATGCTAGTGCAGAACTGTGAAACATCACATATGGCTGTGATGTGCTGGCAACGCTCCACATGCTATTCAGCCCCCAGTGAGAATTTTTTTCACGGTGTGCCAAATTAGAGCTGCAGTGAGCTGTGTGAACACCAGAGCTTTCCCTTGCATATCATGAGATGAGTCATCAGGAAGCCACAGTCCTGAATGAATCTGTGTTTTACACAGATCACGTGCTAAGGGGCTAAGTGTTCTCACTGAATACATTTTCACATCCTCAGAAAAAGCAAGAATAACATTTTTTGTGAAGCAGCCATAAGCATGGTTTCCCTTGGATCCACCCTCATCTGTACTTACCCTTTCTTCTTCAACTGATTCTCTTCCTCACTGGCAGAAAGGATAAATATAATTTACTATCTGTGAAAAATATAAAGCTAAACGTTTTCTGTCATGTCTGAGAAATAGCCAAAAAGTCTTGTGATCCCTGTGCTTCATGCAGCCAGAACCCACATGCAAGCACCACTCTTATCTCCTTCTTGTCTCAGCAGCCTCTGCACCAAATAAGAGCTAGGATGCGGTAACATGCAGTCACAGAATAGCAAAATCTGAGATGCTGCAGTGCATTTATGGACTATATCTTTTTGGCTTGCTCTGACAGTGTCCCTTTAGACAAGATGCCTTCCTTCTAGCCTCTTTCATAACAGCTCAAAGCATGGAAATGTATGGAATGTAAAAAGCAGCCCAGGATTGTAATAACATAAGCAATAGAAGGTAGCAACCTTGTCACCTTCAGGAGAGCTCCACATCTGAAGAGAATGCTGTTTCCTTCCACCATGCTTTTTATGCATCAGGTTCATATCATCCAGTTACCCATCTCTATCATCAATCTCATGTTGGTATCAGATAGTCGATTACAGCTGATGCATCACAGATTGCTATAGCAAAGGAACAGTCCCTTGCTTTCAGCATCTCATTTTCTAGTTTATTTACACCAGTGTAAGCAATGGTTTTGTGATTGTCTAGCCCTACCAGCCCTTCACATAAACAAAGAGTGGTAGATGACACCCAGAATCGCATAGGTCTGATACTACTGATAAGAGCAACATTACTGGACATCAAAAAAATTAAATACAGCAGGCATCTCCAAAGGCTGCAGACTGTATATCAGTTTGAAAGAAGACTGGATACTGTCTTCATGTGCATTAAAGAAGCATCCAAAGATGGACTTGAACAGCTTAGTGCCATGGTTAGCCATGAAAGCACTGCTGTGGGTAACTGAAACCAGTGAACCACACATTGAGTATGAGTGAGTGCAGGTTTGTGCATGCAGCAGCTTTAGATAACAAAAATTTAGAAGTTACTTCTCTTGCAATGGCATTGCTTAATTCAGTCAAGGGCATTATTAATAACTATTGTTATCAGCTGTTATTTTTAAAGAGTATCAGGGAAAGAGCAGGTCCTCCTGAGACAAACTCCTCAGTCCATATGGTATCTTATCAGACCTCATCATCTTAAAGGGAGACAGAGATTTACAAAGCCACCAAAAGCTTAGAGTCAGGCACACTTCTGTGCATTCCTTCTTTGACTTTCTGAGCTGGTCTCAGTCAACCTAAGCCTCTGTTCCTCTCCTTGGAGATCTGACTGGCTTAATCTGGAAAAGAAAAAGACAATGGACCAACATGTAGATATCTGGAGAGTGGTAAAAAGGGAAGCCTTTATTCCTACTTTTGTACCATATGCAGCATGGCTTCCTCCTAACCATATCAAATTCATTCACTGACACAGCAGTCCTGTGAAAAAAGGGCACTACCATCCTATATAGCAACCATATTTGGGCAAATCTAGGCATGGGGGAACACATCAATACTAACCATTTAGGAATAAGATAGGAATTAAACACAGGCCACTGTTTAGCCTCCCTTTACCCATGCCCATAGCGCACCCTGACTCCCATGGACCTTTCTTTCTGATGAATGAGGAAACACTGCATAATACAAGGACTGTGACTGGAAATCAGGAGTCAAGAGATGCCTTGCCAAGCTACTTCTGAGAGTTGCTGTCTAATGGGGATGCTGGATGATGGCACTTCACCACTTCATAGCTTCTCTCCTGATGGGAACTCTCCATCCCATGTATTTGTTGCCCCAAAAGCTGCAGATAGATTTACTTTTATGCTACTTCATGTTCCTTACATGGTGCAGAAGGACACAGCTGTAGGATTGTTGCTTAGCATCTGAAAGAAAGCTTTTTCAGCTCCCCTGGGGTCTGATCATTACGTTGCACCATTTCTGTGTGCACTCTGGCTTCTAAGTAAGAACAAAGTGTGGGATTACTCTTCAGAACATCTTCAGAGCTACTTAAAGCATCTTTCCACATGTGACAAGGAGTACAGCATTTCTCAGAATCCATATAACAGTTTCCATTTAACTGCCCTAGGTTTACTGTTTCTCTCTTGTTGCTCTGCTGATTGACATTCCTGCAAAACCTTCTCAAGATGTTACAGCTGAATGTCAGAATGCTCTGCCTTTACTGATGTCCCATCCACACCGCAGTAATGTTGGTGAAGCTGGGTGGGGGACTCCTTTCTTGTGCAACGAGTGGAAGGGTTTCTCTGATTACAACTTTGCTGCTCTGCAGAATGCAGAATCAGATTCATAAAATCTTCTGCCATTTCCAGTGCAGCACCAAACAGACCTGTGAAGACAGAGAGAACGCATGTGAGAATGAGGGTTCATTTTTAAGTACAATTGCTGCTAATAGTTCATGCTTTCAAGTCCAGCAGTGTCTGCAGCTATACAAATAAATCAGTGCTTACTTGGAACATCTTAAAGAGAAGGGAAAGGAATACGGTTCAAGATCATCACTGTTCTGTGCAATGCTGTCTGAGAAGGGAAGGTTGGCTTGATGAAGCCAGTGAACTGCTTGTTTTTCATACTGCCCTGTCTCTGTCACTTGTAGCATATGGATTTTTTGGTGCTCTTGGAGTAGCCAAGACTGACAGCATATGAAAGGAGGAGCCTGTGCCTCTTAGCATTTGAGCAGTGAGAAACAACACAGGAATAGCGCATGCTGTCTGATTCTAACTCTCCTTAAATCCTTGATTTGCTGTGACCTTGCTTTCTATGTTTTCATCTCACAAAGTATTTAATCCCTCTGTCTCTGGAAGTGGGGCTGGGATGTAGGAATATGACTCCTGGAAGGAAAGGTTCAAACCCAAACTTTAAAATTAACCCTACATGCTCTACCATTTTGGTCCCTTAGCAACCCAGTAGGCTCACTGCCCTCAAACTGCACAGCCCTCAGCCTCTCAGCCAGGCTCCAGAAAAAGGGGAAAAAATAAGAATCTCCAGCATCAAGAATCAGATGTTTTATTCTGATAAAAGAATTCTGTTCTTCCAGAGCCTTAGCTAAATCCTAGGCCACAAAAATTAATCTTCAGTAAAGCTGATGCTCCAGCATCCTGTTTTACTGCCAATTTCTACCCAGGCATAGTTTCGATTAATGCTGGTCTGCTGTCAATATATGTGCCCTCTCCCCATCCAAAAAACACACATACAACTGTTAAACATGTAGCCAGGCTCTCTTCTGCTCATTTCGAGTGTGTTTACACCTGTTTCTGGACAGTTTCACAGACAACCTGAGTGCCTCAACAGCTATTGCACATAAAATTACAGCCTAAAGCCATAGCCTTTAAACATTAATCCTTGGGTCCTGCCTGAATAATTTTCCTGTTAATTCTTATCAGGCCCTAAACCTACATCTAAGAACAAGCACTAAGGCAACCCCAATTCTGTTATAAAGCTCTTTCCATGCCTTAGGCATGCTCTTTTTGTCTCTAAAACTTGGTACCTCTGACCATGGCATAAGCTGTAACTTTGGCATCCAAGCCAATGCTATGGTTACATTCATCTCTCAAAGACTCCATCCTACCTACCTTAATTATTTCTCCAGGGTCTGACCCACAAACACAAATTATCAGCCTTCATATCTGCATGGCAGTATGCTCCTCTGGAATCAAATCAAAAGGGGAAAAGAATTATAAACAAAAAATGTCCAGAGCTTAGGTTAATTTGAATTCAGGTGTAAGCAGTGAGATTTTAGGCTGAAAAAGTTGATTCATGGGCTTTTTCTAAGAACATTACAGAATCTTCAAGATTGAGAAATTATCAAAAATTGTATTAACTATCCCCTACCAACCTGAAAGAGGTAGTGGACTGCTAATAAAAAAGCATGTTGTGAATCCAGTTGCCAACACCTAGGAACAAATACAAAAGATAGGTCTGCAGATACAAAGCTTTGTACAGGTCTGTGGAATTTTTGGGCAAACCTTCTGCAACAAGAAAGCCTGTTACAAATTCGAGTTGGATATACTCAGTTCTCTGTATTTTAAAGCAGATTTTTTCAAAATAATTTTTTCAACTCTGGTTTCTATTTAATCATGGAAGGTATCTCTTTATTCCTGTCATCATTTGAACAGAAGGAACTAAAGAAGGAGGGCTTTTCGGACTCTGAGAGGGGTGGAACGCAAAGGGAAGGATCTGTTCCCTCACATTTCCTGCCTTACCCTAGAAAAGATCAGAAATTCAGCAGCTCCTCCCTCTTTTTCCTCTCACATCGTGCTGCTCTTGCTGCTGTTCCTTCCCGCCAGCTTGGCACATGCTGTCGGGTTGTATATATATCTATTTGTATGTATTTGTATTCTTTGTTATCTTACCCTTTATGTTATTATCTTTCCCTTGTGTTAGTAAAGTCTGTATCCAATTGTTTTCAGTTTCCAACTGAAAAGGCCTCCAGTTTTTATTTTCCTTTTTTTCCCTTTGTGTGGGGGAGGGTAGAGAGGAATTTTGTCATTAGGTTTGTGGCCCACCCAAACCACTAAAACATGACAATTCTTAAAGAAATAATTTTAAATAAATTTAAAATAATTTTAAATAGAGCCCATGTGCAACAGTTCAGTGTGATATTTTGAGTTGCCATGTTATTTGACTAAAAACTTCTTTTTTAAAATGCAAAACAGCTTACCAGGACCTATCTCCCTCACACATGCAGCCCTATTGTTTCCATTTCCTCATTATTCCAGTTAATTGGAGCTGAAACTGTTTTCAACTTTTCTCTGTGGAGATGAAAGATCACCTTGCTTCCTGCAGCTTGTGTTACCTATTATTTCCTAGCAGGCAGAAAAAGAGAAGGGGACTCAGAAAAAGGGGTTTACCCCATCAGTCCACAAGGTTTATCTCTGTTGGCAACTTAGTTCTGGCAAGGTATTAAATGCTTTTAATAGCTGTGTAAACAACAGAAGAAGCTACATATGAAGAGCCACATCCACTCCCATCCACTAGTCTTGCAAGGATAATTCAGTAGGAAGGGGATATTCCTCTTGTCAATTCCAGCAAGCAAAAAAGGTGGCTCACTAATAGAGTTCATAAGGAGATAGGAAGATATGGAGATATCACATGCAGATACGGAGCAACCTGCATCTCTCTGCTCATATAGGGGCTTTAATACTGAATCAGGCAGTCCTTAAGCTTTCAGCAATCTGAAGGAATAATGACTTTGTGGAGTTAGTAAGCAGAAGAATCTGCCTCAGAGCAAATAGTGGGTGTAAGGGATTAATTAAATGTACAGATGGGGGATTTTATAGAACACTAGCTGCAGAAAAAAGTTATATGTTTGTCTTAGGGAAAGAAGTAGCTGAAGAAGGAGTAAATATTTGTCTTTTTATATCTCTCTTTTCCCTCAAGGCATTTATCTTATGTAAATGAGCATGTGCTACCTTGTGAATAATGTTTATAAACCACAAATGAATAACCACAATGTGAATAATGTTGAAAAACCACAAATCATCTGCTAGACAAATTTAGTGGCCTTTTACAATAGGGTCACAGCCTCAGAGGACAAAGGCAGAGCAATAGACATTATCTACCTAGACCTGTGCAAAGCAATCAGCTCTGTCCCACACAATATTTTGATCTCTAAACCAAAACAATACAGACTCAGTGAGTGGACAACTCATTGGATAAGGAACTGCATGGATGGTCACACCCAAAGAGTTGTAATCAATGTTCCGGCATCCAAATGGAGACATGGGATGAGTGGTGTTCCTCAAGGATCAGTACTCTGACCATTGCTATTCAACATCTTTGTCTGTGACATGGACAGTGAAACTGAGAGCACTCTCAGCAAGTTTGATGACGACACCAAGTTTGGTAGGAATGTTGCCCATGGGTAGGAAGGTTCTGCAGAGGGGCCTGGACAGGCTGGACCAGTTGGCCAAGGTCAATAAAGTGAGGTTTAGCAAGACCAAATGCCAGGTCCTGCCCTTTGGTCACAACAACCCATGGAACACTACAGGCTTGGGGATGAGCAGCTGAAAAGCTGCCAGGCAGAAGAGGACCTGGGGGTCAACAGCTGGCTAAACATGAGCCAGCAGTGTGCCCAGGTGGCCAAGAAGGCCAACAGCATCCTGGCTTCTATCAGGAGCAGTGTAATCATCCCAGTGTGAGAAGGGAAGTGACCATGTCCCTGTACGTGGCATTGGTGAGGGCACACTTCACATACTGTGCTCAGTTCTGGGCCCTTCCCCACAAGAAAGACATTGAGGTGCTGGAGGGAGTTCAGAGAAGGGCAACCAAGCTGATGAGAGATCTGGAGAACCAAGTCCCATAAGGAGAGATTGAAGGAATTGGGAAGGTTTAGTTGGGAGAAAAGGAGTCTGAGATGAGACCTTAATACTCATTACAACTACCTGAAAGGAGGCTATAAGGAGGTGGTGCTGGCCTCCTATCTCAAGTGAACAATGATAGGACTGGAAGAAATGGCCTGAAGTTGCACCAGGGGAGGTTTAGACTAGAAATAAGTAAGAACTTTTTTACTGAGTATTGGAATGGTCTGCCCAGACAGATGCTGGAATCACCATCCCTGGAAGTATTTATAAACTGTGTAGATGAGGCATTTCAGGACATGCTCTAGTGGGTGATACAGGTATTGATATATTTCTTTTATTACAGGAGGAAAATGCTGACAGTAGGACATGGTGATCTTAGAGGTCTTTTTCAACTGTTACAATTCTGTGATTCTGTAAAGTCAACATGCTGGAGAGAAGGGATGCCATGTAGAGGGTCTTGATGGGCTCAAGAAGTGGGCTTGTGCAAACTGCATGAAGTTTAACAAGGCCAAGTGCAATCCCATGCAGAGATACAGGGTGGGAGGATAAAGGACAGAGGACAGCCCTGAGGAGGAGGAGTTGGGGCATAGCCAGCCAGTCAGGGGAGGGGATTCTCCCCCTCTGCTCTTGTGAGACCTGATTTGGATACTGTGTCCAGTTCTGGAGACTCCAACAAAAGAGGGACATAGAGGTCTTTGTACATACCCAAAGGAGAGCCACTAAAATGATCAGAGGGCTGGAGCACCTCCCCTATGAAGACAGGCTGAGGAAGTTGGGGTTGTTCAGCCTGGAGAAAAGGAGGCTGTGAGGTGACCTTATAACAACTTTCCAATATCTGAAGGGGGCCTACAAGGAAACAGGAGTAGGGCTTTTTACACAGGTGTGTAGCAAGGGTACAAGAGGCAATGGTTTAAAACTTGAAGAGGGGAGATTTAGATTAGACCTTAGAAAAGAATTCTTTTCTGTGAGAGTGGTGAGACTGAAACAGGTTGCCCAGAGAAGTTGAGGCTGCCCCTTCCCTGGAAGTGTTAAAGGTCAGGTTGAATGGGGTCTTGAGCAACCTGATCAAGGACACCTGGCCACTCCAGTGGAGTTGGAACTATACAGTCTTTAAGGTTCCTTCCAACCCAAAGCATTCTGTGACTTCAAATACATAAAGTTATAGACAAACGAAATGCCAAGACTAGTCTTAATACCACTTAGCAAAGGTACAGAGGTCTGATTTTGGTGGTGCGCAGTATGAGCAGCAGATGCTTAAGGAAACTCGCAGCTCTGCAGAGGGTCACCTCAAACTAAGGTGTGGCAGGTGCTATTGGCAAAAGAGGATCAAAGCGTGAACTGATTTCAACATTGCTTGCCTAAGTTTCAGAGGAGGAGTCTTACTTAAAGGCATACATTTCAAATGAATAGCACAGTGTGAAGCAGTAGAAATATATGATACAATATGCTTCCTTCAGTGGAAAAATTCCTTACTTTTAAAGTGGGTGACTGACTACCTTCAGTGCAACTATGGGAAACTAAAGTGCCATTAGAGACTTTCCATTACTCTGATTTTTTTTTATGTCACAGCTGTTTGGTCATTATGGAACAAATAATGAGATTTCCAAGAAAGGGCTTCCAGAAGATGCAGCATTAAAGAGTAAGAATTTTTTCTTTTGTCAATGGAAAATGGATTGAAAGAACCTTGCATGTAGCTTATTATTTTGTATACACTGAGATGGGATTACCAAAAATAAAGCCTTCCTAAAAGCTACTTTAATCTTCTGAAATGGCACTGTATTCTTTTCCAAGTGGTTACAGAGAGAAATGTGGCATTATAGAAACCTGTATGAAATCCAGAGATTCAAAAATCTCTCCCACCAGGAAGTCTACACGGTTCTCATCTTCTGTGAATAACTAGTTCTTTTGGAATGTTCTTTTTCCCTATAAATGTCCAAGAAATTGTATAAGGATTAAACTCTTTGCTCAGCCAGGTGGCATTTCTCTTTGTCAGCTCATTGAATGTAGTGCAGCAATTTCTGAGGGACAGTTCCAGGAGTTTACTAAATTATCCATGTAAACAACAGTAAACTTTCTTTCTGATTGATGCATCATCCAGACTTCTTCCTGGTAAGAAGCAAATCCATCAAGATCTAAGCCACCAACAGAAACAAGGACAGTACAAATGTCTGGATGCTGAGAAGAGATATCCAAATGTCACAGAGACCCCTCGAAAAAAAAAAAAAATGCCACGAGAGTTTGCATGTTCTCTGCACACAGTTCTCTCTCTTTGGGCAATTCTCCCAGTTAATTACTTCCAGCAATTATGTTAATACATTGGGACACAGATATTAAAAGAAGATAATGTGATACCAGTTTCCTGTATCTTTAGTTTCATTTGCCAACTGGAGGAAGGAGAGGCAAATAAAAAGCCCACCAAAGAAGACAAAGTGCATTGTTCATCAAGTATAATGAACCAATGAAGACAGCACAACACAACTACACATCCACATAATGTGTAAGTGCAAGCCAATCAAATGGAGATTATCAGCAATTTAAATTTTTTTAGCTACATTAGCTTTAGTTTTCCTCTATTCAGCCAAGGGTTGAAGCTTCAACAAAAAGGGTTTAATCAGCCTGTTTGTCTGAGGTAAGGAGTAGGTTGAAATAATGCTATAAGACTGGAAAGATGTCTTCAGTTGCCTAGCATTGTTGTGCCAAATATAGAAACCATGTGTCCCATTTCAAACCAAATGTTCTAAAAGTGTCTTTTTCTGTAAAGTTCTTTTTGGTTTGAGAAAGCAACAGCTAAACAAACAGCCAGCTGAGTCAGGAAGTACTTTCCATTGATTCTAGTGGATAGCTACCTATCTAAATTATGCTTCACCAAAACATATTTTCTATTTAGAACAGGAGGTGTACGTGTTTCTAGAAAGTTTAAAAAAAAAAATCTGTTTTTTTGTAAAGCACTTCTTGATTTGAAAAGAAAAAATGCTACATTTCTTTTAAAAGCCAGAGGCAAAATGTTGTTTGTTTTCCTTTTTCTCTCAAACAGAAAATAAATAAAACCAAATGCTTTATTATAGCTCTTGGAAGATAAAAACATTTGCACTGCATTGTTGACTAGCATAGAGAGTGAAATTTCCAGGCTGTTTAATTGATAATCTAGGAACAAACTGGTTCTGCAAAGTGCAGTGAGGAACATAACAGCCAAGCAAGAGGCAATAGGTTGTTTCTGAACACATAATGAAGCATTTATCACACATTTGAACTAGCTCAGAAAGATACTGGAAGCTCTGTCCCTCAACAACTACCCCCTGATTTCTAAGATTACCGGGTATTTCAGTGTTTACACTTCCATTAGCCTGTACACACACTCCAAAGAATAGGATGTTTTTGAGAAACAAAATAGAGTGTGACAAAAAGAACTTCAGTAGTTCACAAAACAGGCTGCCAGTTACTGACCGATAGCAGGTTTTTATGGGTAACTTTGATAATTTTCAGTGCACTAGATGTTTACTAAGGTACGTTTTAAAAACTGACATCTCTGTCTTTTCTTGTATCACAGTAACAAACCCCAAGTACTCAGAACCACTGTGAGCAGAAATAATCTAGATTGACAGGAAGAGGCTTGGATAAGCTTGATTAAACATTTCCTTGTGAACACTTAGGGAGGTTCTCATTTTCAGTGGAACAAAGGTCAAAACAACTCCCTAGCATCTTCTGGTGAGGAAGAGGAGAGAGAGAAAGAAAGAAGGTTAAACCAAAATTGAGATCCCCTTATATTTGAAAACATGTTTAAAAAAATGTTTGTTTTAAAATGCTCACAACATCTTCATTTGATGTTCAAATCCAAATTCAAGATGCTCCCAAGACGTTCCAAAAGAGCTGATTATTCCACCTTCATCTAAGCTACTATGAGTCAATCACAGCATCACAAAAGTTCCTAGGTCTTATAGCTGCCTTTTTACACAGAGATCTGGCTTGTTATATTTGAAAGTTACAGTGAACATTATATAATTTTATAACAGACTTCCGTTTTGGTTCACAGACAGCATAAATTGGTAAAAATTTTCATGTAGCTCCATTGAGCTCTTCTGAGTCAATTTCTATGTGCCATATCACTACAGTGACATGGTGATAAATAAGCTCTATCTTTTGTAAATAGTGTTCATGCTTAGAGGCAGGGAGCTCTATTCAGGGCATAAGGATTATTCCCAGTCACAGAACAGGCTGGCTTCTGAAACAACCTTACCAGTCAAAATAAACTCATTTCCTGTTCAAGAAAATAGAAACAGAAGGTCAAGCCTGGGAGTACCACATCTCTCTTACTCAAGAGTGTCTAAAATCTTTGGAAGGACACCTGCATATTGCCCTCCAGAAAGGCTCTGCTTAAAGTTGTTTACATGATGGAACTGATGTCAGGCACCTGGACTTGCTCTGATCTCTTAGGAAAGAAGCATTTTCTTCAGGAATATCATGCCTTCATTCCAGCCATGGTTTCAATCCCAATGGTATGTCAAACTTCTCCCACAATATCACAGCTATATTTTTTCTACAGCCAGCCACAAAATGAACAGAACCAGCAAACAAAAAGAATTTCCTCTCCAAACACAGTCAGTTGTCTGATAGTTACAGGCCTCTGCCTCACATCAGACTCTAGCTACAGATGGTTATTTCCAGTTCTCAAACACACAATGCAAGTATTTTTGCAAAGGCAACACCTTGCTTGCTGTTTTTCTTTTCTCCCTTAGGAGGCATCCATGCTATAAAAATTCTCTCTCTCCCTACATACTAAGCAGCAAATTTATGCACTATGGCAAGAGGTGGGATGAGGTGAGCTGATAGCCCTGGAGACTGAAAGTTTTCACATCTCCCCAGGCTATACTATGCCTTACTGCCTGGAAATTCTGCCAGTGAGTCTGACATACTGTGTAACCACCATTTGGAGAAGAGGGCACCACACTGTCAACAGAAAGAAAAAAATGCTGTCTGGCTGGCTATAAAGCCACAGACATTGGACATCATCAGGCAAGTTGTCCTGGTATTAGGAGACTGAGATCTAAGGAGAAACTCCATACAAAATTGAATTCTTAAATTTGTTGATATCTCTTGAGAGTCATCAGTCTTGAATGCATTCTGGGTAAGTCCCTTAGACAGAAAGAAACCAGAAGACCATGTATTAATTTGCTTACATTTCACTTACATTTCATTACAGTTCTTACTTTAGGACTCACTTATGCCCTGTGTAGGATTCAAACAGATATGACTGATTACTTTGACGGACATATCATTTGAACAAATTCACTTATTGGATATTTCTTTCCTTGTCTTACATTAGAACCCACCACGGTGTTCTAAAATGCAAGGTGTGAAGGCTAAAAGTCTACAACAAGAGCTTCCTCTGACAGAAATAGGTGAAGTTGGAAGAGGATTAATTTCCAATAGCTGTGCTATAGGTCTGGACTGAAGCGTAGACTCTCTCTACATCACCTGACCTTTGGGGGAGTAATAGATGTAATGTATTCCTCCTGGTACTAAGAAATAAACCCACAGTGTGCTCCTAACTCAGCTCCTGCACTACGTGGGGTCAGCATGTTTATAGTTCTGCTGTCGTAGAGATGTCAACCTGACCAAGACATAAAGTCTTATCACCTGGATAAGTGTGATCATGTAAGAAACTGAGCTTCACTCAGCTTCTGGGTTCCTCAGCAGCAGGCACAAAACAGGGTTCAGAAGCTGACAAGCTTCACCCTACTGATACACACATCTACATTGACATTTGAGGCATGTGATATCGATCCTGTGACACAAGGGAGGCGTTCAACATTTTCGTGTTTGTGTCAGGGCCTGAAGGGCAGCAGTGGGCCTGCCTGACACTGCCTGTACCCCCAGGGCTCTTTCAACCTGACCATGGCCCAGAACACCATGCCAGTTTCCATGGACATCAGCCCCTGCCCTAGTAACACCCCATCAGGGCCCATCTCCATCTCCCTGCAGCCCTCCCCAGGACTCACTCCTGGTCCCCTGGGAAGTGCCTAATGCCTGTGGCTGGAGCAGCTTCCAGTATCCCCAGCAGCCCTGCTCCTGCCAGGCCCTGAGCTGCTGCTGGTATTAGTCCCTGCAGATATCACTCCCAGCAGCCTTAGAGAACCCTCAGCTCCCACCATACCCAGGCAGTCAGAATAGTGACAAATAAAGGCATGATGCTTGCCCTCTTGCCAGTGCTGTACTGGACTGGGAGGCATGACACCCAAACTCTGCTGTGAGTCAGCTACTGGATAGCCTGTGGCATGCCTCTGCACTGATACTGAAGGGAAATAGCCTGGTTTTCTGGTCTCCTCTCCAAAATGTTCCAAGGTTCCCTACTGGAAAGAGACAGGGCTGATTGTTACCAGCTTTCTCCTCTGGAGTGTCCTGAAACAACTGCTACTATTCTGCAAATATGAGTCATGCCTTTGGCTGATGATGAGAATGATTCAGGGGTGATGATGAAATCCCTAATTCTTTCTAGTTCTCCATCTTTTAAGGAGAAGAAAGCAGCTTCTACTGCCAGACAAAGCTTATGTACAATTTGTCCAGGAAGATGTCATGACATCAAGGAGCACTAATCTCTCTGTCTTGCAGTCCAGGTGGTGGATCTGCATTGAAGGCATGGAAGACATTTTACTGTGTTACATTCACAGGGCTCTTAACACTTCGTAAGTGCTGGTACCAGCATAGTTTTATTCCCATTCCTATTCTCTTGTATTGCTCTTGCTTTTATTACAATAGGTCTGAAGAATCAAAATTACTCCCGTCTCCCTTTGCATGTGAGGAACACTGGTAATGTATTTTGTAAGTGAGCTCAGAGGGCCAAAGATTATATGAACCTCTCACTACATAGGTCACCTGCAGGACTTGAGTTTTCTTCATAGTTCTAGAGAGTTTAACTATACAAGACAAGACAATTTTAACTATAGCAAGACAAGAGGACACAATCTTAAGTTGTGCCGGGGGAAGTTTAGGTTGGATATTAGAAAGAATTTCTTCACCGAGAGGGTGATCAGGCATTGGAATGGGCTGCCCAGGGAAGTAGTGGATTCTCTGTCCCTGGGGATATTTAAAAAGAGACTGGATGTGGCACTCAGTGCCCAACCCAGCCAATTCTATGATTCTATGATTCTATGATTTATACTATTTCTAGTTGATGCTACTCCACAACCATCTTGAACCACAGGGTTCTCTTCACCACAGAAACTAAGCATCCCAGTGTAGTTGCAAAACCTGGGAAGTCTAGCTACATATTAGAACATTGGATAGTAGTTACATGATTTTGCCAAAAAGTCATGCTTCTGTGTGCTACGTGCTGGAACAGAGTTATCTAAATAAATTGTACAGTGCATAGTGCCAATAGTATAACGTATAATGACAATCTTCATGCACAATCTTTAAGACACCCACGGGGGCCCAGGAAACATGACAAAAGGCTAAGGGAGACATCTGTCTTTCTAGATCTTGGAGGACAGGTGTAATACCCAACCCCTCTAAAGCAGCACAAGGTGCCTGTTTTGTGGGGACAGAATCCCATCCACCCAAATCCCTGTTCGTTCACTGGGAAGTGGAAATGTGACTCAAGTAGCAACCTTGTGTACTGGAATCTCAGTTAGCCAGGAATGCTTTGCTTTGGCCTTTTCTCACTCCCTGGGCAGGATGAAATTCTGTCCTGTCTCCTAATCCTCATCACTAATCCATGAGAACCTCCTTGTCAGGCATGTCTGAACAGACCTTCCTGGTATCTGTCTGTTATCACCTTCCTGGCGCTGTCTCTTTGCACCTGCTTTTGTGTCTATAGAAGCAGATGCACCAGCTCCCAGTTATAGAACATTGTCTGGTGTACCTCATGATCATGCCTTTTTGGTGCCTGGTTTCTTCAAATTGGATTCAAATACAGTCATAGTTCATGTTACATGAATTCTCTGACTTTTTTCTGACAGAATTTCATTCTTTCTAGTTTCCAGCTTTTTCTTCTCATTGCCAAGCTAGGTGTCCCTTTTGGCCACACTGGCTACAGAAATCTCAGATAATTCCTGTCCTTTCTGATTCTCTTGTTCACCTTTTTTTGTTCAGAAAAACTTAAGAAAACCACACTGACAACTCCACTGTCCCTGTGTCTTTTTCTTCAGAGTAGTCAAAAGTTAGTCAAGTACAGAATAGACTAAGCACTGTATTTTACTGCCCTCCAGTAAATATCCCTTCCCTGATACGCACAAGTTTATAGGCTAAGCAAATAATAAACAATCGTTGATTGTTACCTACTTAATAACATACTAAGTATTTGTCTTCCTTGACTCACACAATATCCTCTTTGAAATCACATAGATTTCCAGCATCCTCAGCATCCTACAGCATAGAGTTCCATATCTAACTGCAAACTAAATGAAGGATAATCTGCTTCATTTGTATTGAACATGGTAGCAAGTAGTTTCATATTATTACCCTGGCTTCTGCACTAGAAATCACAGCGAACAGTCAACTTCTACTCATCAAATGTCATAGTTTAGGCCCAGCTGGTACCAACTAGGCCACCACCTGCTCATCCCTCCCTTCTTCCCAGACCCGGATCCCTTCACTGCCGCCTCCCCCTCAGGGCACAGGGAAGGGGCAGGGGGGGTTCAGGGTCAGTTCCCCACACGGTGTTTCTGCCGCTCCTTCCTCCTCAGGGGCAGGACTCCTCACGTTCTTCCCCTGGTCCAACGCGGGGTCCCTCCCACGGGAGAGTCCTTCAGGAACCCCTGGGACATGAGTCCCTCCCACAGGTGCAGTCCCTCAGGAACTGCCCCAGCCCAGGCTGCACACAGAGTCACGGCTGCTGTGGGAGCAGTCACCTCGGGCAGTGTTCCCCCACTCCATGGGCTGCAGGGGCACAGCTGCCATCTCACCACAGTGTGAGCTGTGGGAAAACCTCTGCTCGAGCACCTTCTCTGCCTCCTTCTTTGCTGACCTTGGTGTCTGCTCTGACATTGCTCTCTCCCACCTCCTTCTCTCCTCTGTTCTACAGGTCATGGATTTTGTTTGGGGTTTTGTTTGTTTGATTGATTGCTTTTTATATTTTTGCAGTTTAATTTTCCCTTTTTTGAATATGTTACTCACAGAGGCATTTCCAGCTTCCTATGTCTGCCGGGCCTGGGGCAGAGGCAGGGATTGGAACCAAGGAGCTTCCAGCAGCTTCTCACAGGAGCCACACCTGTGGCCCCACTGCTTCCAAAACACCACTGCACACTAAACCAAGACACTGTGGCATAGAACCATTTCTTATTTTTCCTTAGTTCCATCTACTATTTTGAGAAAATCATACTGCAATTTTCATTTTGCATGTGTTATAGCAGCTTCTCTGGTTTTACTATTTTTTTCCCACTTCTTGGCATAAGCTCCAAAGTACCCGTGAATAAAAATGCACAGAATCAAAGCAAAAGGGAAAAATTAATACTGTGAATTTATGTCAACAACCTAAACCATGTTAACATGCAAATATGGACTTCAGCATGAAATGCTGCATGTGCCAAAAGGGGCAGAAAATGTTAAGTTGCTTTCCATGCAGATGTTCCAGGCTGTGGGTGGACATCCTCTAGAATCTCAGTTCCCTGCGATCAATACTACATGTCATGTAGTATGAATTCTTGGACAAATTTCAAATTAGAACACTCTTTTCATCTCTGTAGTCAGAAATACTTCATTTTGACCTATATTTTTTTCCTACTGGTTTTGGTGACAGTATTGGAATAAGTTCAGTTTAGCAACAGCCCCATTTTCTGGGTGATCACCAACCATTACATGTTGCTGTTCTGGTTTGCTGCCTCTGGTTTCATGGCAAAGAATTGCATGAGATTAAGAATTAAGGAAAATGTCTCAGATTCCCCACTAAGTCCTTTCACAAAGGACAATCCAATATGTCTGCGATCAGTGCATAATGAAGAATAACTGGCCTTGAGCTATCCCACAGACAGCAGGTTGTTTTCATGGTTATCCTGGACCACAGGGTCACATTCTGCCCCCAGATTAGCCCACAGTTAGCAGCATGGTTAGTAATTCTGTCAAGGGCTTAAGAAAGGAGTGCACAGAAGTAAACAAAAGGTCTTCCCTGACCTGGCAGATGTCCAGAGAGCTGCTGTTCTAGAAGTGTCCCTGTGTGCCATCATGCAAAATGTGTGATCCATAAGCAGCATGCTCTACCATGTGTGGCAGTATGGTGAGTTTTTTCTAGCTACTGGTACACCTTAAACGATGACCATGCTCCAGTTCTGTAGGTCAACTCTCCTTAATCACTGTGAGGCCACAGAACATTAAAAGATGCTTCCAATACTTCCAGATCAGTTGATGCAAAGCCAAAACTGAATTCAGAATTCGGAGTTCTGAATACACTGTATTCCCTCACATGCTATTATAGAGTACTGCAGGAAACCAGAGAGCTGGTTAGCATCAGTGGCAAGAAACAGGTAATGCTGCTCTTTAGAGGCAGAAAGAGAAAGGGGGAAAAAATTATTGACTGTAGTGGGGAGACTGCAAGGTGGTGGAGAGTGCCCCGGTCCTTCTCCATTATACCACTTCCACTAGGTAGTTCAAACACAGTCTTTTGAGAGAAAGATGGATAAGTATAGACCAAGGCATGGGATTGATCCAGTGAACATACTGGGCAATTTCTGACCTTCAGAGAGTCTGTAAAGCTGTTTCGAATGATCTTTTCTGCCCTTGTACTTAAACCCTTCCTGGGCATTGGTCTATACAGAAAACCTACTCTTTTTTGGGTTGCTTTTTTTATCTTCATTTTGCCTTATAGCCAGTAGAGGAATACAAGTGAATAGTAGTTAAAGATCTTCAGCATTTGTCTGGATATACGAATGCAGTGCTTACTATGAGCATACACCTAAAGCAGACTGCAGTAGGCATGGCTGTAAACAGAAGACATGGCATCAGCCATATGTACACAAAGGCTCCACTGAGAAAGGAAAATATAGTGGTAAACATAAATATGCCTTGGAAGCCATCAAAATATTAAGAATGCCAGCAGAGGGATGTAAGGTATGTATTTGCAATGTCTTCAAGAGACCTCATGAAGTTCGCAAATTCTGCAACTGGCTGCAACTCATGACTGGCAGGCCAAAAACAACAAGAACCACACAGAAGCTTTTGAGCCTGTGGAGCTCAGGATTATGGTTGACCTTTGCTTCTCTGGGAAACTTCAGGCTTTTCCCCACGTTAATTCAAATGTAATAATCTGTAGTGGTTCAGATGTGTTTAAAAGGACTCTGATAGAAATTTCTGATTAAGATGAAGCATGCCTATCTTCTGCCAAAAGCTTGTCCCTGGTAGTGATCAATGTCCTGGCTCCTAACCCCTGGTGTTATGATTTGCATGATGAGTGCCATCTGATGAAGTGGCTGGCCATTAGAAGTAAATGAGCTGGTCATATACCCACTCCTCTAAAAGCATCCCAGGCTTTTTAAAGGGAAAGAGGGGAAAGAAAGCATAACATTATGTGGCTGGTGCTTATAAAAATGCACAGCTCCAAGTCCAAGGTGGCAGCAGGCCTGTGAACATCCTTTGATCAGGGATGCCCCCAACATCAGATACTTCCCCTGAGGATTGAGCAACTTCTACTCAGTGTACTTTGAGTTCAGGTTACTATTCATGTGTGGAAAATGCAGAGGGTCCAGATAAAATAAAGTTATCACTGCAACAACTTTGTGGCACCATCATTCTACCAAGGACCCTTAAAGAACCTGCCTGTACACTTACTGTTTGGTAACAATGGTATGACAAAAGGTATTCAGAAACAGTAAGGAGAAAAAATCTAATTCATCTCTGTGGTGCTAAGAGAGCAAATGGGTTTCTGCCTGCCACACCACAAACAATACTAGAGAAACAAAAAACTGAAACTTGTTGAGAAATCCTCTAAACTAAGAAGAAGGCATGAGGCATGGAAAGTCAACAATTTTCCTTAGGAGCTGTTTAGGATGGGAGTAGCCAGGATACTTAAATAGATTTCCTGCATCCTAGGAAAATGGACCTTTCCCTATTTATGAACTCTTTTTCATGGAAAAAGTAAAAGGTTCTGTGGTCACACACTATTTTTGAAGTCACCAGTTGTAGTTCCAATTCCCCCTAAGTTCCCATTCTTGTAATTTTAATATGCTGCTTAGGAGATTGCTTAAATGACATTTCCAGCAAAGAGACACTGTTAACATCCTCATTACAATGATGTTCTTGACGCTATTAATAGATACCAAAGAGTCAGAGCATGTATTTGAATGAAAAACCATTCAAAGATGAAAAAATACTGTCATTTTTATTCAGTGTCAAAATTAATAGGAATTATAAAATTAGACTTGTGCATAATTCAGGTTACTCCTAATATAACTTGGTCATTTTTAGCCATCTGTAAAGAGGAAGGTCTTCCGTTTAATTGGAAAACTTTGTTCTTCTTTTTTCCACTTCATATATTTGCAGTGTATGTGAACATGATCTACTGAACAGAGATAAAACCTACTTTTACTATACCATATGTTGATCAACACCCTCGGCTCATATCAGAATACAAGATTATTTAATTATTATTTGTATTAGGCTTGATTTCACACTAGGAAGTACCTACTCATAGCCACGAAAGCGAGAACAAGTAAAGAAGGATTTTTCAGTCAGAATGCTGAGTCTCTGCTGAAGACAAATATGCACAGACCTTACCAGAAAGGAGAGGTTTAATATTAAGCGGGAAAGGGCAGGCAAGAAAGGGTACCCAGAGCCAGAAGTTGGAGAGGCTTAAAGAAGTCCAGGGAATGATATAATTCCAAATCACACCAGCTGCTGTGTAATGCTCAGCAGTTCAGGAGGTACTTCACGGGCTGCTTCAGTAAATTTTGGGAGTGAGAGAATAAAGACATACACAAGCTAAATAGTCTGATCATCGTAGCACTCCTGTGTTTGAGAGTCATTATTTAGGGTCTTCTGACCTGAGGGCCACCAAATTCATTCAGGAATTTAGCTGACTTTTGTTTTCTCTCAGATCTGGAGAAAAAAGTTCAGACATATGGAAAGCAAAATGCTATCTCCTGATGCAGGCTTGCAAAACCAGGGTGATGATTTGAGCTAGCAGGTTTACTGAGGAAGCCACATGAGACTGACAGCTTCTCCCTAACGCTCCAGTTAATTCTATGCTGAGGTTTGGTGTGAGGCTGACAAAGTATTTACAAAACCTGCCATCTTTACGGAATGCATATCTGATGGTCAGCACCAGTCTGTTCACCATTCCTCACTTTGAAGAAAGTGAGAAATCACTCAAGAAATTTCAAAAGGAATTACTCTTTCTTCAAAGAAGGGAATTCCTTAAATTGCATAGTGTCCTACTGGTTTCCATGCTGACAGAATCATGTGTTAAGGGGTTGAAGTTCAGTTACTCTTTGTTCTCTAAGGTAATTTCTTGGTTTCATCTTCTGAGCAAGGTTCAGCCTACTAAAACAGATACCCAAATGGCAGAGGCCCTAATTCCTTAGGCAACTTCTTTCAGCCATGAGCAAATCCCAGACAGAAAGTTTCTACAGGTTTCTGGGAAATAAGTATCTTGATGGACGCTTGCAAATTAAGAGTGCCTGCTGCCGAGGACTACTGGAGGTGTAGTTCTAACAACTATTATTGTTCAGTGATCCAGCCCATCAGCCTGTGTAGGTTTGCAAGACAGCCAGGGACAGTCTGACAGCCAGACAGAAGATGCTACTGTGCCTGCTGTAGAGAAAAGATCATTTTTGCATCTCATTTTTGCTGTAAAAACAGCAAATCACACTAGCCCAGCAGTTTCTATGCCTTTCATGTTAGAGTCAGCACGACCTTCCTTTTCTAAAGGAACATACTCAGCCAGTTGGAAAATGAGAATAAGAACTCTGAGAGGCTCTGCAAACTCTTGTTCTCCAAGGGTTTGGCTGCCTTTGTACCAGTCCAGCTCTTGCATGAGCTTATACCATTCTCTTATAACCTGAGCCTGATGAGTAAAAAGCTGGATAAAATGGCTGTGAAAAGCCTCATCTGAGACTTCCACCCACATACTCTTTAGCCCTGGGCTGCACTAATCTTTCCTTAGCTACTCTGTAGGTATGCTGGTGCTTGAGCCCTTGTCTTCCTAACCCTGACCTGGTTTGACTTGAGAGCTGCCTTATCACTGTGGATTTGTTCAGCCACCATTCTTCAGGTGCTGTGTGATGCTGATCCTCCAGAGAAATCAGAGTCCCTGACTGTGCTGTGCTCGCCCTTAGCTCCTGAATTCCCATCCCTTCTGAAGCAGCCTCTCTCTTGCTGCTCTTTGGACAGCAAGAGCAAAAGAAGCATCCTGAAAATGTCCCATTTACATATAATTTAAAGTGTCATTTTTCCAGTGAAATCTGGGAACTTATGATAGTTGGAAATATGTCTCACATCTATCTGACTTCAGTCACCATGGTTTTCACAACCTTCCTCTGAAGCACACTAGTATTATTGTGTTTGCACTGTAGAAAATGTATTCACTTTAGAAAGCCTTAACATACGTAGGGATACAGAATACAATGGGAAGAAAATACTGGTTTCATGATAACTGCAACTGAAATTGCATTTGGGTGTTAGTGGAACTCACTGGTGAAGGATTCTGTGAGCCAAAAAAGGTGGCATATTTTATAGCAGAAATGGGTAGGTATTTGCATAGGACTTAATAAATGGAAAAAACACATCATGGTCATTAAGTTTCCTGAGCTAAAAACAGCAGGAAGATGAGGAATCCTTAAGGGAAGTATCAGATATATGTGCCCTATTATTATTATTATTATTATTATTATTCTCTCAGCATGTGCTTTTGTACATGGTGAGAGACAGTCTGCTCAGCTAGGGGGGCTTTCATATGAGGTAGCACTGATATACTTATGTTCCAATATTTTTATGCTTATATTTGGAATGAAGAAATTGAATTAGTCTGTATAGAGTAGACATATCTAGCAAAAGTATCTCTGTTTCAGTCAAAGAAAAGAAAAAAACATTTTTTGTTCTAAACCAGTATTCCAGTGGAAAAATTCTGACCATTTCTAACAGCTTGAAGATTTGCATTAGCAGATGGCAACCACAGCTTAGCAACTGTGATCAAAGTACTTGTCTTTCAGCTATTCTGTGAGGATGATAAAGTACATAAATAAGACCAAAGTATTAATATTGGTTAAATTACATAAATTATTATGGGAATACCCCATTGTCTGTTCTAGGAAAGGAGTCATTCCTGTTTAACTTAAAAACCCATAAAATTTGTAACCGCAGACCAGAAGGCAAGATTTCTATCTGTCACCAGTTCTCCCTCATCCCTGGCAAATTGAATAGGCCATTGCAGACCTGATCTAGAACTGTGTCTCCTAGATCACAGCTTCCTGCTCTCTGTGCAAATAATAAACACGTGGACTTAGAAGCAATATCCATCTCCAAAGGAATAAGAATCCATCCCTGAGCTGTCAAGTAATATCCCATTTCCACAGCTGAGCTTCCCCTCTGATGCACCTCGCTCACAACAGCCTGTGGAGCAACAGGGATCATAATACTCTTTGAGATGTTCCCATGTACATTCATCCTGGCTCTCCTTAGCAGCAGACAGCATTATGCCAGGTCACTCACTGGGGGTTCCTGAATGGATGCTAATCCTGGATAAGGTACCAGATCCCATCTAAGTGACTGAATGTAGCAGACTGCCTGCCTGCTGCCTGCAGCCTCCCAAAGGCACAGCCCTGAGAATGACCAGCATGTGGAAAGCCAGTGTTTTCCTCTGCCTCATTTTTCGTTAGAGACCCAACTGCCTTCTTCATTCACTTGAAATGCTAGCAGAGCAGGGCCTGAATATTCTCTCTTGGAAGGCAGTGACCTTTCAAGAGGGCAGGGAGGAAGTAGAGGCCAGAGAGAATCATAAACCCAGCCTGCCCAGTAACAACAGGTGCTGACAGTGCAGGCGTAACATCACTAGCAGAGCACCACTTCTTATGACTAGAATACCTAGTGCTGTCATTTCTCAAGATCTGCTGGGTCTGAGACTGTCCAAGGGAGGAGAAGCAGGTTTAATGGAGCATTTACTCTGAAAGTTTTGTGTGGTAGGAGCACAAAGGTTCCACCCCAACAGGGAGCCCAGCTCTGTCTTGTTATGCAACATTTGTATTTGTGGCCCTGCTTCAAGGTCACTTGAAAGTCAAACTAGAAAACAGACCCCATGATGGCATCTCCTTTGCCTATCCATTCTGCCTTATCCCTGCCTCCAAAATCTTTTCCGCTTTACTAGATTCACAAAATATTATAAAGAACACAGCACCCAGCCTAGCTTTCGCTGACACTGTGATTTCAATTGCAGTGAAACACCATGAGAATTAGTTCCCCAGAGGAAGCAGGCACAAAGCAAAATTAAATTGTTTGAGGCAGCACAACTACAGAAATTTTAAAGCAGAATTTTAAGGTCTAGTAGTATAATACCTGTTCCCCTGTAGGATTCTCAGCGGTTACTCTGTCTGCTTTGATAACAGCATAAACATCCTCAAAACAATCAGTATGGGAGTAAATAAATCACAGTAGCAACTTCTATGTCACCTAGTGAAAAACAAGAAAATTGTCCACAGTATTGCCAGTCTGAAGGACTAACTCTTGCGTCTTATTGCATAGGACTGTATAAAGAGCATCCCCCTGCTGCCGACTCAGGCAATAACACTCACAGTGTCATGGGGAATTGGCTCTTGCCTACGTACTCTGCAGATTTATTTAAGCATGGAGGACAAAGGAGCAGAAAAGCAACCTCCATATCAAAAACAGGTGTAGTCAGTTTCACTCAGCTATCTGAATAACTCCTTTTACCAAAACTTTCCTTTCAGAAAGCAGCACATGTATGTGTGTGTGCATGTTTTTGTGTGCATATGTCTATAGTATTGACACACATATGGGTGTGTACAACTAACTGAAAAAGATACAAGAGCACAAGATTTGGTAGATGGCTAGTCAGATGCTCACCTGACTTATTAGCACATATTCCTGAAGTAAATTCTTGGGAAAGATATTTTCTTACCTCTCCCCCATCCCAACTGCTTTTGGCAAAAAAATAGGAGAAAGCTCTATTAGAGGTCTTCAGTTTGAAACTCCCCCTTCCACAGCACTTCCCCATTTTAAGTATTTTTTTTATCAGCAGGAAGGTAAATCTGCCTCCTTCCCCTTACTGTACCCCAAAACTCTTCTGACAAGTACTGTCTGTTTCTCCAGGAAGCCTGCTTGCCAATTACACACTAAAGGGACAGGAACACATTGATGCCTCCATCCTGAGGCAATCCTTACGCAGTCAAGAAGGTCTGAGCTGGATGTACCATGATCCCCACTTCCAAAATTCACTTCTTTTCCCCATTTGTTGCTCCCTTAGAGCACCAGTACAGAGCTCATAGCTGCCTGTGCAATATCATGTACTCTGCACCACCTGGTCTAGGAGTGGAGGGGACAGAGATGGTTCAGGGCTTTTTCAGGATCTCAGTAAGAAATGTCGAACAATTAACAGTGTAATAATATAGCTGTTTCAATAAGCATAACAAGAGGAATAAATAGAATGAGTAAATCTTAAGTTCTGTTGTGTTTTGAGAACCCAACATTCATACAGCATTGAGCAGACTCTGGATAGATTTTCCAACAGCACACTGTACAGATTCCATCTGTGGAAATTTTATCAAGAGATAAAAGACTCCAAAAAAAATACTACAGTCCAAGATACTGTTTGACTGTTTGTGATGGTTTCCTTCCTTCCTTCCATCCCTCCTCCCCTTCTCTCTTTCTCTCTTCCTTTCTTCTTTCATCCCTTTCTTCATCTCCAATGTCCAACACTTGGCAGGCTTTTAATTATTGGCAAGTCAGACACCTAACCTTCTCCCTGTTGATAGCCTTATTCCAAACACTGAAGTCACACACCTCTGAGGCTTTCCAACTGAGAGTAAAAACTTCCATGTTGCGTATTGTCAGTTAATTGGTATTTTGGTATTTTATACCCACTTCAGACAAGCTTGAGCAATAGTACAACACAGAACAGAGATCTAAATGTAGATGCCTGTTACGATCCAAGCTATTATTTTATATTTTGATTGTGAGGAAAAATCAGCCACTACTCATAGACGTCGCACGAATTTACAAAAATAACAGGCTTTATGATTTAAGCAAATTGCAAGATTTATTTTAGGGAAAGGAGACAATAACGCCACCTTTAAAAGAAAGAACAAGTTTACAAGAGGAGAGATTTTACATAAATTAGTCACTCTGGGGAGAGAGTTGTTAAGAAAAGGAAAGAAAATGAGAGCAATTAAGTTTTATCACCGTCCGCCAGCCCTGGTCTCTGGCTGGAGGTGAGGTGGGGGATGTGTAGGAGCCGCCATTCCTGCTTGGCTGAAGTTCTCAGCTTTTTTTTCTTTCCTCCACTGTTGCTGTCCCGTAGCTGAAGCCCCAAGTGGCAAGAGAAGGTGGGGGAAGAGAGAGACGCATCTTCTCCTTTCTCTTGAAGTTTTTATACAGCAAAAAGGGGTTCTGTCTTTCCATAAATCACTGGCACACAGACTTGCTAAAGATGACACACAGATTTTGCCATCCCAAGAACTTCTCTTTTAATTATTGTGATCGTTCAGTCCTTGTTACCTTGCTAAATTTATTACCTGTGTCTTGACTGTGTACCAGGAGGTGACCCAATCAGCAGTCTTATCTTTAGGTGCCTGTCAGGCATGATACAGAACAGAAGCTAGTTAAGTTTGGGGTAAAAATCTGTTAATTGAGGATATGTTTGGTATATTTTAAAAGAGCAGAAAAAATACTGATTCGAGAGACATATTTTGTATTTTCAGAGTGTTTACATCAATGTCTTAAGAGGGTTTAGGGTCATACTAAAGGGAAGACTCAAGATCTTATTATCGACATATAAGATTTAGAAAGCTCTCATTTGGATTTTGAGCATAATTATGAAAACAAATCTCAGGATTCTGTGTTTTCTGCTTAAACAGACTATGTGTTTTCTGGTCAGATCTGCAATGGCCTGCCACTGCTCTTGTTGGGTTTCCACTGTGCTAATTCCTTCAGATGGAATATTCTCTCCTCCCTTTGTCAGCAGACATCCCACCATAAAGATGAACAAAACAGACAACATTTCAGAGCCAGAAGATGCAGATACCACTGCCAAAAGCATTAGGCAAAGGCATTATGTCTTCCTCTCCCTGAAGCAGCATCTTTAAGTAGAGATGTGTGCTTACTATCAGTTTGAGTGATGGAGTATTTCAGGGAGTGTCTCAGAAGAACAGCCTGAGAAGGGTGACTGCACAAGTGCAAAAACACTTCTGGTATTCTGCTGTACCTCTTTCTGGGTTAGCTATCGCCAGCTTGACCAACTCTAAATGGCCTTAAAAGCCTTATTTAAGGTGATATTCTGGTATTGTCCCATTGCCTTTTCATTCCTGCAGAACTCAGGAACCCAAATGAAAAAAAAAACAGAATGGATACTTGAGCAATATAAATCCATTATTATAACCAAGTTCTGTGCTGACTGTCCGTATGGTGCAGAGACTTTTCAGTACTTCATTTTACTCTTCAGTTAGGAGACCCTCACCAGTGGTGGATTCTGGGTAGAGCACTTCATTGAACACACAAAAGAAGATCAGAAACCCAACAGGAGCAGAAGAGGAGGAAGATCTTGACATACTGTGCTGAAAGCAGGGCTGGCACTATATGTAGGATGTATCTGGCCTTCCAGCATGGGTGTCAAGAAATCTAACCCATATTGATGCAGTTTGCCACTGACTTAAAAATAAGTCAATAAAATCAATAAAATCTACATGTCCTAAGGCAACTGGCATGAACACTAAGATTCCAGTGGAGGGAAGAAGACAGTAAGAATCAGTTTTAAATTTGGTATTTGCAGTTCCTTTCAGAGGGGGAAGTAACAGGAGCTGTGTGTCACTTTCCCGTGTCACAGAGATGACCAAAAGACAATCTGCTTGGAATTCTTCTACTGCTGTTTGTGTATCTAAGCAGTGCCAGGATCTGTACAGCAGCTTTTGGCTGGATTTCACCTGTGTGCACTTTTGAGGACAGTCTACAACAGCTCAGAGAAGGAGGCAGGCATAAATACCCAGGAAATATTTTGCTGCTCATCTGCAGATGTTTGCAGGCAGAATAACCAAAGTACTGAAATTCCAGTCTCCTCTTTGCTTTTTGAGACAAAGAACATAACTGTAATAGAATCACCGTTTTAAACCTATTTTTCAGAAGGTATATCTCTGCTTAACTGAAATCACAAATTACCTGAGTGCCTTTGTTTTTTTATCTTTGTTCTTAGGAAGAAACTTTGTCCTGTGAGGAAGGCAACTTTTAACACTCAGCTTGATACAGTCAATGAATGAGGTGGTTAGTATCCAAAGAAATTTCACATACCAACTGAAGTATCATAAAGTACAACCATAGGAGATTGTTAATGTCCTAGATATAAAAATACAATAAGATGTGGCGGTTGTCATGGTGATTTTCCATCACACTGCACACTTGAAGATACTCAAGAATAATGATTCAGTAGTTGAAATGCAAGATACTGTTTCAGATGGGGGTATTTTTAAAGGCTACTTTTTCTCTTTGTTAAAATAAACTATTTTTTCAGATTTTCTCTTTTGATTTACCATGGTGGCTTAAGAAGATAGACTGAATGCACTTGTATCTCTTCTTTGTAAAGAAGAAAATCCCCTTTATTCTTCTCAGTATAAAAAGATCTCAGATTCCTGCATCTATGAGCTTCCAGGAGTTTTACCTCATGGAAAGTTTTTAGATACCTCTAATATTCCTTAGGCACAACATAAAACTTACATATATATTTCATGTGAAGAACAACAAAGAACATCAATTAAAAGGTCCTCCTGAAATTATCATCAGTATTTTTTGACTTGGAAATGTAGAAGGGACCCTGAGGACAAACTACTGTTTGCCTTCATAGAAAAAAATGGCATTCATACACAATGGTAACAGGAATTAATTGTAACAGTCACTGAAACAGACTTGTAAAATAATACATCTCCATGCAAAATTCACCAAGTTGTTAAATTTCACTGAAGACATGTATCTTTTGCTGTCACCAGGACTTTCCAAGGTGTGACTTTGTTTCCTGACCAGCCACTGAAGGGTAACCAGAACTAATGTGATAAGCTGCGTGTACGAAGAGGCTCCTGCCAAATGCAAATTTGCATGGCCATGACCATAACAGCTGCCTATTTCTGTGACATTTGCCAACATGGGTGAGGATGTGATCCATTCACAGGAGCAGACCACTGTTCTTGCCTTGTCCTGCAGCAGGGTGCTACTATCAGAAGCACAAATACAGAACAGGAGTCTCTCATCAAACACAAGAATGAGGATCACTATTTGCAAGTGGTTGGCAAACTGGTACTTCTTGACTCCACGTTTCTGCTTACACAGGTTACTATGATTGTCCTCTGAATAGCACTTGTTTTACCCCAGCAAACACCCTCAGTACATGCATGCCGTGCACACCCCATAATCCTCAATTTTCCTATGAATGGGTTAAGGAGAGCCTCACCTTGTCTTGCTGTTTCCCCCAGTGCTGCGTGACTGGTGCACAGTCCGAAGGAAAGATTAGCTCAGTCCTCCACGGTTTGGTTCCTGAAGTCATTTCAATTCCTGCGTCCTTGCCTCAGAGAGACAGGGACTCAAGGACATACAAGAGGTTGCCAGCAAGTATGTGAACAGCTTTTTCCCAAAATACCTCCAAAATGAACCATTGACTCTTGAATTTTCTTGACACTTGTCCAATCAAAATGCATGCATCCAGGGGGGATTTTTCAGGCTCCTTGAAGGAAGGAGAAATAAGCTCAACCCATTGCAGAAGGAAAGCTAAAGAATCATAGAATCACAGAATCGGCTGGGTTGGAAGAGACCTCAGAGATCACCAAGTCCAACCCTTGATCCACTACCACTGCGGTTACCAGACCATGGCACTGAGTGCCACATCCAGTCTCTTTTTTAATATCTCCAGGGACAGAGAATCCACTACTTCCCTGGGCAGCCCATTCCAATGCCTGATCACCCTCTCCGTAAAGAAATTCTTTCTCCTATCCAACCTAAACCTCCCCCGGCACAACTTAAGACCATGCCCTCTTGTCTTGCTGATAGTTGCCTGGGAAAAGTGACCAATCCCACCTGGCTACAGCCTCCTTTCAGGGAGTTGTAGAGAGTGATGAGGGCTCCCCTGAGCCTCCTCTTCTCCAGGCTGAACAGCCCCAGCTCCCTCAGCCTCTCCTCATAAAAATGTGCCTCACACTAGCAACAAGA
The DNA here is from genome assembly GCA_038090715.1 of Florisuga fusca. Classification (NCBI taxonomy): domain Eukaryota; kingdom Metazoa; phylum Chordata; class Aves; order Apodiformes; family Trochilidae; genus Florisuga; species Florisuga fusca. The sequence goes on from JAAWXA010000012.1 coordinate 10,413,468, forward strand.
CAGTCAGATAGAAAGAAATTACATCACTGTTCAGTTTCCTTACTGGCATCTCATCTGGGGCACGAGCTCAGGGCCCTGCCTGTCTCACCAATAGCTGAGTCACAAATCAGTCCCAGGATTACACTTACTTGAACAGTGACTTGCCAGGTCCAGAGCTTTTCTCTGGTTAATGTCTGGTGAAGAGGCTATGGGATCACAGGTTTACCAGGGAAGTTGTAGGGAGAAGTTAATGGATGTCACAGTTCAGGCCCAGCCGGTACTAACCGGGCCTCTCCTCGCCTGCCCCCCACCCCCACTGTGGGACAGGGAGGAGAAAATCCACCCAAAGGCTCTTGAGAGAAGGACTGGGAGGTCTGCATTCCATAAGTACAGGTATACGAAAAAAACAGGGCGACTTAGCATGGGATAAAAAAAAAGAAGAAGAAGAAAATAATAATAATGTAAAAATTTAATCTACCAGGAGAAGGAGAAAACACGGACAGATCTTAATATCTCCCCCCCCCTCCCTTCTTCCCAGCCCCGGATCCCTTCACTGCCGCCTCCCCCTCAGGGCACAGGGAAGGGGCAGGGAGGGCTCAGGGTCAGTTCCCCACACGGTGTTTCTGCCGCTCCTTCCTCCTCAGGGGCAGGACTCCTCACGTTCTTCCCCTGCTCCAACGTGGGGTCCCTCCCATGGGAGACTCCTTCAGGAACCCCTGGGACATGAGTCCCTCCAACAGGTACAGTCCCTCAGGAACTGCCCCAGCCCGGGCTGCACACAGAGTCACCTCCTCTGACGCAGCCTGAGAGTTTGTTATTGTAATTATTTCTCTTCTTCTACTATAAGGGTTGCGTAAACCCGTTCAAGTTCAACCTCTTTGTCCATACTACTATTCAGCATTCAAGCTCAGTTTAAGGAGTTCAGTTTTTATTTTGTATGTAAAGATCTGTTTTAGTGCCTTTTTCTTTTCAAAAATCAAGCATGTCATCTGAAATTCTCACAAAATCTACTCATTATTTAGTCACCCAAGGAACAAATTCAAATATTCCTGTATGCACCTCAGGAATAATTAAAGTGATAGGTGAATACCTACAGTAAAACTAGATTAGCTAAAGAAAATTCACATATGCTTGCCAGAATATTGAAGATTTCATTATAACTTCACAGACAAATCTTGGTCTAGAGGGGTAGAAATGAATGTACTCTGTTATATAAATTTTACACTGTAAATCACTATTTACACATATCTGGAAGACACAAGCTTGGCAAGGAGAAACAAAAAACAGATTTTGAAGAGCTTTAGAAAGTATATCAGCTCCCTCTATGGAGCTTAGCAAATAATTCAGAGTAAATGGTTTAAAACTTGAAGAGGGGATATCTAGATTAGGTACTGGGAGGAAATTCTTTACTATGAGGGTGGAAAGACCCTGGAGCAGGTTGCCCAGGGATGTTGTGGATGCCTCCCCCCTAAAAGTGTTCAAGGCCAGGTTGGATGGGGCCTTGAGCAACCTGTTCTAGTGGAAGGTGTCCCTGCCCATGCAGAGGGATTGGAACTAGATGGTCTTTGTGAAATATGTAAGCGCATAGATTCCTGTCAACATGGCATAATGTTGAGTCAGGAAAATGAGATGTAACCTTTTTTTTTTTAAACTACAAGCCTTAGGAGAGCAAGAAACAAAGACATCCACAGTCCCTGTACCCTATGAAAGGCTACAATGTATATCCTCTTGTGATAATCTAAGCTCCTTTTGCTGCTAAACCAATAGTGTTGCACAAGGGAAAAGGGGTGCATGTGCGGAATCAAAGGGTAACCAGAGGGCAGGATGAGGAACGCTAACGTCATCCAACGAGCACCAGATCACAGAATCATAGAATCATAGAACTGGATGGGTTGGAAGGGACCTCAGAGATCATCAAGTCCAGCCTTTGACCCACTACCACTGCGGTTACCAGACCATGGCACTGAGTGCCACATCCAGTCTCTTTTTAAATATCTCCAGGGATGGAGAATCCACTACTTCCCTGGGCAGCCCATTCCAATGCCTGATCATCCTCTCCATAAAGAAATTCTTTCTAATATCTAACCTAAACCTCCCCTGGAACAACTTAAGACCATGCCCTCTGTCTTGCTGAGAGGTGCCTGGGAAAAGAGACCAAACCCCCCCTGGCTACACCCTCCTTTCAGGGAGTTGTAGAGAGTGATGAGGTCTCCCCTGAGCCTCCTCTTCTCCAGGCTGAACAGCCCCAGCTCCCTCAGCCTCTCCTCATAGGATCTGTGCTCGAGTCCCTTCACCAGCCTGGTTGCCCTCCTTTGGACCTGCTCCAGCACCTCAATCTCCTTCCTGAACTGAGGGGCCCAGAACTGGACACAGTACTCACTTCCCTGGACCTGCTGGCCACGCTGTTCCTGATACAGGCCAGGATGCCATTGGCCTTCTTGGCCACCTGGGCACACTGCTGGCTCATGTTCAGCTTCCTGTCAGTCCAGACTCCCAGGTCCCTCTCTGTCTGGCTGCTCTCCAGCCACTCTGTGCCCAGCCTGGAGCTCCCCATGGGGTTGTTGTGGCCAAAGTGCAGGACCCGGCACTTGGCCTTTTTGAACCTCATCCCATTGGAATCAGCCCAACTCTCCAGATGGGACCCTCAGAGATAAAGCAGGCATGCACCAAGACACGCTTCTTCCAAGAAGTAATAAACATAACCCAGCCTATTCCTAGAATAGTCCTGAATATGTATTAGAATAGTTATGAATATGTATTAAGGTATGGCATATAAGCCAAAAGATTAAACCCTGTGGCGTGCATGTGAGTGGAGTGGAGACTCCCCGTGCACCCAGCGCTGTTTGTTTGCCTTTATTCGCTGGAATAAAACTAAGTCTCATTTGCTACTACGAGAGTCTCCGTCATTTATCACAATCTTTAAGGTTCCTTCCAACCTAAACAATTTTATGATTATATGACAGGAGATCTGATGAAGAGGAACACAGAATTGCTGAAATATTCAGTGTAATTTTGACACAGCTTAGGCCTGCCAGTATAGGCCATTAAGATGGTCATCAAGCTGAATGACATGGCATGTCAGGAGAGACTAAAGGAACTGCAACTGTCTAGTCTACAGAAGAGAAAGAGGAGGCTTCATTGCTGTCTGCAGCTACAACATGAAAAGGTACAGAGAAGGTGGAGTCAGACTCTTCTAAGAGGTGTGTAGTGATAGGACAAACAGTAATGAGGACTGGAACAAGGGAAATTCTGATATAGGGAAAAAATATTTACCATAAGGGTGGTCAAATATAAGATGTAATTGCACACAGAATTTGAGGGATCTTCATCCTTGAAGGCAGTCACACCTCATCTGGACACAGCCCTAAATATCCTGATCTGTTTAGAGTTGCTTAGACTGTGCTGTTGGACTACATGAGCCCTGGACATTCCTCCCAATCCAAGTTACTCTAGGACTCTGTGAACAGATTGACACTGAGACAAGTCTTGCCAATAAAATAGGAGCTGAGTTCCCCTAGTGAAAAAAAAACATTTTGGCTCAACACACACTGGTATTTAGAATCAGTCCTGACTGGCCTAGCCGTGCTGTTCATGGTATCCTGGTCAGCCAACAGCATCACCACAACACCAACAAGTGGTCACAACTCAGAAGAGATGAATTTTATATAGAACATAAAAATGCATTTCAGAAATAAGGGATGAACTTGAAATTCCAGTTTCATCAGCAGGTTAGTGAGCACCAAATCTAATAAAAAAAGCTTGAGAAGACCACGCTCACAAAAATTACTAATACAAATCTGATCTGATCAGTTAGAGTTGGCCTAAATAAAACTATTGTGTAAAACTTATTTCACATAAGCAATGCTTTCTTTCATTGGCTGGATTCTGGAATGATCCCTGTGTCCTTCCTTGATATAGTTCTGTTGAAGTTGAATGAGGTGAACAGGGTTTTGAGCTACAGAGTAATTCATAAGAATCACTGCATGGGAGCACATGTCACTCAGAGTAGCAATGATTCCATTGGCTTTTTTAATGGGATAGGGATATGCTCACTGCAGAGAAGTGTCCAGCCACTACTGCAAAAGAAAAAAATATGGCTATCTTGAGCACATCACAATTAGTTCAACCATAAATAACACCAGCTCTTTCCTAACTTTTCTGGTTAATAATAAAAGGAGTTTATTTTTCCATTCAAAAAACTGTCTCCACTGGATATCATCAGGTCATTTAAGAGAAAACTCCTTGAGATTCTCTTAAGTGGTTACAGAGTGTGTATTCTAGCAGGAGAAATTTTGGGAAATTTTTAATGCAGTTTCTTTTTAAAACCTGCTGTTTCCCTCTCTAGAGGGAAATATCTGACTTGCAGCACAGCAGGGAACCCCCTGGAATCCCAGTGGACCATGCCTACCTGGAGGACAGGACAAAATTGCTCCCAGAGAGGCTTTTTGCTAAAAGTACCCCCCAGCATCTCAGTCCATTTCTGCTCATCTGCCTGCTTGCTCATTGCACTGAAGACCTGACTGTTGTCTCTGTGGCTCTGTGGCAGAAACATTGCTTTCCTTATGACTCAAGTGAAAACATGAACAAAGGAGAAAGTTTGCATGCAGCTTCTCTACATCAATAAGTAAAAAACTATTTAACGTTACCAGTGCAGCTCATACTATATAGTTCAATATTATGGAAAAGGCCAAGGTACTCAATGCCTTCCTAGCCTCAGCCCTTCCTGGTAAGACTAGTGTCTTAGGTCAGTGCAGTGGTGTTTTGGAAGTGGGGGGGACACAAGGGTGGCTGCTGTAAGAAGCTGCTGGTTCCAACACTGGCCCCATTTCTACCCAAGGCTTGAGAAGGTATGGGTGCATCTCTGCCAGTAACATATTCAAGATGGGGAAAGCAAAACTAAAAAAAACATATTTTAAAAAAAGGACTTGCAGAGTGAAGTAGAAGATGAAGTGAGACAGAGCAAAGCCAGAACAAAGGTCACTGAAAAAGGAGGAAAAAGTGCCCAAGCAGAGGTTTCCCCACAGCCCATGGTGAGATGGGAGCTGTGCCCCTTCAGCCCATGGAGGAGCAGTTCCTGAAGCAGCACAGTGGAGCAGTCCCTGAAGGACCACAGTGGGGTAAATGTGGATTTGTAGCCCCTGAATTGCCACAGGTTGGCAGATGGGAAGAAGCAGCCTGTGCAGGATTGCAGAGAGAGTCAGATGTGGATCTGCAGCCATGCAGACCCCATGTCAGAGGAGGTGACTGCTCCCGCAGCAGCCGTGACTCTGTGTGCAGCTCAGGCTGGTGCAGTTCCTGAGGGACTGCACCTGTGGGAGGGACTCATGTCCCAGGGGTTCCTGAAGGAGTCTCCCATGGGAGGGACCCCACGTTGGAGCAGGGGAAGAATGTGAGGAGTCCTGCCCCTGAGGAGGAAGGAGCGGCAGAAACACCCCCTCTGTGGTCTGTACTGGGGCCAGTACTATTTAGTATCTTCATAATGATCTGGAAAATCAGGTGCATTGCACTGCCCCAAGTCTGCAGAAGGCACAAGCGAGAGAAGTAGCTAATACACCAAATGACTGGGGTATCAGTAGACTGGAGAAATGGGACAACAAGAATCTCACAGCCTCCAATGTGCAGGTCTGCATCTGCCAAAGAGCAACCCCAGGCACCCGAGCAGGTCAAGGGTGATGATTCTTCCCCCCTGCTCAGCACTGGTGAGGCCTGGAGTGCTGTGTCCTGTTCAGGGTTCCTCAGTACAAGACAGGCACTGACATACTGGAAACACTCCAGCAAACAGTCACTAAGCTGATTAAGGGACTGGAGAACCTGTCATGTGGGGAAAGGATGAGTGAACTGAAACTATTCAGACAGGGTAAGTGAAGGCTTGGGGATCTTATCAATGTATATAAGTACCTCATGAGAGGAGTAAAGAGAACAGAGCCAGGCTCTTGCCGGTGATTTTTTTTACTGTGAGGGTGGCCTGACACTGGGATGTGTTGCCCAGAGAGGTCATGGATTCTCACCCCCTGGTGCTTTTCAAAATCTGAATGGACACAGTCCTGAGAAGCCTGCTTGAGCTGACCCTCCCTCAGCAGAGGGGTTGCACTGGATGATTTTAAGTGGTGTCTGCCAGCTTAGCACTGCCATGGACAGCTGTAGGCTGGGGAGGCTGCACAAAATCTGCCAAATTTGACCACAATTTTGTAGAAGGGAGTCCTCCTGCTTGCACATAACTCACAGTTTTCTTAACAGGAATAAAATCTACCGATCAAACCACCTGTGTTCAAGAATTTGCCTGCTACTGCAAAGATAAACTTGCCTGTGTACAGCACAGTCTATCTCTTGTCTTCCTCGAGGTTTGCACAGATGTTCTGTGTGGCTCTGGGGTATATTGTTAAAAATAACAATCATTTCAACCTTCTGCTACTTGCTAGGGATTATAAACTGGTTGCAGCTAATTTAGGGGAGCCATTTCATGTGCACAAACCCTCTTCCTAAGATCTGATCTTTCGTCTCCAAGATGTACTTTATTGTTAAGTTGTGCAATAAATACAGCTAGCACTTGATTCCACAGTTCTCAGGAAACCAAAGAATTCGGTCACTCACGGATTGTCTTGGATGTCTGAGAGAGGTGAACAGGAGCTGTATGCGGTCGTCAGTGGAGCTTGTGTTACTGCACCCTGTATTTAATGTCCCTGAAAATGCACCAAGGACGGGTAGGGGGGGATGAAAGGTGGAAACCAGGTGACAGGGAGTTTCCGAATTTATACATAACGACCACCGGGTGTCACTAGTCCTCCACGAGAGGAGATCAGCTGCACAGTGACGAGGGACAGGAATTTCAGGCTGGGAATTTAGCTGCGCTCCTGTGGCCCCGGGCCAAGACATCAGTGACAGGGCACCTGCTCAAAGAAGGCATTTTTTAAAAAGGATATTGACAGCTTGGTGAGGAGCGAAGGTGAGCTGCAAAGAGCCAAGCCTGGTGAAGAAAGGGAAGTCCTTATGATGTGTGAAAGGGAATGGGCTAAGGGGATTCCCAGGGGTTAAAGGTGGGATAAATGTTAGCCTCAGTTTAGGGCGGGGGTTTCAAACAGGTCACCAGCAGAAAAGTTAGCTCTGCTTTGTGGAAAAAAGGGCAGTCCTGGAGAGACACACAGTTTAGGGCACTACAACTTTGCTGCTAGCATTATGCAGTGTACTCTGAATCCTTGCGCATCCCATGCAAGCAAAGGTTGTGCAAGCTGTCACCCATGCAGCTGAAGCCATGTTATTGCTCCTGTTGGCCTCTCCATCCATGGGAATAAGACTGGGTCTCCTCAACCTGCCTAAACCATGGAGCAAATGATCCAACTTGCTGCTCAAGGTCCTGCCATTTTAAGTGACTGCTGCTGAATGCCTCACAAGACTCTTCCTGGCATTGTCACTTCTCCATTCCTTGATCATAATCTGACACCTTCTTTCAAGATGCCCTTCCTCAACTATAAAACATTCCCACCTTATGCCAAGCTTGATGGTTAGGGTGGCCAGGACTTTTGCAGCTGAGTTTTGCTTCAGTTTGCAGCTGAGGGGCTGCAACAGTCTAGAGATGCCCATCACTCAGATGAGAGTGACACTCTGACAAATTAAGTGTAATGGGATGCAGGACTGCATTCCTGCAGCCAAATTTTTCATTTGTACCAAAGCAAATATCAAAATGTCATTCAGTTAGAATAACAGGGTGGAATTTGCCTAGCTGGTGACTGAATTCAAGTCTGAGTACTATTTCTGAACTCTGTAACTGGCACGTGTAATGGAAGCTCTTTTCCTGACAACAGCTTAACTCCCCAGCTTTAAAGCTTTTTTTTTTTTTTGAGGGCAAAGGCTATGGGAGATCTTGGCATGAAGTCCCTACAGTACTAAACAACAAAGCATAAGGAGGCAGAAGGACCCAAAATGTAAGTCTGAAATTCTTGATGGAACACATAGAGCCCAGCTATCACTGATTAGGACCCAGCATAGCTTCAGTTTCACTGGTTTCATTCCAGTACCTCTTGAGTTTCATTTATCTATAGCCTCTCTCAGTATCTGTCTTGACTGACTGGAGTGGCTAGCTAAAAACTAAGGTCTGGACAAGTGTTTCCACAAGGAAAAGAAAGGACATGGGATAGAATTTCCAATTTCCAAGGGAGGTAGAAAGTATACCTATCCCAGACCACAACAGGAAGTATGAAATGGGAGCAATAACCTAAATCGCTCACCTCAGCCAACCTTTGAGCCGTAATATCTCAACTTCTTCTTACCTTTCCTCTAAAGCCAGGACTCTGTGCACAGCTCTGCCTTTCCCAGAAACTGCTGCCTGCAGTGTGGGTGGGAATGTGTCCCTGTCTGGGCCCTTTTGTTGCAGTTTTCTGGCTGCATCAGAAATGCGAGGCCGTCAGGCAAGGAGGGTGACCAGAACTTTCCTGAAACACAGCCCAGCCATTACATGGTTTGCTAAGAGCCACATTCCAAGTAACACCTATGCCAGGAGGCCCTCCAGGATGATTGGTGGATGAAGGTCTACTGTTCAACTCTCTTTTTCCTCCACCTCACCCACCACAGAAGGCATCCCAGGGAAGGGAGGAGTTCTCCTTTGGGCTGAGCTCTCAAATTCCTGTAGCCATTGTGGCTTGGTACACTGTCTCATTGCTCTTCCTCCATTTCAGTGTAAGCTGACCCTTCCTGCTCCTCTTGGCTGCAGACATGACGACTGCTTCCTTGCTCCAAGCCAAATGAGCCATCCCCAGGCTCCATATGCCAAGGGAGGTTTCCAGCTGGAGGGAACACAGTGACTCCTATTTTTCCTTGGCTGTTATAAGAGCACAACACCACTCCCAGTGTCCCATTTGCTGGTTTGTCCCATACAGAAGTCTCTCCTCTGTGATTTACAAGCTCATTTACAAACATTTCCCCTGTGGCCTCATCCTGGATATATAATCCCCACGTTGTTAAATGTATTCAAAGAGCTAACACTTGGAGGGAACAGAAATGCCTTTCCCAAGCTCAGAGGTAATACACACACTACCACTTGGGCTGACATCTGCTCTCTTTTGTCTCTTGATGGGTCATTTCATGAGAATCTCTGAGCACATGTGACTGCTCTTTCTCTATGCTGCAAAAAGTACTAGAGCTTCACCTCCATTAGGAGCCCTCCCTCACAAAATAGGACATTAAGACTTTTCCTTTTGGTTTTCTATCCCTTTTGCACTCTGGAAGGTGTCTCCTGGAGGTGCTTGGAGTAAACGAGACCCTATTCACCTTCTGAGAGGTGGAGCTGGGTTAGAGATAGAGGGAACGTACAGAAACTGCAAGGCAACGGCTGAGCTATTGCGTGTGCTCCATCCTCCCCTAGACTCTGTAGCAACAGGAGCTGTGTGCCTCTGGTGCACAGGATCCAGAAGCAGAAAAGGCTGCTGTACTGCAGAGCTGCAGAAATAAGAGGAGGTGCCTTGTGAAAGCCCTGTACTCCTGGCATTTGCCAAGCATCACAGTTGCTAAGCAGAAATCTGGCCCCAGGTGGATGGCAACATGGAAAATCAACCAGAAAAAGCAAAGCTTTGTCTAAACTTAGCAGCTGTGAAAGTGGCTAAGGTCTCTTTCTGATAAGGAAAATGTTCCAAAAAGGCCTCTCAGTGCAAGCAAGGAGTCTAGTCTCTGGGAACTGTGTGACGTACACTTATATCCTTCCTCGTCACCTAACACAACAACCTTCAGGTGTATGCAGCTGGTGCCATAAGTAATTGTGAAATTTCAAGAAAATCCAGGTCCAGTTTGAAGAACAGTTCTTTCTTAAAATAATAACATTTAAAGAAAGACAAGATTTCTCAGAGCTGGCAATGGAGAACAAGTTTCTAAGGTATCAGAATATAGTGCGATGAATGCCTTTTTTGAGCATTCTACGTGTTTTTTTGTAATCCTAAGCTGGGAGGAGCTATGCATTTACCAGCTAGACACAAGGTCAGCTTTCCCAAAACAAATTAAATTTTCAAATTTACAAGAAAAAAAACCCTGTCTTGACTCCTAGCAACAAAAGCCAAAAGCAGATTTACAGCCAGTCAACTATCTCGTTTTGCTAAAATGCCCTCTTAAATTAATTTCAATTTATGCACATTGAAACAATCTTTTTAAAAAGGGAGCTCAAGACTCGCTAAAAATGCTAAGTCTTCCAATGGTTCACAGTACAGTGGTTTGCTGACTGGGTCTCCCCATAGATCCAGCATTTCCCAGACCAAAACCACAGTGAATTGATGACTCTTCACAGCTTTTTGGGTCTTTTGCACAGCTAGTTTCTATCCTTCAATGTCCCCCTTGGCAGATTAGCTCATGTCCCATGATGGCAATGTGGCTCAGATGATCTCCACTCCCTCTAAACCACACCCCACCATCAGAAATCCAGAGCAAGAGCTGTGCAATTTTCCCACAATTGCCCAAGCACAGTATGTTAGATTCCCTCCCACCTTCACCCCCTCATTGACCTGCATGTGTATAGAGACATTTGTGCTGCCATGTGGGGAGAAATGGCCACACCTGGTGGTACCTGGCAAGGTTAAAAAAAGGCTGATACTGGCTTTACACACTCCTAGTATAAGGGAAATGTGTTTCCTCTCTCCTTGTATTGGGACAGTAAGGTGGGACGCAGGCTTTCACAGATCTACTTTATTATGCTTATTGTTTTATTTTGTTTAGATTAGGGAAGTTTTTATCCTGTCAATAAATCTAAAACGTACACCAGGCTACCACAGACTGGTTGAGCCAGTTTAGTTACAGGACAGCACAGCTCATGTGGTATTGCTGTATGCTGAGCACACACCTCATTGTTTTATCTGTGTTAAGGCATGCATTAATTACTTCAGACATTTTCTGCAATATTGAGCACAATTTAATACAATCTCTGGCCTAAAGAAACCCTCAAGTTCCAGTCGCAGTTATTACACAAACACAATATAGCAAACACAGTTGTCTGATCACTTAGTAAGAGAAATAAACTGCTGGAAAAGGTGAGAAGGAAGAAAGTGTTCAGGAGAGCAAGGTAACCAATGACAGCTTAATTTTCTACCTGAGTGATTTTTGTAAACTTCATATTGCATGCTATTGCACCTTATTGTGGCTGGAAGAAAGGAATAGCAGGTTTGCTTGAGTGTTTCTCTCATTATTCAAAGGATTTCAGCATTTGAGGGCCTAAAACAGAAATCTGCATTAAATATTTCTTGCAAGATACAGCATTAGTTGCAAACATTCTGTTGCTCTTCTTCTAAGTATTGTATGATTAAGTGTTTCACAGAACTGTCATTCCTAGGAAGTCAGGTGGATTTTCAGGGTAAGTGCCTACACTGAGTCAGACCTACAATAGGACAAAACCTATGAGAAACACTTGACATTTCATATTCATCTATTCATCTCAACCTGAGATGGAAAACAGCTGGGTTTTTTAGTGCTTATGGATTCTAAGCAATTTCCTAAAATATCTATGTGCGCAGTCTTATTTCCTCGAAGGGACCTAGTCAAACAAAACTGATTCACATGGAAGGTCACACCTTTTAGAATAATTTCTTGAACAAAATATTGTTGAAACTATAGCAATTTAGTGGATGACTTCAACTACTTCAAAAATTTATTTCCCATTACTCTGGTGAAGATATTCTACCCGGGCCTGTTCAGTGGCCTATCAATAGAAAAAAAGCCAGAAGCAGGGGTATCTCTCTTCCTGGACAGTCAACACTGTGACATTCAGCTGGAAGTCTAAGCCACCAAACATACTAATTTGATTCAGCAATGTAATGGATTTATTGAGGTAGATGTGATTATAGTGACTTCAGACACAACCTTAGCTCAAAAACATTGGGGAAGCATAGTTCAACAGACAGGTTGATAACTGAAGTCTAGAAACAGAAGACTTGCTCCTGGTGCATCACTGACTTTGGGGGCAAACAGTTTAATGCCCCCATGGCTTTATGTGACTCCTGGTTTTTTGTTGTTTTTTTTCTCTTTTGAAGTGAAGCATTTTATGAAAGGTCTGGTTATTCATCCAATGCAGCAATGACAGCCTTCTGTTGCAAACTTTTAGAAAAATATACTGTAGCACTGCAGGGGTTTATAAGATCTCATAAATTATTCACTGGACTTAGCCAGAATATTTCATTCCTGGAGAATTTCCAGTTTGATTGCTAGTCTGGTTTGTTGAAACCATGCAACAAGCTCAATTGATTTGGGGGTAGACTTTCAGGTTTATTCCTTTGCAAAATCAAAGGTGTTACTCTTTTTCTTATTGCAGTACCCAGTACCACCATGTTCTGGTAGACTGGAAGCAATCACAACTGCTGTGGCAGAGAAGTTGCTCTGTGCCCTGCTACAATGCCTGGATTGCTTGTGCAGGGTTGGTTTGCCTTTACAAGAGACACTTCCAGACATATCCCTTTGTCTGTTATCAGACTGTAGACAGACAAGGAAACAGGCAGTCTTTCAAATGGACCCTGCTCTTTGTCAGGGTGACCTGTGCTATAGTTTTCCTTTCCCAAAGAGACCTCTCCAAGACAATGCCTACCAAGAAAAACAGTCCACAAGCTCCAGCAGAGGGGTTCAACTGGAAGTAAGATTTTTTGATCCACATTCCAGGTTCTGTGATAACCGCAGTCTTGGTCTTAAGCTGCTAAAATTTGCACAAACCCTGTGGGGAATGATTTGTAGGCGTTCTCACTTATCTTCCTGGGAAAAGCCCTTTCTGATTCCTTCTAGACTGAAACATGAATGGGGTCACGAGTGAAGAATGGAGGAGGAATGGAGGACAAGAGCAGAAGGTCAGAGTTTAGTCCTTCTTCGACACCCCCACTAGCTTCTGCCCACCATCCCTAGGATATGTCTGGAACAACATAGTACCAGGGGGTGGTAACAAGGCAATTATAGGCATAAGTTTCAACTTAAAGGACTGAGTTCCTGTTTCATCTGGTGTGAAAATATCTGAGGGAAAGATGGCACTATTCTTCATTAACAGCAGGGTCACCTCACCTTTCTGTTCAGTGAATGCTGGGAATGGGTTTGGCTGTTCTTTACCACAGACAGGAATTTCTACCCTATATATGACAAGGAATGATTTGTGCAGAGTCACTTGATTTGTGGCTTATTCAACCAGCCTCTGAGTCATGTTGCTCACCAAGCAGATAACTCTGGCCATTCCAGAATCCAGATGTGAAGCCTCAAGTACATAGTCAGTACTGCTTGAAGACAGAAGATTCAACTAACTACAATGGCATGCACTGTGTTTTTGTCTAAAATGCCAGCTTCTGAAGTCACATTATATGCCCTGCTTCTTAAAAAACAAAAGCTAAGGTGATGAGCATCACAACTGAAAGAAAAAACCTGCAAAACAGGCACTTAAAAGGCTCAAAGATCCAAGGAAGACAATAAGAAGGCAAAATATATTGCTTTATGATTTTAAGTAACTATCAGTATTTTTTTTTAATGCAGAGGACTGAAAATACTTTTCAAAACAAAGATTTAAAAATTACTTAGCAAAATATTGAGGTTTTCTGAACTCTTGGGGATTAGAGATAACCAGTTTTTCCTAGTTTCTTCTTAGTAGGAACTGAATGTGAAGCTCCACCAGGAAACTTCATAAACTGATTTTACAGACAGCAGTTTTTAAGATGAAATTATTGGTACCCTTTGAATAAAATATGAGAATGAAGCACAGTTTATAAGCCCTTTCAGAGTGCTTCAAAATGTTCTTCCTTTCCTAAATGAAAGACTACAGCCCATCTACAAGCTTTGAGCAATACAATATTCTGTGGCACATGGTCTCCAAGGTTTGTTACCAGTAGTGAATGTTAAGGCTTCTGACGTGCAAGCCAATCCTGGCATCAATAACACATAAACTACACTGAAATATCTGAGCTAAATTATTCCCTGTCTCACCAGAAAATGAAAAAAACTCTAAGACAGGCTCCTGACTGGACTTGGAAAAATAAGAACCTGTAGAATGTTGTTACTAACACAATGCTTGAGATTCATAGAATCATAGAATAGGCCGGGTTGGAAGGGACCTCAGAGATCATCAAGTCCAACCCTTGATCCACTGGTGCAGTCACTCGACCATGGCACTGAGTGCCACATCCAGTCTCTTTTTAAATGTCTCCAGGGATGAAGAGTCCACTACCTCCCCGGGCAGCCCGTTCCAATGTCTGATCACCCTTTCCGTGAAAAAATTCTTTCTAATATCCAATCTGAACTTCCCCCGGCACAGTTTAAGACCATGCCCTCTTGTCTTATTGAGAGTTGCCTGGGAAAAGAGACCAACCCCCGCCTGGCTCCAACCTCCTTTCAGGGAGTTGTAGAGAGTGATGAGGTCTCCCCTGAGCCTCCTCTTCTCCAGGCTGAACAGCCCCAGCTCCCTCAGCCTCTCCTCATAGGATCTGTGTTCGAGTCCCTTCACCAGCTTGGTTGCCTTCCTTTGGACCTGTTCGAGGACCTCAATATCCTTCTTGAACTGAGGGATTAAAACAGTGTGCTTCTTTCCCAACACTTGTAGGCTTCTGAGATTGCAGCAAGTCTGCAAACCTCCTGCAGGATTTCCACTGTAAGTAGCTGGAGCACTTCCTGAAGGAATAACAGGGTGCTTGCTGCACCTTCTCCCAGAATCAGCAAGGACAACGGAGCTCATCACTGTTCCAATAGGACCTCTGGCACTAACTCCCTTGCATGTTTCCTGCTCCTTTGATCCACCAGCAGAGCTACAGCCCTGGAGCAATCACCAAGAGCCGAGTTAACTTTTTTCACCAGATGAACTTTGCAGCACTCGGTGGGGAAAAGTACAATGGTTCACCCACCTGTTTTCCACCAACAATCCCTGGCTGTCAGGTGTGAAAGTGTAATCGCTCTGGCCAGGGTTTGACTACAGGAGGAGGAAGGAAAGTCCCACAGGGGTATCCTGTCTGTGTACTGCTACCGGGGCTCTACCATTTTCCCAGTCTCAACCACTGGAATTTTCTCTGACTTCCTAGCATCTCACTCTGTAGCTTCATCTCCTGAGGACTGCAAATACAGCGAGATAACTACATAGGTTAATTACACATGGTGCTTTTCATTGTCAAGAGGGAGCTTTTCATATTATATCACTCTCCCTGAATTTACAGAGACTAGAATATAGCTCAAGAAGCCAGACTTGTCATGCCAGGAAGGACTGTAGCATCTCTTTCCAGAAGGAGCTCATTAATGTCTTCTTAAGCTCCAAATGAGAAGTGGGGTGGAATAAAGAAAAAAAAAATTCATCTGATGTTTTTTTTCTGGAAAAAAGAAAATATTTCAGTGAAAAGATTCATTTGCTCAAATGCAAATCTGCCTCATCAGCAAGACAGAAATGCTTTGGATGTCAACCAAAATGTCAAATATTTTTTGTTTCAGAAAAAAAAAACCTTTCTCTTTTCAATCTGCAACAAGAATTAATTACTGTAATTTAGCTGAATCTTGAACAAACAAAAATGAGAAACTTGTTTTGCTATTGGCTAAAACTTTTTGTCCCTGAACAAAACTCTTTGGTGCTATGGATGATCAGCAGACAGAATGGTTTTTTTAGTTGATGAGCTTTCAGTGAACATAACATGAAAACATTTTTCACTGTGGCTGGCATATTAAAATAAAATCAATGTTGTTTGTGAGGATGAGTAGTAATTTTGCTCTGAAATACACATTTGCTGGTAAAGCCCAGCAATTTTACTTTCACTGTGGTTGGTTGTATTCAAGTCTTCAAGTTAAGAATAAATAATTTGCTCAGCAATTAGGACTCCATTCTTCTTACTCTCAGAAATATTATGGGGAGCTCAGAGGAGCTGGAGAGACTACAGCAAGGATCCAAGTGTGAAATGAACACAGTTGAAACAGAAAAGTCTCAGCCATAGGGAAATATGTGAAATAGATGAAAAGGGAAAATACAAGCCCTGGCACTTTAATGACTTAGCCTTATCCAGCTCTGAATATTCCACCAACATGTGATCCAGACAGCATGGGAAACAAGCAACATGCAACATTTCTGCCTTTGGTCAGGATATGGCAACCTGGATGTTCCCTGGACACAGAGCCTGCTGCTGTGCGTGGCTTTTACAAAACTCTGTTCTGTTGGGCATGAGCAGAGCTGCTGCTCTCCTGCCCTTCAGCCCCCAGTACAGGCACAAGGTGGGAGAGGGGGCTGCTACCTGCAGGCTGCTACAAGCAGGCTGACAGCTGGGGTTTTGCTAACATAGACCTGAACACCATCTCATCTCAGTGCACAGCCAGGAAAAAGCTAAGAAAGGGCCAAGTCCAGAACTAGAAATTACACTGAAACTTTCAAACAAACAACTGTATGGAAATAATCACCTTTAAAGGACCATTTTAAGACTATCTTATGTAGAAAATTTGCATGCATGACTGCCATCGATTTGAGAAACACCTCATACCTTGTGTAAAACAGATTGTGTTTTCAGAACCACTGTGTTTTGCTTATTTTCAACCCAGAGAATTAATAATTGACAGGTATGACCTGGTGGTTAGAAAAGTTTAAAAGATTCCCTTCACTAGCAGTAGCAATCAAGGCTGCTTCATACATGGTCCAGAGCCTGGATCAGCACAGCCCGGTGAACACGGCAAATACTGCCACACCTGCTCTTCAGACAGCTGTGGCTCTGGTCTAGACCATCTTAGAGACAGCTGAACATTGCTGGGAGGTGGAAATGAACTGCACAAAATGTTGCATTTTTGGAGCTTTTCACGGTATTTCTAGACAGCTAAGTATTGTCCCCATTGCCTCCTGCAAAACAGCTAAGTCAATATGTTATTTCATTCTCCTGTTCTCACCATCTGGCCTATCCACATGATGGTAGCTCTGATATTGGGTCTGTTTGCTGGCTGAGGCAGGAGTTGTGCACTTGATTTTCCTGTCTATACCTTGCACCACAGGATGCCTTCATCATCATCTTCAGAAACAGGAGACCAGTAAAACCCAAAATGGAAACCAAATGTAGCTTTACATTTAAAAGTGGAAAAAAAAATTTAAAAAACATAGAGGTCATTAGTAAACACCTGAAAAAAAAAACAACATAATGAAAAATAAATTTTAAGGAGGAGGAAACCATTTATTGCCCCAGTTTATTACACTTCTTAGCACATGCTAAGCAAGTGAATGCCTCCACAGACTCAAATACATTTTTTGTGTGAAATTCTTCTTTGCTAGAAGTTTGCCAGTCCACATTACTCAGGAAAACTGAATTTGTTGATTTCTCCACAGTTCCATCACTGTTTTCCTCATTAGCTGTCTCAGAAACAGTAAGAAGGTCCTGATGGAAAAAAAATCTCAGTCCTTCCAGCCCATCAGCTCCAAGCACACATTGTTCCACAAGAAGAACACCTCAAGAACCCTCCAAGCCCTGAACCAGTACCACTGCAGCTTTCCTGTTCTGCAATGATTGCAGCTGGAGTTGGAACAAATCTTGGGCTGGCAGACCAAAGGAGAAGCATTAGAAAAGTGTTAGAGTATGTCACATATACTGTCAGTATACAAGCCCCATAGCAAGCTGCACCACTCAGAATTCTGTCTATGAACAGAGCTGTTGTCCACCTGACCTGAAGGATACTTCTTCTGTATCAGGAGTAAATCTGCCTAAGGTCCAGCATATGGATTCTTATTTTACCTTGAAGGTTACCCTTAGCTTTAATCAGTATGGAAAGTATGTGAAGTAAAAGAGAATTTGTCACCCAGGGACACAAAGAGAAAGAAATTCAAATCCCAGACAGATCTATAAATGTTTTTATATATAATTTTTACCCCTCAAAACCATTTCTCATATTCTGCCCCAAGAGCTACAAATTAATTTGCTGTTTCCTTAAAGTCTGAATTCAGACATGAAGTACCATGAGGTTGCCAGTTACACCACTAACACCAGCAACACTGTGCATCTTAGTGACTATCCTTGCAAACAGCCCCTGGCCAAACACAACCCAAAGCTCCCTGATATGAAAGACTCAACTTGATTTAGGTGAAACTGCCTGCAGCTTCCCTTGATACCTCCCAGTCTATAATGTATGCTTTCACCTTCTGGGGAGGTTATGTTTACCTCATGATACCAATGTTGGCTTGAAATGCTGTACCAACACCAGTGAGACAAAGAGCTGGATGATTCTCCCAGGAATACCCCATTAGCCTATGCAGACTGGTGTTTAGCCATGCCAAGAAAGAGGTAACAGTGCCAGAGCTAGACAATTTAAATGGGCTTGGCTTTCTCTACTTAAAATAATTTCTTCCTGTTCCCTTCGTTGCTGCTGCAGACGAATTCTGGAAACTTATCTATAGATCTTGATCCTTGCACACCTAATCTCCACTTTGACCTCCTACATCCTAGCACAGTGGATTTGGAAAGTCCTGAATAAAACACACCTTCAAGTTTCACAGAGTGAGACAATTGTGCTGACCCATGTCCGTAATTACCCTACTGCTTTGCACCATTTTACTCCACTAAACCAGTTGCTGTGACTAGTTATAGAGCACTGGCAAGGACATCCTTACCTTATCCTATCACACAGCATTTGGCAGAGGCAATATTTCCCTGAAAAAGGTTGTGGTAAGATATTCATAGCCTTCCCAAACTGTCCCTAAGCTTAGTCCATTAAAGAACCACTGAAGGACTCCCTCATTCTTGCAGCTGTAGGTAAGCAGACTTTCAGGACACAGCACATGTTTCCTCTCACAGTCTCCTTTGATCACAGGGTCCTTGCAAGTCCTAGGAAATGTATCTGTGCTCTCCTCCTAAAAAGAAACTGGACTCAAATGAACTGAAAGAGAGCAAGGGAAAACAGAGGTTTACAAGACACTTTTTTTTAATTGTCTTATTCTTGAAAAAGGTGATAGAGGATTTTGATGCAATCTGTTTTAGAGTTTCATAATTTCTAGAGAGGAAGTTTGTCCCTGACCTGTGGTAGAGGATGTTAGTACTCTCTTGACCCCTTCTGAAACATGGACACACCTCAAAGAACAAACACAACACACCTCAATTAGTGTACTGATTGACCAACAACAATCATTCAGGTACAGATCAGCTGGCTCTCTGCTGAAAAATGAGTCACTTCTGTTGACATCTGTGGGGCAAATAAAACTTAAGACCCTGAGGACTAGGTAAATAAAATATAAACAGAAGGAAGTTTCTGGTGCCAGTGGATCTAGCACATGGAAGGGAATGAAATGAATGCTCCTTTTCACCTGTCTTGAAGCAGCAGCATTCATTTCTCTGCAGCAAAACAATAGTATATCCTTTTCACATGGTTATGATTACCTCACTAAATCTCGGTTCAAATGTAAATTATTTTTCCATTTCAAATGGAAAGGCAGCATCAGGACTTGGGTGGGCAGAGGAGAGTACAGCATCTCCTGTGGAAGTGTGGTGAACAGGTCCTGCTGTTGAGTTCTCTGGGAGTTTCATTTAACAGATCTTCCATTGCCTTTGATAACTAAGAATCTTGGACTAAACTATTAAATGGTCTATGTTTCTAAAAATATCTGTAAGTGTAAAATACTACTATTAATTCTGACATTATTTATTTCACCTACCAATCTATTCTTCCACGTGAATACACTGACAAAATTGCATGAATAATGGAATGTTATGCACATACCTTTTTGTTTGTGGGTTTTAAAAGCCACATTCTACAGTCATCAAGTGGTCTTAGGATGAGAACCTTTAAGTACAGAGAAAAACACGCAAAATTAAAGCTTTAAGGTGTTCCCATCCCATAGCTTTTCAAAACCCACCCAAAGAAGAAAAGTTCAAGAGTAAAACTAAAATGAAGATGAGTGAGTGGCAACAGCCGGGAAAATAGCAGTGTGGGTTTACACCATACTGATTTCAATAGAGAATAGGTACCTGCTTAAATTCAAATAGTTAAATTCAAAAGACTTCTACTCATTCAATCTGGCCAGCAGAACTTGCACTTGAATGTTGCAAATGCATACACATGTCCAGGGTCACAGTGATCTAGGGTTAGCTTTAATAGGTATCTAAACTGTGTCATGTGGGTTGGCTATGCCAGAGACTAGCCACCTGTTCATTGGTGGTGGTAGACATCCTTGGTCTGATGGAGAGGTGGCTGAAAGTTATCTGATTACCAGCAGCCAGGGCAGGACATCTGACCACAGCCTGCCCTTTGAGCTGCTCACTCCTGAAAGCTTGAATCAGGCTCTGTGAGCTATTTTTCACTCAGCTTGATTTAGAAAGAAGGAAAAGAAAGCGAGGGCTAGTCTATGTCAGGTATAATATGCTGCATATTTTAGACAAATAGTGGCAATCTTGAGTTGCTTAGGTGCTAGGCATGCCATTCTTACACAAGTATTATAGCTCTACTTATCCTTTTTTGATCCTTCACTGAGAGAACTATGTGCCCTTGAGTTTTGCATCTTAAACAGAGTCCTAAGAAAACACAGTCATATGCAAGTAGTAAAAGTACCCCTCATGTTCTTCTTCTCAGCATCACTAAACTTGCTGCAAAATGCATAGCAGCAGATTGCTAAGCACAGTGCTGTGAGACTACATACCCAAGAGAATGGAGTTGGGGTTTGGTGTGGAACTGTACCTCTGTTAAAAAAACTGTGTGACCTAAAGTAAAGAAGGGAGCACAAGAAGTGTTGCTCACCATGCTCTGCCTCCTGCTATGCCATGACATGCCACCTCTGGAAGTCCTCTGAAGAAGAGTCAACAGCCCACACAGGGGTGTCAAGTCTCACAGTCCTGCCAGGCACCTTGCAGGTTTGTTAATACTTTCCCTACCTTCAGCCAGGTCTGTACTCCAGAATGACTGCACTCTCTGTTTCTTAACAGCCTCATAACTCTCTGCTTCAGGACAAAGCTGAACATCACACCATCAGCTTCTCAAATACAATGCAATCCCTATGGATGGAGGAAGGCCCTGATTGAGTTACATCCCAATTGGCTAGGTACTAGAAGGAGGGACAGCTCTGAATCTCAACACTTTCCAGTGCATAATCAAAAATCCCTGTGGTGTCTTTTTAAAGTCGCTTTAGTACTAAAGTATCTTTAAAAAGTTGTCCTCCCCTGACTAAAATCCAGCAAGATCTGGCTGTTAAAAATGTTAAAATGTCTTAAAATGTTTAAAATTTCTTTCAAAACTAGGCTGAGATTTCAGCTAGGCTTGTTATGTGTTTTAGAACCTCCAACTTTATTGTGCACAGGTTGCTAAAACAAGATTTCTTTCAGTCTGAAATGTTCTGCTCTCTCACAAGTGATTTATTTTCCCCCTTTATGAAGTATTTCAGATTGGCTATTTTGGGGTAATTAAAATACAAGAATAAAACATTTTTAAAGGTCTTCCAGATACCAGAAAGATCATACAAGAGTAATTGCAAAACGTATGAAGCCCGAAACTTTTCAGTAAGTTTAATGCTAGAAGCACTTGAAATTTAAGCACTGTACACACGCCTTCTAATAGAGGTGTGCATGACATTTAGGAAGATGGACACCCTGGGGCACAGGGAAAAGAGTCTCCTTTGAAATCCTGGAGGGGTTTTACCTCAGAACTCCATGCTGTTGCCAAAGCACTTTGTGTCTGTGATTTTGGATGAGCAAAGTGATGAAGTAAGGAGGGACCTCACTTGTTGAGGCGAACTCAAAACAAATAGCTTCAATAGGTATGCAAGATATGTCTTTTCTTTGTAGGAGAGTTTCAGCCACATGTTGCACTGCAAATACCTTTGCAAGAACAGAAGACCCGCTCTGTCCCCTGTTCATCTCCAACATAAGGTCTGAACTCACTGTCAGGGCTGCTCTCACACAGTGAGACCGTGGCTGCCCTTGCATTTAGTGCAATAATAGCCACCTTCAAGAAGTTGGCTCTGCATTTCTGTCTTTAAAGGAAAACTAGCTTGATAAATATCCCTTTGAGTTCGGCTCTGTTATATTCTCCCTTCTGCGTGATGTCCACAAATATGCTTACATTATCTGCTATATACATCATCTAGGGTTTGTTTCCCCACTCCTGGATTTTCAAAGATCTCTTGGAGCTATACCACAAGTACATTTCCAATCCAGCACATTTCAGATCCTCACTTAAACTGTGACAGAATTAAACCTTCTTGTTTTGGGACTGGTCCAGGAATAAAAAATTATTATCAAAGCAAGGCTATCCTGTGAATCATAGTTTACACCTGGAAAAAGAACAAATCAATGAAAAATCTGAGTTTCACCATAGAGAAAAATCCAGTACAATGGTCTCTGGTCCAATAGCTTTCTGTTTTAGTCTAGCTTATAGTCATAGGATAAAATAGCAGATGACTGAGGCAGGAAAGACTGTGTGCCTATAGGCAACTGTAGTGCAATCCTGAAACTTCTTTCTTATCAATAAAAGGGATTTTTCCTGCTATTCAGCAAACTCTAAATCTCAAATGGACCTCAAGCCTAGTCCCCCAGCTTAGACATACTAGTGCCCAACAGTGATTGCAACTCTTCAATGTCTTTTCTGGCCCAGACTTCTTTCCAAAAGTACACTTGAACACTTGTCTTAGAGACACCAAGACTGTAATCTCCACCTTTAAAGTATCACACAGCAAAGCCCAGACCTAGAGATGTATTTAGGCTCCCAGACCTTTTCTGTCTTGATGTTTGAGTTTCAAATTGTTTGTCATCACCATAAAAGCTAAACACAGACCTGGTTCTATAGGGATCAAAACCACCAAACAATAGAATCAAAACATGACCAAGAAAGAAAAGAGAGATATGGAAAAAATAACACCATAAGAAGTTCATGCTTAGGAAAAAAAAATGCAGGAATTTCTGCAGTGTGTCATTTGACACACAAAATGAGCCAACACCTTTAAGTCAAATATCTTCTTCCTTTTTAACAGGATCCACATCCTGCATCTGCCCTTCCACCAACACAACACTGAGTGGAACTGGTTTGCTCTGTGGAGAAGCTACTGCCAAGACACACACAAGGCATTTAAACACAGGTGTCTGGTATCATTTTAGAGACCTTTATGTATTCTTCATGGCCTACAGCTATCAGCACATCTTTCACACATCTTTGACAATTTACGACACCTAACATAGAAACATAGAACAACTGAGGTTGGAAGCAGTTCTAGAGGTCATCTGGTCCAATCACCCTGCTCAAGCAAGGTCACTTAAAGCTGGTTGTCCAGGACTGTGTCCAGGCAGCTTGTGAAAATCTCCAAGGATGGAGACTCCCCAGCATCTCCCAGCAACCTGTGCCAGTGCATTGTAACCCTCACATTAAAAGCTGCTTCCTGATGTTCAGAGGGACCTTCTCATGTTTGAGTTTGTGAGCAAGGCCTATCACTGTCCCCCACTGGAAAGAGCCTGTGTCCTTCTTTACATCCCCCCTTCAGATATTTGTATGCATTGGTGACATTCCCCCCAAACCTCTCTTCTCTGAGAGAATACCAGCTCTCTCAGCCTTTCTTCATATGAAAGATGCTCCAAGCTCTTAATTATCTTTTTGGTCCTTCACTGGATTCTCTCCAGTATCTCCATATCATCCTTGTACTAAAGTGCCCTCAACATGGCATGATACTTCAGGTGTGACTTTACCAATCCTGAACAGAGGGGAAAGATCACTCTCTCTGCTTGCTGGCAGCATTCCTCATAATGTAGCCCAGGATAACATTTGCCTACTTTGCTGTGGAAGCACATTACTGGTTCAGCTTCAAGTTGGTATCTACCAGGACCCCAAGTCCTTCTCTGCAAAACTGTTTTCCATGCAGCATATACTGATGTATGGGGGTATTCCTCCTGAGATGCAGGATTCTGCACTTCCCTTTGCTGAGCTTTATAAGAAGGTCAAGGTCCCACTAAACAGAGGCATGACCCTTTGGTGTATCAGTGTCACAACTTAGCAGTTTGAGTGGGCCACAAACCTAAGGACAGAATTCCTCTCTATTCCCCACACACACACAAAGGGAAGATTAAAGGGGAATAAAGACTGGAAACTTTAAGCTGGAAACTGAAAACAACTGCGTACAGATTTACTAACAGAGGGGAAAGTTAATAACATAAGAGCTAATAAAGTAACAAAGAATACAAATATACACAAATATCTCTATACACAACCCGACAGATCTGTGCCCGGAGGAGCATGTGGCGAGCTGGTGGTAAAGAAGCGCAGGGGAACAGCAGCGCAGCCAGGAGCCAGTGGGAAGAAAAAGGGAGGAGCTGCCGGGGCTTCCCCAACTTTATAGAGGATGTGCAGGAAAAGGGAGGGAATAGACCCCTCCCTCTGTGTTCTGCCCCTCTCAGAGTCCTCCTTCTTTAGTTCCTCCTGTTCAAATGATGACAGTCAGTCATTTCTCCAGTTCTGTATCATTCCTCCAGTTCTGTATCAGCACTACTTGTGCTGAGGTTGTACTCTGCCCCATCATCCAGATCATTAATGAAGCTGTTGAAACAGTATTGACACTCTACCTACTAGTTACTGGTCTCAAGCTTCATGCCACTGATCACTGTCCTCTGGCCCCAGCCTCCTTTCAGATAGTTTTCAATACACCTCACTGTCTGCTCTTCATCAGCTTCCCAGCGGGTGTTGTGGGAAACAGTATCAAAAGCCTTACAGAAGTCAAGGTAGGCAACATCTACCACTCTCTCCACATCTACCAATCCAGTCATTTCATCATAGAAGGTAACTGGCTTCATTAAGTGGGACTTCCCCTTTGTAAGTCCATACTGACTAACCCAAATCACCTTCTTTTCCAGTTTCCATGACTAGCTGTTTCAACTGTTCCACCACCTTCTCAGGAATCAGGACAAAGCTGACTGGCCCATAGTTCCTTGGGTAATCTTTGTTGTCCTGTTTGAAGACAGGAATGGTATTTGCTTCTCTCCAGTCCTCAGGAACCTCCCTTTATAAATGTGATCAAAGATAATCAAGAGTGGCCTCACAATGGCATCTGCCAGCTTCCTCAGCACTCATGGGTGCACCTTATCAGGGCACATGCCTGTATGTGCAATTTACTTAAGCATTCCCTAATTTGAATCTCTTCCAACAATAAGAAAACAAAGTCCTCCTTCCATTAGACTATCCCACAGTTTCCCAGACATCTAAAACCAATTGATTCCTACAGCACTTGATAAGCAAACAGCCAAACCGAGGCCAAACCATTCCTTGCAAGCAATGAGGTGGTAGTTGTTTACTGACCAGATAGGGGGATGAGTCCACAAGTCTGCTTTCTGACTGTTGGTAAGGTATAAAAGGCATTGTCTGACTCCTGCATCCATCTCCAGACTCCTTGGTTTGTTATTTGGGACCAAATTTTGATTGTTCCCCGCTGCCCTGGGAGCTGAACAAATCCACTGATATCAATAACTCAGATCCTTCTATTTGTGAACATAGGAGAAGAAAGCAAGATTAGGAGAACAGGGAAGGCTGTTTCCTCTCCATGCCTGTGTTTACCCCGTATGTTAAATAGAAAGATTAGGAGAACAGGGAAGGCTGTTTCCTCTCCATGCCTGTGTTTACCCCGTATGACACTTCCCAGACAGGGCTGGGAGGAAGCTCATTGCTAACTATGGAGTGACCAACATTCTTCAGAGAAAGATCCATGTAAATTTGGATGAGAGTCATTTTCTGACAGGAGCATGCTTTTTCTCTTATCTACCTCCTATTAACAAAAACTGTATACCTGGACCCTCAGCTGTCCCAAGCTGCTCATATAGCTTAAGCTATGGAAGAAAATCTCACATTTCCCCTGCTCTGACCGAGAACTGAGAGAAAGCAGTTACCAAGGTAGAACCAGAGGCTAAATCTTTCCAGGCCAACTTTCAAGCCTTGACATAAGCTGCCACAGGGATGAACCACCTTCAGAGCAGGAACCACTCTGAAACTTGAGACAGAAGTTCTCAGTGCCTCCCAGATACCTGACCTGACCACAGTGCTTCCTTCATAAACAGCCAGTTCTATGAAGAACCGGAGTTTATTGGAAAGTGCTACATCTTGGTTAGTCTCCCTGATAAACCTCATCACAGGAGTGAGATAGAAGGAAGGTAAAGGTGTCTTCTGCAAGACTGGAAGGCAGAGGTTGTCCAAGGACCATTCCTCTAACAGCAGTACTCTGTTCTGTGCACTATTTTTCATCAAAAATCACATGCAAGCTGGCCTAGCAGTCACATGTATCCATTTCCAGGAAGAATATTCAGACACTATGACTGCTTCATATGGTCACAGGACTCCTTAAAGAATCTTGAAACCCACATGACTTTTCTCTCAGCTCCCTTAAAATATTTGTTTTTATATTTGCCCTTTGTAGCACCAGAGCAAGCGTCAATGTGAGTCACCAGGGAAAGTAAAGATCTGCAGTCTTCCCAGGAAAAAAACTGTGAGCAAATACAGGACATGAGATGAGCCCTTCTTCATTTCTAAGTAAACATGCTATGTCATCTCCAATGAAACCTACCACCAGCCTGCTTCCATACATATTTAGCTATATAAACCTATTGTTCCCAGACTGCTGTTTCACAAGAATGTAGCAGGGATGGCTGTTCAACAGAGTCTGGACAGCCAGAAGAAACCAACACTACAACTATTACCTTGAATTCCATCTGTGCTGGATCCTGCAGAGGTTGAAGCTTTTGAAATAAGGAAAACAAGAGTAAACTTGCTTTCCCCTGGCACTGCATAGCTTGTGTACTAAACCATTACTCTGGGAATCTTATTGCATACAGCCACAGTATTTAATTTACAACAGAGAACTTAGCCAAGGCTTGATTCAGAAGGAAAATCTGATTTCATCGAGTGCTGGAATAGGCTGTGGACATGTAAATAAATGTGTTGTTTTGCTCCTGGTAGAAGAGAGATAATATTATATTGCAGATGTTATTTACTTTTATAAGAGTTGTGGCTAGCTAAACGTATTAGCCATTTACCTCGGTGAATGCTACTAGTTACAGAAAATCAAGTGCCTTTGACATGTTAACACCCTTGGACTTTTGGGTGGAGCATTGACTTTTTTTAACTACAAATGAGTTAACATTAATCATCCATTTGAATCAAAACATGATAGTGGGTCTTATTAAGCCTGCAAGCCTAGGGATTTTCCACACAGAGCTTCTCCATTTGCCTCCCTCTTAATCCAGATTCCACACTGCTGTTAACCAAACACCTCTTTCCACTCCTGTAAGACAGTCTGGCCAGTCTCTGACTCAGGGTATGAAAAGGGACAGTGGAAGGACACAGCTGAACTGAGAAGTCCAGAGCTTCACACTGCAGTGGTTAGTAGAAACCATCTGGTCTTCTGTCATTCTGGAAGTTCAAGTCCTTCCTTTTTCCTTCAGTAACTTGACTGTCCTAATTGTTACACAGAATTCCTGCAGTGTTTGCAGTGACATTTTTGTTAACTGAGCCTCCATGGGCACCTTAAGGGTGTCTGCTCTTTTCTGGGTGGATTTTGTACATGTGCCATTTTCACAGGAACAGTCTGGAGGCAAATAAAGGGACATTGAGGAGGGCAGAACAAGAAAAGCTGGTATAGTAAGGTTAATTGTTTAATCAGAGATTGTTTGAAAAGTGCCTTCTGTTCCTCCTTGCCTCAAAGCAGAGAAAAGTAGGTATATCCCTGAAGAGGTTAGAGGAGTTAACATTTACTCTCAACTTCCTGCAACACCAGATCAGTACTCTGAATTCCCAAAAAAGGAGCAAGAAAACCTTCTGCAAAACTTACAGGTCCACATTTCAGTTTCCTTCATGCCCTCTGCCTCCTCACTTGGGCAGGGCAGAGGACTCCAGACTGTATAAACTGCAAAATGGAGGTCAACTAAACCTGTGATGTTGTTAAAAGACTGGGCAAAATTAACAGGGAAAGGGTGCTTCTACCTACTACCTGTCTTCCAGCAGGGAAGGCTCTTGAGGAGTGTAGAGAATAGGGATGGATGTTTGAAGCCATCAGTGTATACTGTACATAGCACTACACTATCCCTCTTTTAATATCCCACACAACTGCACAAAAGCAAAGCCTTTTTTTCTCTCATCTCATTGTCAGCCATCCAGGCTGCTACCAGCTGTGTGCCAGCTGCCTGACCTGGCCAGGATGCGAGCAGCACAGCTTGAGTTCATCCTGCCACCTTTTCCTCAGAACACTGATGTTCACTGGTGTTATCTCCATCCCCAAGCCATTGATATGACCAAATGCAGGCAAAGGAGGAGGGGTCTGAAATTTCTGACAACATGAAAAAAATTAATCAGAATGTTATTAAAAATTTAATAATTTTTTAGACTGAATGCTGAGCAGATCTTGGGCAACAACATTTTACAGAGACTCATTCTCTAAAGGAAAGGCCAGAAGACAAGGCCAGATATGGCACCTGAAGGTCTGTTTTTCTGTGAGAAATAACTTGCACATCCTTAGATGACTCATAAGGCCAGTCAAGATCAGGGAGAATACAGCCCTCTCCTACATTTGTCATTTGTGCGGAGAAATAGTGGTGGGCATACCACAGAGATGACCTGTTGCTACTCTAAGGAAAAACCTTGTCAAAGGTTCACTTTATGCATCCAGTAGCCATCCCATTGCATAAAGCCTTACACTTACATGCTGCATAAATAAACAGGTATGTCTCTAGAGCCTGCCTGAGAGTAAGGAAGCCAAGACAACAACATGTAACAGTGAGCTGTTCATACTGCTTTGGTGTAGAGCCTCAAAGTATTTCAGGAGTATTTTACTGCAGTTCCAAAGCCCATGGTTGTGTTTTCCTCCACGCTAAGGGTAAGCACCAGGACAACTCATATGGCACAAGGGACCAGAACAAGAACACTTGGCTGGCACTGCAAGGCACTCGACTGTACTCATTTGTCTGAAGGCATTTAGTTAGTTTACAGAGCAGACTCAAGAATGTCTCAAGACAGTATGTCTGCTCTGGAACTTGTGCTTTTCCAAGTTGCAGGAAAAGCAAAAGACAGAGTGGGGATGCAAAGTTAACATGGAAGTGTCCCAGCAAACACAGTTCCTGAGGGACTTCAAATTTCCACAGTGCTACACAATACGATACTAAGGGAACACTTGAGTTAAATAAATTAACTTAAATTAGTATCAATCCAATACAAGGGAAACGTTCTGGAAGTGAATTTATCACCAGGAGAATAGGAAGTAATGCCAGACAAATGATCAATGAGATTTGGAGAAACAGAATGACAAATGCTAAAGTGGAAAAATACAGTAAAAAGAGAACTTAGACTGGGAAAGCCCAAGGGAATCTGGACTTTTCTATGTAGTGTGGTCCCTGGGAAAAAAACAGAATGTTAAGCTCCTAATATACAATCCTTTTTTTGGTCAAAAACAGAGAAATTTTAAAAATTAAGCACCTGATAAAGGGAAATTTGAATAAAATTTGTTTTCTGAAATGTCTCACAACTGGAAAACATATGTTTATGTTTAAAAAACATAGACCTGCATATATATTTATGTGTATCCATGTACATAATGCAGCCCTGGGAGAAGAAAATTTGTCAAGAGAACCTTTCAGTGTGAAGAAGCTGTAGGAGCTGCAAACACGTGTAGAGGATGTGACCTCAGTAGAACAGAGTGAAGCACTGCTGGGTTCCAGATTAGATTGCAGGCAGAAAAAATATGGAATTTTTCTGAGGCAAGGAAAGCAGAGAATAACAGAAGAACTCGCAGTTAAAATATATTGTGATAAACAATCACACAGATATGTGAGTATGTGGAAACGGGGGAAATAATGCAACAAATGGTTCACAGCAAACTGATTCAGCACTTCCTTGTTCTCTGATTCTACAAGTGCCCACTGTTTTGCTTCTCCTTTACTGTTGTTTTCTTCTGCTGCTTTATTTAGCCAGCTACATTGTAGATCCATAACATGAGCAGCTAGAAACACAGTGTGCAAAGAGTTTTAAACTGCCATGACTTCAAAGGGATGAATTCAAACAGATATCAACATAGCATGTTTTTCCCAAGTTGAAAACAACTCTCAGAAAAAGTCATGGCCACTACTGTTGAATTTTTTGTGTATAGGTGTAAATCTTGTCGCAAGAGAAGAGCCCATCAGTAAAATGTTTAAGGGCTAGGCACTGATCTGCCTACTGGACTGCTTCTGCCATAAATTTATGTGGTTGGTTGAACATGTGTGTTACTCAAAAAACAAGCAAGAAAGGAGACAACAGCTGGAAGTAAGTAATTTCTCTACATGAAGACTCATATATCAGAAATCAAGACAGCTAGGAAAAACCTGCAAGTACCCCAAGATGACCCTGAAAGTCAGAAGTCACACAGATGCCTGCAGCAGCTCAATGCCCTGTGTGAGGAGGGTGACTGCAGGTCTCCCTTGAGACAAGGGCAAACATGCAGGCCCTGAAAGGATTCAGATATGTAGCTGCAAACAATCCACAGCCAGACACAGCTTTAAAATGGTGTATGTGAAGGCAAGAAGATGGAATCAGACCTCTGAAGTTCTGGCTGCTTATGTCTGTAAGACTTGCTTGTTTGACAGAGGTGCCGCACATGCTTCCCAGGTTCCTTGTCTCAAGACAGCTGCAGGTTACTGTTGCTCTGAATGGATCTGGGTAGTTAAACATCCAGGCAATGTTAACTGTCAGTGGTACTAGCTGGTGATACCTACAGAACAGGCTTAGCAGCAGTAAGGCTGCCTGTATCTCCTACCTACTATGCATGCAGAGGTGGTACCCATCTGGGAAACAGCTCCCTGAAACACGGGTGCACTATAGGAGGCAACATCATACCCAGAGCTGCATCAAAAGAAGGATGACCAGCAGGCCAAGGGGGGTGACTGGCCTGCTCCACAACACTCTGGTGAGGCCTCACCTGCAGTACTGTGTCCAGTTCTGGGATCCCCAGCACGATGACATGGAGCTATTAGAGCAACTCCAGAGGAGGGCCACAGAGGGCTGGAGCACCCCTCTTGTGGAGACAGGGTGACAGAGTTGGGGTTTTTCAGCCTGGAGAAGGCTCCAGGAAGACCTTATATAGCATCTTCCATGACCTGAATGAGGCCTATAGGAAAGCAGAAGTGGACTTTTTACAAGGACATGTAGTGATAGGGTGAAGGGGAAAGGTTTTAAACTGAAATAGGGTAGATTTAGATGTGGTATTTGGAAGAAATTTGTTACAGTGTGATTAGCGAGACACTGGCACAGGTTGCCCTGGCTGCCCACCCCCCTCGAATTCTCAAGGCCAGGCTGGATGAAGCTTTGAGCAACCCTGGTCTAGAGGAAGGTGTCCCTGACCATGGTAGGGGTTTTGGAACTAGATCGATCATCCTTAAGGTTCCCTCCAACCCAAACTATTCCATGATTCTATTAGTAACTCCCAACACGTAGGGCACTCCGAGTACGGACCCCCGTTTCCCGGGTCGCCCTGCAAGGGCCGCCGGCGCGGAACCATATCAGAGGCGGCGGCAAGCCCAGGGAGCATCCCACCCTCCCTCCAACGCCGAGCGCGGTGCCCCCTCCCCACCGCTGGCGGGCGGAGGCGGTGCTTGCGGCGCGGGGCGGGGCGGTACCGGCGCAGCCCCGCGCCGCAAGCACCGCCTCCGCCCGCCAGCGGTGGGGAGGGGGCACCGCGCTCGGCGTTGGAGGGAGGGTGGGATGCTCCCTGGGNGGCGGCGTTGGGCCGGGGCAGCCCCACGGGGAGAGCCGGTACCGGCGTGCGGGGAGCGCCGGGAGGAAGCAACCCTGCCCGCTTGGCGAGGATGTGGCGGCAGGTGACAACGCGGGACACCGATCTGTACGCCGCTTCTCCCATCTGACTTCGGGGGCCGCGGCCGTGCCGGCTGCTGTGCTGGGCGTTGAGAAGTTCTTCGGAGAACGGTGCTAAATGGTTGCCGGTCGTTGCCCGTCGTTGCCCGTTGTCGCCGGATTCTACTCATTGTCAAGTTGCTAGCAAGCTGTGGGGAGCTGATGACCTTCCCGAAGCTAGCACTCCATGTCATTGTGACTTCCTTGCCTGTTATTTGGAAGATGAGAGTTTAGGTTTGGACTTACCCTCGTGGGGGTACTATCTGGAGTAATACGTGGGGGTCGTAGGATTGTTGATCAGCAGAGGGTTAGGATTATTAATCAGTTCTATTTTACTGATGTAGCACTGGTAATGAGGAATGGACCTACCATGCCGAGTGCTATACAGACAGTGGGAAGAAAGGCATGGACCCCCAAAGGATTCACATCCAAGAAGAACAGGGAGATGGAGAAGAGACATGAATGGAAGCAGGGTAACAAGGGGGCTTAAGCTCTCTGTGTGGTCTTTCTTTTAGGTTTTCTCAGAAGGCATTCAGCTAACAAGTGAAGTGAAAGCAAGATTAAGGAAAGGCAGTGGAGAAGGAAGGATGGCAAGTTCAGGAAAGTTGGGAAGGTAGCACTGGAGAGAGGGCTAAAGAGCCAGCCAAGCCTGCTGGGGGTAGTCTTGGTTGCTTGCCCTTAGCCAGCAATCCCATTGCAGGAAATATTTCTGCTGATTGCTGTTGCCTTGGGCTGTTCACTTTGCCACCTGTAGAGCAGGTTTTGTGGCTGCCTGTCAAGCTGTTTTGTGCTACCAGGGGATATGGCTCTCAGCACACTGGAAGTGTGTGGGAAAGGCCTTGGAGGACATGCCTGGCAAAGTACAAGACAAAAGGTGTGTGGCTGTTGTGCATAGGCAGCCATTTGAATCTTAATGTCTTACCACATCAGCTGGAAACTGTCTTTCTCTGAAGTGTTCCCTTATGTATCTTGCTTTCCTCTTTCCTCCCAGCCAGTTCTGACTTCAGGTTTGGCTCCAGGTCTCCCTGAGATCTGGAGGTGTTGAGAAATATCATCACCTTGGATATTTGTCAGTGAAGGCTACCATCTAGGACCCAAATTTAGGCTTTAAAGAGGAGATTTCCAACAAGCACTGAAAATATGCCTATTGTCTTTATTTTTAAGTAAGAACTTAATTTACAACATATCTGACCTTTTGCAGCAGTGTTTCCCTAAAGTGCTCTGAGCCTAAATGTGACACCACTGTGTCAGTACATCAGATGCTAAATAGTAAAGCAACCTAGGGACAGAAGTGAAAATTAACAAAGCTCCCCATTCATATTAAGGAAATCGAGGGCACTGATGAAGCTGTAAAATGTTTGCATGTCCCACAGGGCTTTTAATTAGAATGTTAATGAGCAAAAACTAAATGGACTTTTTAACTTGGGATCACGCTTTTACCTGAAGATTTCTCACGTCTGCTGCATTGCTCCTTTAGCATATCACACTTAACAAGTCTACCTGCAGCCTGGAAAACTAGATAGTAGAAACACTGGCAGCCCACACTAGAAGAAGTAATTAAGAAAAGGAGATTCTCATCAACACTGTGTTGCTCAGGGAAAGGGGAATTTCATGGGAATTTTTAATAAATCTGTGACTAGGGTAGAGTCAAAGATCTCCGTAAGGTTTTCTACAAATCAGCATGATTTTGTGTGGCAGAAGCCAATCACAGTGATTTTCACATTTCAGATTTATCTTTGGAAATACGTAATGACCTTTTGAAAATCCTGTTCAATTGAATGCTTTTTCTTACTATTTCACTGTAAAAGATGAAGATGGCTTACAGAATTTTGTATGAGAAAATACAGGCATGAGAGCACAGTATACAGTGTTTGTATTTCGTATCTGCCTTTAAGAGATACACCAGGAAGTTTCAGAACTCAAAAGTAAGAGAGAGAGCCTCACCACATGGAGCCTCAGTAGACAAATGACAGGGATGCTCTGTCCAAGTTTCTAATAAATACTGCCACAGCAGCCAGGACAGTCAGAAAATCACCCGTAACCATGTAAATCTTAGTAACTTCCTACATCCTGGTACACAGAGGGTGCTAATCTCTCAATTTTTACAGTCTTCACTGGAAGGACTCAGCTCAGCCTATGGTCACATGTTGAAGTTAGAACATCTGTCAGGAGAGCTGCCCTTCCTGCGATATCGGGGAGTATTTTAGCAGTTGCTTTTATTGCCTTGTAATTGTGGACCATCTTTCACTAAAACATCTAGTTCTAAATCAAATCTTTAATAAAAAACATGGATAGCAAATCCAGCTGATAAAGTGAGACTATCCTAACTTTCAGGATGTGATAGGAGTAAGGTACGAAAAGCAGTCTCCTTTCAAGGAGATCTGAAATCTCTGCAAAGCATTGGAAAGAGCGCTGACAAACTCAGTAGGATTTTTTTCAGTTCGTTCAATCTCTTAACAACTTCAGCAGTAACAGCTGACTCAGACACCCTTCATGTGACTCTTTTTTTTCCAGATAAGTACCAAAAGAAGAAAGCAAAGAGGTAAATGGCCATTTAACATGGGGGGAGGGTGCGTTTCTTTCCTAAATGTCATCCTGAACTCCACAGATTTGGTCTTTGTCATTTTCAAGGTCCTGGCTTCCTGTCTAAGTAAAGCACATCTGTGGAAGGTTTGTTGGTTGAAGGCTTTCTACATACCCTTTAGAGATAATACCTCTTTTAAAGTTATGTGCTGATTTTTACTTTTTCTTGACTCTTGTTTCCTCTTTAGGAAAACAAAACCATTTCTGCAGATTTGCTGTTAATGAAAATAAAAGCTATAGGCACTCCAAACAAAAAAATCAGACATTTTATTCTTGAGCCAGAGTTCAAAGCAAAGACATATTTTTACATAGTGCCTGATATGAAAACCATTGTGCTTTTTACTGGCATTTGAGCTTCTGCAGGCTTCTTGAAATGAAAAATCTGAAATTGTTTCAGGAAATTGTAATAGTCTAGAATTTAAGATTGCTGTGCAAGTCACGTGATTAAAGAAGACATTTCAATAACTCAGCTAATGATACCTTGTGTATTACATGTTTCCAAGACAGAAGGCTGTACCCTTAGTGAACAGCTACAGCTACAGACTTGCACATTTTATCTTCTCTGTGTCTCAAAATTTCTCCATTTTTCTTCAGAACTGTAAACTGACTGTACACTTTGTACTGCAACTATCTTAGCAGTATTTTCTTCTTTCTTCACATTTTTGTCTTAAAGCAGTTAATAGCTGAAGGTCCACATACTACACACAAAACAGGTTCTTCTATTATGAAAAAATGTGGAAATAGAAATACATGTTTACTATTATCATCCTCTAGTCCTGACATTAGATCTCTGCTTAACAGATTTCTTTTGTAATTATGTAGTATCCTGAGTACCCCCTAATATTAGGAATCAGCAATGAAGATGTAATATTTCAAATATTTGTCAGCCAACAGTAACATTGAAAACACAGCTGCAGACAAGTAGGATGCCACAGAGCCTCAGGAGGGTAAGAAAGGTGTTAAAAAAGAAATTGGACAAGAATAGCAAATAGGAGCCTCTAGACCAGTTTGCAATACATGAGGTACTTAATAATAGTGACAGGTGGCCAGACTGTGATGCAGTATGTCTCCTTACTGCCACACATTTAACTTTGTTTTCAATACTGTCAATTTTAAGTAGAAAAATCAGCCAGCCTTCTCACTAGATGATAATTTCTGACTCCTCCCTTCCTTTTTTTCCCAGCATCTGGTCTGTTGGACTTCCTGCTCCAAGGCAGCACAGCTCTCAAACCTTTTTTAGAGCTCACAAGCTTCCACAGACCCACATGCACCCACGTTCTCCTCTCAGGACAGGCAACAAAATTCACCAACAAAATTCATTTTGCACTTACTGAAAGGAGGACTGGGGTGAGGGCAGAGGGCTACATGGTGCAGAGCAGAACACAAGATTAGAACTACTGCATGGTCATTCATGGTAATTCTGGTATCTTCCGTCTGTAAAATTGTGATAAGCAGGAAAGAAGCTGAAACAACATAGGCTTAGCTGCCACTGCGAGATGGATAGAGAACTAAGCTCTGTCCTGCAAACTTGCCTTTTTAATGAAGTGTAAAAAACTTGTTGCTGTGATGGAAGCCCAAAATGACCAGAACTGAGAAGGCTTAACAGAACTTGCTTTCTGATCTTTCACATACAAGAACCATTTGAATCCAGGTAACTTGACTGTTTCTTCTGCATGGTTTCCTTGACCAAGTACACAGAGCAAACAGCTCTCCCACCTGTAGCTGAGGTGGAAACTAGGATCTGGGATTTGTCAAACATATCTACGGTTCTAACCTAGTGATGACGACTTCCTATCAAGTTGATTCCTTGCTGGCTTTTGTCCAGATACTTTGAGTATGTACAGCAGCTCATTCATTCCTGTTTGAACATACCCCAAGTTGTTTTAAGTAAACCATGTTGTCTGCAAATCGAGGAATTCAAAGGCACAGCACAGGTATAAGCAGATAGCCGATGGAAGAATTTTATCACAAGAATCACCCCAGCCTACGCTGCCGTAATTGTTCAAGAACAACTGGTTTGAAGGCAGCTTTGGGTACGTTTAACTGTGTCATATTCCCCAGTGGGTATTAGATGTATGTCAACAATCACCAATAACAGATTAACTCTAGCAGTACTGGTCAGGAGTGAAGCCTCAGAAGAAACAGACAATCTATTCACTTAAGAGTTTTTAATCCAAGTAAAGAAAACTTGAAGGATTAGACAAATCACACAAAGAGTGAATCACATGATGAATGCAAAAAGTGGGTCAGTTCCACTATTTTATTTTTTGGAGAGAGGGAGTGGGAAAGAAGAGCTTAGTGTGTCTTTTCAGATAAAATTAAGATAAAGGCTCAAGTTGATAAACACTGAACAAACTGAATAAAATCCTGTGGAGGTTACCAGCACTCTTTCCAGTTCTTTGTATGCATTTCAAACATATACTGTCTCACCTCCCTACCCCCAACCAAGGAATCCCAACCCATTTACCCCAAATGCAGATTGCCTTTCATACCATGCCTCTGTTGAATCCTGCAACTAACTGTTACTGGAAACTTTACTCGGATTTTATAGGGTATAGGCACATGCAGATCTATCATAATACACAAGGCATCAGCATATGCCATCTTTCCAATAAGAAAGAAGAGGCTTGTTACCTCTTATAAAACACTGGCAGCTCTAAAGAAAATCATGATTTTTTTTTTATTTTTTTTTTTTAGCTAAATCCTTGTTATTCAATGAGATTCACAGCTCTGCTCATTGTTGCAAACCTGGGGTTTTGATGGACCAAATTTTAACACAGAATCATAGAATCATTTCTGTTGGAAATGACACTTAAGAGCATCAAGTCCACTGTTAACCCAGCACCACTGAACCACGTCCCTAAGCATCATGTCTTTGTCTTTTAAATACCTCCAGGAATGGTGACTCAACCACTTCCTGGGCAGCCAGCTCCAATGCTTGATAACCCTCTCAGTGACAAAATTTGACCTAATATCCCATCTAAATCTTTCCTGGCACAACTTGAGGCTGTTTCCTCTCATCCTATCACTTGTTACTTGGGACAAGAGACCAGACTTCCCATGTCACTACAACCTCCTTTCAGGTACTTGTAGAGAGTAATAGGGTCTCTCCTGAGCCTCCTTTTCTTCAGATTAAACAATGCCACGTACCTCAGCTGCTCCTCATAAGACAGCTCCCTTCACCAGCTTTGTTGCTCTTCTTCGGACATACATGTTCTTTGACATGGTAACAAATTAACAAATTTTCACAGTTTTGTATTTCCTCTCTCTTGTTTGGGAATTCTGTGCCTAGCAGTCCTATCTACATGCAGGTCCTCTTTTTGGTTTATCCTAAGACACTGAGCAAAGATGTGAGAAGTCCCTGGTAAAAGACTAAATCTCTGAATTTCCCAATGTATGTTATTATCTTCCATCTCTTCCCTTTCTCTGAAACATCAGATACAGGCTGCATGCTTAATTAAGCTTGTATCAAGCTTAATGTAATGCTGGTCTATCTAACACTACCATGATTGCTTACATTTACAATTAACTGCACAGCTCACCTGTTAGTTTTAACTGAGAAGTACAAACAGGAATATGCAGGAAGGTAATAACATTCTGCTGTCTGTACTGTTTATCTGCTTATATTCCCCTGTCATGTAGTATGGGTTTCTTGGGCTTTTTCTGTAAGCGATATTCACACTTAAATGCACTTGCAGCAGTGGAGCACTGCTGTGCCAGACTTAGTCTGGCTATGTCAGAAGGACCTGCTCTTCTGAAAGGCCTTACTTTTAAAATTCAAGCTGCTTTCAAGTATGTAATTGACATGGACAGCTGCTCTAGTTGATTTTGAAAATCTTGGCCTGAAGTTTTTACTTTGTTACACTCTGCAGCTGGTTTTGACATATATAAAAGGGATGTAGATGAACAGTTACAGAAAAAATAACACTACACCTCATATAGATGTTGATTTGGAAAGACACATTCCTTTGCTTTCAGAAGGGTAGAAGTAAAACCGTGAATTGCCCCAGTGCAGAAGATCAGAGTGCTCCTGACTCAATCCACCTCCTCGGCACAGTCATGCGCTTATAAATCCCTTGTCAGACCTTTCACCTCTTTCAGATGTGCATCAAAGAGTAAGATCTTTGGACAAACTATAAACCAAACCAGACAATCTTGGGCCTTTTGGTCAAACCTTAAGCAGCATGACCTCTAGAAAGAAATGAGCTTCTCATCCCCAGCATTTCCCAATGCTTTGTGTGTTAATATCCCTTTTGAGTCCCTGCAGGGCTGTTAGCATTTTTTGCATAGCTTTTTTGGTGAGAAGGACAATGAACTAATGTGAGGCTCTACTCCTCTAATGAGCCCAGTATTTCCTCAAGGTTTGGTAAGGACAGGAGACCCTCTTCACAGTGGCATCAGGGATTCTGAAAAGCAAAGGGTAAGGCTGACTACAGCAGGCACATTATGGACTGAAGTCTCTCCTCCTATCTCAGCTTTCTGGATAGCCCTTGTCTCTCTGCTGGAGTGACTTGAGGTAGGGCTTGCTTGGTAACAGAAGACAGGCTTTATCTGATTTATGTCATATATGACATCTGCAAGGGAGAAATTACCAAAAAAAGAACAAAGTTTCCCCATTCATATGCAGCTTGTTATACAAGATGATGAAACACCATTAGAACATCAAGAGATGCAACAACGGTATTGGAAGAACAACTCTCAATGCTGTTGCTTCTAGCTCTGTAAGTGCTAGTATAATTCTGAATTTCTAAACATAGACTTTCATATACGTATGCTCAAGTATGATTCAAGATCTTTCTCAGCATTTTTTTTTTCAGTTAAACCAGCTGTAGATATACTGGTGAACCTGTAACCTGAAAGCATTTACAGGAGACAGTTCAAACTTATTTATGGCATTTCCAGAATGCACATAGTTTTTTAAGCAATTGTGCAATATACACAAATAACATCTAGTGATGTAGAGAACAATGAAAACAGCTTAAGTGGGACATGAGTGAAATGTAATGTGGCTTCTAGTTGCTATTACTGCCTCTAGTCAGTATTTAAGTTGAGATACCCTATAATTTGAGAAGTGGGCGTGCTCCAGTACTCTAAACACTGAGGTTTTCAGGAGCTATGACTCAGAAGACCACAGCTGTCTGAGGACTTTCTGAACATCACCGTGAGATGTTCTTCTATCCCTCTTGGGAAAGTCAAATTGGAATTTTAAATTCCAAGTCCTAAAGTTGTTTTTACTCTTTAAATTACATTTCCACAAATCCTGTTGTAAAATTATTTTTTGTTGTTGTTGAATACCTCAGGTTTTGTTCCTTAAAGTCTTTCTAAACAAATATTTGTAACTGCTAGATTATTCAATTTTTTCTCCCTAGTAAAGGGCAGGAATGCAACCACTCCATTCCTTACATCTATTTTCTTCTAGGTGTGTCAAATGGAGGAGTCATTATTAGGGCTCATTTTTCCAGGAGTAGAGGGTGAAAGCAAATGGGAGTTGAGAAACCTCAGGTATTTTCTGGATGAACAATCAATTTGGACTGAAAAACTATGTCAGTGTACATGTATAAAACAGATGAATGTGGCACAAGCTAGATCAGATGGATTGCCCTACCACATTATACTGTCAGGTTTCAGCCACACAAATACGAGTTCAGAGAGAGGAAAATGAGCCAAGAATTCTCATTTTAATAGGATTGTACAGCACTAGCTACCAAAATGTTTTCTTTAGGTACTTCCATGGCAAAATGTTATGGGCATAGGTCGCTGTTGTTACATATGGTGCCTAAATTATTGAACCAGTATCCAAATTACACTAATCTCCCTAGTAACAGACCACTTTGGCCCCAAAACACACCCAATGTGAGAAAACAAAACCCATCTCTTTTACAATCAACTGAAACACATAGATGATGAGCAATACTTGCCAGCTGGTTTAACAGCTTTCTTGATTGCATCACATGCCAATGAACTCAACAGGATTTAAGGAAATGCAGGCATTCTTGGCTGAATTAACACGTCAGTCATATAATTGTGCAGCACACCCACACATTCTTCATAAGATACAGGCAAGTGCTCTAACTGTAAAGGGCTACAGTTCCTCACAGTCTTCAAGTTCAAGCCACCTGCTTATTCTTTCATGCATTGCTGTGAGCTGTTTCTGTCCTTACTTTGCATCTCCTAAAGGCAACCTCACAGTTCATAGTTATCAGAGAGCCCTTATTGTAAAAGCTTTTAACATGATGGCCATCTCCACTGTAAGATAATTCAGCAGTTTTTGATGCATTTTTCAGATGTACATTGCATCAGTTATTCCATTCTTCCCCTCCAATCTGCTCCAGTGGAACCCCCACATGAAGTACTATGTCTAGCTCTGAGGCCCCAGCATAAGGACATGAAGCAAGCAAGACCATGGGAGAGACAGAACGATGAACTGAAGGCTGGAGCACCCTTTCCTGTGAAGACAGAGTGACAGGGTTGGGGTTGTTCAGCTTGGAGGAGGCTCCAGGGAGACCTTATAGCATCTTTCAGTACCTGAAGGGGGGCTACAGAAACACTGGAGTGGGACATTTTACAAGGGCCTGTAGTGGTAGGATGAGGGGGAAGAATTTTAAATTGAAACAGGGTAGATTTAGATGTGATGTTAGAAGAAATTCTTTACAGTGTGGTTAGTGAGATATTGGCACAGGTTATCCAGGGAAGCTGTGGCTGCCCCATGCCTGGAAGTGTTCAAGGCCAGGCTGGATGGAGCTTTGAGGAACCTGGTGTCGCAGCTCAACGCTATGGGGGCAAAGCAGCCAGTGACCAGGGACAGCCGCACCGTCAGCCCTTCGCCAGAGAAACGTGGCCACTGCTCAGGGCTCCGGCCCCGTCTCTCCGAAGATATCCGCAGCAGCAGCTGCGCGGTGCCAGGCCGCAGGGCTGCGGGTGAGGCAGCGCCGGGGGTCCCGGCGATCCCTCCGGCGGGACCCACCGCCCCACTGACGAGGTGGGCGGAGCGGGGC
>JAAWXA010000012.1:10462742-10570053 GCA_038090715.1 Florisuga fusca
TAATATATTTGGTAATAGTATCTAGTATTTTCTTGCTTTCTAAATTTGCTACAAATCTGTCCTTGTAAACACATCTGGTCCTTTTGCCAAAACAGAAGTGGATAACTGTGTAAATGGATAACTTCTCTGAGCTAAACATTTTAAAAACAGAACTGTCTTATACCAACAGCTATTGTGGTGTAAAGGGTGTATTTAAATAGAAAAGGATGTATTTAAATAGAATCAGAGAGAATCAGGTCTAATCTAAAAAAAAATCAAAGTGAATTTATATTTTGAGCATTCTTTTGAGGAATGCACTGTGGTAGGGCAGTGCGTGGCAAAGACTTTTGATGTTTCATATTCATATACTTATCAATAATTCCTGTAAACAATGAGGTTTGTGATTGCTTTTTAACTCTCACAAAGCAGTCTACTGTGTGGCACATTAATGGTTACAGCATTTGCTTAGAGATAGAAATAATAAGCTAGATCCTTCTGGTACTCTTACTACTCCAACACTGAAATCTATGTGCTAAATAATCCCATTCAGTGATTTTACTGTTAAGGCTTTCACATTGGTAGCTCCAAAAATATGTCCTCCTCTCTTGTTCTTAACTGTCTTATGCCAATAAAAAACCTTTTCTTGGGCTCTATTTGGACAGGTGAAGATGTCAAAACCAGAGATTATATAGTTGCTCTGCAGCATCCTGTAACCACAGATATTAAACATTCCATAAAGATGTTTGAGCTGACACTAGATGCACTCATCTCCTTCAACAAGAGAACACTTGTTCTCTTTCCTAATGTGGATGCAGGTGAGTAATATTCCTTCATGACAGAGGAACACATACAGGTTGTCTTTGAAGCATACTTTGGTTCTTATTGAGAGTTTCTATCCCAGAACATCCAGCCAGATGGAAACAGTTAGATGGTCTCAGCATCTGGGGTGCATCTGCTGCAGCACTATGTTCATATTGCTGGAAGACATTTCAGCTTTTCAGTGCAGAGAGGAAGATGAAGGGAAACCATATGACATGTAGAAGCAATATGAGTGGATTTTGCAGTGGATTTTGGGATCAAACTGTCTGGCTTACGTGCCAAGCTTTGCAACTTGGACTGTGAGGATCAAAAGAGATCAAAAGAGATCTCAGAGCTGGCAGTTCAGTGTTAGCTCCTTTGCATGTTTGGACTTTTGGTTTAACAATAGAACTTGAATCATTTATTCTACCTGTTGTTTTTCTGTAGGAAGCAAAGAGATGGTTCGGGTGATGAGGAAGAAGGGCATTGAACATCATCCCAATTTTCGGGCAGTAAAGCATGTCCCATTTGACCAGTTCATTCAGCTAGTTGCTCACGCTGGCTGTATGATTGGAAACAGCAGCTGTGGTGTCAGAGAGGTGGGTGCCTTTGGCACACCTGTAATCAACCTGGGGACACGTCAGACAGGAAGAGAAACAGGTACATGTTTCCTTAACTATCATTTCCTTATGGTTCTGAGGTTTTTTTGTTCCACAGGATAAAGTCAGATGAATGCTTGACAGAGACCATCTTGTAGTGTCAGTGAAACATGATTTTTGACCCATATTAAAGCCTCAGCGGCTCTTTCAGTATCACATTAGTGCTGCTTGTGTGTTTTGTGTAAGATAATAAGGCTTTTGTCTATACACGAGTTAAAATCCTTTCTCCATTTACAGTGGATTCCATTTAGGAGAATAAGCAACTGATTATTTTCCTTTATAGATAGTTTGATTTTCAACCTGTATTCAAATTTCACCTAAAACATATAAACTCTTTACCACTTCAGGAAGCAACTGTATTGTGGTGTTTCACAGATGTGCAAAGATGACACAAATAGCCATTTACCCCATTTTGATCTGGGCATTTTAAAATTAATAATAGTCTTCTGTTGAAGGCTAACATTCTACTCTCCAGTGTTTTGTAATGCATGATATCTTATCATAGGAGTCACCACTGCTTTATTGGGAGCCAGGGCATGCACATAACTGATAGTGATGTCAATCTAGCTGAAATCTGGCTTGCTTAGAAGAAGAATCAAAAAATTCTTAATGTCTAAAGCAGTTCTAATCCTCTACTGTATTTCAAGGAGCTAACCTGTCATATCATGTTAACTTATGTCATCTAGGTGAAAATGTTCTTCACGTTCGTGATGCTGATACACAGGATAAGATTCTGCATGCTCTGCAGCTGCAATTTGGTAAACAGTATCCATGGTAAGTACATTAATCTTGCTTCATTGCAGGGTATCTTAAAGCAAAGCAAAAGGCATTTATTCCTGAGGGGGTTCATCATACTTGACTGGGGTGCTTTTAATGCATTAATCTGAGGTTACAAATTATTTTTCATTTCACATTCAGAGTCATAGTACAATAGAGCAAAATGTTTCTTGTGATGTTTTGATATAACATGTAATTTAACAGCCAACAGAAAATCAAGAGGAAAAAATTGTGTATTTGTATATTTGATATTAAGCAAACTTGCTCCATAGGAGCAGCATGGGGGAGAACATCCTATCTGTCTATTTCTGACTTGTGCCTGAAAAACACACTATTTTGTAGGTGGATTGACCTCAGGAACAATATGTAGAGAATCTGGAGTGCAAGCTTCCAGGGGAGATGCAGGATTATAGCCAAATGATTTTTGTTATTCTTCAGCCATACAGCATTGATCCTCTGTTCTTGAATAAAGAAGTTAATTTAAACTTCATGAGACAATATTTGTCTAATTAAAGGCAAGAATCAAAAGCATATTTCCTAAGAACTTCAGTAGAGTGTTAAAACTGAATTCTCTAAAAACAAATGTCTAGCAACGTATTTTAAAACCAGACTTAGATACTGCAAACTGTCATGAAAATACAAGTACATCTTGTCTGGATGTGTAGCACATACATAAACTTCCTGTAATTTGAGAGCTTTATTATGTGGTCCTTCCATTGGAGTCATTGTGGGGTTTTGGGCATCATTAGCTTCCCAGTTTTTTACATTCTGTGTTCCATTTTCCACAATGGAGCTAATGCCCA
Organism: Florisuga fusca; assembly: GCA_038090715.1. Classification (NCBI taxonomy): domain Eukaryota; kingdom Metazoa; phylum Chordata; class Aves; order Apodiformes; family Trochilidae; genus Florisuga; species Florisuga fusca. The sequence goes on from JAAWXA010000012.1 coordinate 10,465,759, forward strand.
ACTTGCACAATCTGTTGTTTGATCTTCAAACTACTGACACTGTCTACTACTGACACCATATATCATGACCAACTCAACTAGTGTAAACTACAGTATTATAGGAAACATAATTTTGTAATGACACAGTGTTACAGCCTTCTGTCATTTAAAGAACTTTACATGTTGCAATGTTATTTCCAATTAAATTGATTTTTTTTTCTTTTCATGTTACAGTTCAAAAATATATGGAGATGGTAATGCTGTTCCAAGGATTTTGAAGTTCCTGAAATCTATTGACCTCAAAGAGCCACTTCAAAAGAAATTCTGTTTTCCTCCTGTTAAAGATAATATCTCTCAAGACATTGACCATATTCTGGAGACCCAAAGTGCTCTGGCTGTGGATCTAGGTGGAACAAATCTCCGAGTAGCAATTGTCAGTATGAAGGTAAATACTCTGTTGTGCTTTCAGATACTCTGCAAACTACTTTGGGTTTTGTGGGTTTGTTTCCACAGTGGCTTATGTTGCCAAAGAGCTCCAAAAGAAAGCAGCTGAGGGGCAAAGTAGATTTTCCATCATTATTTATACCTCCCATACAGTCTTTACAAATTGCCTTTGGGTTTGCTATTCTAAGGCTGCTGTTAAACCAGCAAAGTCCACTGCTGCCACATGATGCTACATGCTCCCTCTCTGTGGGAAGCTATACAGACCTCAAAGACCAGGGCAGCTTTCAGAGGTGTTGGTTCCTTTAAAAGGTGACTCAGTTCACCCTGTAGATTTTTATGTGAAGCAAAAAATGGAAAGGGTCTAAGAAGAGTCTTTACCTCTCCACTGCTTTACACAGCCATGTGATGGAAAAACAGAACCACTCTGAGCAAAAGGTAGCATACAGCAAAGCAGTTTACTGGGGGAGATTTGTGGGTTCAGGATACAGAATTTTGCATCTCTTCTGCCAAAAAAAACCCAGACAGTAATCAAAAATCTCAGTGTTTTCCTGCAGAGAAGCATTGTCAGTATAACAGTACTGAGCCTCAGCTGTAAAAGCACTCAGTGCAATGCATTACATCAGAGATGTAGGCCAATTAGAAAGACAATGGGGAGAAAACCAGTAATTATTACAGACATGGAAAACAGAAAATAGTTGAAGAAACTAAAATTATTTAGAAGAGGAAACTGACTACGGGGTTGAAGGGGGAGTATTCATATATTCATATAGAATCCTCTTTCCTGTAGAGGGAATTTGATTCACTTGTACATGCACAAGTAGCAAAGTATTAAGAGAAGGGAAAATTATTTTATAGTTTGTGTCATTATCCAGCTTAGCTGTCAGTGGAAGAGAAGGCTACACTAGGTAGTCTAGAAAGGTTTGCTGTTGCCAAAATAGTGGGATTTGGTTTTAATGGTCTCTTTGAACAACCTGAATTATAATTTGTTCATCTTGTATTGGAAAAAAGTGGTAGATTTGAGTTTCATGATGATCTTCGAAAATTCCTGTTAGGGTTTTTATTTTGGTTTTGTTTTTGTTTTCATTGTGTTGATTGTGTTTAATACCATCATCAGAGTAAGCAGAATTTGATATATACAGTAAAATTCATAGATACTTTAAAGACTGAGTTTTAAAACTGAAGTGCTTCTCTTCTAGTAAAAGTAAGCCATTTGAAATACTGTGTGATTTCACTAATAGTCTTTGTGCTTAGAAGTTCCTCAACCCACTTGTCTGGTAGTGGCAAAGCAGGAAGCTTTCTTTTGCCTGTGTCATAGGACTAGTTAGTATGCATTGCGTGCATAAATCTGCCAGTAATAGACAAGATATTACAAATGTTTGACAGCTAACTTAGAAAGGTGAAATTTACTACTTCGCAAACATATCAAAAAATGAAGTTTTAAGTAACAGGAAGGGAGGCAACCAAATTGGCATCAGTATCAGTTGGCTGCCAGATCACTTGCAAAGGCATAAAATAGTCAAACAGGTAAATACACCAAAGACCATCAGCTGATTGTACAGATCAATGAAAAAAACACAAATTTTCTATATAAATTTGTGAGCTTCAAGATTTTTGGATAAAGCATTACTTGTCAATTGTGTAAAAATATTTGAAGTAGTTCTTGATCCAGGTTAGTAAATGGTAGTAGAGTTAGGACTGAAGAATTTAACTCATTTTGATATCACTCTTCCTGCATGGGAGGGAAGGAAAATTCTGAACTTTGTAGCTCTTCAAAGATGTGAATAAAGCTCATGTTGAGAAGTCTTTGCTTTTTATTCTCAACAGTATTGGACAATTGCTCCTACCATTACACTGCTACTTCCAGACAAGTAATCACTTTGATATAGTTACCCAGAAAGAACAGTTTCCCCCAGAAAAGATGAAGTCCTATGTAAATGGACCTGATATCACAGAGTCATAGAATGGTTTGGAAGGGACCTTAGAAAAAACATCTAGTTCCAACCCCCGTGCATGGGCAGGGACACCACGTTGCTCAAAGCCCCATCCAACCTGGCCTTGAACACTTCCAGGGATGGGGCAGCCACAACTTTCTTGAGCAACCTGTGCCAGTGTCTCACCACCCTCACAGGAAAGAATTTTCTCCTCATGTCCAGCATAAACCTTCCCTCTGCAAGTTTTGAACCATTGCCCCTTGTTCTCTCTCTACACACCCAAGTAAAAAGCCCTACCACAGCTTTCTTGTAGGCCTCCTTCAGATACTGGAAGGTTGCCATAAGGTCACCTTTGAGCTTTCTCTTCTCCAGTCCTCAGCCTGTCTTCACAGGGGAGGTGCTCCAGCCCTCTGATTTTAGTGGCTCTCCTCTGAATACATTCAAGGAGCTCTGTGTCCTTCTTATGTTGGGGTTCTTACATGGTTCAGAATTTCAACATGCATTTAAAAGGAGATACCTGGCAGAAGGTTTTAGCTTCTTGAAGTTTAATTTTTAGACGAAAAATTGACACCAAATTTTCTGCCAGCACTTTCATTATAAAATATACACAGCATATGAACACATTTACAAGGAAAGAGTTGAAAGTGTGTTTTTCACAAAGAAAATAACTGAATTTTCAACAGCTCATTTTAAAAGCTGTTGTGTCTTCTGATGTTTTCTGCAGCATTCTCTTCCAAAAGAATTTGTCTATGATTCCACTCCCACTCTAAACCAAAAGTAAAGAGGAAACCAAACATTATAAAAAATCCACAAACCCTCTTGCTGATCTGATGCTAAAATGGTGGGATCCAGTAATCAAACTATTCATCATTTGGAATTTTCTAAGTCATTTTGGCAACAGTGACTCAGACGTGTTGCATGTAGACTGTCTTTGTTATTCTTTTTTTGCTTAGTGCTAATACACCACCCACCAGTAAAGTACTGGGGATTTAATGTGGAGAAAAACATCCCTAAGCAGCATATCTGCTGCGGTTTCCTGGCCTAATCCTGCAATATTAACTTTATTTCAAGATTATTTCCCTAGTACCCAGATTCAGGCATGCATGAATCATATTTTCATTACCACTGCATGACTCCCTAGGGTTGAAAATAATCCCTTCTTCCTGGACTCTCCCTCCTCCTGTACAACATACATCCTAGTAGATACTCCAGAAATATTGCAAATGACTCAGAAGCATAATTGCTTAGAAGAAAATTTATTTTTAGCACTTCTCTCTGGCTGACTCCCCTCCTGCTGGTAAAATAGCACTGTCTGGGTAATCATGGGAAACTTTCAGGTAGTCTAATTAGAAACATTTTACTTTTCAAGCAGTGTGGGTTTTCTGTCCTTTTTAGCAATTGCTACTCTTACTTTTATTTAACACTTTATAGTATTGAGTTTAAATTCATTGTCTGTAGCAGAGTTTCCTCTTTAAAACAGTTCCAGTAACTTCTGTGGGATTTCCTTACACAATCCATGTGTTCCTTCCAGTATGTATTTTATTCCAGGCAGGGGAGACAGGACATTTTTTATTTTATTTTTATTCCAGACAGGAGCAGAACATAATGCCTTATCTTGCAAACTTGTACCCCAGGGCTGTCAGGATTTTGCACAGAAAAGCCTGTAGCACCATAATCTAAGGCATGCATCTATACTTATTTTTAAAGAGAGAAGTTATGACTCTATTTTCAAGTTGACCTGTAGTTTAACTTGAAGAGAAATTTCATCATCAAGTATATTTCTGAAGCATGTATTTTGTTCTTTTTAATTCTAGGGTGAAATAGTTAAGAAGTATACTCAGCTCAACCCTAAAACTTATGAAGATAGGCTAGAATTAATTCTAAAGATGTGTGTAGAGGCTGCATCAGAGGCAGTAAATGTGAACTGCAGAATTTTGGGAGTAGGTAAGTTAAAATACACTAACTTTGCCTTTTCATCTAAGGTTTTCAACAAAAATTAAGTAACTAGTAATTAATTTAAGATACCTTTCTAAAAGTATTCTTGACTATTTTAAGCATTACATAACTTAAATAATTAATTTAAATAATTCTGTATATTTTAAGCTATGTACTTATATTCTTAACAATACAATTTTTTAAATGTCTGTGAAAATAAGAAGCTGACTATAAAGCCTGACCTTGCCTCAGTCTGTAGCAGCCACGAAAGCAGTCTGCTAAGTTATATCTAAAATGCTAGGTTTGTTTCCATTTCATTTTTGCTGGGGTTTTCTCACTCAAACCATTTATACTCTGAACAGCTTTATGAAAATAAGAGAAAGGCAAAAACTATCAGTCCCGGAGAACACTGGCAGCAGCTGTTACTGTGATTGGTTTTTTCTTTTCCAAACCACAGATTTTGAACCAAAGGAGACCCAGATCCATACACAAATGTTGTATAGAGGTAGCTGTGAGAGCGAGCTATCTGCTTACTCCTATTAAGCACTATTCAAGTTACCTTTCTGTAACTGATATTAGAGAAAAGACAGTGAAGAAAGAGGTTCTGCTAATTCCCATGATGATTTACATCCATTGCAGAATTACGGTATTTAGAAAAAGTAGACATGTTTTACTAAACTATTGTTGGGTTAGCAACTAAGTACCAAATAAGATTTTGTTGTAATAAACATTTGGTTCTTAGAACCTGGGGGGGACCTCCACAGATTGACACTGAGAATGTTGTTTCTATTAGGAACTTGCTGACAGGTTCTCAGATTATTTGCTCTTTACAAAGTGAGACTTTTGGGGGTCTTGCATCTTTCATATTCCATTCAGCTGCTTGTCTCATGGCTTTTGTGCTGCTTTCTATTATAAGGTTAACCCTGGGACTGATTTTTTCCTGAACATCCTTAGATAAGTGACATAATTATATATTCTCAGTACAAGAGTAATAGATAAAATGTTCAAACTTTGTTGTCTAGAGCTAAATATTTCTGAATAGAGTGACTTACTTTTCAAAGTTCCTGACAGAGTCTATCAGCTTTGTAAGCCTCTCCAGCTGCATAAAACTGGTTTGGCTAACAGTGCTAAACATTATTCTATTCTGTAGACCAGTCTCTAAACACAGTCTTGATTTTTTTCTGGAAAAGGGTTTATTTTTAAGCAGAAATTACTACTCAAAGTCCAATGATTATTTTACTTATTCTAAATCTTGAGAATTACAGCAGATTTCAGGACACTGTTAACAGGGTTTGAACAATTTATTTTGTACAGTTTGTTACTGTATGTATTTCATGTGTCTAAAAAGAAAAGCAAGCATTAAGTGATATGCTGCTATCTTGCCTGAAGTAGGAACACTAACTCTGACTAACATCCATCCATCTAGTTAGTCTTAAGATACTGGGTGCATTGTGGTTGGAGCAGTGGAGTTCTATGAATTATTACATGTGAGAAACTGCACGGCCAGTTATACTTAGGATTTGTTATATTTATGCTGTGCTTCAAAGCTTTGTATTAGAAACAAAAATACTTATCATTACAAAGAGAAAAAAAGGTCTTCTACTTAAAGTACTACATAGACTTAGTGTTGATTTTTCTCTCCTTTATTTCTGGGACTTAGGTATTTCCACAGGGGGACGGGTAAACCCCCGAGAAGGAATTGTGCTTCACTCTACAAAACTCATTCAGGAGTGGAGCTCTGTAGATCTCAGAACTCCAATATCTGATGCTCTGCACCTCCCAGTCTGGGTGGATAATGATGGAAACTGTGCTGCTCTTGCAGAGAGGAAATTTGGTCATGGAAAAGGAATTGAAAATTTTGTAACACTCATCACTGGCACAGGTGGGTATGTTGTAGTTTCATGAAACCCAAAGTCATCATACCAGCACCATCACTCTGAGGCTCAGCTGATCTTAAAAACATAAACACCACCACTGGGCCTGCAAAACCCTAATATATTAAGTTCTTAAAACAAAAATCCTTTTGCCACTATATATTATATACATATATATTCTTTTAGGATACTTTTTAATAAGGCAAATGGAACAGTTTGCATAGTGTAAGCTTCTTGATAAAAGAAGTTCTGGTGTCACAGCTATGCAGACAAACTGGTTTTTTTTTTCAAAATAAGGAAGCTCTGAGCAGCTCTAGCGGGAATAAATTGTTTTTTTCCAGCTTTATAGCTTAATTCTCTTCCAGCTGCAGAAATACAAGTCAGATCAGAGTATGTATCTAGAAGTAACTGAGTATGAGAGATGATGCTTATTATATCTCAAATGCATATGTGGGGCAGCTTTTCTCCTCTGTTAAGCATATAGTCCTTTAGAATGGTGGGAATGATAACTAGCTGACGGATCCCCACCCAGGGTTTGGGAAGGGGAAGCAGAGTATTTCAGATTTAAGTGTCCTGGCTACTGAGCAGACATTGTCTAAATACAGCATTAAAACATTTCCTCTGAAATGCAGAATTTTAACACTGTTTGAAAGGTTAGTTTCGTGCATAAAGTGCATGACTCACAAGCCTAAAAGATCTGTCATTGTACTTCAGTACCATCCATAGGCTTTTTAAGAAAGAAGCAGCATTATGTACAATTTTGATACATACATGAATAGGAGGAAGCTATAAGCTTGCTTATTATATGTGTGGAACAAAGAGGAGTTATTCAGTAACCAATAATTTCTGGTTTCCATTATAGATCACTGATGTACATATTTTATCTTGTTTGTAGTAGTATAAGTAAATGCTAATGTCCTGAAGAATTAGAGTCTTTAAAAACTACATCTTTTCTTTTTTTCTTTTTGTTTTTCTTTTTTTTTTTTTTTTAATTGTAGTAGTTTTCTTATCTTTGCAGGAATTGGAGGTGGAATCGTTCATCAACACGAATTGATCCATGGCAGTTCTTTCTGTGCTGCAGAGCTTGGGCATATTGTTGTATCTTTAGATGGACCAGAGTGCCTCTGTGGTAGCCAAGGCTGTATAGAAGCATACGCCTCTGGAATAGCATTACAGAGAGAAGCTAAGAAACTGCATGATGGTATCTATGTACTTTTTAAACATATATGTAATTTTTTAACACATTACTAGATTGCTGTATAGGAAGAAACTTGAAAAGAAGATATTAAGAAAAATAGACTTGCCATCTTTTCTTGGGAAGAGACAGGAACAGGTGTACAGGCAACCATATAGAATACATGTATGGTCAAAGCAGCAACTGCCACAATCTGTGTAACACAGTACAATTCTTCTTCAGTGATGGCAGTAACCAGGCAAGCTACAGTGGGAGCCACTGGTCTCAAAATTACCACAAGCATGTAGTAGAGTTTAGTTTTTCCCTTTTATGCACAGTGTAATCTGGTAGGCACTCTGTAAGGTTTCTTTCACAGTGATACTCTTTCAAAACTAGTTTTTCAGTCTTAGATGCGCGTGAAAAAAATTGTTTTATTTTATTAACTTCTGGGGCTGACAAGAGTGAATTTCCATACTATACGTGTTTGAATTTGATGCCCTGCTTCTACAAGTAGTTTCCTGAGTAATGAAGACATGACTGCTTTGGTTAAAACTTGGGGCTGGACAGATTTCCCAGTATTCAGGCATCAGTGTGCATGCAAAAGAGATGAAAGGATCTTAACTGCCTGTTTGTCACCCTCCAGTTCTTGACTTAACCATATCACCATGTTTTTCTCTTGGCTTCTCCTCCTCTTCAGAGGATCTGCTTTTGGTAGAAGGAATGTCAATGAAGAATGAGGAGGTTGTTAGCGCTGCACATCTCATTCAAGCAGCTAAACTTGGGAACACAAAAGCAGACAGCATTCTCAGAACAGGTGAGAACGTAACCCAAAGTGTGTAACCCTCCCAGGGTTAGATTTTTGGGGATACAGAAGTGGTAATGCAGTATAACACAACAAACACATTTGACGATCTCTCTCTGTAAAATTACTAATGGTAACGAAATGTTAAATGTAAATGTGAGAGGGAAGGTAAGTAGAAGTGTATATTAAAAGTTTCTGTTCCGGTAAACGAGATGAAAAGTTTCCGCAACAATCAGTTTGTATAAAGTGACTTCTCAACATTCATATTTGAATATTTGGAGACATTCCATTGTAGAGGAGTGAATGGCTAGTCTAAGCAAGCAAAGGCAATTTACTTACTACTTTATGGGGAATATTTTACTGTTTCGCTACCTTTAAAAAAAAGTCTTCTTCCTTATTCATAGCTGACAGCATCAAGATGGTAGAGTAATGCTTTTCTATTTTAGTTCAGCTTACAGAAGTGGTAATGCACTGCTCTGTCTTTCACATCTGTATAATTGGACGATGCATTACTACGCAATAAAACTTGCCTTCTTTTTTGCTTTTACTTTTGGTAGAAAAAATAATGGCAAATTAGTATTCTCTGATAACAAACCCAAAACTGTCTGTCATGTGGAATAGAATGTTTTCCTGACAGTGTCATTTGCAGCTAACAGACTTATTTCAACAAAACCTGCTTGGACATGCATAATACATACATATGTATATGGACATACATACATCACATAATTTCTTTTTATCTTTTCAGCTGGGACAGCATTAGGCCTTGGAGTTGTGAACATTCTGCACACCGTGAACCCCTCTCTTGTAATCCTTTCTGGAGTCCTAGCTAGCCACTATGTTAATGCTGTCAAAGATGTGATACATCGACAGGCTCTGTCCTCTGTTAAAACTGTGGATGTGGTTGTCTCAAATCTAGCAGATCCTGCTCTTCTTGGAGCTGCCAGCCTGGTACTGGATTATACTACACGTAGGATATACTAGGCACATGGAAGAATGATAGAAATGGACTATTAAAATTCCTAATGGGTGGAGGGAATACTTTGCCCAAAATTTTTCTTTGATGAGTGCAGCTACTGAATCATGAATAGTGTTCTGAATAGTTAGTGACTACTTCAGCATTTCCTACTTGAAGTCTGATCTTTTGTATTTTTCCTAAACTTATCTGAATTCATGGGAGCTAATGTGCAAATCTCTTGGTTTTAATCATGTTTGTTGTTAAGCCCATATATTGCTTTAGGTGACTTATTTATGAGCATATCTTGATGCATGGTGCAGAATATGTGTATGGTGTGTCAAATTATAGCTGTCATTTGGGGATCCATATCTCATTTCCCACCTATGTGAAATGAGAAGTCTACAGTGTGACCAGCTGCTCAGTTTCCAGGCTTCCACCCACAAAGTAAACATGTAATCTTCAATAGCAGGTAGTAGTTTCAGTGGGTGTAAACAAGGGAAGCTGCCTCTACAATCATAAAGGCTGCATCTAGAAATTGTGGTTCGTGGAGGTAGTTATTTATCACATCATTTTTAGAGGACATTATTTTTAGAAGCTTTGCATATGAAGGAAAAGGATTATGGTCAAGTGAACTTATAGTCTGCAGAGCAGTCCAATCAAACTGACAAGTGTAGCTTTGAGCATCTTTTTCTTCTGGCTATGGCCAACAGTAAATTATTTGAATTTTAGTGTTTGGAGTTTTCTCAAGGGAGTTAGTCTACTACTTTGTCTGCCAAATTAACAGAGGGAACTGTTTATTCTTGTGTAACCAATGAGCTGAAATTCAGCTATGTGAACCGGAGCATGGAGACTCTGCCTTTCAAGAAATCTGTTCCACTGCAGTGACAGACTGCATCTCTTCAGCAGTTCTGGTGACTGCAGGTACACTGTTCTCATCTTGAATTCACCATCAGCCCACACAGTGGAAAGTCAAGGCTGAGCCTCATCCTCTAGTTCAAGATATTTAGAAAGCTGGGAACAAAGTATTTCAAATACCAATGAAGGCTTGCCTAGGTAAAGTATAGCTTATGTTTCTTTAACTAGTCTTTCTTGATGTATAGCTCTGTCTTTATCCAGCTGCTTTTTAGCACACTTTCAAGATACTGTAGTAAAGACAATTATTTTACACAAGAAAAAACTGAAAAAACAGACCCATCTAACTAATTGGCTGTCCCAGAAAGTAGGTATCAGTGGAGGAACAGTTACAAAATCATCCTGTGTACTGCATTTAATGGCCTATTTTGACATCTAACCCATCCACAACTGATGGGTGTTCTCAGAAGCCCAGTAATGTATTAGTAAAAAGCAAGTAAAGGGACTATTTCCACAGTTATTCTCCAGTATCTGCTTTCCACTTATCTTGGACTGAAGAGCTTTTGATACAGTAAGCCTCTACTGGCTACTGTGGGGATATAATCTACAGAAGTTGCCTTTGCTTCATCCTCTCTTCAGGAAGGAATGCTTACTAAGAACTCACATCTTCAAAGGAGACCTTTAAAAAACACCAGATGTCCCCAGGAAAACTGCACAGCCTCTACCGTAATTTTTCTCAACACTGTAAACAGTGGCTCTAGGGCTCTAAACCGTTTGCAAAGTTGTAGCAGCCTTATGTCACATGGTGTTCTTAGTTCCTTTTCCTGTGTGTCTAAGTTTACTTGATGATTGCCAATTACTTTAATACCAGAGCAGTAGCTCTATGAGCAGATCAAGGAAAAACTGGCTTCGTTCTATGGCAACAGGAGCTCAGGTCAGGGGGTAACAGTGCTGAGATTCTAACAGAGAGACACCTTGTCTTTTGCTCTTTCCATCATCTAGCATCACAAGGAATACCTGGCTAAAAGTGATACCAGATTTTCTGAAGCTGGGGTATTTTTGGTATCTGAGGCTCCAGACATGTTTTCCCTTAGGAGATCAAGGGAGGCTGCAGGCATTGAGAAGACAAAAAAGTCTAAAAAAGATTTCTTGAAAAGTTTTACTCTGAATGTCTTTAATATCTAGTACTAAAGAAAATGGTTCTTCAGATGCTTTTGAGATTTTTCTGTTAAATGGACAAGAACCTGCTGCATGTGCAAGTGGTGCAGAAGTCCTTGCAGTTGTCCTTGAGAAGTTTGTGGGTCTATAAAATCAAAAATAATAAATCATATTTAAGAGCATATAATATTGATTTTATTTGCATTATTTGTTTCTCTTTCCTCCCTTGTTCAGAAAACTCCCTCACACTTTAGGCACTTTATTCTGGACCAGGGGCTTTATGGACACTAACCCCCAATGATAACCAGTTCCACAGGGAGCAAATACCAGATATTCACAGAACATCTGCAGTACTTTGCAATCTGGGAAAAAACCTGCTCTGTCCATTACAGCTCTGCCAGAGCATGGAAACCCACCCAGACAGGACTTGGGAGGGACAGTGAGAAGTCAAGTTCTGCTTCCTAGTTACTAGTTTACTTACTAGGTACTTAGTTTAGTCATTCAGTATTTTGAATCTTTGTTCTGCCATATAGACACTCAAAATTAATAAATGCCTCAGCTTTCTGGTGGTCTTGAAGCACTATCCTCCCTCCATGTAAGTGTATCAGAACTGTCAAAACGACATGAGCAATGGAAGCTCTGTCAGGTTTGCGTCACAGAAAATACAGGACAAGACAGTAAGGCACAGAGTTCATACTTTGATTCAGTCTGCATCTGGCACCAACCTATGTTTACTTCACAATCTGAAAGCAGATGCTGCACACTATGGGCACATAATACGTTTTAGTTAAAACTAAAAAATGCTCACAAGATTCTGAAAAAGACAGAGCGAGCCCATTTTTTCTTAAGCTGTGGTTAATTTTGTGTGTACAGTTGTACCACTTGTGAATTGGTTCATTTGCAAATTCATCAAACAAGATCAAACCTTATACTTTGCTGTGGCATCCCAAGCCCTCACTGCTTGTACATTATTTTGGTATAAAATCAGATACAGATGACTGCTTTTTCAGATAGAAAAAGGCAATAAGAAGCTTTAGCTTGGAAGACACTGAGTGGTGACCTCACTAATGTTTCTAAATATGTAAAGGGTGAGTGTCAGGAGGATGGAGCCAGGCTCTTCTCAGTGATGGCCAATGATAGAACGAGGGGTAACGGGCAAGCTGGACCACGAGGTTCCACATGAATACAGGAAAACTTTTTCACTTTGAGGGTGACAGAACAGGCTGCCCAGTGAGGTTGTGGTCTCCTTCTCTGGAGACATTCAAAACCCACATGGACATGTTCCTGTTTGACCTACACTAGTGATTTTGCCCTGTCAGGTGGGTTGGACTCTATGTTGAGGTCCCTTCCAGCCCCTAATATTCTGGGATTCCTCAAGCTAAGATGAAACTGCACTGCTATCCTTTCCAGACTCCCTGCTTCCTAATGAACCCATGACTTTCTCTCCACCCCCCTTCTCTACAAATGCTCATTCTCTTCAGACTGGCTGGCTTCTGGATGCCCCCTGATCACGAGCTAAACAAAGCAAGTTCTATATAAAGGATGTATTCAGCTGGAATCTGCAGCTTCTCTCCCAGTGCTGTATAAGCTCTTTGTGCACATGCACCTGGCATTCTGTTTGAGGGATACAAATTGTCCAGGGTTTGTGTTTGTTTTTTTTTAAATTCCACTGACGTGCTCTGTTTTCTGCATCAGCTTCATGCTACAGAGATGAGCAGCAACAGTGGGAAGGCTGGTAAACAAATGAGTACACTGAGCTAGGCCAGGTGCAGTACAAAATTTCCACGTGAAGTCACAAACATGACAGATTTTCTGAAGAAAACAAGACAAAAAAGCACACAAAGGGATTTGGATTTGCCAAAATAAAGGTATTTTGCTCAGTGCCACAAAGTCTAGGTATAAAAAATAATTCTCAGACACAGGAAGTCTGCATAGAGTACTGGTGAGGCCAATACTCACAGCTGGTGAGGCCACACCTCCAGTGCAGGATCCAGTTCTAGACTCCCCAGTAGAAGAGAGACACATTGTTAGTCCTGCAAATCCAGATTATAAAACACTGCTTTAGCTTCTATAACAATGCTTTGGCCTTGAATTAGAGAGTTGATGCCTATTTTCCAGGACTGCAGCTGAAACCCATGCCCTTACCACAGATAAAATGTCCTATGAGACAGAACAATATAGTGAATAATGATTTCCATAACTCAGTGTGCAGGAACCCCACTTAAACTGCTTATCTTTCAGGTTCCAGTGAATTCAAATTGGTATTTTAAACACTGTCTAGTTAAGTTTTCTTAGTGGAGTTTTCTTTATTAAATTATTCTGTCTATTGGAGTTTTCTTTATTAAATTACCAGTTCATTTCAGAAGCCTTTGCAGAGCTTTGGGGTGAGTGGAAGAAAGTTTTCAGTTAAGGTGAATGTGTAATTGGTAAAGGCTAGCACTGAGTATGAGCATTATGTGGATTTACTCTGTGCTTCAGTCCTATTAAACTCATCTGTGGCATCCCTGTGCAGTTCAGAAAATATTTTCCTGCTTTCATCTACCATGGAATTAAGCTTCCAGACCTGTGGTCTATTAGCATTTTCATCAGCATTCATCAGTAGCTTGTGAATACACTTGACACATGAGAATAGCTCCAGTCACTATACACAATGCTAAAGTACAGTTTAACTTCTAAAGTCTCAGTAGCAATCATTTATTCAGTATTTTATCCGCCAAAGGATAAAAAACAGCAACTCCCTGAATCTTAGTGAATTTCAGTCTCAACTGCAGCCCTCTTCAAACTGCCTTGGCTAACCATCAAGCTTGTACACAAGAGGTAGTAGAGCAATCTGCTACATCCTAGTTAAGTTACTGTATCTTTTGAGAAAAATGGTGTAATAAATGTATGAGACTGAACAGACTACTCCAACAACACAGGCAGCTAAAGTAAGTCTTACCAGAGAAAGGCTAGAATACAGCCCCTGTGAATGCTGGGTGAGATTACAGGAACAAGGAAGCAGCAGAACAAATATTTTCTCGAACAGTTTGTTTCAAATTCTGTCACCAGAGCTCCAACCCAGCAGATGAGCAGCAGTAAGAGCAAGCCTTGCCCTCTCCAAATCGCCAGTCCACCGCCCTGGTGGGAGAAAGTATCTGCAAGAGTCAGTAAGGACAGGGACAGAGTTCAAGAACATCCAAACAGCCTCAGAATTTTGCATATGAAAAACCAACATCAAATACATGGCAGAATGAAACATGCGGTAGAATAGCAAAGGCCTTAACTATGCCAGTGCCCTGGACTGAATTTCTAACCCAAAATCTTCAGCTGGAGTGACAGGAGAAAACTACACAGAACTGCTTACCTGGAGAAGGCAGTGTCCTCAGTTTCACTAGAAACGAAATAAGCTCCTTAACAAGCCTCCTGTTCCAGTTTCCTAGAGCTGCTCTTGTATGGTAAATTGGATAGGGAAGCAGTTTTTAGACTAAAGCTTTGAAGAGCTTTAAGAAAGCTTACAGAGGTGAGCAGGAGAGCTTCTCAGAGAAGAGAGCTGGTCAGTTACCAGCAATATGAAATCACTAGCAATTACAGAGAAAAGTTTGTTCACACTCAATACAAATACTCCCTGATGAAAGGGAGCAGAAGCACTGCTTAACTCATCCAAAGTCAACACATTTTGCAGTTTAACAGATCTTTAATATCAGTAATATCTTTAATATCAGTAATGTGGGAAATGACATCTCAGTGCACAGTAGCACGGAGATTACAGTTTTGGAGGTCCTCCCATTTCAGACACAGAAAGAAAACATGAGGAAGAACATGCAATCAAACACGTATCAGCTCTAGGTACACATCACGAGGTTTGGTCCAAAAAACCACTGAAACAATTAATCCAGTTACTGCAAACATAGCTTCTCCGAGTCAGGTTAAGATATTGCATCCGTAGTGTTTTCCATTGCACTTCCCTTCAGCGAACCAGTGGAGCCTGCTTGAGTGAGATGAGGACTGAACGCATGCGGGACACGTCTTTTGCCTGCTTACTAGACTTGGGATTAAAGTCACAGAGCTGAGCCACACGTTCCCACTCAGTGCCCGGAAAAACTTCTTCTGCATCATTCACAAAGGCTTCTTCAGCTGCCCTAAAAGCAATGCAATGCACCTTGTGTTAATGCCCAGCATATAAGGCACTCCTTTCCTCTCAGAGGATGTAGTTTCTTGCAGCATGTTTCATAAGAAATGCGACCTGACAGCTGCTTGTGGACATCATGGCTACTTAAGCTCCCACTGCCCCAACCCTGGAGATGAAAGTAGGTTGCAGTAGTATGCTATGCACAAGCAGTGCAGAGGATTGCTGTGTAAAATGTTGGAATACAGGTGTTTGGTTTTAAGAGTAGTTATTGAGTCTTTGCCTAAGGAGTCACCATACAAACTGCCAAGAAGTAAGGCACTCCTATGCGGGCATTTTATTTATGGAGAAATGCCCAAGTCTTAACTAGTTAAGCCTCTGCCACTTGATGGTTTACGTTGGACACTTGCCAACTGGAAATTTACAGCTCCCCTCTAGAATGTCTTGAAACAAATTCAGTGTGAGGATTTAAATCAGCCCCAAGGCCTACAGGCCACCATTAAGCTATACACTGAGGATTCCCAGTGCTGTAGTGAAACAGCATGTCAAAAGGAATTTATGTCATTAATCCCATGCTTCTGGGTGCTATAGACTAAAGCATAACTTGGCAGAGGGGATGACTTATCTGAGAGGTTAGCTCACAGGATAAACACATTTCCCCTGCTCTTACCCTAGGGAGATTTTAAGGAGGCTTTTTATATTATGCACAGGTTAGTGCCAGTGGCTTCACAGCTGTATCCTTTTGGCATTGCTTCAATACATGGACAACGCTCCAGCATCAGGTTTATGTGAACTGTGGGGCCCTGGTAGCTGCCTGAGTGCATAAGCAGTAAGCATCGAGAGATCAAACCAAATCCATCTACTCCAACAAGCAGTACAGAAAAAGCAGTGAGGATGACTCTCCCATGAGGGTTCAGCACTGTTCACAGGGATGGTAAGGTTACAGACACCACTGAAGACAAGGATCACTACAACACTGCTACTTTATGTGACATGACACTTTTAAGGGGCAGTGAAGATTTGTTTACTTAACTGTTCTAGGCTGTAGCAAGGATGATTTATGTTTGTGCTTAAAGGTGAAGAGAAGAAAAGAAACAAGGAGAGAAAGTTTAAGTCAGGTATAGAAAATGAGAATGAGTTTAATGCAGATGATCAGCTAGCTGAACATGCACTAGTAGCTTAGCCTACATTCAAGAAACAGGCTGCCAATTTCATTCTGCAGCACTTACACTGCACATTTGCATTGGATATACAAAACCAAGAATTTTACTGGGAAAAATCCATCAAATCCAGGAGACTTCAGAAATCAAACACCACCTGTAAATCCAGCATTTCACAAGTCTCGGTTTACACCCACCTACAGTTATAGGTACGAATTCCACACTGGACCTTCTACATTAATCCACTCAAAGCCAAACCATGGCTCACCAATACACCTCCTAAAGGTGTCACCTTACCATCTGAAACTTGGCTATCTTTCAAGTCTACAAAGAAGAAATTAAAACATAAGAATAACCAATGAAAATTGAAATCCTTTCACCTCACAGACACTAGCATATTCAATGAAGCTGGAAAGTCATGGCTGTATTCTTATTGAACCACAGGCTTGCAAAATGGTTAAACAAAGCTGCTCCTAAATGTTCTCCCAGCAGCAAATACCAATTTTCCAGTACCACCTTCTTGTACTTTTCATCTGCTCTCTATTAGCATACTAATTCTACACATAAGCACCTCTTCTACTGTGATTTATGGCAGATGATTCCTTCCCTTTCCTTGGCTTACGGAAATTTATGTACACGTAATTGCTTGAATAATTTTTCTAATTATGCAAGCAAGTAAGCACAGCTCAGAAGCTCAATGCTAGTACAGAGAATGCAGGCTTACACATTGTGCTTCTCTGTCGAAGTGACTGGGACTAAATACAGCACTCTCATGTGAAACTGCAGTCATGAAGGCCCATACCCAGCAAAGCACCTTGCTAAGCAGTGTTCATTGACCTGGAAACAACTGTAAACCCCTACTTCTAAAGACTACTGAAGTCACTTTCAAAACGTCAGTGTTATATATGCTACATGACTTAATCTTAAAGTGCTGGATGTTGTGCAGTGTATGGGATCCTTACAGGAAAGCTGCACTTAATACTGCAGAACAGAGTCAGTCCAAAAAATGAAGACTACTTACTTACATTAGCTTATTAGCCCTGAAATATTCAGAAGTCACCTTCAGACATTGATCACTATTTCTGATCCTCCTCATTATCTAGTTGACTAGCAAACAGAATTAGTAGTTAAGCAACATACACATAACCAATCACGTCAGCGAAGGGTTGTTTGTAGAAAGCTTCATCTGCCACCCTAGGTGGCAAGTAGTCCAGGCAAGCAGGCAGGAGAGAAGAGATAAGGATGAGAAGTACGGAACACAGCTGAAGGCAGTTCTAACAAGCACATTAACCTTGAATCACCTAGACTTACTGTAACAGAAAAGCAGCCACCACATGGAAGGTATCAATTAAGCCATTGACTGAGAAGGGCAACACAAAAGCTCTGCTACACCCTAAAAGTTGGGCCCAGCTAGTTTAGGGCTACAGTCCTGTTGTTAGCAGGGCTACTGGGCTACTTCCAGTGTACAAAAAAACACCAGCAGGAGAAAGATTTCGCCAGGCTGAGGAGAATGTCAAACACTCCTCCCGTGCAACACTTGTTAAATGGACCCCTCTCCAGAATGTACACCCTGCACTCACTGTCCACAACAGAGCTACAGGGTATCATGATCTCTGGACACCTTCAAGAAGTGTGCCGATCCTGTTTTCTTGTCTGGGCCCAACCAAAACAGCATAGCTCGGTGAATGAGAGCTTCAAATCCATCATTTTTTAGGAACTGGAGGCTTCCTTCTTCCTTTAGTAAGAAGCAGAGTCTACCTAGGACTCCACTTGCTCAAGACAAAGCTGCTGGCCAAATGTCAAAATTGACAAGAAAAGTGGTGTTTCAAAAACCAAAACAAATCAAACAAACAAAAAAAACCTAACAACCCTAGGTCAGAAGTAGAGATCTAAGTGGTATGAGGTCAGTACTATCATATTTACCTTCAGATAGCTTGAAGTTAAAATTCCATAGTGAATATCTTATTAAGTGTAAGTAAGAGCTTACTAAGCTAGCAGCCAAGTCATTAGTTTATGCCCCAGGGTCCATAATTAAACAATTCAACCCCAACACAGGGACAGTCAGCATTTATGCACTAGCAGAACTGAAGTCAGGATATTCCTCAAATGTTTCCAAAAGGACAAGCCAAAAATTTTAAGACATCTAATGAAATAATCTGTAGAAAATATTAACTTTCTAGAAGGCCACTTCCACATGTTCTTAAAATAGCAAGAAAGATTGCTAGTCTCAAGGTAGGTAATTATAGTCACTGAAGACCTGTGAAGCTAGAAGCATGCAAACAAGTGGGTAGATTAACACTCTCCTAGCACCATTCAAACTTCATGCCTTAAGAAATTTTCAGTAATTCTGGTTCATTATGTCAATGGTTTCTCCTGCTATTCTTGGAGATTTAATCTAGATTCTAAGAAAACTTGAAGAGATAGTGTACCATTGGAGACTCATTTCTCCAATGGAAAATTATTTTAATGACTGGAAGGACTAGTGCCTTAGGGCATACTAGTAGTATTCTATCCTCTCTCCCTCACTCTTCTCATATCTAGTACCACAAATCTTCAGATGGCTGAAGAAACCTTACCTGTTGCTTGCTTTTGTTTTCTGGAGCTTTTCATCTTGCCTGGCATACCACTCTTCCAACTCCTTTATTGCTTTCTCTTTCCATTCTGCTTCCTGCTTCCGAGAGTTTGCATCTGAATATTTAAGAATTGATTTGTCAGTCATTTATTTCAGCTGCATCTTGCTAACATTTCAACTGATGGCTCAGGGTGGACTCTAGTGCAGACATCTGCTCAGATAAGGGTTAGAATTCCTTCTTTAAGACCACAAATGTTCAGAGGATTCAGCTGAACAGAATGCCTGTAATGCATAACTAGGACAGTCCACTTCAGTTTAGAAGAGGCACCTGTAGACTAATTCAGATACAACAAGTCTGTTGGCCTGCAAACTGTCCAAAATCAGAAACAGTCACCTTGCTACACTAGTGCTAAAAGAAAGCTTAGACAGAAGACTCTGCTTCCAGGGAAGTGTCTGTGCTTATACAAAGTGAGGGAGCCTGGCACTCAGCACGGGTTTACGCTCAGTCTACAGTTCAGGATAATCTCATCTGCTGCAGCCAGCCCAGAAGAGGAGCAACAGGCTCAGCTCTATCCAGAATCACATTGTACAGTAGGTTCTGTCCAAACAATTTCAAAGTGAAAAGCATACCAGTTTGTAGCCTCTTAAATGCAGTGACACTTAACTGCAGACAGCTTCTGACAGCTGTACTTAAGTTTAATTACTAGTCCATTATTAAGGTATTAGACTTTGATCTGTGCAACAACAAACAGCCTCAGAAAATACAAAATGAGAATCCTTTATTCTTTGAATAAAGTGATGATGGATGCAGTACTTATTCACTCTTCCCTCCTGATAAAAGCTACTCATTTTCTGTCACCTTACTTGTACTTAAAGGGCAGGCTACATGAATACTCTTGAGGTTTAGAGAGCCACTTACTTGCTGACTCCTACACAGTTATTAAACCTGCTTGCTGTAAGATTATTGCTAACACTCAAGAAGCACAGTAGATTCCCAAAAGCCAAAGGCCATGGTTGAGAATTCTGCTGCTCAAGAAACCGACACGATGCTACTGACCAGCAGGAACACTACTGAAATGAAGACCCTCCTTACCCAGTTGCTCCAGGCGCTCCATTTGCTCCTCTCTCCACTTACGAATACTTTCCGGTTCTGACTGAAGTCGATCAACTTGGGATATGGCAGAATATGAATCTGTTGGACCATTACTCTCCTTAAAGGGAAGGAACAGTAACATCATTTATACACAGCAACTGAATATTTTGGATAACTGCCTGCAGGCTACATAAAATTGAACTCCATTTGAAGTAAGCACATTACACATTCATCTGATGTGATACCGCATTTCATCACCATTAATGTGTAAAACATTTTGCAAACAAATTACAGCAGGATTGAAGCAAATTAATACAGGACTGTCTCTAGCAACCAGAGATCAAATACAAATTCAAGCTGACTGGGAGTTCATACTGTGCCAGAGACTTATGCCTAAGGAAAGCAGAACACAATACCTAGCACCTCCCTATTCAGGGAGGCCTAGATGCATGCCTAAAGATCCTCCAGTCCATTTCACCTTAAATATTTGCTATGAAAGCAATTTTTTTTTTTAGTTTTGTGCATTAGAGTTTAGAATATTCCCTATAATTTATTTGTCTGCTTCAGAGAGATTTGCAAACTGAACTTATATTAAAAGCCACAGTCCTCTGAAGACATCACAGAATTTGGATTGCTATATGCAGCCTATAACACAAGACATTTTGATACTTAAGCATCAAAACAGCATAAACACCAGCATACTTTTTTTTAATATTGTGGTATTTGTTGCAGAAGATACTCCACGTCCAACAATTTTTATTGGTTCAACCCTACTGTTAACAGAACTAAGAAATACCAGTCTTGACATTACCAGATGTATTGCAGCTAATGACAGACCTGGCTGTGTCTTGCCCCGTTTTGGGCCTCCTATAGTCCTCAACAGAAGAATAAAGCAAAAAGATGCCAGGCTGCTGCAACAGCACCAAGCTTCACACTCAATTCAAAACAAAATAAATTGGCTAGCTGCAGGGCCAAACTAGTCACAGGTAGCTAAAACAAAAATTACATGTAGCCTATTCATCTGTTCTTCCTTAAAGGATGCTCTATTAACCAAAGCAGCCGCTCACTGGGAGTTGCAAACATAAAATCAAGGTGTTTCATCTACCTTCTGTTGTACGAGGAAGCCAAAAGGGTGAGTAACATATAGTTTTCCCATCAATCTCAAAGCAATGATGAGGATATAAAAATGTTAGCAGCAGTGAAATCTGTGTTTTTTCTGCACCAAGCTCGATGTTCACTTAAAACTCTATGGAAAAGTAGCTTGTATGCTGCCTGCTTCCCAAGCATTCACTCAAACAGGGCTATCCCCCCAACTCTGATGCCAGGCAGTGACAATACCTTAGCCAAACGGGTGTGATATTCAGTTACAACACAGCAATGCCTTAGCATGCCTCAGTCCTCCCTAACATTAACAAAACAACTACCTTCTCTTTTTGTTACCACCATGGATGTCTAATCTGCTTTTATATGATGACTGAGCTATTCAGCCAGCAGCTTAATCTCATCCAACTGTATGTCACCAAGAAGCATATAATGCTCAATAAAACAAACAGGACACGTGAACTATTCCTTAAGGAACAAGCAATTTAGAAAATTTCTTTAGATGAGAGTCAGAGAATGCTTTCAGCTTACTAGCCAGTGACTTGGCAAGTCAATGCTAAGTCATATCAGTCTGCTTGCTGTGGTTCTGTCCTACTAAGCCATAGCTGAAAATGGACTGCTGCTTTTAGTTGCCTCTAAGTTCAGAGGAGGGGCATGCTAAGAGCATTAACAGCTTTAAGTGATGAGCTATTAGAACAGAAGTTCCTCTTCAGACATGAGATAAAAGCACATTAGAGAAAAGAAGCAAGAAGTATTAGTCTAGATTAAGGTAAAGTTCTCAAAGTTGAACAGCATATTTTAAGTAGACAACACATCTATCTTACCTGATAAGCATCTCCATTAACCACTCCATCAACAGCACCTGTAAAGAAGTTACTGTAGTTTAGCCATTTGAGGAAAGACAGAACAGACAGATTTACTGATATCAGTAACTTGTATGGAAAGCTTTACTACAGCACCTCAAGACGTAGTTACAGAACCTAGTGTTACCTGATAGTCTTCAAGGGTCACTTTCTTATCTCTGCACCTTTCCAAACAGGCACAGGCCATCAAGTAAGCTGTGCCTCTGCAGAACCAGCTGCTACAGAGTGTTCTAAAGTTGCTTCCACTTTCTCCTCCCTGCTTATGCTTCACTCTCTTTCAATTTAAGACCACCTGCATGACATATGCATGCTGCAGTTGTTCATCTTGTTTTGCAAGGGCCAGGATTAAAGCTAAGCAAGTATCTACAACTCAAATTGACACTAACAGTTTGAATAAGCCAGCTGCACACTCTGCCAGCCTCAGAAGAGCAGAGAGCAGCTCACATACTTAGACAGTGAAACATGGAGACACATTTATTGCTATACCATCCAAAAGAGGCTACCCTTTAAATACATGCAGTTCTCATCTCAGCAAGGAAGGCAGTTCTTTCACAAGAATGATGCCTTGGGAAGCACTGACTCACCATCTAGGTGAGGCTAATAAATATTACTATTTCAGTTTTCTTATTACGGTACAAAATATTCATACAGGTCTTCAGTACTCAGGCTGGTAGTCTGACAAGATAAAAGGAACAACAGCATTGCTGAGGGCTGCAGCTGAGATAAGACCACTGTGGTTCTCTCAGGGCTGCTTTTTCCCTGCATAGGAACAGTCACTATTTGGCACGCAGCTGAAGTGTTTCCAGAGGGCACCCAGGTGCCCAACATTAGAAATAGTAAACTTTCCATCTGTTTTGAGCTCCACAGAACTTGTGATTAAGATGCAGAGTCAGCATGCTGACAGAGCATACCGCAAGCAGAAGAGGAAACAGCACAGTACCAGCATGCTGACAAGTACACTAACTGTAACCAGAAAAATTGTCAGAACTTTCTCTCATTTCAGCTCTCCAGTCTTGGTGTGGAAGACCAGGCATTCAGCATGAAGCCTGGACTACCTGGCAGACTTGATATCAATAATCAATGCTACTTATGTATATAAGATTTCTTTGTCTACAGAAAAAATGTCATTTCCTATATGACTTCCTACAGAAAAAGCCTGAATACCATTACTGCTACCTGCATTTTAGTATCATCCATGAGCAACAGAAGTTCTCTACTGGCTTCAGGGCCCATCAGGCTCCAAAAGTGCATGCTGCACATTTAGAACCATTCTACTTAGCAATGATCCATATTCCTCGGTGATGCCTTGGTGTGCCTTGCTTCTGAACTTATGATAAAGCTTTATTTCTAAGGATACTGTTCCAATAAACATGCCCAAGTTTTGTAACACCTGCTGACAACAGGGTAATAATGAACTTCCTCAGTGCTGTCTCAAAGGGGGTCTGTGGACCCAGTGTCCAATAATCCAGTCCACAAATAGAATCAAGATACTTGCTTTTTCCACTTCTGCTTAGAAAGGGGTGCTGGGTGGTATATCCACAAAGCCAGCAGACTTTCCCCCTAACGCAGCATCTCTTTTATTTCCAAGAAAATAAAGCAAAATCACCTTATCTCTAAGTGTATCAATTAGTCCTTCTTCACTTAAAAGTGGCAACACTTGTACTTTTTACTGTGTGTGCTCAGGGGACAAGGGGTTTTTAGGAGTAGGGGATCCTTCCAGACTAAGGGAGGGCATCTTAGCATGTTAATGTATAAGTTCATAGTAA
The DNA here is from genome assembly GCA_038090715.1 of Florisuga fusca. NCBI lineage: Eukaryota > Metazoa > Chordata > Aves > Apodiformes > Trochilidae > Florisuga > Florisuga fusca. The sequence goes on from JAAWXA010000012.1 coordinate 10,489,526, forward strand.
GTTCAAGTAGTCAGTGCTTTCTACTATCAGTTCTACTTCTTGTAATTAGTACTCAATGCTAAAGCCATTAGTGATTAATACCTTCTGTTGAGCACCTCTTTGCAGCAAAGATAAACTCAGTAAACATCCCCTCCCACCGGTCATGCTGACATGTCTTTGTCAACAGCACATCAGCTCTGACAGAGCCTGGAAGCCTTTGGAGACAAGAAGCTGTAACAGCTATCTTGCATGCACAGGAACCAGGCTTGTCAGAAACAGCCAGATAGAATTAGTTCCCTTAACATGCGGTACAGCTTACAAGGGAAAAAAAGGAAAAAAAAAAAAGTCTAGATAGCCCGAAGATGAATAGAACAACACTTTTATGACTTCAGTCCCAAAAGTCAACTTCCTTCAGAGGCTTATCACAGCAATGACCAACTACTCTCAAGGCAATTACTTGCATTGATGCCAGACTCAGTACTGCCTGGCATAACAAGATGTCTGCTTAGCCTTGGTCACACACCTCTCTGAAGTCCTTCTCTCAATGCAAAAGACTGCTGTCACAGCAGAACCAGGACTTTGCAGCAGTAGCTCTTCTAACACAAGTTCAACCATTTCCTAGCACATAGACTAGCTCCTCCAGAGGTCTTCCTATCCAGCTATGCTTTGAACAGTATTGTCAAGCAGGAGAAATGAACCTCAATATCACCATACATGATGTATTTTTAATGAGCTGTTCACACTCTCCCTCTGGAACAATGAGCACTCAACTCCCTCATTGCTGCTTTGAGTCAACTAGCAGCTACAGTTAAAGCAACAGAAGAGCATACTAAGTGCAGGGAGTTGGAACCATTTATTTATACCCGCTCTCTTTCAACCCCAGCCACTCTATAAGCTTAATACATTCAGACAAAAAGTTAAGTAACTTCACCACTTAAGGCCTTCCTACCCTTTCTTTCGGGCACAGATCACGTTTTTCCTTCATCTACCTAACTTTTATTTGCAAGGGGATGAGAAAGAATCTTCTCTGCAGTTTTTGTTGAGACAGTTAAGCAAGAAACTGAGGAAGAAAGACTTTTTCTAGCCATAAGTTACTCTTACGCCTGTGTGCAAACTAAGGCAAGCAGGTCAGGAAGAGTGCTTCTTTCCTATGCTTTAGTTATAGCCTGCTGTCATATCAAAACCCATTAGAGCTCACTCATCTTCTGTATAAGACTCTTACCTTCTTCTGTCTGGAATAATGTTATGACATAAGAGTTCCTGAAACTTTTCAATAGATTGGATATTCTCTTGTAAACAGAAGAATAGTTTTTTCTGCATTAGCTTCAGAGTAATGCAGTACCACCATGAGACAGCAAAAACAAGTTTAACATAATCCATCCCTTTATTATACCTTTCACAGTGCTGCTGGGCAGGTGCTACTCTGAAGCTTCAAGAAACTGATTGTATAGTAAAACCCAGAACATTGGCTGTTATAACAAGAAGAATCAATAGCCCCAAACAAGTAACTCTTTTTTGTCTGTAGTGCTAACTGGAGAGACAGGAGGAAACAATTCTTTCCTAATGATATTTTCCCCCTAATTAGCACTAAGTATATGAAGAGGCTATTAAATGTGGTTTATGGACAAACCACCAAACACAATTAAGTTTCTTTATTCCTAAAGACGCAGACAACGGAGAAGCATCATTCATTCAAGTTCATACAAAAATGACAGAGCTTGAAACTGTGAAGGCAATGTTTGAGGACAGCCTACGCTATATTTGTGTGCACTTCCATGATTGTTAAGATACAAAACTGCTTGTCCTTGAATGTATTCTCCGTAAGAAGCTATCTGACAAGCTGTCACAACGTTTTTATATTGACATACAGGTTCAAGAAGCCAAACACTTCAACCTCAACTCACTCACCTGAGGACATACTAAGTGAACTGCTATAACCTATAATACTGTCAAACTGGAGAAAATTGAAGAATTTGACTATAAATAAATGCAGATATTGACTTAAACTGAAAAGATGATCTCATAAAAGACCAAGTTACTAACACCTAGGAAGCAACATCATATTCCTTGATATATAGATGTCCTGGTTTGAGACAAGGCCAATTTGAAACAATTTTCTCTTCAGCAATTTTACTTTTCAACTTAGTCTCTTCTAAGTAACTGTACTCCTGGGGTTTTTTATCAATCCAGCTCCACCAACACCTAGCTTTCCATAAGCAGGTATCAGCATCCTGGTTTGAGTCAGGACTGAAACAATTTTCTTTTTAGTAATTTTACTTCACAGTTAAGTCTTTTCTAAGTTACTGCATTTGCTAAAATTAACAGCATGTTTTTCAGCCACTGTCTACTTCTAGGACTGATAACACTTGATGTTTATAGTTCTGGCTGGAGAATGGCATGCAGAACCAAGGCCACTGCTCAATTCTGAAAAACATCTTACACTTGGGAAACAAAAAAGGCAGAAAACAGTCACACCTGTGACCTTCCAGTGGGGAGAAGCAAACCAAACAGGTGACTTAAAACTGACAAAAACTAAGTATTCCATCCCCTGCACATCATGCTCTGTGTAAAGCTGAGGAATCATGAAGGTCAAGCTCTCCTTGTCCATGGGTGGCACCCTCAGATAACTTGTCCATTTGTCTGCCTCCTATCCTGATCCATGTGTTCCTGAATCCACATGTTCCTGCATTCAGCTCTCATCTGCAACTGACTCCAGGAGCCCAGACTGGGACTTTCCCAGGGCCTGTCCTGAAGCCTTGGAGGTGAAGTGAGCTTTACTGAGGGATGCAGGCACAGCTTTAAACCTTGACAGTAATACATCCTGTTTTCTGAAGCAATCATTCTGCTTTATCTGTCAAGGGCAGCAAGATTAGTTTTCTCATGCCCAGAAGCTTGAACAGGACAGCTATTTCCATAACAAATGAGCTACTGCTTCACACCAGTATAACAACCCTGAACATGCTGATATGAAGCTATGCTGAGTGAGACACCTGTGCCCGGCACATCACCCCCACACACATCCAGTGTCCACCGTTACTACAATTAACAGAAATATGCACTAGCACCAGTTTCCTGATACAAATATTAACGGATCATGGAGTTCACTATTGTCCATGTATTTGCCTAATTTTTTTTAAGTGGCTGCAATTTAAAAGCTGCTGTATGAGACACTGTGTTTCTTACAAGTGTATTTCAATCTTTCAATGACTGCATCTCACAATACTTGAATTTAGCATCTTCAGACTTCAGTTGAGAGGTGCCTGAGTTATGATTCTTAGCTCAGTACTTTTAGAAAGCTTCTCCAACAGACCTTTAAATAAGAAGTTCAAAAAGCTTACAGTTAAAGAAAGTAAATCCACAAATTCCTGATCACAATGCTTAAGGATTTACATAAGAATTCTACTTCAAGAAGAGATCTTCATCCATCTATTTAACTGAATTTACAAACCAGTTTAATAAGCAAATCTGCACTTGAGACAAGAGCTTTCTGATATTTATCAGGATACTGACCAGATTTCAAATACAAATAGCAACAGAACCGACTTCGGGTGCTGTGCTGCCACTAAACAAGTACTGAAAGCAACAGGTCTCCATTGCTCAGTTTATCTTGTTTGGCTTTATTACAAAGGTTCTATGAACCTGCATCCTCATCCATAAGATATGCCACTAATTTGAGAAATGGGGTTGCGTAATGAAGACTGAATTCTAAAGATGCGAACACTATTCCCATAGTGAACTGTGAAGCAAAGTTACTCAGCTTGGTCTGAAGACTGGCATCTCCCTGAAGTGACAAGGGAATGTCACACCACAACAGAATCTGTTTGCATGGACCCAGTGACCAGTACAAGCCAAGTCTGCCAAGAGTACTGGAACACCAGTGAAGCACAGCATCACCCTACACTTACAATTCCTTTCCACTCAGACTTCAGCCAAAAACCCCAGACCTTTTGTAATCACATATGTTCATTCAGGGCTACTTTGGCTACTGTGACGACTAACTGAAAACACACTAACCCCTAGTTCCCAACATACTTTGCCACCGGCCTCTGGATGAAGCAGTGTGCTCTGCAGTGCCGGTACAAAGGTTGTAGGGAACAAAGGCTGGAAGCTTACTAGAATTACACATTAGCTCAACTGCTAAAACACTTCAGGATCACTGCCTCTGAAGGCAGAAACCCGAGTGGCAGAACACAACGGGTCGGCCATTTCCGTGTTCCTTCCCGGCGGGCAGACTCCTGGGTTCCCCCGCAGAGCACCGGGGCCAGCAGCCCGCACGCCTCGGGAGGCACAGCCCAGGAGCAGCCCCGCCAAGGCCGCGGCGAAGACCCGCGGGCAGCCCGGGACCCCTGCATCCCCCTCCCTCCCTCCTTCCTTCCCCNNAGGTCGGCCATGGGGTCGGGAAGCGGCAGACACACCGGAGCGCCGGGGATGGATTGCGGCTTCCGCACCTACGCCCGGGACCAGCGCGGAATGGGGGGGGGGCAGCGCCTGGGCCAATGGGCGCCCGGCCGCGAAAGCCAATCAGCGAGCGGGAGAGGCGGGGCTAACCGAAAGGGCCGCACGGTGCCCGGCGCTCTAGCCAATCAGCGCCAAGAGCTTGGTGCGTCACTGGGGCGCGCGGGGGCCGGGGCGGGGCGCTCCGCCCAACTCTCACCCACAGCCCCGCCCCTCACGGGCTCACACCCCGAACCGGAGCCCGAACCCGACCCCGAATCGGAGCCGGAACCCCAACCAGAGCCCGCCTGTGGTCAGGCCCGGAAGCCTGGTTTGCGGCTCGGCCCGGGACGTGGCTTCCTAGGCAGGCAGCTCCTGGTCTTTGCCCACGCACCGGGCAGCAAGCGGGGTGTGAGCCGCGGCAGGGAGCAGTGTTCCGCTGCCTCGCCGTCAGAACACCCGGTTCGGTGAGGCGGTGCTGGGTCTTGCCAGGAGACAGGTGGCTGCTCTGGAGCCTGGGGCAGAGGCGGCAGTAAGCCGGGGTGACTGCCTGTGCAAACACCGCCTTGAGGCACCCGCCTCCTGGAAACAAACCTCATGACAAAGTTAAAAAGTCGATACAAATAAAGCTTGTTTTCTGAGGGGGCTTTGTGTGCTTGCTGTCTGGGAAGCTTAAATTAGTGGAATTTAAAGAAGCGTGTACTATGTTGACCACTGACTGACAGAAGTGTTTATTTGAAAGACTACACAGCATTTTTGGAGCAAGTTACTTGGATCAGTTTTGATGTCTGGTTTAATTATTGGCTCAGAAGAGAGTAGGAGGAGAGAAGAAGATGTAGGATGGAGAAAATTACACTAGCAGCTCTTAAACTGGAATAATTGCTGCAATAGTACATGCTAAAACTCACTCAGATGTTGCCTACAAGTCGGTGTGTATGTTTCATGGTATAATAGGGGTAAGCTGTTCAGGTTTACATTATCATCCTGTTCAAACATGTCTCAGAAGGTGGTTGCACTCAGAAGTGAAACTCTGCAAGTCAGTTGTTCCTACGTGAATTTAACAGTGTGAGATAACCTGCAAATTGAGTTATTTTTCTTCCCTACTCTCAACATCATTTGCTAGGGAAAAAAAGAGCAAGAAAACGCATGCTGTATGACATAAGCTCCCATCATCTCACTTAGTAAATTAAAACACGTGTTGACTTTTTTTTTGAAAACTGAGAACCTATCATGGCAGCAGGCTGGGTTCCCCTGAATTCTGCCTTCTATGAGAAGCACAGCAAGGTTATTTATTTTAAATAATCTCCAATAGGCACAGGAAAACTAAAGAATTAGGAATAACAGCAGTAAACAGGCCCATGATTCACAATGAGAGATTATAAAAATGAAACACCACCATAAAGTGCACTTGAATGCAATGAAACTTGCTGGCTTTGTCCCATAATTTATTCTAAAAACACACTCTCATGTCCATTTTCATCACTCTTCTTCCCTCATAGGTAAGCAAAACTGGAGTTTCCTATTCTTCCTTTTTAACTGTGAATAGTGAATTTTGGATGACAACCTAGCAACTTCTTTTGCTCTGCCACTTTGCTCTGATTTAAAATTAAAACAAGCTCTGGCTACTTGCTTTTCTTAAATATGAAGAATAGGGATGAAGGCATATGAAATATAAGCAGAATTACAGGTTTGCAAGTGGCCCAAGAAAATTGTTATCTGTGTTCTGTCAGAATGGGAAACTTGGTGTTACTCTCTTTAGATGCGACAAATAATATTGTGAGTCATAAGATCTGTCCTGGTAATGAATTCCAAAATTTGTATGCTCTCTGTAGTTGAGGTGCACCATGAATTACGTTTACACTATCAAAACTATTTTTTTTCTTGCTTTCTTACCACACAAAAGAAGCCAAGATACCTCCTTTGCTAAAGGTCACTGCTTAGAGACCACTAAAGAGCACCAGAGTAGTTAACCTTCATCATTTGTCCACAGTAGTTTTGTTGATGTGTCACACTGAAGTGTTTATTACAGGAATATTACATGAATAAACCTTCACTGAAAGAATAAAAAGTGATTAGACTACGAAGACTTTCAGAATGGTTCTGCTTCTTGTAATTCTTTGAAAGAGAATTACTAAAAGTACTGAGGTCTATTGTAAAACTGGTTCAAAAAGGTGTTTCTAAGCATTTCCAAAAATAGGAGATTGCAGTTCTGCACTTCCAACATTCAGGAATACATTGCAACAGAGCAGTGGGACTTTTGACTCCTTCAATATGCTTTTAATTTAAGAAATTAAATAATTGTTAGAAGAGAGGCTTCCAGAGCAAAAAATCTACATGCAAGTCCTTCCATTCTCCAGAAGCATGCAGATGAGAAAGGCATTGTACAACTGACATCTGGAAATGAACCACATCTGAGAAAAATCTCTCTAACTAGAACATCATTGTACAAGAGCCAACAGTTAAGAGCAACTAGAGGATGAGAACACATAATGACTAAGGTCTGGTCCAGGTCCATTGAAAACAATTAAGAGGTTCCCTCAAACTACTGATAGCTATGGACCTTCAGGCTGCAGATAGAAGTTAGAACAAAATAGTTTTCCCGTTATGAGAATCTAGAATTTTATAACCAGACTCCTACCTGAAAGATAGTAGCTGCTTTGTCTGATTGCTGTTCCTCTGCAAGTTACAAGAGCCAAAAATAAAGAGCTTGAGCATAACATAAAGGTAACAGCACCTGTCTGCTTCACCCAAGAGAGGCTACCCTTTAGGCATATGCAGTTCTCATCTCTGGAAGCTCATCAAGAAGAAGATCATGGGAAAACCTTTTGAATTTTTCATTAGCAAAGGATAACACTGAAGTTATCTATGCACAAGAATAATATGGACATTTGACTTCACAGTTACTTGTCCTTTTTTAATATTCTGCATGTCAGGTTCTTCTGTCCAAAGGAAGACTTGTCAGTCTGCCTGACAGAACTGACCTGAGAGAAAAAGTAGTTCTACACAGAGGATAACTTCCCTGCATCTCTGATCACATTGATTGCAACAAGACCCTATGTTTCCATTCTGTGACCTCACATATTTCTCTGACATGACTGAAGTCACCTATTTAATTTACAGGAGAAATCGTAAATTCCTCCAACACTGTAAGAAATATTCAGTGAAAAATTTCCCTTCAGGAATATACAAAAAAATTAATTCACTAAGTTATTTTCAATCAAGTTTTCTGAGCAATCTCTATCATGCCTTTGTTTTACAGGTTGGATTCCCAAGGCTTCTTTTTCACATTACACTGTGTGCTTCAGTATCACTGATGGTGGAACTTCTGCAAATCCTAATGGTAGTAAATCCAGTTAAAATCTCATATCTCTTCTATGGGCTAAATTCTGGTTGGCATCCTTAGAGATAAATAAGCAATGGCCTTTTCCTGATTTGATTGGCAGACACAAAAGTATTCTGTGAAGTGCAGAATGAGTGTCTCCCCTTGCTTGAACCCAGTACAGGTCCAAGAGGAATCTGTCTGCATGGAAAAAACTTATGCAAATAAGCTACTACAAATAACTCTTCAATTCTGCATCTATTCCTGCTCTAAACTATTTTTAAAGTGTCATGGTTTTAGTTATTTTAAATGACCCTAAAATGAATGATTGCAACTAGAAGTTGTTGAAGTATACGCTAAGTAGATACAAATGAAAAGTCATTCTTTATTAACAGGGATTTTACTTTTCACCCTTCCAAATTAATTGTAACTTTTAGGAGAACTGTGAAAGGTAGTTTGACTGAGCACACTGCATGGAACAAATCTAAAGTCTGGGGATTCAGTGGTACCACAACCACATTTACGAATGTGCTCACATATTTTCCTGAAAGAAATGTAATGTTTGAGGGCTTTTTTGAGCTGTACACACTCAGGATGCTTTCCTGTGGAAAAGACAAGAACAGGTTTACGATAGAATTCAACATGGAAGGTGAGTTATTGCACCACTTTCCCTGTCTGAGTGCTTAAGTAATGTGTCACCTGAGCATATAGGAAGCACACATTCAGCTGCCTTGTCACATTATAACTTCATTTTTTTCCTATGGTGATCAAGGCAATAACAACCATGGTAATGCTTATTGTCCCAGTCAGAGTCCAGTTCTTTTTCCTCCCATCACCATGACTGAAAGCTTTAGAGACCTATTTGCTTGCATCACTACAGCCCCCAAGGGAGTATTGTACTCTTCCACATGTCACCATCATGTGTAAGACCAAACCTATAGGCACTCAGTCCAGGAATTATTTCATATCTCACATCTCTGAGCTGTCTTTGGCGTTGTGATCTGGCCTGTTATTTCTTCAGTGACACTATCTGCTAATGTTGCACTAGGAGCAGCTATTTTACCTGGCATCTCTGTCAGTTCCAGACACATGAAACCAAAACATGGAAGCTCAAAAGTATAAGCAAAATGCTCATCATTAAATCTTACATCCTCTTTCTGGCCTCCTAAGATTATTACAGTTAAAAGCAACTAGATCCAGATTTAACATGTCCCTCTCACAATGGGAGTGAGGGCAAAAAGCAACGAACCAGCTGGGAATGGGTTCAGCTATGACCTCAGCCCACAGACTGCAGGCCAGGAGGCTGAGCAACTCCTAGACTGCCCTGTGCTTAGCTGACTTGGGACTACTGGGCTCATGAACCCTGACACTAAGTATTCTGCTTATTCTCACTATTTCATGTGTCACCCCAGGCTTTCTGCACCCCACTCAAGTGCTACTCTCACAACAGATGTATTCATTTCTGTCCTGTGGCTCTCTCTTGTGCTTTTTGCAAGAATGTGGAAGCTTTTTCAAGTAATAATTCAGTTTTACACAACAGTCAGCAAGGCGAGAATTATTCCTCCCCCTCTCTGCCCTCAATTTACAGAGAATGCACTCCTCCCTCTTCTGCCCCAACAGAGCAGAACTGAACAACAAGAAGATTAGAAATCTTACTCATCCCCAAAGCCAATTAAGACATGTCATAGACATGCTTTATATATATTGTGTTGGTTCAGCTCTCCTCTCCTACTGATTTGTAGCTGCAAGAATTTCTTGCTACCTTGAATAAGAGAGCCATAAGACAAAGATTTCAAACTGGTGATTAGATGTGAAAAGCTTGCTTTAGTGATTTGCCCAGGATCACCCAGGAACCTGACAGCAAATACAGGGAAAATTAGAACTGATTCAATTTAGGGGTAAGTTTTTCTCTTCTCTAAAGTTTTGGTCACTGTCAGCCTACTATCTATAAGACACAGAATATGCAGCCTTCAGAACATCCTCCTCCACTACACTTGGTACAGTCTGAGGCAGTATTCCTTTGGGGTGGGATATTTTTCTGACTGTTCTTTAAGTATTTTAAAAGAGGCAAAGGTGTTGACTAAAAAGCAATCTTTAAACTAGCAGTTTAAAAAAATCTGAGTTTTTTCGAGTTTTTTGTAGCCCTAAACATTCACTTTGTGTCATAGCACTTGTGATGTGCATTGTCAAATCAGAAAAGCAGTGTGTCCCAGTGATATGCACAGGTTTGGGATATACAGACCTCCGCTCCCTCAGCACAGAAAGTAACTGAATGAGAACAGTTGTGCTGAAGAAGGGAGAACATATGCTGATGGCAGGCCTCTGGTTAAATTCAATATCTTCACCAATTTTGGATGTGTTCTAATGGATCACAGCCCTTCACCTGTGAATTTTTATGAAAAAGAAAATGTTTGATATCATCCATTCTGTACACTTCACTGTGTCTCTCCTGCCTTTTTCTCATGCAGGCTCTCTTTTCCTGTCCCATTTGTCTCGTAATACTAATTCCACTAGGGAAAGGCTCTTTACTTTTCATGACTCAGTCCCCTCAGAGGCTGTTTCCAGAAGCATTTCTCATTAAGCCAGTCTCTTTCAATTTCTCCTGTCCCACACCTTTCAATACAGACTGTAGGGCTTCTCAGCTCCTGGGCTGCACGCTATCCTCTCCAGTCCACTGATCCAGTATCAGACAGTGCCAGTCTTTATTCTCTCACTATTCCCTACTTTCACTTTATATCTTTTCCCTTCTGAATCTCTTCCCACCTCTGTTATCTTTACTCACTGGCTGTCAGTCCCAGTTGTCTTGTTCACACCATCTCTGTCACCCTCTCCAAATTCTTTAACTAGTCTCAGTCACCCCCTTCTTCACTTTGGAAGTCTGGTGACAGGATAAGATCATCCATTGCTGTAACTTGCTGAACTGTAAGCACATCTAGTCTAATTCAAAATCCACAGGGTCTCAAACATGCAGGAGAAAGTTGCACAATGCAAAAGGGAAACATGCTAGTAATCTGGGCTAGTCAGAACTTGGGTGGAAAGTTAAATTCAGATGCTATGCTGAAATAGAGAAAACTTACAGAAAAAAAGTTCTTGTTGTCACTGTAAAGAGGAATTCTGCCTGTGACTGTTGCCTGGGTGGCTTGGGTAATATGATACTGTTATTGCTAGTAAGAAACCTAATACTAGTCTAGCAAGGCAACTGGTGGGCTAGTAGGCTTGTTACCAGGTTGTGCTAATTTGCAGTGAAGATGAAGATTCATATAAAATGCCTTTTGTTGTGATGCAGAGTTAAAGAGTGGCATGATACCAGAGATCTAGAAATATGCACGTAGGCTGAACATGAGACAAGACTGTAAACATCTCAGTGGCAGTACCAGAGACCTTGAAATATGTGGATAGGCTGAAAACAAGACAACAAGACTGTAAGCATTTCACTGGAAGTCACCTCCTGATTATTAAGGAATTATAAACACAAGAGCTAGGAACACTGGCTTAGACAAAGAGAACAAAGTAAAAAAATAAGCTAAGGAAAATTATGTGGCCAGGGAAAATTAACACCCACTAGCATTGCACAGCATGTAATTCAAGGAAATATGACCGAAGAATTAAAATCTACTGAGAAAATAAAACATTTTATAAATGGACTGGGTCTTGATATTCAAAAGAAATTGCTACTGGCAAATGGCCATCCTCACTGGATCACCATGGAAGTCCCTCTTTACAAACTGTGTCAAAGCTCCAAGCACATTACCTGCTTCAAAGTCTGTGATTCTTCAAGGGGCTTTTGTCTTGCCAGACAAGCTCCATACCTCTACAAAAATCTGTGAGAGCAGAAACTACATGCACGTGTTATATCAAGCTCTGTAATTACTGAGCAAGGCATTACTGCATGCAAATTTGATTTAGCTAGGGTGATAACTATCGGTGTGACAACTATCACACTATGGGTGCCTTGAAGTAGTCAGGCAATTGAACTAAATGGCCCTTGTCTATCCCTTCCAACTGGAATTATTCTACTCTACTCTACTCAAAGTATAATTCTCAATATTATGCAAAAATACATCCATAAAACCCCCAGAATCTCCTACTGAAATAGAAGACAATCTCTCAACACAACCAACCTTTTAAACATCATGCAGTTTCACAGAATACAATTTTGTAATTGTTGTTTCTACATATTCATCAGGACATAAATGTTAGGTAATACAAAACTACCTGTGTTAGAATAGTTCTCTCAGTGTTCCATGGTTTCTGCACTTTTTTATTTGTTTCTTGCTTTTGTACTTTAAATTAGAAATATGTTTATAGCTGCACATCCAATAGCTGTACTTCCAATTCTACTGCTCTATTACAAGATAAAGCACAGAGGCTCGGTCATCTGTCATTTTAGACAACAATTGTCAAAACGGTATCCTGCCATTGTAAAATTGTTTCCAGAGTTAATTATGTGTGTTCTGGAGGTATGTTTTTCCTGTGTCTTTACCAGATGGTTGAACAAGGAACTTGCCCCTAGGAAGAAGAGTGTCTGCCCTGTGGAATATTCTGTAGTCAGGAGCTATGAGCTGTTCTCATTGTCGCGTTCTCATTGTCTCTTTTCCAAATTTAGCCTTACTCTGGCCACCAGAAATCCACTGGTGTGGTCTCCTTTCCATTCCAGGAACCTCATACTTTCAGTCTGTGTTTGTTCTTCGGTAATATCAGAGATTGGTTACTAGAGTCAATTGAAATAACTCTAAGGACTACAATTTCGGTTGCTTAAATGAACTGGTAATTTGAGCTCCTTATGTAAGAGAGTCAGAATCTTCCAGTGGTATCATCTACACATCTCCATCACACCAGGAACATTAGTTCTTTTCTTTTTTTTATCAGTTCAGTGCCACCAATACCTAGGTTTCCATCAGCATGTGTCAGTGTCCTGAGCTGAGTCAGGACAGAAAGAATTTTCTTCCTACTGATTTTGCTTCTCAGCTAAGTCTCTTATAAATAACTGCACTTGCTGAAATTAACAGCATGTTTTTCAGCCAGTGTCTGCTTCTCAGACTGACAACACTCAATGTTTATACTTGCTGCTGGAGAGCATTATGCAGAACCAAGGCCACTGCTCAGCTGTGGAAAACATCTTATGCTTGGGAAATGAAAGAGCAGGAAAGACAGCACACCTGCAACCCTTCTGTGGGGAGAAGCAAAGCAGGCAGATGAGACAAAATTGACCAGATGAAATATTCTATCCCATATATTTCATACTCTGTGTAAAGCTGAGGGATCACAGCGGTCGAGCTTTCTTTTCCAGTATCCTGGGAGGACCCATCTGTTTGTCTGCATCCAGTCCTGACCTGTCAATCCCTCAATCCATGTGTATCCAGCTCCTCTCTGCAGCTGACTCCAGGAAACCAGTCTGGGACTTTCCCAGGGCCTGTCCTACAGTCTCAGTGGTGATCTGAGTGTTACTGGGGGTGAGCATGATAGTGGGTTTGTATGTATTTGTAAATATTTCATTATTTTCCTTTCCATCAACACTCTTTCATTAAAACTGTGGAGTTTTAATGTGGAGTTAACTTTCAAACTTGTAAGTGTCTTTCCCTTATTCCTTTATTTTTCTGGGAAGGGAGAGGGGTTAATAGGAGCATCTGTTTAATCACAAGCACAGCATTAAACCCTGACAGCAATATATCCTGTTTTCTGAAGCAATCATTCTGCTTTATCTGTCAAGGGCAGCAAGATTAGTTTTCTCATGCCCAGAAGCTTAAACAGGACAGCTATTTCCATAACACATGAGCTACTGCTTCACACCAGTATAACAACCCTGACCATGCTGATATGACAGCTGCACCTGGCACCCCATGCACAGCCAGTGTCCACCATTGCTACCATTAACAGAAACATGCACTAACACCAGTTAGTGTATTAACAGATCATGGAGCTCACTACTGCCCATGTATTTGTCTAATATTTTTTTTTTTATATTGTCTTTTTCCTTCTTTGAGAAAGGAATACCACAACAATCCTGCTGCTGCTCCTGCTGCTGCTGCTCATTTCCTCACAGCAGAAGAACATCATACCCCAAGGCAGGTTGCCTCCAGCTTTCCCAAGCAGGACCAGCTTTGTTGCTCTAGGACTGCTGCAAGCTGTCACCAAGACCCTGGTCACTGGACTTAGGCACCCCCATCTGCTGCCCAGTGTAACATGGGACTTCTCTGGTAGGGAAGTAATTACCTGCTGAAGAAGGCAAATTCCATATTTACATATTTTATATACCTTTGTAATTCACTATCACTACTTCATTAAACCTTCCCTGTAATATCTTTTCTAACATTAAAGTCTCTCTCCCTTATTCCCTTCTTCATCTTCCCCTGGGAAGGTAGTGGGGGAATAACAGAGAATGTGTGTCACCTCGTTGCTACCTAAAGACACGACACCATATATACCCTGGAGGAATGATGGGACTTTGGCGTCACTAAGCATGGGTATTTTTTTACTTCAAGTAAAGTATTTTTTTTCTCCAGAGCCACTAATTCACCATTATTCGCCGAAGATTTATGTAAAAGGGGGGGAACCCTCTGGTTAATGCAAGGAAACAAGAAATTCAATGTTCCTGATCCTATGAGGTTCAGCCAAGAGACAACTGGAGGGAGAAATGAGAAATTTATCACCTTTTTTGAAATCACACTCATATGTGGGTGGATGCTGTCCACACAGCACAGCCTGGTTTGCTTCAGTTCCTGACTGATAACATTATCTTTTAAGCAGATCATTCTTTTATTTTTATTGGAGTTAAAAAGTAGTTATCCACTGGTTATGGTCAGTAAACCACTACTGGAAACAAAGGTGAACAGGCTGCTTGTTAAGGTACTCCAGCAGTGTAACTGATACAGAACCTGTTTTCATTCGCAGAGAAACTTGCTCAAGCTTAAAAACTAACTTTGTATTGCAACATGGGAATTTTTGTTACAATGTTATTTATTCCTAAAGCTCTCGGAGAATTTAACTGCAACCTTGGCAAATTGTCACAGCTAACTACCCCAGGCAACTCCTAAGGAAAGCAAATGTTTGAGTGCAAGGAAGGGATTATGTATGCAGCATTACATGACATTGTTACATCTTTTTCTGGTATACTATCGGTCAGGTTGAAATCACGGCAATGCATCCAACTTGGAGTCAATTTTGCCTCAAGAGAAAGCGGATTAAGAATTTTTTACCCACATGCTCCATTTAATTGTTGTTAGAAAATCTAGATTTAAATTTATTTGTGTCCTACAAATAGTCTTGCTTTGCTTATTTACATATTTTAAGGCAAAATCAGAATGCGGTTAACTATAACATTCTGACCCATTCAAATAATTTGGTTTGAAAATTTTAAGTACTTTTGCTGTGCATCTCCTCGAAAATTTGTAAAGCCTTGAACAGAAGTTCTGGTTTCCAGAAAGTACACTTCGTGTAAAGGAAAGAAAATAGCAGAGAGGTTGTATTTAGAATTTGCCATTAGTCTGTGGGTAAATACATTAAGCAGCCTCTGCAAGGGATGCTTCCATCCAGCTATAGCCAGCACAGTAACCTATGCAAATCTGGACCACGTTAATATAAGCGGCACGCTACCTATTTATTTTTGGCACATCAGAAAGCAAGAAATCAGTTTGTTACAAAAAGCTCTCTGTGCCAACGATTACCAAGTGTCTCTTGGGTCCAGCACCCAGAGCTGGTTCCAGCGCGGGGAAGCTGTGTTCTGCCACCACAGAAACCGCTCCTCCGGCGCGGCAGGACACGGCCGTGCAGGCGCTGTGGGATCTCCAGCAGGCCCTGCCCCGCTGCTGCCTTCCCCGCTCCCTCCCGCAGACAGGGCGGGGTGGGGGTAAGAGCCGCCGCCATGGGGTGGGGGTAAGAGCCGCCGCCGCCTGCCTGTCACCGGCCGGGACCCTGCCGGACCCCGCTACCACTCTCGGGTAGCCGGAATTGCTCCCGTCGGAAGGCAGCGGCTGTCCCGCGGCCTCCATCTAAGCCAGGCCTCGGGCCCGNCCCGGTCGCTGAGAGGCAGCGAGGTGTGGCTGCGCGACAGCCCCAGGGCGGCGGCGGGTGCCGGGAGAGCCGGGCCAGGGCGTGAAGGCTCTCGCCGTGCCCGCGGGGGGACCGCCGGTCGGGGAGCATCACCCCGGGCGGCGGCACCGCGGCGTGGGGCTGGAGTGATGGGCGGGGGTAATGCCTGAAATAAAGCAGCTGCAGGAGGCAGCCGTGGTGAGGGCCCAGAGAGCCCTGCTGAACGGCCTCTGATGAAGCTCCGGTTTGACAGCGTATCGTAAGTTGGGGGAGAAGTCAGGGTGTAAGTGCAAAATAGTGTAGTGAGAATGTAAGTTCGCTGTTTTTGTCTCTCCAGACAAATTTCAAATTCATACTCCTTGTTCTGCAGAATCCTGTCACTCGTTTTCATGTAAAGTTTATCATGTGACATGAGCATGGAAGATGCCACGGGAGTTAACTCTTCAAATGAAAAAGTGGCACAGGTGGCAAGGGGCAGTTCAGCTTTTTAGTTTAAATGTAGTTTCATTCTAGACTGCTGCTCTACCAAGTAACAGTCTGTATTTATTCTGAAATAAAAGGGTGGATGTGTGTGCAGGTCCTCTGTCATCCTATTGTACCATTCCTGTGATTGCTATTACAATAATGTGAAAAATCCACTGCAGATGGGTACACTATATGCACAATCCTTGTGTTTGAACTTAGGTGCAGTTACACTTGAATTCCCACTCAGTGTGCACCAGCTTGTTTTGCAGGACTGTGGAGCAGACTGTGCTAAGTTCCAGAAGAGTGAGCTGGAGTACAAATTCAACAAGAAAGCACTGGAAAGACCCTATACCTCTAAACACTCCTGGGGAAAGACCTATGGGGAGCACAAGCGCCACTTGGAGTTTAGTCATGACCAGTATAGAGAGCTCAAGAAATATGCAGAAGAGATTGGCATTTTTTTCACAGCTTCTGGCATGGATGAGGTATGTAAACTATACTGGAATAAAAGGCAGAGTCCTGCTGTTGTGTCTGTTCGTAATCACCTAGGTGTGATAGTTCTTACATGAAAATACTACTAAATATGTGTGGACGTTGAATTTCTAAATGAGGAAACTAGAGTAACTGTACCTCTGCCAGTTCATTTGTGTCTCCTTTAATGGTTGAGTAGGTAGCTTAACATTTTGGAAGATCTGTCATGGATGCTGAGGTATTTTTGCACAGGAAGTCATATTAGAGACAAGGTCTCAGTTGAACTCCATAAAAAACCCCAAGGCTTTGAGAGTTCAGATCAAGACTCCAGTCTGACTATTATCTGCTGTTGTCTGGTGTATTAGCACCAAGCATTTCAAGCTTCCCTCTGTACTTATATTATTTTCACAACTTAATCTATATTAATTTCCCTCTTTATTTTCCTTTCTGCTACTTATTAAACTCAGTTGTGTTTCTAAGCAGCTTATATTCCTTTTTCTTTCACTAATTCATGGAAAGGGTCTGTATCTTGCCATGTTACTCCTGAAGCATTTACTGTTTTTTGTTGGTGGACTCTTGAGCAGTCAGTCACCAGCTTCTAAATTCCATGATGCTCATCTGCTGCTGTTCCCCTTAAGTGATGTATGTTTCTTTTACTCTTTCAAAGTGATGCTATCTATGATATGAACAAATGCAATGTACAATTGAACAGTCAACTAGAAAGATCAGATAAACCTCAGTACATAGATCACAGATTGTTTTAAGTTTCTTTATGGCCTAGAAATACAGAGAACCAAACTTAAAGAGACCTTCCAGAAGCAAGCTAGCCACTCTTGCATAACACAAGCAATGTCCCTGTCTCTCTGCAAGTAGCGTTATCCAGGATGGGATAAGGCTGGGTTTTATTTAATATCTTAATGTGAATTATTCAATGCCTCACTCCTTACTGTCAGTGGGAATTCCTGAGCCTAACCTCCTTTCTTGTTTTATTTTTATTCTGCTTCTTCTGGCATTTCTTGTATGTATTTGACCACCATTATCACATCTCTTTCCTGTTTTATATTCTGTGGACTAAGCAATTCCAATTCCTTCCAGTTCTTTATGCTGTCTTTTCTATTCCTCTGGCCATTCTCACTGCTTCTATAAACATAATGTCCTATTGACCAAAATCTTTGAATTGCTGTGCCACAGATGAGTAAGTATGAGCACAAAATAGCATTAAAAAGGACTTCACATGTCTGAGAGACAAAAACATGCCATTTGCGTATGTTGCAATAGCCTGATGCCACCCAAAAAAACAGATCTGTGAAAGGATCTATGTTGTGATGTTCCTTTTATTGCTATCTCCATATCTAGGAGATCTGCTGAACAAGACCTGGGCCTTTAAGAAAACAGTAGTTAAATCCAGTAGTCTTGGACTTTTATCTGGAATCTTAAATATCCATGTGCTTTTGTCGGGAAAAGAATCACACTCTTTCTTTGATGTTAAAACCTCCAGATTCCAAAGGCTATCAAGCCAGGCAGAACACCTTTCACATGCAGCAGCTGAGATCACTTTCCATGTCTGAGGTCCTTTTTTTTTTCTCAAGATGCTGTGCTCTTTTGTTTGTGGCCTCATCCAAAGATTAATTGGTAAATTAACAGTACCAACACAAGTTTGTGCCTTCTTTTTTGAACAGTAACTACATTACACAGCTCCCATGATTTCTGGTGGTATATCTGCAAGATACAGGTTTGGACCTTATGGCAAACATTGCATAAATGGATGTACAAAGTTATTGAGAATACATCAACTTTTGTAAATTAAACATAATCTCTGTAACTCCAGCTGTGTTGAAGAGGCTGTGTATTTAACTACAGAAGGAAATCAATGAAGTGATGTGTGAAGTAAATATAAAGGCTCTGAGTAATTCCTCTGTGTACTCTGTTGCAGTTTGTGCTGGAGGCAAAACAGGATCCCGTTGAACCACTCCCTTTAAAGTAATCTCTATTACTTGAGGTTATTTCCTGTTCCTTGAATCTGTTACAGAAAAGCTTCCAGTTTTCAAGAGATACTTACCTAATGAAGAGTAACCTTAGATATGAAATCTATTAATCATATTTCATTTTGTGTAGTCTTCTCAGATTAGGTCTGTGGCATTTTCTTGTCACATATTTGTTGTCATCATGCACAGTACATCTTAGTGAAGAAATTATATTAAAGAGATGGTATACAAGAAATTGAGTCTGCCTCAATATTAGCATGGAAAAATGAGACTGAAGAACCCAGAATTCACTTTTGAGTATTAGTACTCTTTCTCTGGCACTAGGTAAATTTGACTGCTACAGGGAATAAGCTGAAGAAATTAAAAGTGTTTGAGGGTAGTTGAGGGGGGACAAAGTTAGGTAACTATTTCAGTGTTTCCTCCAGGTGTGAATGGAGAATCCCAGCATCTCTTGCCTGCAATAGGTTTGGGATTTTCTTAACAGTACTTGGGCATGATCCTGATTTTCGTGGAGCCTCCAGTAATTCCTGAATTGTCTTCAGTGTAGTACAATTTTTACAAGAAGGCAGAATGAGTTAACATTTGCATAAACTGGTTTGTAGTCTTTGGCACATTTTATATTTATTTTCTAGTGTTAATTCTATAAGCAAATCCACTTGGGATTTCTCTTTTTGAGCAGTTACTTTTTTCAGGTGTTTATTCAAAATCCTCATGCAGTTTTTCCAGAGTGACAGAAATATTCAGGAAAACTACCTGTAGTTTTGAACACTCCATGGTCTGGTGTTTCTAACTTGCAGGAAGTCTGTGACTGGAAGACTGCCTGTGTGCCTGCAATACATACCATCTGCAACAGGCAAACTCCGTCTGCAAGCAGCTGCTCCCTCTGGGAGTGCCAAAAAAAACAAAAAAACAAAAAAAAAAAGAATGCTGTGGCACACAAGCTCATCTTGAAGTTAACGGAGCAGTGGAGCTCAGTTACACTAAGCAGTTTGTACCTACAGCTGGCTCAACCAGCTGGGAGACCAAAGAGACCATCTGAGACAAGGACAGGATCCAAAAACCTGTGGGAAATCTTTTTGTAATAGAAGTATTGAAGAAGACACCTTGGTACTTCACCTTGAGAAACTAGTATCTTTGGAATAGTAAATGTTATTTGAGGAGGAATATATTTGGTGGGGACATATATGTGACCCACTTAATTAAACTTTGGCTTTTCTATTTTGGGGGGCTGCTCATTTCCCAATACAGGAATTCTTAAAGTTTGGTCCATCTGATGTTTTAAAATGCAGTGATTTCTTTCATTGTAGATGGCTGTGGAATTTCTACATGAACTGGATGTTCCATTTTTCAAAGTAGGATCAGGAGATACAAACAATTTTCCGTATTTGGAAAAGACTGCAAAGAAAGGTAAGCATTTTCCTTTGAACTGTCTTGGTAAACATCAGTGTGCCTCAGTAGATCAGTTACTAGATCTTCCCCCAATTGATTTTAGAAAAAAATCTAAAGTAATCTTAGCAGAAAATCATTTTCAGACTTGGAACAAAAGGGTCACCCACACAAATTCCTTTCCTGCTGAATTCATTCACTTCAAGAATATAATATAATCTTGTATAGCTTGCTTACAGACCTAGGACAACACATGAATGTGTTTTCTAATGCCTAGGTCGCCCAATGGTGATTTCCAGTGGGATGCAGTCAATGAACACAATGCACCAGGTTTATCAGATCGTGAAGCCCATCAATCCAAACTTCTGCTTCCTGCAGTGCACAAGTGCATACCCACTTCAGCCAGAGGATGTCAATCTCCGTGTTATATCGGTCAGTGAGTAACTCAGAGAAGGTTTATGCATTTGTGTTGACACACACTTCCAGGTCTGGGAAATGCTGGAATTTGCTTCTGAGATGTCAGAAGATGTGTTATGTTTCTGTGATTCATGTTGGAGTAAAGTTACCATTGCTTTTTTAGCAGAAATCAGTTCTGAGGAATATCATAAAAGATGTTACTGGAGTATTCACAGAGAGAGGAAGAGATCTTAACAAAACAGGTTAACCCTGTGCTTTGTACTACAAAGAAAAATTATGTCGACTGTTACTATTAAGGTGCATGGAACTGAGAATATAATTCTCAGTTATGGGAATTATGGGGATAGACTGGAAACTTTTGGTAAAAATTCTTCATGGGAGTATCAGAGCAATGAAGAAAATGGATTAGTCCCTTGTATGGTTTTCTTCACTTAAAATATTACTTGGATATGCCTGATACTGATGCAAGAAAACTGTCCCAGATTGGCCAGTGTTCAAGCACTTGCCTTCTTTATGTGCACGGAGTGTGTGACTTTTAGTAGAGCAGGATATGGCTGCATCAAATTGCCTTTAGGACTGGGTGACTATCCTCTGTGTGTGTCTGAAAGGGTTGCTTCAGGTTTTAAATATAGGCTTGGGGACATCTGCTTTGCATACAGGTTGAGTGTAACCAGTCCACTGTGTTCTTGCATGAAAATTCTATTGCAGTAACTCACAGTGATGTAGGCTTTAACAAAGTGCAACTGAATTAAAAGGAAAAGCATAAGGGAAGTTGTAGCAGAGAAACTAACCTCATTATCTTTGTCAGTACGTAGTGAAATTCTTAAAACACGATGGTTGGTAATGCAGTATGACTTGTTCGGTGTAAAAAATCCTAATTCTCAGCATAGCTCACTGTTTATTTTGTGGCACAGTAATTGTCCATGATTTTTTTTTTTTGCAGTTATCACTTTTAAATTATCTTTGTCTTTGAAAGTGCTACCTTGGTAATTCAGATCAGCTCTGTTATGATTCAAGGCATACCAGACAGCTTTTCCTGATATCCCCATCGGCTATTCGGGGCATGAAACTGGCATAGCCATCTCGGTGGCAGCTGTTGCTATGGGTGCTAAAGTAGTGGAACGCCACGTGACTCTCGACAAAACATGGAAAGGAAGTGACCACCAAGCATCCCTAGAGCCAAATGAACTGGCAGAGCTAGTGAAAGCCATCCGTACAGTGGAAAAAGCAATGGGCTCTCCAGTGAAACAGCTCTTGCCCTGTGAAATGGCTTGCAACGAAAAGGTAACTTGTACTTTTCATTCATGTATAGCTGGAACTCATTCAGACCTACAGCTAATAACTACATTCAGAAAAGTACCTTACTAAGTGTTTATTGCAGCAGTGCTTCAGCCTCTGCACCCAAAACTTTGTTCTGCAAAGTAGAAGCATGCACACTGTGTATACTTAGCACACTTAACATTTAAGTAGACATGTCTTTTTCTATAAATGCCACTTCTGGCAGTCAGTAACCACATAGTTGTCACACTTTTCAGTATAATGGAGTTTTGTGTCTGCCATCCAGTGATTAACTAAGTTGAGTGGCATAACTGGAACATTTAGGTTGGAGAAGACCCTCAAGATCATTGAGTCCAACTGCTAAGCTGTCAAGTCTGACACTAAACAATGTCCTAAACACCACATCCACATATCTTTTAAATACCTCCAGGCAAGGGAACTCAACTAACTCCCTGGTCAGCCTGCTTCAGTGTTTGATAATGCTTTCAGTGAAAAGGTTTTTCCTAATCCCTAATCTAAACTCCCCTGGCACAATTTGAGGCTGTTTTCTGTTGTTTTATTGCTTGCTACTTGGGAAGAGAGACTGAGCCCCACCTCACTACAGCTTCCTTCCAGGTAGTTATAGCAAGCAGTAAGGATTCTCCCCAGCCTCCATTTCACCAACCTAATTAACCCCAGTTCCCTCAGTTGGTTTTCACAGGATGTATTTTCTAGACCCTTCATGTGCTTCATTATGATTCTCTGGACATGCTCCAGTACCTCAGTGTCCTTCCAGTGAGGGGCCCAAAACAGAACACAGGTTTCAAGGTGAAGTTTCATCAGGGCTAAGTACAAAGTACTCAGTGATAGTAATAGAAGTAGTAGGTCTCTATGACTGTATCCAAGCTGCTTTTACCCTAAGCTAGAATACTGCTCAGTCTAATCAGATTCCCTCCATTCTGATTCCGAAAAGTTTCAATTTCAGAAAAGATCTGGATGTTCACACCAGTCTGGTGTCAACAGATTTCATTCAGCTTTGATTTGGAGTAAGAAGTAATGGTGAGGGTAATTTCACACAACCTTTTTCCAAATAAATGAAGAATATTTTTTAGCCTTTTAGATGTACTAAGCCCAGGAATGTGTTTAGCTTAAACTTTTTCTTTTTTCTTTTTCTTTTTTTTGTTTGTTTGTTCGTTTGTTTGTTTAACTTTCTCCCCTGTAGCTGGGAAAGTCTGTCGTGGCAAAAGTGACAATTCCTGAGGGTGCAGTACTGACACTTGATATGCTGACAGTAAAAGTGGGAGAGCCTAAGGGATTTCCCCCAGAAGCTATCTTCGATCTGGTGGGCCAGAAAGTTAAAACAAAAATCGAAGAAGACGAAACCATCACTGAGCAAGCAGTGGAAAATCATGTTAAAAAAGTCAAGTGCTAAACCAAAGCGCTCCAGTCCCTCTTTCATGAGGTATTACTGCACAATGTTTAAGTATAGCAGCATGGTAGATTAGAAGAAGGGGTGTAATCAAGAATATACATGCAGGTTAGAATTTTCAGGTTCTCATCAGCAGGAAGATTCTGCAGCAAATGGGTATATGTTACAAAGAGTAGTTTTATTAGAAAACATAGAGCATTGTGTCTAGAAGATACCATGTGCCTCCTTTTTCCATTCCACTTAACATATATTAATTTGGCCTTTTGCCAAATCTGAGACCACAGTCTGCTGCTTTCCAGCTTCCATTTTTTTCACATATTCACAGAATGTTAGGAACTGGAAGCAGCCTCTGGAGATCATCTAGTCCAATGCCCCTGCCAGGGGAGGTTCACCCAGAGCGGATGGCACAGGATGCTGTTCAGCTGGGTTTAGGATGTCTCCAGAGACAGAGACTGCACCACTTCTCTGGGCAGCCTGTTCCAGTGCTCTGCTACCCTCAAAGTAAAGAAGGTCCTCATGTTTAGATGGAACTTTCTATGTTAAAGTTTGTGCCCATTATCTCTTGTCCTGTCACTGGGCACCACTGAAGAAAACCTGGCCCCATACTCCTGATACCCACCCTTTAAGTGTTATTTAAGTGTTGATAAGATCCCTCCCCTCAGTCTTCTCCAGACTAAAAAGATCCAAGTCCCTCAGCCTTTCCTTCGTAAGAGAGATGTCACAGTCCCTTTATCACCTTTGCCCAGGATGCTAATTGGAGTTCAATATATGTAAGTTTACATACACTGAACAGAAAGCCACACATGCAACCTGGTGGATTTTACTCAAGATGAATGCCTTAAGATTAAAAAAAACAGTCTTAAAGCAGTGAGTTGCAGGAATCTGCACGCTGGGGAAAATAAGCTCCTTGAGATAGCTAGTTGCTCAAAAAAAGAAGCAAACAGGGTATGCAGAAAGGTCCCACTTAAGAAAAATTTTATGACCAGGAAGGCAAGAGAGTAAGCCTGACAGATTAAGAGGGGGAAGAAAAAATTAGAAGGGACTGTGGAAATAACCTATCCATTAAAAAAAAAAAAAAAAAAAAAAAAAGCATCTTGTTGTGAGTTGACTGGAGCCTGCAATCTTAAATCAGTTCTGCAGTGCATTTGGGTACCTCTATTGGTAGCTGGGGGCAACTTCTAAGTTAGGAAGCAAGATGGTGGTGAAGATTCAGCAGCCTCCTTCCTGTACTAGCATAAAAATAGACGGGGTTGGGCTTTTCCCTCTGACACTGGAGTCTGAGACAGCTGCAGCTGCTGATCTCGCAGCTCTAACTAGATCACCTCACTATGCTTCAGCGTGATGGTCAGTGCTCCTCTGGTGTGCTCTGCTCTAGCATCACAGCTGCTCACTTTTCAGGAGATGCAATCCCACTCCTATCAGCCTTCTCCCTTTGTCCAGGGAGAAGCTGTTGGCAGCACCTGCATGCCAGGCATCCCTCGATTAGTTTGAGTTGCACAGACTGCTTTGGTACAATTCATCTTCATTTTTCTGTGGTGGAATAAATTTCTAGTGACGGTTGTTTGGAACCCTTTTGGTCATGAGTTGATGAAGTATCTTGAATTTGGTGATGGTGTTCCTGTACCTGTGATCTCTTTACTTTAAAAATGTTTACCCTTCTGCAATTCTGAGGAAACTGTATTCCTATCTTTAAACTGGGAAGGAGAGATTCTTTGAATTGTGCTTGACCATATGTGAGCTCTGACTGATGCAATATGCTTGCCTTACATTGTTAATTTTTTAAATTATTGTTATTTCAGATTTGAAAAATAAATTTAGCTTATAAAATGACTTGTTGTTTTTGCATTTCAGCCTATGGTTAGACCTTGCCTTCAATAGCATCAGTGATGATGCTGTGGCCTTTAGTGTTTGAACCCCACGAGATTACCTGTCATACTGCACATAGCAGTGGTTCTTTACTCCAGCAGGGCTGGTCCTAGAGGATGCTGTAAACATAAGACTCCAAAATTTCCAGGACTTCAGTTAATGTATTGGGGGAAAAACCAGATTATCCCTCTGCAGAAATTCACAGGCTCTCTCTTTTAGTTTTGTGAGCATACCTTCATTCAGCAGCTGTTAAAAGAGCCTTTGCAAATAGGACAGAAAAATAAATAAAGCGCAAGTGTCCCACTGACCTAGTGGTTTTCTTGCACCTGTGGGTCCTCCAAACATTTCCTCTTCTGCTGGAGGCAGTATGCAATTGTTTATCATGCTTCCAGTGGGAAGAATAGGGACACCCAGAAGCCAAGTTCAGAATTTTTTTCACAGGTAAGATCAGCTTATGGCTACAAAGTGTGGCTACAGAAGCTCCTAATTCAGCTTCACTTGAAGAGACACAGCTCTTTACAGTCTGTGCCAGTCCTTGATTTTTCTCAAATGATACTCAAGTATGAACTAATTAACTTAATGCATTTATTATCCAAATCTGACCTGCAATATATGAAGTTGAAGCTTGAGCCAAACTAAATCTATTGCCATATAAAATTGCTGCTTTTCCAGGCAGATGAGGTGAGAGAGTTAATAAAAAAAGATGGCAATGTCCAAGTGCAAATCTGAGCTGTAACAGGCTTCTTTAAACCAGATTTTTTTTTTCAAGTTTAAAAACAGTACAAAAAATACACGGTGCTTTAGGTTGTATTTCAACATCATTTATAAAAGCCATATCACCTCCCCCAGTGAAAAAAGCATATACATTAAAAATCAGTCGGTATTCTTGAACTTACCTATTCCCTTCTAAAAGCAGCACAGTTACAACTTTTATCTCAGCGAGTAATTCATACAGATCATTGCTAAGGTGGCTTTCATAGAAAAAGCATGAAATAGCAGAATTTATTTTCCTTTGTTCTTTATGTCAGTTTGTCTGTCGCAATGGAACCTTCCCAGAGCCTCAATGCTGGGTAAACTGGGTCTGTGAACTTGCAGCAGAAGGTGTGCAAATGAGCCATGCCAGCAGTAACATTGTAGAATGAAAGGATTCCTGCTTCATAATCCAGAAAAATACCAATGCGATCAGGATCTATCAGGATGGGGATTCCCTCTCCCTTGTGAAATACCCAGTATTCAAAATCAGACTTCTTAAGGCACCAAGATGCTTTTTTCCAGCCCAGTCAACAGGTTTCAGAGTCTCCTTTCCTGCCAATGGAAGGCTGGGCTGCACTGATCCACCATCCTGCTCCAGCATGCTCCAGATCAGCTTCCCAGTAGTGGCTTCCAGAAAGGGGTGATCTCTGCTTAGCACTTGCCATAATTTATCAAATCTCTGGGGACCAAAAGGGTAAAATATTCTCCTCCAGCTCCTGCTTACTAAAAGACTGTCACCAGACAATTTCAGCCTTGGGGGAAAGCTGTCATAATCCCAGGTCAGTGATCTTGCATCTGCAGTCAAAACCATCAACATACTTCCTATGTTTATCACGACTCTTATAATAAGTACAAGTTATAAAAAACCTACAAAGGAGCCCACAGCTGGCAGCGTCTTAGAATCTACCATTTTGCAACGAAAAACCTGACATGTCAGCAGAAAGCACTGCACTACACTTTAAAGTTAGGTACTGATGTGCTTTAAAGGCTATGCAAGTCAGTTTTCATGAGGTTCAGAAGTGAGATGAATACAGCGAGGTAGGGAACAAATGCAGTGGTTATGTTTTATGCAGAGTAGTTGGATCTGCTGGTGGGATTACAGCCTTAGGGTTTTAGAGAGCACTGGAGTGGATTCTTGAGCTGAGAGATCAAATTCCACTAAAATCCCATTTGAAGATGCACTAGAGGTCTGTTTCTCCTATTGGCCTTGTGGTTCTGCATCCCATTAGGGAAATCCTTGCCATAATCATGCCAAAGATCACTTTAGAATGAAATACCAGCTCAAAGTCAAAAGAAGTTCTAAGCTGAAAAAGCTAACCCACACTTAAAGAGAACTTTTCAGACTGCCTGAGGCAGAAAGATCACCAGGTAGATAAGCTAGAAAAGCTTTACAATTTTACAGGTTTTTGATGTTCTGTGCCTGCCCGGATGTCCTGCCAGAGCACTTGCACCCAACAGTGACAGAAGGGACAGGACAGCTACGATCTGTAGACGTGATGGTCTAGGGATATAAGCATGATACTCTCTGCAGACAGAAATAAGCTATATTGAAATAACTGATAGAACTGGAAAAAAGCATTTTAAGGTACAAAAGGTCATCTTCTGAGCTGAAAGAGATATCTCTTACGTTGCTAAATCACCACCACTATAGCAACATTACCCCAGTACTGCCAGAGACCAGTTGCTATTTCATGCCAGAAAAGTTGCTATTTTCTCCAGCTAAATTGGTATGAAGTCCTGCGTGTTCTTTTAGACCATACTTTAGCAAAGAACAGAAGAAAGTAAAATTTGCAGCACTCTTTCAGGTACCTTCTTTAGGCTGGGCTTCTAGTGGTTTTTGTAGAATGGACTGAAGACCTGTCACAAAGTGCTTATAATGGTCAAGTATGTGCTCAAATGAGAAAGGTACTGGATGCCACTGTTCCAGCAGGTGCCTGGCCTCTTGCATTTCCTTCTCAATTTCTGTGTACTACTGAGGGCAGAACGCCAAATTCTCCAATTAACAGACAGTGAAATGAGTGGACTTTCCCCTCCCAGCTCCCATAGACCAGAAAGCAAGTACAGCTCCACCACTGGGTACATCTAACAAGCAAGCCTCGCTGAGTTCCTACCAGTGAAGCCAGAGACTACCCCAGAGATGGACAGCCCAGCAGTCAGGGCTAAATTAGGGGCCCCCAGGACACTCCAAGATGGGAATGAGTTTAATCTGCCTCCTTTTGTGGGAAATCCCAACAATGGGCAAGTTAAACCACTAAGTTTTAAAATAAATCTAAAGAATAAAATACAACCTCCTCCAGAAAAACTCTCTCCAAAGCCATGAAGAGCATGCACCTTCCCATGCAGAGGTGTGTTGTTAGCACACACAACAGAATGCCCAGGACATATCACTCACAGCAATGCAAACTCTCAAGTCTGCTCATTTGCAAGGATGTGAAAAGGCACCGTAGACCTTCCCATGAGAAACAGCATCCTTTGGTTTGGGTCAGGGCATAAGCCCATGGCAAAGCAACCTTCTCAAAGGTGAAAATCATTAGCAGAGAGGCTGACATTTATCTGTAGCCAAAAAGGAAAACACTGCCCCCTCCAGTAAAATGATGGCTATCGCTCAGGGTGATGGTGATCTCTTGCCAATAAAGAAATGAGACAATTTAGCTTTCCTTCTAAGGTTCCCAAAAGCTCTGCTTTTCTTCAGACCTTCATATTACACAAGAAAAGACCTGATACAGACTTTTTCTTCAAGATTAAGAGACATGCATAACTCTGTTCCACATACAGGTAAAACTGACAAGAATTTCATACAGACCTGAAATCAATGCCATATCAGGAACTAACAGCTCAAAAATCAAGAACCAAACTGGTTCACCAACATTCCAACAGAAAGAAAATAAAAAGCAGTGAGAGAGATGCTGCTTACATACAGAAGGATCAACAGAGGAGATCATTGGAGCACTTTATCAGGGCTTATGGGCAGAAAGGACAGAAAGAGACCATACAATACCACCTCCAGCAACTGAGCAGGATCACTGTGCTGTTGTAATTGTCTGACTCGATGCAAGAAGCTGTCCAGGGTTGCAAGCTTTTGTTGACAGGACCCCAGATGCTTATCATGTGCCTCCAGAGCCTGCTGAGTCTTTGTATCAATGAAGTTTTTTGCTAGACTCTCCTCCTCCCAAAGTAGTAATTGAAGCTCAGTCACTGTCTGACAGCTGCCTTTTGCTCACAATGGCATGGGCAAATTAAGCAAAAGAGCGTCTGCCCCATACTGAATAGACCATAAACATTTCAAGCATTTATCTCCCAGGCTTTTAATATTACATTTCAGTTGAATTTTACTGATGTGCTGCATCATGTGCTACATGATGTGCTGCATTTGAGAAACAGGTGTTTACCCCTTGAAGGTGAGCAGCTAGGATTTACTTGCTGATGTCCTGGATGAAAAAGCTTGAGGGCAGATTTCAAGATGCTTATTTATGCAGAAAATGCTGGTGTCAGTTGGCATGTAACAGGGCCAGGTACTAAAGGCCACAAGCAGCAAACCTGGTCCTTCTTCAGTAGGAGGGCTTTGACCCTTTTTATAGGGACAGGAAGCTGCTAGGAAAAGAAAGCCTCCAAAAGTGACATCAAATCACTATGTCCCAAACCACTACAGAACTCCTTCTAGAGCCTACTAACATTTCTGTAACAGAGAAGTCATGAGGCCTAGAGGTCATGGAGCAAAAGCCATTTCATACTCTGTGAATGAGGTGGAGCTTGGCATACATTCCCATTCCTATAACACAAATCAATTGATCAGTTCTTGTGGTTTCTTAACTCTAAAATCAATAATGCTGTTCAGTGCAATGCAATGGACATCAGTGAAGCCAGAATAATGTATGCAGCTGGGCTTATTTACTATTGCTTTTCATTAAAAATTCAACACTGTTTCTCTAGAGATGTTCAGATGATCAGAGAGTGAGGGCCAGACCTCTGGAGACTCCCTCCCTCTTTTCTTCATTTCATAGTAGTAGATTGTGATGCACACAAGGAATGCACCATCTTGCTGAGAAGCAGAAACTGCCTGGGTCTTTGAACAGCTACAAGAGAAAGCAAAATGTCTCTCCTTGGAAAATGACCACCCAGTAGAGAAGCAGACCACACTTTACCTTCAGTTTATTAGCAGCCTGTTCTACACTCCTTCTGTTACCAGCTTCTTGCTCTTTTCTCTCTTCTAGATCCTTCAAATACACCACCATGAGTTCCCACACAGCAATGGAAAAAAAAACACCAAACCAAACCAAACCAATGCTTTATAACAACATCTGTAAAAATGAGAAATCAGTATCCACCTTGCTTTCTATATAGGAGAGTATGTTACTGAAATACTCAGTTTTTGAGGCTAAGACCAGTACAGATGAAACATAAGGACTGTAACAAACATTTCACCTGCTCCTGGTGATTATACTGTCAAGATTCAGAGGTCTGTATAAATTAATACCACCTTCAAAAGAACAGGGAAACCTATGGCGAAAAAACCCATTTTCATCTTTAAATCTATGGAGCTATGCATTTCACCGTACGTGCTCGTGCATTTAGAAGCTGAAGGGCACTAGCTAAGGATCAGAGGATAAGTGGGAGGTCCTGTCTAGAGTCTAAATTCAATTAATGTTCAGGATGCTTCCTAGTGTGCAAAAGTGTGTCAGTTGTTTCTGACATGTTCCCCCCTTTGAAGTGACACAAAATTTTTCATTTGATTATGACAAAGTCAGAAGAAAATGGGCTTCCAGCAAAAGCCAGAGGCTGCATTTGGAAGTCACTTGGCACTGGCACATCCATGCAAGCAGGTAAATGTTCTTGTGTGGAACAAGACACTCAAGTTATTCCATCCTTTCCAGCCACAGATTTCCAGTCTTGTCACACAGGGTCCTGAAGGATTCCACACCATTTGAAAAGTCAGAAGTTCTTCTAGGTATTTGCTCATAAAACACATCAGGTACTCCCTCACAACAGGGATCATACACAAATACTCATGCCAGCCTCAAGCATTTCTGGTTAATCATTCCCTTCTGTACAGAGGTGAGAGCTGCTTCCTAGAGGTGGAGGTTCTGTGCCTGCAACCATGGCAGGCAATCCGTGTCATTCTACCTCAGGAACCAACTCCAAAAACATTTCTTCAGGGATTGCCTGGATGCCCCAACTCACTCAAGTGAAAACTCCAGTGAGACTCCTAGTTCTGTCTGGGCTCACAGGATGCTTATTAAGAACACAGCATGCTGATCCTATGTCCTGCATTCAGGAGCACAGGGAGTATCTTTCCAGATGATTTTAGCAAACCCTAGCTATGGTTGCTAAGAAGAGATGAGAACCATTGTGTGACATCCGGGATCTAAGGTTGTATAAAGGCATTAAGGAAGACTCTCACATGCTGCCTGGTTGATGTCACAACACAAGGACTGCAGGGTAATCGCTCTCAGCAAACAAAAACATTTGTCAAAATACCACCTCTTGTGCCCGTAATCTCTACAATCCTAAACCAGGAGATGTCAGCAGAGACTTCCTAGGGAGATAGTGTCACATAGGGACTCTAGGAAACTTCCTAGCAACACTGCTTAACAAAAAAACCAAAACCAAAACAAAACAAAAAACCCAAACAAACAAAAAAACCCCACAACCTCCTGAACATCAGACTTCTGTGTTATTATTTTTTAAGCCTCTCACCACAGTGTGCAGACCTCAGCAAGCTTCCTGGCAGGCTCTCTGGAGTAAAACAAAGCATGATCAAGAAGTTCTGGGCAAGCTTGCACAGCCTCCTGGGGCTGCTTGATGAACAGCTATACTGAGGTGAATAAAAACAGATTACAGAAGAACTCTTGCGCTGGTTCTGGATGAGATGGAGTTAGTTTTCCTCAGAGCAATTCATACAGTGTTATGTTTCAGATGTGACAATACTGTGCGTGCACAGGTTAGGTGGGGACACAAGCAGGCAGATGACCCAACCTAACCAAAGGGGTATTCCATGCAGTGTAACAAAATGGAAGTGGCAGGGGGGGTTAGGTGAATTAGTGGGTTAGGTGAATTAGTTAGGTGAATTCAACCTTGAATTCCAATTCAAGGAACTGGACAAGAAACTCGCCTGGCAGCTGAACTCCTGGTGGTGACTTTCTCTAATTCTCGTTATTTTCTTTACCACTTTCTTCTTTTCTGTTTGTTTCTCTCTTTCTTTCTCTCTCTTTTCACTGCATCTTCTCCTTTCCCCTCTTTATCTCTCTCTCTCTCTCATCTGGCAACATATTTGCCATACCTTCACTGGGTTCTATCATTTGTCTTGTGTTAATTGTCAAATAAAATTTTATGCTTGTACCTAAGCCTTGGTTGTTGTACTTTGTTCTCACAGAGTCAAACAAATTTTAATGCTACTTCAAACCATAACAGGCTCAGCATTGATCCATGAGGAATGGCACTGGTACCCAGATACTACCTGGACTTTGTATACGTAATACCACTTAGTGCCTAAAAAAAAAACCAAACCAAAACAGGCAGTTTCCCATCCACTCTCTAGTCTACCCATCTGAACAACATTTCATCTGTTTGTAAGGATATTTGTTCCTAGGGCATAATTTCCCATTGTGTCACATGTGACTTGGCAAATGAACTGACTGAGCTAGACCTTCTGGGCTTTTTGGTGTTGATAATTGTTTACTTTAGAGGAGACAGTTACAATAAAAGGTAAATGTTTGCATAAAGACTAGTGGATGGTCAGGTGCTGATACCGTGCACTAAAATGAGATGTACTTTCACCTCAGCACTTTACTGTCTGACACTGGGAAAATGCTGCTGCTGCTGCTGCACTGCAGTTGTGAGAGGTCAGAAGAATGGGAGAGACCCTGCTCGTTGCATGCAGCTCCCACGTGTATCTTTCTGGGAGGAACCCCAATAAACTTTCAAAACAGGGTTTAAACACCTCAGAGCCTACCTCAGGCTGTCCTTGGCACAGAATTATCCTCCAGCAGACACAGTGGAGAGAAGCAGAGTTAAAATCGAGAAGAAAGCAGGAAGTTGTATCATTTTGCTGCTTGAGTACCATCTCACTGTAAAAGCCAGATGAGGAAGAAGGAAGGGGTGGGCTGGTGGGGCCAGAATGGGGCTGAGTCTTCATGTATTAGTTTTGAGGTGAAACAACAATTTTCCTCTCTTCACTTTGGCTTTCAGAACTTTCTGGAAGCTAGGTGTGTATTTCTGCAAAGTTTATGTGTGGAGCTGGCAGCATGCAATACACAGACACCTAGCCTCACTTTTAGCTATAGTGTTCTCTATTTCTTTGTACAAAAAATTCCTAATGAATTCCTAATGTTCAACAACATCATCATGCATCAGCAACACCGTCCTAGGACAGCCTGGCAAAGGTAGCAATGAAATCCATGTGCATTCATTGGGAACGGAGATCTCCCTGAAATAAAGGTGTTCTCTGTGTCTTCTGTCCTTTGTTTATCCATTATCTTCTTCTGGCCATCAGTTCTTTCTCAAGATTGTTCAACTTGCTCAGCATGAACAATTGCAGAGCAGTTGCTTCTTGTCCGAGTAACAAATGGTTGTCTTTCAGGAGCCAAAGTACAGCAGCTGGAGTTGCTACCCAAGAAGGCACATTATAAATATTTCACCAGAAAACTTTCAGGGAAATGGAAACTGCCACCCAAACCTGCAGTAAATAACAACCCACAGGACAGCTTTTGGGAAGAAGAATCCAGAAAAAGTAGCAGGTGTGTAGGTATTGTTTACCTACCACCTCAGGTGTAGGATGCTGTAAAGTACCATATAAGAATGGCAGCCACAGCTGCATACACTCAGGTCAGCCGTACAGAGGAAGCCATTCCCTGTCCCTCACTAAGGTCAGGGTGTAAACTCCTACCTTGCATCTGCTCAAACACAAACCCCATTACATCTACACCTTAATCTGCCATTATTTTATATGCCCTGTAAATCAAATAATGCCATTCATGTACAGTTCACATAGAAACTACCCTTTCAAATTAAATATCCTCCTACCTGCCACTTTCTTTCTCAGAGTCTGGCTTCTGTGGATATTGGTATCTATGGCATGGAAAGGATGATGCCAAGCAAGACTTTCTTCCCTGTTTGTGCCCTTTGCTTTACACAGTCCATCTGCTGTCAATATTTGCAGTCCATTTTTGCCACGGTGACGTTGTCCCTCTGCACAGCCCTATCTGAAGAGGAAAGCACTCCCAGTATCATTCACCTGATAGAATGCCAGGACTTACGTTGGAAGAATATTGCCTAATGTCATGGCTTTGCCAGAGCTTCAGGAAGACTGTAAAAGATTCACCATCTTCTGCAACATTAGTAGCATCCATGACCATTATGTAGGTCTCTAAAAAACTGCCTAGAGATGGCAGTCTTACCAAATTTCCCCCAGTCTACCAGCACTACCATCTGGCAGCAAGGCAGAGCTGTCTGCATGGCTGTAGTCACAACAAGAGGAATTTGTCAGCAGTACTGGCCTTAGCTGTGTCACTTCTGTGCTCTCATTGTCACAACTGCCAGGAAAGTCATTGCCACCACTCAGGTGGCAGCAGACAACACTGGGAGGGAGTAAGACAAAGGGCAGCAAGAAGAATGGGAGTAAGTTGACATCAGTTTTGCTGTTGAAAAGCTCTGTGTTAAGAAAGCACAGCTCTGAGACACAGCCAGAACTGCGGTGCGATGGAGGGAATGCCCACACCACCTCTCCAGAAAGCATTAGGTCTTGAATTGCTACCATCTGTCTAGCTAGTGTGGATCTGAGGAAGATTAGAAGCCTTCCACTTGTTGAGGTATTTTGCCTCATCCAATGGTCACAGCTCATCAGCAGCTTAGTATCTCTGTGTTTTCTTCTCAGCCATTTTTTGGCTCATTGTTCGGCTCATTTTTCTCTTCAGTCCCAAATGAAGATCAAAATGAAAGTGCATCTTGCAATTATTTACCCTCTCCTACAAAGCCATATACCTAATATTCCACAAACAAGGGGCAAAATTCCATCAACCAAGCCATCATGTATGAGCAACAGACCTGGCTGTGTTTCTGAAGTTTAGAGATGTTGTGATCTCAGACACTTGACTCTGAGATTCCCCTTGGCATGACTTCCTAAAAAATTGATCACAAGCAAAATTATGGGGTCACTTTGGAGAGATGAATCTATTGAGGCCCCCTCTAACCCCTAATTTTCTATGATTCTATGATTATCGAATGGTTTGAGTGCAAGATCATCTAGTTCCAACCCACTGCCAAGGGCAGGGACTAGACCGCATAGTGCAAAGCCTCATCCAACAAGGTCTTGGAACACTTCCAGTGAGGGAGCATCCACAGCTTCCCTGGGCAACCTGTTCCAGTGTCTCACAACCCTCACAAGGAAGACTTTTTTCCTATGTCTAACCTAAATCTGCCCTCTTCCAATTTAAAGCCATTCCGCCTTGTCCTGTTGCTACACATCCTTGTGAAAGCCCCTCCCCAGCTTTCCTGTGGGCCCCCCTACAGTTACCATAAGGCTGCTATACAATCTTGCTGAAGCTGTGTCTTCTCCAGGCTCAACACCTCCCACTCTTACCAGCTTCATAAAAGATTTCTTGACCTGCTCTAAAAGGTCCATGTCTTTCTTTTACAGAAAACCCCAGAGCTAGACACAGCAGTGCAAGTAAAGGCTCATCAGTGGAGCAGAGGGGCAAAATCACCTCCCTTGATTTGTTGGATGTGTTTCTTTTACATGCAATCCAGGACACAGTTGGCTTCCTGGGCTGCAAGTGAACAATGCCAGCTCAGGTTCTGCTTTTAATCCACCTGTATCCTCAGGTCCTTCTCTGCAGGGATGCTCATAATCCCTTCAAACCCCCTCCCCACCCTGTATTGATACCAGAGATTAGCCTCATCCAGATGCAAAACCTTGGCCTTTTTGAACCTGATCAAGTTCACATGGGCCCACTTCTGAAGCCTGTGAAGGTCCCTCTGGATGTCATTGTTTCCCACAAGCCTATTGATCAACTTCACCACTCAGCTTGGTGTCATTCACGAACTTGCAGACAGTGCATTCCATCCCACCCCACTGTCTACATCAGCGCTAAAGACACCAAATAGTACTGGTTTCTGTATTGGACCCTTGAGGGACAATGCTTGCTACTGGTTTTCACTTGGACATTGAGCCATTGACTGTATCTCTTTGGACATGGCCACCCAGTCAATTCCTTATCTATCAAATAAGGAATAATCCATCAAATCCTTCTGTCTCCAATTTAGCAGCCAGCATGTTGTGTGGGACCATGCTGAGTGCCTTACAGAAGTACAGGTAGAATTTCCTTCATCCACTGATGCAGTCACTCCATTGCAGAAGGCCACTACATCAGTCAGGCATGACTTGCCCTTGGTGAAGCCATGTTGGGTGTCCATAATCACCTTCCTCCTATCCATGTGTTTTGATGCAACTTCCTGACAGATCTGTTCCATTACCTTACTGAGCACTGAGGTGAGACCAATTAAAGGATTGTGTGCAGGAAGAACAGACCATACACTCCACCCTGTGGGAAAAGGTGGGAAATCTTTTCTCCACTCCTTTCTACACCTTCCTCTGCAATACAATCACCAATTGCCTCTCTGCCTTGGGATGGCACCTCTGCATAACTTGATGCTGGCAGCTACGAAAAAGCTGCTCTTAACTACAGAAGGGAGACATAAGATTGTTTGCTTTGAAAGTTTATAGCATTCTCGAATCTTCCTCCCCAACTTGGAAGTTGAAACAAAAAGGCCAGCAAGTGAGTTGATGCTAGAAGCAAGAAGCCTCCAGCAAAATCAACACTGGAGATTTACCAATCCCTAAGCAGTAACTGCCCATCATTTGATACAGAAAGTTCTTGTCAAAACCTTAAATGGTACCCCAGCTCTGGTAACTGAGACAGGCTTCTGTATGGGCCCTGTTTTTGCTGACTTTGTCACAAGAGAGTTATACAAACAGGTGTTACAACCCAAGTTAAAAATCCTGCTTTGACAATGGTGTAGACCACCAAGACTGCAAAAGAATAAATACAGATGACACACGAGTATCTATTTAAGAACCATGTAGATGAGGCAGTTCAGGACATGCCCTAGTGGGTGATGCAGATATTTGATATATGTATTTTTTTTAAAATTGGGGGGTGACAGGTAATGTTGAAAGTTGGACATGGTCAACTTAGAGGTCTTTTCCAACTGTGACAACTCTGTGATTCTGATGCTGTGAAAAGAAATACCAGAGAAGGTAACTTCACTGCTGTCCAAAATAAGGGCAACTGCTGGTTTTACAAGGTATACTACTCATAGTTTTATAGAATGGCTGGAGTTTGGTTTGGTATTTGTTTCAAAATTAAGTCATTTAGATTTTTGAAGTGGAACTGGAAAACAGTATGCTTTCAGTGAAACATCCTCCTTTTGCACTGAAAGAGATCTAAGGTTTGGGTTGAATGCAAGCTGAATATGAATCAACAGTGTGCCCTGGCAGCCAAGAGTGCAAACTGTGTCCTGGGGTGCATCAAGCACTGCAGGGCCAGCAGGTCAGAAGTGATTCTCCCACTCTGCACTGCACTGGTGCAGCCCCACCTCAATGACTGTGTGTGGTTTTGGGCACCTAAATGTAAGAAAGACATCAGCCTCTGGGACTGTCTAGAGTGACCAAGATGCTGAAAGGCCTGGGGAGCAAGACTTGGGAAGAGCAGCTGAGGACACTTTGTTCGTTCAGCTTACAGAAGGGTGAGTGGAGACTGCACAGAACCCTAAAACTTCCTCAGGGGGACAGCAGGGGAGAGGTGCCAATCTCCTCTTTCTGGTGATCAGTGATGGGACAAGGGAAATGGAATAAAGCTGTGTCTAGGAAGTTCAGATGGGACATCAGGAAAAGGTTCTTCACTGAGAGTGTTTCATCACTGGAACAGGCTCCACGGGGAGGTCTTGGCACCAAGCCTGTCAGCTTTCAAGGAGTGTCTAGACGGTGCTCTTAGTCACCTGGTTTAGTTTCAGGCAGGCACTGAGAGGAGAAGGGAGTTGAACTTGATGATCCTTACAGGTCCCTTCCAACTCAAGATATTCCATCATCCTTACCAGGAAGCTCTGCTCAACTCTCAGAGCCTTGCTGGTCCCAGCTCTAAGACAGTCACCACTACTCCTAAGCTGATCTATCATCCCTGAAGTTGGGCAGCTGAGCACCTTAGCTTTACAAGCACTACTGGCAGCACAGTCCATTTCCAATGGTGTAATTAATTGACACATGGTGTACAAAAGAAAGTAAACCAGTTGTTATCCAGGTTTATAAATCCAAAAGACATGTACATGAACCTTTGCACAAGGACTCTTGAAGCACAAATGGGTTTTCAAATATAATTGAGTATCAATACCACCTGCTAGTAATAAAGCTAATAAATGCCCTATAAACAAAAACTTTTTATGTAATTACACCTTTCAACTCAGGTTACATGATTTCACTTTAAAAAAACCCAAACAAACAAAACCTCTTTTTGTTGTTTTTGTTTCTTGTGTGATCCTGGCTGATCCAACCCATTTCATCCTTCACACAGGATGCACATTTTCTCCATGGTTAGGGCACTCCAAAGTCTAACATCCCTTCAGCTGATACACAGTGCAAACAGTACATGTAAAGGGCACCTCCATCCCTGCAATGTTCCTTAATGAAGTAACATCTTCATAAAGCTGATATTTTAGGCAAGGCTTTGCACATTTTATCAGTTGTGGTTATTTTGTACTTTGAAAATTGTGACAAAACATTTAATATGCTGTTCTTTGATCTCTCAAAGTAGATTTAAAAGTTTGTCATGGACTACCATTAAGGTCACCACATCTCTCCCAGAACACAAGAGTCTGCTGCCAAGATCTAACATTGTATGGTCATTCAGAGAAATATGCAGAGAAACAAAAGGAAAAAAACGCACCTTTTTTCTAAAAGAAAGAATAGGACAAAATTCTGTAAGTGTACATCATACATTTATTACTGAACAACTCTCTCAACTCCAAAATTGGGCACAGGGATTAAAAATAAAAATTCATTGCACTACCTAGTAAAGCATTACTAGTAACTCTCATAAAAAACGTACAAATTTTGTTAAAAATTTATCAAGCCTTCAAATGATTTGGTTACAGATATTTATAATACATTTAAAACTACATGTTACATGATACAATAGAGTATGATTTAAAGAAAACACTTGACAACGTGATTCCAACGAACCCATAAGTTTCCATAATCATTAGCAAATCTGAAACACAAGTAGCAAAATGAGGTAACAATGTACCAAAGAAGAAAAAAAAACAAAACAAAACCAACACAGCTTCTACAAAGGCCCAAAGATAACTCAGTCAAAAATGTGTTTTCTACAATTAAAATTAAAAAGGTTGGTAAAACTTATCCCAGGTATTACATAATGTGTTAACAGCTTTTAAATCACATTCAAAAGCCTGTACAAAATGGCAAACGATGAAAAGGTTTTAGGTTTCTGTTGGTTTTTTTTTTTTAAGAAAGCCACAAAATGAGACATTGGAATTACCTGTAGGCCTTTTTTTTTTTTTTTTTTTTTTTTTATTTGAGAAGGAGCCAGGTGATGGCAGAAAGGCAACGAACATAAAAATCTTGCTTCAGGTGCTGCCAGGCACCATGGCAGGCTGTGGAATTACACACAGGTGTGTGTAACACATGGCAGTAAACAGCTGAACATGAATCCCCCTGCCGTCACAGCCACAAAAGAGAGGACTTGATTGTAGCTTGTCTGAACTGATTCAGGACATAAGCACGTGTGCTGCTTGTACACACCAACCACAGGCAGCAAGTCCACATACAGAATCTGCAAGAGTCCCATGCAAACAAAAGAACCATTCCAGAAGAGATGAGCCAAAGAGTGCAACAATTAATTTCAGTTTTTTACCAACTTCGACCCTCCATCCCCTAGAGCTTTCACTGCCTCACCAAGTTTTACTGGGGAGAAGGGGACACCACACATCAAGATTTCTCCAGTCCCAGAAGGAGGACTACCTTCCCTTGGCTTCAGAAGAATGTATCTTGTTCATTTGTATCTAGCTTAGAAAAAGTGCTTTCTTTCCCTGCTTCAAACTGAATACTGAGCACAGTAGTGTTAGTTATGTTTAAATCTATACACACACAATTTTTTCTTTTGTAGCTATATAAAAGAGCTTAGGTTTTGAAAGACATATGTGGCATATGTTTTTTAAACAACATGACTTTATTTATTAAAAAAATATATTTTATTATGTGTAAGTTAACATGCTAGGTGTTATTCTGAAAAGCCTATTCTTTAATTCCACTGGAAAAGAGGAGAAATCTAGTATTTTGAAGCTGATGTAACAGCATTTTTATTTATTTAGTGTTCTTAGGTGTGGATAGATACAGAAAGACTCACTGTTTTTAAGAATCACCTGCAGAACTAAACAGAGGGAAGAGGATCTGAAATAGGCAAAATTGTGCTTTTATTTTATCTGCACCAAGACCTGTAACTGGTCTGTAGAATCTTTGAAGAGGGAAATCAGCATGGGTAACAGCTAACACTGTCTGAAATTATAGGTGATACTGAAGCATAGCAGCATACAAAAGCATCAGAAATTATAAAAAATAAACTTAAAGCTGATACTGGCAGCAAGTTGCAGCAATATTGCTAATTGTGCCACTTGTGCTGCTGCAACCAAAGCAATGACACTGGATTTAGGTCAAGAATTTTCTTTCAAAAAGTGCATCCTTTGAATAACTATGGTAAATGTAGACCTAAACGTTTGCTAGAACATACTGAAGATGTTAACAGTCTGAATGTTACAAATGAAGCTAATTATTTTCAATAGCTCAAACAAAACATTATTCAGAGCACTTGACCAGAGGTTTTCACCTCCTGTTTCACAGCATGGTTATGGAAGGTGTTCCTATTATCTCCTGAAGTGGAGCACTCTGGAAACTTGATTGCAAAAACCAAGGGAGTTCCTTCTTCATATTACACTCATAATGAAACAGGAAGGGCAAGAAGCAGCATCAGGGCAATTGAATTCTGCAGTTAGTGAAGAGAAACCATCTTTGCTTGTGATACAATGAAAAAATAGAAGTTCTACTTCTCAGAGGAAATGCTAAAAATTTTATTTTATTCATGAATAAAATTGCAGGAATAAAATTGTACCTTTTACAAGTTATTTTAGCTGTACACAAGCTCCCTTGCAAATGATGAGGAATGTGTCTGATTAAAGCCAATATTTATAAGATAACTGAGAAGTGAAAAATAGTGAAGAGCTGTTGCACAAGATCCTCAGCATCCTTTCTGCTTCCTTTCATGGAAGAAGCACGTAACTGGCAGAACCAGCTAGAAAAACTTAAGAGGAAAACAGAAAAGCATTGATATTCTTACTAGCAATTGAAAATGTTAGTATTGCTACATGATTTGTGCGCTATTGCAACTTTACATTGATAAAATAGCTTGTAAATCATCCACTCAAAAATCCTGACTTTTTAACAAACACTAAAATCCCCATAGTAATTCATGTAAGAACAACCAATGCACTCTTTAGTGGTATACATTTAAAGCCTCCAAGAGGAAGCATATCAGCTGTTACAAATAGCAGGTAAAAAGAACTTTATACCTGTAAGTACATTGGGGAGGAAATACTATGTCTGTAATTGCTGCACGAATTGCATTCAGTGTGCAACTGCAAACACAAGGAAAAGAACCAGTGTACAGTACTAGTACTGTTTAAATAACACACAAGATTATACATTGCAGCATTATTATTACTACACACATACGTTCTCAGTACATGCTGGTATATAGGTTCTCAGACACACATGCACACTCAGTCAAAGGCACGCTCCGTGCATCCTCTCCCAAGCAAACACACATTCACACCATCCATTCCCACTCACAGTATCTGAAGGCTCTATATAAGGTAGATTGCTATATTGTTTGAAGCTACCACTTTTTTTTTTTTTTTTTTTCCTATTTCTTTTCTATGAAAGCACATGCTAAAAGATCACGTCCACAGTAACTTCGCAGCAACACTCGGAATGATCACACAAAACCCAGGGAATGTTAGTGCACACACAAAATGAAGCTAAAAAAAAAAAGAAAAAAGTATCTTTGGAGTTCCATTCACACTGTTAGTATAACAATCCCATAACTGTGAAGACTAGTTATATGCTTTGTAACTGATTAAGTCACACAGTGCAAAGTTAAGGTCCATTGGCCCTTTTTGTGTAAAGGGTAGGCTAGAAGCCACATGGGTAAGTTCAACAGATAGTTCATATACACACGTGACTAGGAATACCCCAACCAGATTTGTGCTCTTAGACTGGTCATTCTGAATCACGATGCACTTCCGAAGCATCAGCTCTGCAGATCGGACAGGTACGATTCGCCTGCAAAACCATGAACAAAAGAGGATTTACTCTACTGACAAATACATTGTTAAAGCAAGGTGTACATGACCCTGAACACCTGTGGCTGTAATGAGGTTGCTACCTCCAGCTCAAGTACTGAAAAGCAATTCAAGAGTACTCCAAAAACTTACGCCTTTTTTAATCCGAATGTGCCTCTACAGAAAAACCAAAAGAGCAAACTATGCTTTATCTAAGTGATGGTGGTTTTATTAATGCAGGTCCATATTTACAGTATATTTCAATCAGATACATGCAACTAAGAAGCTGTACTGTCTGCTGCAGGGAAACCACCAACACCAGACTAGTACCCTAGGGCTGCAAATACATGTCCTGCATGAGGGTGTCACACTGATCAGTGATCACATCTCTTCATGCTCTGTTTATTCAGTTATGCTCACAGAAACCCATCCTATGGAGTTGGTCAAAGCTGTAAGCAGGACAGGGAAAACATGGCAGGGTTTTAGTAAAGAGAAAGGGAAAAAAAAAAGGAAATATGAGCTAGCAAAAAGGGTATTCAAGTTACACACAAAATCAGGTTTAGATTTAGCTCTTCAGTAAAGGACAAACTGAAATTACATCCTGTGATTCTTTTACAGCTTCTTTAAAATATAAAACAGATGTGAAGTAACATTCTGTAAGCTACTGGGAAGGTATTTCTGCCTTCTTATTGCCCTTTTCAAATGAAGGCTAATTTTGTTTTAGCAAATTATGAGAAAACAGACCAAAAACAAGTATGTAACATCTGTGACAAACCATACCCTTTAAAAAAGGCACAAAATTATGCATTTACTGGTTTCTAAAACTGCAATACTAACCACAGTCAACTCCAAGTATTTCTAAGACAGCCCAGCTTTTTTCAATGAAAATACAAGTGAGAACATCAAGAAACGTGGCTCTGCAGGTCAGAGTTCAGAAATCACTACCAAGTTTCAAATTCAAACAGATGCCAATGAAAGTAACATGTTATTACTGAAAAATTATTTAGAAAAGCAAGTTAAAATGCCAGTGTATTTTTTCCCTGTCAATTTGTATTGCAGTTATTGCTACTGTATAGCTTTTTGTAATGAGTGAATTGAGGAACCAGTTGAAAATTTATTTCTTGCTCTTTCACTAGCAGTTCTGAAATCACTTGAGGACAATGCCATTACTTGGTCACTACTTTGTACATGCATTATTCTACATATAATTCAGCTAATATGATCTTTAAACTGAAAAGGAATCTTCTTAAAAATTTAATAGACTAATGAATTATGAGGTATTCACTTAAATAAAGAAATAAATAATCTACCATTTTTAACAAGAAACAGAGTGGGAGTATTTCCTGATAGGAATTGCAGAACTAAATCAAATGTGCCCCTACAAAAAAGACACATGGACACTGCAGCACTGCTTTTTAAGTCACTTCTCAAATTTTTACAGGTATATCTGTTTTAAATGTAGTTGTATTCTTGTGCCTTTCATTAAATGTATTCCTCCTTTCTGGCATTTTACACGACTCTTTGGTGCAAAAGGAGGAGTAAGATGGAATTAATATTTTAATATTGAGTAGCTACTCTTTCATGTAAACTTACTTTCTGTGTGGTAAGGAGAGGTCTCAGTAAACTAATAAGTTTACTTTTTATTTTATAGAAATGTACAGCTATTAGTTAATGGCATTCAGAATCTGAACAGCTACTGGAATCCTCTAAAAAGCACTGCACTACTTTGGGGTTATTCCATTAGAACTAAACTGAATTACAGTTACAGTCTGTCTTTTCTCACATATAATATAGAATTTCCTATCATAACATTATAAACAAGGGCAAGTATTCCTTATTTGGTTTAAAACCCTCAGTGTGAAGATAGGTGAAGGAAAGTTCAAGCTTTCCTTGTTACATG
Source organism: Florisuga fusca (assembly GCA_038090715.1). Taxonomy (NCBI): domain Eukaryota; kingdom Metazoa; phylum Chordata; class Aves; order Apodiformes; family Trochilidae; genus Florisuga; species Florisuga fusca. The sequence goes on from JAAWXA010000012.1 coordinate 10,533,613, forward strand.
TACTGAAAGCTACTGTTTTTACTTTCCCTTGAAGAATTTATCAACATGTTGGCTGGATGGTGTGAATTAGTAGATGTGGACATACTATATACTGTTATACTATAAACATATAAAGCAAGATCTCAAATACAGAAAGGAATGGAAAGAAGCAAACCCATAGCCCAAAATACCTTCCAGTTATCCTCACTTCCAGAGGCTTGCTGCTTAACCGTAACGAAGTTTAGACAGAGGCTCTAACTAAAATAGGCTGGTGTTAACAAGTTATTTCTTGTAGTTTGCAAAGCCGTACAATCTTTATTTCTATACATCATCTTTGTACCAGTGCAGGTAAACCCACATGGTGTAAATATATTGCCTTAGAAATCTTACACTAGTATGCTTTAACCTTATCCAGCTCTAGAATACATGTCAATACTGTCCTCACAAACAGTTTTAGGTGCATGTAACTGCACTCTCTGTTTACATTGTGTATCTTTCATCTCATTCCCTCACCTACCTGACATACTCTCAAGAGTTTTCTTAAGAAAACCTTTAGGAAATATCACACTCGAAGATCTGTTAGAAAATAGTTTCTGAGATCGGACAGGAACATCAGAAAAAAAGCTGTTTCATCACTAGTACAGGACATCCAAGATGATGAAAACAAAGAGCAAGCTAAATCTGCTTTTTTCACTTTCCTGTTCTGAATTCCATTGCCAGTCCATGACCAGTTGAATGTATTACATCTATCTGTTGAACTGCCACAGTGAGTCCCTTAAAACCTCAGTTCCACAGACTTGTCTGACTCTTGAGACCAAATATCAGCTAAGAAAGAGCATAAGGAGAGGAAAAGCATGTATAATGCTTTCCTGGTATGTTCTGCTAACTTACAGCAATTTTCAGATCAAGGGCTCTACGATTTAGAGATATTTTTTTTTCTGCCTTAATACCCTGTAAAGAACTGTCTGCTAAAAAAAAAAAATCTATATAATGAATTTAACTGATGTAGAACTACAGCATCCACTATCTCATGGGTTGTGTTAAATGATCTTTTCTCATAAAACAAAGTGAATTTTATCCCTGGATATTTTGTCCACACCATAAATTACTAGCAAAATTTCAGGCAACGGAAAGGCTAGACAGATCTAGTGTGAGTAGTTATCTAGAGGAGTAGGGGGACACTGTAAAATATCACTTGAATACATGTAATCTACTCTTATTTGCAGTTAGTGAATAAAACGGCATACATTTAGCATGGATATACTGATAATATTATGTGTGTGTGCCCTTTTAATCTGACAATAAAAAAACTAGGTGTTTACATTGCTCTTGCTGATTCTCAAGTATGTACATGGATGGATTCACATCCTGAAGAACACCAGTTCTGTGGAAAGTTACAGGCATTGTATACAGACATTTACACTGGCCTTAGACTACCATGGGTGCTGTAACCCAAATGCAGTTTTACATCCCAGTTTTTAAAGTCCTGCTCACTATTCTCAGGATCTTGTTAGCCAAGAGAGCACTGTCAATTTTAACTTGACTTATTTATTCTCAGCACTGTATATTTCATATATATTCATATATATATTTCACTGTATATGCCTGAGATATGCAACTTCTTGCTTTTATGAAGCCAGAAAGGTAAGGGGTTTTTATTTTTTTTCTGAAAAAACAGACACCATCCACAATTCTCTAGGGGCTGTATCCTGTATTAAACCAGGATCACTGCAGTTTTAAGCGTTCATCCACACCAGACTACAAACAGATTAAACTGGATTGGAATAGCACACATACTGACACAAAAGGTGAGGGATGGGGATCAATACCTTCTTGCCAGTAGATCTGGCTCATGAAACTTGTAGAGATGTCTGTGTATTAACATCTACTTAATTGTATTTCCTGTTCTCCACACTTTCTGCACTGCTGTTATTTTCTCTGTCCTCTTGCTGGGTTGCCCTTACTCTAGATCCTTCATTTTCTACTCAAATTTTCTTGGAAGGGTACAGCCTAAATTTTAAAATCACAATTTCTATTTTTATGTATTACATTTCCATAAATACATCTATATGCATACACATATGTGCATACGTAATATATTTTTATTTGCCCCAGAACCTAACATTAATAGCAAAGGGGGGAAGGATGGTATCAGTACTCACTCTTCCTATGCAGGATATGTGAAAAACTTAAAGCCACTAACTTCACAGAAACTCCAATTCACACTTCCGGTTTTATTATGTTACTTTTTTTGCTTTCAAGTTTTCTTTAATTTCAGAGATTACTCGCATTCACAGTCATTGTGTTGTGCAAATTGAAAACAGTAAGATCTGTTAGTGATAGTAATTCTCTTCATACCTATTTTCTCGTTTTCAAAGTTTATAAAAAAACTTCCTTCATCAGTTGACAGAAAAATAACAGAAGTGGGATGTGCTTCTACTTTACTGGCAGTTCTAGCCTAAGTACTAGAAAAGTGACACATGATGAAATGAAGTGGAAAAGCAAAATACCCCCCCCAAGCTACATAAGGAGTTCTGTATAGGATAGGAATTTTTATTTCTGTTGTTTTTACCTTCAGCCATTTATCGACACACTTGGCATGGAACTCGTGGTTACATGGTAAGACTCTAAGTAGCTGCCTTGACTCAAAATCACACATGCACACCACACACCTAAAAAAAGACAACAAAGTTCAAATGTATCTACTACTAAAGAACCAAAAATACATAATTCTACCATGCTGACAACTGCAGAATGGTAGCTCCTCTACCCTTTGGGTAGCTATGGTTATCTTTGAAGCTACAGATGCAGATGTATAGTGAGACAATTTCAAGGGAGAATTGCTCTTGTGGGGGTTTTTTTCTGTGCTTTCAAACCCCAAAGCAAGTGCTCTTGCTCACAAGAGTTCACAAACCCACCCAACAGAACAGATGTTTAATCAAAACTGAAAAATGGTGGAACAAATGATCTACAAAGTTCACTCTCTGGTGATACTACTAAGTGACACTGAAGGTCACTGGAAACTGGAAAAATCCATACACTGAAGTTCAAACATCAGACACCCAGCATTTGGTAATATTTCACTTATAAGAAGATGCATTATTAAACCACTGACTAAGTTTTATCAGAAGCACCTGAAACTTCAACACTTGAAGTTATTTTAGCACAGGATAAATTCCAAGTTGACAATATCACTTCAGTGTCTAGTATGCCAGACATACTAGGACACCATTTTCTTATTTTTATTTTTTAAATGCTGAGGAACTAAATTCGATCATAGCTAAATGACGTGAGACTGGAAAGAGGTTTTCAAGTAAGGATAAGTAATATTTGATCTGTACAGCAACCCAAGAAAAAAAAAGAAAATTAAACTGTTTACTGACATGACTGCTTTTAAAGCCCTTCTGCCCTAGCTGAGGCTGCAAGTTGAAAGAATAAAATACAGCCACCTAAATTACAGACCTCTGAAAGAGACCAATGTACTTACAATGTCTGCTCTGACTGGTGGTTGTTTGGATTGAACCTGTAGGATGGAAGCTGTTCAATGTCTGCCTTTGTCAATCCCCGCGGCTTGGCTTCTCCCAGACGTTCTGCCAAATTCAGCAGCGCCTGCAAAACACCAACACTGGACATTTAAAAATTCAGTGCTCAAACAGGCTCTGGTTTCACTGGAGGCAGGATAGCCATTACACTTTACTACCCGAGCTGGTTGCACAAAAGCCTTTCATCAACAAGTATTTAGAATCTTAGCTCTCCCCCACAACACAAGACCCATGGGAAGTCTTTGAGAATTCAACCCCCAACTTTCCAATTAGGTAAGATACTCTCTTCATGATTTCAAAGCCTCCAGAACCCAACCTCTAATTAGTCCTGTGGCTGCTTACCACAGCTTGGTAAGTATTTTGTTTCTGAAGGATTACCTCACTCTGCTAAAAAATGCATAATGATGGTAACCAGAAAACATCATCAAGAGATTTGCTTCCTAAGAGTATGTGTCTGATCTTGTAAGAGGAATCAATAATTTTTTGGGAGATGACTTAGTGGTTACAGTGGTGTAGGACTGGTGGTTGGACTTGATGATCTTGAAGGTACTTTTCAACCATGATGATTCCAATGATCATCATGATGATCATCCATTGGAGGAATAGGTTCTGATTGCCACTCCACATCTTGGGCTAGCTAAATTGAAATATGGAGACTTTATCCGAATTTTGGAAAACAAATACGTGCCATAAAACTTTAAGCTCCTCTTTTGCCAAATTTATGTTCATTTTGTGTAAGCCAAGCATTGCAACTAAAGGCTCTCATGGCAACTAAAATCCTCTCTGCCATGAATGCAATTTGCACTCCCTCAAAAGGGACATGGAAAAAGTATCATTGTATGTGCAATGAAGCATCAAGGCACAGAAAGGTTAAAAGACTTAGTAAAAGCTGCAAATGGTAACGATCACAGATTTCTAGTACTGCCAAACCCAGGGTCCAAATTCTCAGAAATAAGACGATGCTTCTTGTGAACTAGTGCAGAAGTTATTACAGACGTGCTCATTGTTAAACTAAAAATGTTCAACTACAGAGAGTTCTTAAGGGGATCACAGGCAAAGAGATGTAAAAGTAAGGGTTGATGATGACCATTTGAAGAAAAATCAAGCAGAATCCAACAGTCTCAGAACCAGCAAAGACAAAAAAGCTGGGACTGCCCCATAATTATCTAGGATATAGAAGAGGGTTCTGCATCTACAGATGTGAGTTACTTCACCCTCCTAAGGGCCAATGCAGAAAGGCAGTTAGGCAGTTTTATAAACACTGCATTTAGATTATTGCTACATTATTACTATTCTGTATTAACGCTATTCTGCAAAGTTATGTACATGAAACCACCAACTTACCCCTTTCTGTTGAAAGTGCTTCCCTTCTGTTTGATATTTAAAATACAATAAAATTCAAAAGGAGTAGAGTAGCACATGGGACATAAAAGCTGAACAATCTAATGATTACCAACCTGGGCAGGTCAAGTCTGGGAAAGAACAATGGACAAAATTTGAAGCTAAGCATGTCTAATAACGACAAAAAAATCTGAAAGGATACTTTCTGGATTCTGTCCCAACAGTCAATAAATTTATTTGAAAGACAAAACCAGGATTAAATGTGAAATATAATGAAATTTTATGTATTGCTTGAGCTAATAAAACGTACTTGTAATTTGCACACCAACCTCATAGTTTTCTACCTCGCCATCTTCCACATCCAACTCAAAGCTGAAAGCTGGTCCAACTGCAGGAGGCACTGGGAGCATTGATCTACCGTAAGAGCAAACAATGAACAGGTTCAGCATCTTGATGAAGGAAAGCACAAAAACATCTGACAGAGGTATAAAGTATATTATTAATCCCTTTCAAATAAACAAGTTCTGAGAACTGGTAAAAATGTTAATTTTTAAGTCAAGAATAGACATATGAAGTGAAAGAGTCAAATGAAAAAGCTAATTCTGCCACTTTTTGACCCTCAGAGTGCTGTATTTTTAACTCCATGCATGTCTCAACTAATACTTCCAACCAGGCTCAGTGTTATTAAAAAAAATAATCTCTTACTTACGACAGATTATGGAGAGATAAAACTGAAAATGAATTTAAATTCTGGTTCTAAATATTTTTTACGTCTCTAAGTGGACAAATGGCAACAAAGATAAGGAATCCTAAGTTCACTTAACTCTACAATACAAAAGCCTTGAAACTTTTGTAAGCCTAAAATCCACAATGAAGATGAGCGGGATATGCTACTGAACCAGCTTCCATACTGGAGGCAAAACCAAACTCATTCTCCCACATGCTGTGATGCTGCTCCAAGCAGAATCTCTTCAGATAGAAAGGTGAGAGAGAGATGTTTTTCTTGTTTTATATTCAACAACTTTTTTATCCCCCATGATAGTCCTATAGGACTTGCAGACATAGAAATCACAGGACTAAAATACACTAAAATTCCACTGAACTTAGGAATTATTGTGCTACATCATGTCCTCAGTGGACAGGAAGGAAGCTGTGACATCACTCTTACACCCTGAAGACATGAAGCTGATTAAGTTCACTGAATCAGACTTCTGGTGTCATTTTGATGTCACAGCACATAAACTACACATAAACTACAGATCCGATGCCAAGGTTTGAGTATTAACTTGTCACTGTCAATTTGCCATCAGAGAACAAACTTTGCTTTCTAAACATTTCATACTTACTTCCAAAACAGAACATAGAAAAGCAATAAATCTCAAGTTGTATACCCAAACTCAGCCACAGATGGTCTACCATAGCACCCTACAGATAATTCCTGTATGTTAATTGCCCTACATATTTTCCAGAAACAGCTAACCAGAGGCAGAACACAAATTCAACAGTGATAACACACTAGCACTTCAGTGAATAAAGAGTAACACATCACTGAAAGTTCCCACCTTTGTGTTTCAGAATTAAGAACCAAATCTAATTAATATATTCTGTAAGTGAAGAGTCTTAGAACTTTATCCTGCAACAAAACTATGCCTCTGTAAGAATACCCAAGGAGGAAGTTTTAAAATCTGTTGAAGATTATAGGAAGAGTTCAGAAATAAGAGGATACTGTACCTCAAAAAAAACTATAGAACTACATTGGAGAAAATGGCTCAATTATATTTTTCCTTGCTCAAGGGTGTATGTCATCCAAAATAAGCTGAAAAATGTACACAGAAATGGAAGTTTTCCTCCTCTCTGGGAAAGCCGAACAATGCCTGTTCACTAGTAGAGTCCAACCATAAAAAGTGCAGAGGCTTACTGAAAGTCATGTGGCTTTTAATAGCCTAATGGAAGCAAATGTACTTTGAACTTACAGCACATAAGGTAATAGGCTGGGATGGTAAGGGTGTGGTGGCATTGGCTGCTGTGATCGGTATCTGCTGCGCCCTGTGAGTCTTCGAGACATAAAAGGTGGGTAAGGCTGCAAGAAAGAAGAAAATAAACTTCAACTGGAACTTGTGGAACTGGAACCTGTGTCCAGTTCTGGGCTCCCCAGCACAAGAGAGACATGGACAAACTGGAGAGAGTCCAACAAAGGGCCACTAAGATGGGACTGGGGCATCCCACACATGAGGAAAGGCTGAGCGAGCTGGGACTGTTCAGCATGGAGAAAGAAGGCTCAGGGGGATCTTATCAATGTATACAAATACCTGCAGGGAGGGTGCAAAGAAGACGGAGCCGGGCTCTTTTCAGTGGTGCCCAGTGACAAGACCTGAGGCAGTGGGCACAAACTGAAACACAGGAGGCTCCGTCTGAACATCTGGAAACACTTCTTTACCATGAGAGTGATTGAGCACTGACACAGGTTGCCCAAAGAGGTGGCAGAGTCTCCATCCTTGGAGATACTCAAAAGCTGACTGGGCATGGCCCTGGGCAACTGGCTCTAGGTGGCCCTGCTTGAGCAGGGGACTGGACCAGATGACCTCCCTTCCAATCTCAGCCAGTCTGTGAGTCTGTGATTCAACATCTTGTTTTCTTAAGCATGAAATAAAATGAAATCTGAATATTGAAATCCACTTTCAATAAAGCATTATTAAAAAAAAGTCAGCCTCTGCTCAAAGCCAAAAGAACCTCAGCCTCAATTTGAAACAATTTCCAATGACACACCATGAGATACCATTTCATATGAAAAAGTGGTAATACACAACAGAAATCCTTGCAAGCTCTTGTGTGCTTAGTCTACATGTAGGCTGCTTTGGGAAACAGGATTTAAACTGCTGATTGTCTTGCAAATATAAAAGCCCAGGCTTTAGGCCTAGTGCTATTATGGATGCTTGCACACAAGGAGTTGAGTAAAGAAGCCTTTAAAAAAACCAAGGAAGTCTTTTATTAAAGATTTTTTAAAAATATTTTTTAGAAAAAACTTTTAAGGAGTTGTTTATATTTATGTTAAAGAAGGGTTGAAGTCTTTCAAGTGCATATAGAGAGTTTAATCAGTACAATTTCTGCAGCTGGACAGCACCTGAAGAGACAGTCAAACCTACATCTTCAGTGTATTCTTTCCCCAGATAGACCAGAGCTTTATTGTCATACTTTTTTCATTTGCAGGCCAAGTTCTTGTATGTTTAAGTTTTTATTATAATTGTTCAAAATTCCTTTCCTTACCTCCTAAGATGGGGACATACATGGTAAAAAAAATTCCACTTAAACCCTAACTATACTTTTCAGGAAAAATCAGAAGTGCTAAAATTTTTAGTAATTCTCAAAACTCAAATTCACATACCACTATTGAATTCATATTTGAAGTTCAAGACTTTCCAAAAACAAAGAACACTCAAAGCTGTCACTAACATGTTCTTCTTTTTTCATGTTTGAAGTTAAATAAAGTGAAGAAGCCCAATACCACCAACTACTAACCTCAGTGCCCTAATTTTACAATGGAAACATTATTAACCATACATAATATTTACACTCCACATACATAATATTTACATTCAAATATAAACATAATACAAAAAAGCCAGGGTCTTTTTCTTAAAAGTGAACTCTCCAACTAGATTTACTACTTTGTGAATTCTGCAATCCAGAAATATAATCAGTAACTGTTGTATTTACTATATGAACGAGTATCAGAAATACAGCCACTTCATCATAATATTAATAAAATTGTATATACATTTTGGATTGCTTTATAAAAGACCATATCATTACTCATGAAAAACCTCTATTCTACTCCTCAGTGATAAGACAATCCAGAACTGAAGTATCAGAGGGGACAAATGCTAAATCATCTACAAAAATGTGGTGGGTTTTTTCCTTATCTACTATAAAAACTGAACTTGGAAATTAAGAAAACCTAACTCCAGCCAAAATGTTTGTGATTAGACTAACACATCTAACAAACACACTGAATAGAATACAAGCAGTTTATAGAAGTTTTTAAGTGTCTTTGTCTCCAGAGTGACGCATATGGAAGAAAAAGAATAATTAAAAATCTGTGCATCTTTAGTTCAACAGGGAGCTGAGCATTTTTTTTTTAAATGGTAGAGATGTACTTGAATCTTTATAAAAACTTCAGCAAGCATTTAACTAGGTCATGTGACTTCAAGGAGACTAACTGGAAGTTATCTGAATATTCTGTAGTAACAGGGCTTAACCTTCCATTCTCATTTGCGATTTTAAATAGCAATATGCCTCTAAAACATTCTGTCAACCTGATGCACAGGTCTAATACTAAACATATTCGGAGCCTGTACTTAACTTCTAGTTATTTCTTCAAGCATTACACAGGTTTTTCTGCAAAAAGCCAAAAGGAAGCAAAAACAACAAGAAAACCATCTCAGGACTAACGTAATTGCAGACTGAAGCTCCCCACAAAGATCATAGGAGGTTAGCACTGATACTGAACATGCCACAGAAGCATAAAATTCAGCATTTTTTTTTTTTTTTTTTTTTTTTTTTTTGTGCTGCTGCATTTGAACTGCCTGTAGGTGCCCAGAAAGGTGGCTTAAAGCAATCTTGGCTATCTTAATAACATAGTACAACCTAAACTATGGAAGTACTCAACACAACTGCTTGCCTGAAAAATTGCAAACACTCTGGAGAAGAACTATTTTTAAAGCATTCTAGCTTCCCTGACTTGTGGAAACTCAACACAGAAGAGTCAGCTAGAAGTAACAACAGATTTGCTAAACTGTACTAAATCGTTTCTGCAGCTCAAGTCCTGGACCTTATGGAAACATGGAATGTTTTCTATGTAACTGCTGTGACACTCTATGGATGACATTATCAGAAATAATTTGTTGCTATCATTAAGCCAGCCTTACATTGATTAAAACAAGATTAAAGAAAATAACATGGTATGCAGCTATGGCCAATAATGGAATGTAACTGCAAGATATGCTACTTTTCAACAAAATGTATTATGAAGATCAAGAATGTTAATGCAGCGTGAATGAGGAAGTAGCACTGAAAACAATACTTACTACACCAAATGACACCTCCTGATGTAAAGGATCATGGGTTAAAAACTGGAGAGGAGCTGAGGGAGGCAAAGTTGGTGGATGGGCTGAGGGAGAGTATGTAAAACCTCCTACAGGAAGATGTTCTCCAAGTAGTTCTACTTCATTTTCTATCCTTTGAAGTGGCTAAAATAAAAAAAGAGATAGGCTTAGTTGCAATAATAGAGATGAAATTTTTCCCCAGTAAAGAACTGCAATCCCAGCTGTGTATTCTGAGTGGCTGTGGTGAACCTTGTAAGGTTAAAAAAAAATACTACTTCCAGGTATAACTGTACTCAGTTTCACAAAGTAACTCTGTGAATAATACATCTGCCACTAACACTACCAAAAAGCAAAGACAACACTACACATTTGATAATGAATTCACCTTTTCCAGCTAGCCATGCTTATAGACCAGTTATTTATGTAAGCTAGCAAATATAGGATTGTATATAGTAAAATTAGTAATAGAAATAGTAATAAAAAATTAGAAAATATAGTAATTTCCTGTGTCTTGCATTTTTCAGGGCAAATATATGCTCTCCTTCTAGCCAGGCTGTACAACTATGTGAGAGAAAAAAATAAACAACAGACAAGAACTGAAATTGTGCCAGAAAATCTGGAAACTGGAGAGGAAACGTCTTCCCCAGTAGAACAAACTGCTAGTGATATTTGGCAATCAAGCAGATGTTTTCATAGAAGGATCACACAAGCAGTCCTGTAACACAGTCAAGGTTTCAGAAGCAGAGATGGCAGATCACTATTGTAATCTAGTGAACTCTAGTTAGGCCCAAAAGCACTCAAGAAATAACCAGGGGTTGTCATTATTTCATCAATTTACTTTTCTGTTCCTGACACTGAACTCCACCGTTTCAAGAAATTCAGCTAAGAAAGCCACTTTGTGAAATCAAAACAATATTCTGTTTCCTGTTACGCAGAGCAAAGTTTAAATACCAGGTATTTTTAGAACACTAAGATACAAGCTTTTTCCCAGAGCTGAAAGTTGACAGGCAAGACAAGTCAGTAACCTAAGAAGACAACCAAGGGTGAAATCTGAGCCCAATAATTTTCTAATAGAAGAGTTATCAAGATTAGCACTGAAAAACATGTTTTTCTAGATGCTCTCCCATCATTGTAAAAAAGTGACCACAACCCTATCCCCATGAGAGATGGCATGGAGAAGTCTCAGGAGTGTTTATAAGTAACAGTGAAGCTGTTTTCTATTTCTGCTTTAGTGAAATAGTGGTATCTTCTGGTCAAAGCTACAAACAAATGGAAACAAGCATACAGATAACTCCACAGTAAGAGCTGCAGGACAGAAGTGAAAATATAATTTCCTCAAATTCAAAGCGGGGTCACATTTTCCCATGTTTGCATAGTCCTTATCACTAAGCCAAGACTGCTTAAGCAAAGGGCATCAATAACTTTCACAAGTGGAGGGAGGTGGGTGAAATATGAATAAGTTTGAATATATATATATGAATGATCTAAGGCCATTACGTTCTGGAAAAAGCACTGGTCCTTTTAAAATCAACTGAGAAGTAATACAAAACAAGCATGTAATGAAACTAATGTTCTGCACTTCTCTTTCTGCTAGGCTTTTCTCTAAGACCACTACTGCACTACACAACCTCCTCAGGATTCTCTTCTACTTCCTGGGAAAGAAATATTTGAAGTAATAATACACATCTTTTGGACAGAGGCAAAGGCCTGTGGAGAAACAGCACTGACAACAGCTGATGAAATCTGAAGTGAAACACAGTGAACCTTAAAATTATTTTTTTTTCTTCACATTATGTGGTTACAGGCTTGTTCAGGAAGCATAAGAGCAAAAATTTTTCACTCTGAACAAAATCTTTTTGTTTCAGCAATCAAGTTATCTATTTGCCCATCTAGTGATAACAAACCTACTGACAATAGGAAGCATTACTTACCGACCGTGACTGCTGTGCTTGGAAAGGAACAAATTGTCCAGGAGGAGGCAAGTGAGGAGGGTGGTGTGGAGAGATAGGAGGATGCAAAAGGAATGGGTCACTAGAAATGAGGGGTGGAAATGCTGCATATGGTACAGGAAGATGCTGGACTGAGCACGCCTGAAGCATCTGAAATAAAATGAAAACAATGTATTTTTGTCTTTAGTGCAAACATTCCCTCCAGTGCATTCCATATTTGCTATGGAAAGGCAGCACTAAAAGAAAGCAGTCCTCTTGCCTCCCTGGAAAAGCCTCCACAGCACACATACATAGTAACTCACTGAAATACACAGGTGATCAGAACAGAAAAGGCTTTGCAAGTACCGCAGTGTGACATTTCTTAGGTGCAAAGCATCTCTCACTTCTCAAAAGGTCAGCAGGAGTTAGTATTTTCAACACTCCAGGATTAGACAGACTCTTAAATGAAGATATATTTACATTACTTAATTTTACTTTCCCCAGATACTACCCTCAAAGCAGCATGTCAAAGCAGTGCCCTTGCAACCATTTTGAGCTCTAGGTGGAGCAGAGCCTCCCAGCTGTCAAGACTGTGCTGTTAAACCTCCATTCCCTCATATACTAAAAATAATTCATAAGCAGTGTTCAGTACTGTATTCTGTGGGGAGTCTCATGCTCTGAAGGCAGGTCCCTAGGTCAGGGATACTGTGGGAAACAGCCCTTTTTATCTCCTCTTATAAACAACCCCAGGCACTGAAGTCTGAACAAAAAAGTGATGAAGACAACTGCAGGGTAGGTAGAATGTGTCTTGTGGAAGTGTTCAATTTACATCCAACTCTAGAAAACCTTCCTTCTCTTCTTGCTGTTTCACCCATCATGAGAATGTCAGGCATTTCTGTTACATTTCTGACAATTAAGAGAGCAGTTAATAAGATAGTTGTTATCAAATCTTACAAAAAAGAGGATCAGTCCTGATATCTCACCTTTTTTGTTCTTTTCAGTTGTGTCACACAACATTATACATACTGACTACAGTGGCATAAAATTGTTGAGATCTAGTTTAAAACAAGGTTACAGTAGTGAAAGTGGAACTACCTCCTCAGTTTATTGTGATTATGACCAAACATGAATCTTTACAGGCACTTTTTTTAAAAGCTAACTATTCTTCACCCTCAGCTACTACAACATTTCTATAAAAATAAATACAACAGTCAAGTGTTTCCACTGTTAAAATAGTTTTCAGATTGTATTTTACTAAATAGAAAACTGTTCCTTGAAATTGTTGAAAATAAATTTGCAGGTAGTAAACCACATTTAGGTAGAACAGGATTTCTTCTGCTTTAAAAAGAGGAAACCAGGTAAAAACTTTACCACTGCCTTCAGCTACTTCATGAGAGTGGACAGGCAGAACCTGCATGTCACTCAAAGGGGAAAAGTGAAAGGAGAAGGACCAACAGGACCAAGCTGCAGCAAAGAAAACTGAGATAAGCGCAAGAAATCCTTCACCACAAGCACAGTCAAACACTGGAGTGAATGAGGGGTTGTGAAATCTCTGTCCTTGGAAACTGGTACTGATCTTAGCAGGTGACCACCAGATGACTTCCAGAGCTGCCTCCTATCTTACATTATTCCTCAGTTCTGTGACATAACAAAAGAAAGCATGAAGTCTGACTGCTGATGCTAAATAAACTCCAGCTTGATTCCTTATATTCATTCGTACTACATCCACTCTCTCAAGACATTTGATTAACACTCAGTTCAAACAGCCTGCTTAGAGCTTTACTCCAGTATATATTGGAAGGACAGGTGACTTGTTGAATTACATGACATTTTATGAATTGCACAGGTAATATATCTGTTCAAAGCAAGAGGTAAGATTATTAATATCTGTTGTTTGGATTTCCCTAAGTCCCAATACAGTTTTAGCTTTTTCTCTGTTGTTGTTTCTTAGGACATGTTGCTTTCTTGTCTTGATGAATTAACTATGGAAATATTATTCCAATCTCTGAGTACTCAGTCTGTGATTCCTTAGCTCCACTAACATCACCATTAAACAGAAGGAAAAAGTTGCCTCTCATCCTGCCTTGGAGATACATGCTGACTCATGGAACAGATTTCCACCAGTTTGAAAGGTAAGGGGAAACACTGCTCACAGATATTCCAGACATGCCAGCAGTATGCTGCAGACCTTGTCTTCCATGCAGATAAATGGCACCTGGACAAGATGAATGCAGATTACTGTTACTCTTCAATGAGCAGCCTAAAGAAACAGGTTTTGTTTCTGTGTCATAGGCTTGTTCATTCCCTCAAGCCACGGAATTAAGATTACACAATGCTGGCAAATTAACAGCACTGCGCATAGAGTTTCAATTATATTACAGATTTACACTAGAAAAAGGAGTGTGGGGAAAAAAAGCTGCAAGTCTTCCATCAGGTTCTGCAACCTTCATCCATACCACTGAAACTTCTTGTGGTATGCTCAGGTGCCTGCTAGCTCTTAATGATGAAATTCCACAGAATGGTGGAATAATATGACCTCAAAAATAGTATCTCCAAACTGATGCACAAAAATGTCTGAGAAAACACTTAGAATTATTTCAATTTTAAAGCTATTGAATTAGCCAGTGAAGGCACTTTATTTGCTCCCAGAAAGGCACAGAGAGACATTAATAAAGCATATTTTGATTCCTTGTACAAGTGCCTTTTGAGGTAGAAAAGCACTTCTCAGCTTTTGGTGATCTATCAGGATATTATTATTTCTCAGAATAAAACTAGTTTTGGAATATCAGGCCTTCATGCATATAACTAGGCCCTGAACAAGGTCTCCATTAAATAAGTTTTGGTGTTTTTGTTTTTTTTTCTCTTCTATGTGAGTTGCCTAAGAAATGCCTTAGGTATCTTCTTCTTACTAACTGATGTAAGCGTAATAGCTGCTGAAAAAAAAAATCAGTTCACAAACCAGCATTTAATTGGATTTAAAAGACACCAGGACTCTACACTATAAACAGGCATACTCTTTAACTAGGTTTAAGGTCTACAGTGCTGTGCCACTGCAGTCTGTGAGAAAGGAAAAAATTAAAGCCACACAGACATTAAAGCTTCAAGGTGCAAAGCCTAAGATTGAGGTTGGTGTAATTGCAGAGATCCACTTACTGGGGGAGGCACACTGCAAACTGGGAGGTGTTGCCCGCTGAAAACCACTGAGCAGCCTGGGACCTGCTGTGTGCTGCAGGCTGGGATGTGCTGGCCTGTGCAAAGTGGTATCCCATGTGGAGCCACTGTTGTCACTGTGTATGAGACAGGAACTGTGCCCTGATGGATCTGTATCAAAAGGAAAAAAAAATATTAACTTACTGCAAACTCTTAACAGTGTTGTACAGCATGAAGAATAAGTTAACAAACTTTTATTTACGTATCAGAAAAAAACTCACTGTGAAGCTGTAAAAAGAGAAACATGCTTGCAACTTCTGTTCATTGAAATATCCAATGTTTTTCTCAATGGAATATTATTTATTGCTCAGTGTTTTCTGGGCAAAGCCAACAGTGATCTGACAGCATAAAATATTAAAAATTTAAAAACACCTCAAGGTCACTCAGAAGCACCTCAGATTGCTCTATTGCCTTGACCCTCTCATACTCAAGGTTAATTGCTACAAAATAAGAAGGCACTAATGCCCATATAAAAACTAATCTACAAACACTAGAGAACCTACTCAGCTCTGAAAGGAGTGATTCAGTAATCAGTTTTTGTAGATTTCTCTCTATAAAGAACAAGAAGTGTCCACAATTTCTTCTTCCAAAACCAGCATTCACTTGATCCACTCTTAGACTAACACTCTAGCTAGGTCTCCTAACCTTCATGTACCAGACAGCTAAATGGAAAGCTGAAAAGAAAAAGTATACAAAAGCATGAGAGGCAGCAGACCCAAAGCATCTGCATTTATGTTAAGAAACAGATCCATATAACCCGGTTTTCTAGATAGTGATATTCCCTACAATTTAATCTTTGAACTCAGATGAAAAGATACCCTGGACCTAAAAACCACTTAGGTTTTTTGTTCGGTTGGTGTCTTTTTAAACACTAAATAAGAAATCTCTGATACTCTAATAAAATTCAGAAGGCTCAAATGGCAGGGAACATGGATAATTATTTACCTGCTGTAGGTGACCCTGCTCTGGCAGGGGGGTTGGACTAGATGATCTTTTGAGGTCCCTTCCAACCCCTAACTTTCTGTGATCCTAGGATTACTAAAAAGGACTTATTTCAATAAAGCTTCCTCTTTCTTCATGATCTGCTATAGTGAGGTGGATAATGATAGTGATTAAAGGAAAGAAGTCAGAGAGCTGTGGTCAATGGGGCAGAGTCTCGTTGGAGGCCTGTATCTAGTGAAGTCCCTCACTGGTCAATACTGGGACCAGTACTGTTCAACATATTCAGCAATGATATGGACAAGTGCACTATCGTCCACTTTGCTGTTGAGACAAGTTGGGGAGGAGTGGCTGACACCCCAGAAGGCTGTGCTACCATTCAGAGGGACCTGGACAGCTGGGCAGCAAGATATTTAATGAATTACAAGAGGGGCAAGTGTAGGGTCTTATATCTGGAAACAAACCACTCCATGTGTAGGCTGGGGACAACCTGTAGGTTGGGGACTGACCTATCAGAGAGCAGCACAGAGGAAAGGGACCTGGGAGTGCTGGTGGATGGAAGGGTGACCATGAGCCAACAATGTGCCCTTGTGGCCAAGAAGGCCAATGGCATCCTGGGGTGCATTAGAAGGGGGGTGGTTAGTAGGTTGAGAGAGGTTCTCCTCCCCCTCTGCCCTGGTGAGGCCACATCTGGAATACTGTGTCCAGTTCTGGGCCCCTCAATTCAAGAAGGACAGGGAACTGCTTGAGAGAGTCCAGCACAGGGCCACAAAGATAAGTAAGGGAGTGGAACATCTTTCTGAGAGAGATGGGTTGCTTTAGCTTGGTGGAGACTGAGGGGCAAACTCATTAATGTTTATAAATATATAAAAAGCAAGCACCAGGAGGATGGAGCCTGGTTCTTCTCAACAATGTTCAATGATAGGACTAGGGTAATGGGTGCAAGTTGGATCACAGGAGGTTCCACGTGAATGTAAGAAAAAGCTTTTTTACTGTGAGAATGACAGAACAATGGAACAGGCTGCCCAGTGAGGGAGCTGTGGAATCTCCTTCTCTGAAGACATTTAAAACCTGCCTGGACACATTCCTGTGTGACCAACTTTAGGTGAACCTACCCTGGCAGGAGTTTTGGACTTGATTTCTCAGGGTCCCTTCCAACCCCCAACACTCTGTGATTACGCTTGCTTAAAATGGAACGAGCAAGAAGAGCTCATTAGGAAGGTTTAATGAATGAGTAGAGACTGCTGACCTACTGAATTGGTAATGTATAGTCATACACAGAAGTCAGAACTGAACACAGATCACTTAAAGAACTTTAAATCTTAACCTATATATTGCTAATGGCAAAAACTCATCTCAAGAGAGACACTGAGTTTTATGCAGTTCTGGCTCAGACACAGAAGTTGGGCATACAGTGCAACTCTGGCTGTGATTTTGAAACTTTTTTTGCTGAAAGTTATAATTTCAAGATCCTGTCTCAAAATGGCTATGTCACTGAAGTATGAAACATCACCACAGAAGACCTCAGTGAGCCTGGAAACACTGACATCTGGTCATAGATGATGCTTGGAAGGTGTAGGTGTGGGATTAAACAACTGTTTATCCACTTCTGTCATGATGTAATCTTGCAGCACGAAGAGCATGATTCAAATTTTACAGATGCTGCAGCAGTGTTCATCAAAAGGTCAGGTTATGAAACGGATAGAATGGTGTTAAGCTTCCATCCTTGCACTTCGTCCCAAAAGCAACAACTTCCTTCCTGAGAAACGTTAAGCATGCACAATACCACACTCCTGTGACATGTAGCTGCACTGAATCCAAACCAGTTGCCAAGCACAGATGTTAGAGTTGCATTCTATCCATGTGCAGAGTGGGAAGTGGACATCCATATAACCAGTTCTATTTCCCAGTTCATGACTATAGAGCAACGACTGCACTTGTACTGCAACTTGCTGATTTAACAGCAACAAAGCTAACTTCCATAGGCCAACTTCTTTCATAAGTCCTCAGTTTCAGAATTCTGTGCTAACTGCTGTCATAAAGAGGAATTATTTACTTTTTGGACCAACCACATACCTCATTTTTCATATCATCTAAGGACAAGTTGATTAGACTTGGATGGCTAATTTGGGTATACAACAATACTGTTACAAGTTCTGCTTTCATGTAGCCAATTCAATATATGCATTGTGAATTCTACTTCTAAATTAATGTATCATTTAAAGACTCCTAAGCTAAAGAGAAGTACTCCACATGAATTCTTAATTGCCATAGCACACCTTTATCACATTATAACTCAGCTGCAAAAACCTGCAGTTCAAAGGTTTGAAGCAGAGACCAAAAGAACTATGCCAATACATTGTTAAATTGTCTGAACTTTGGTTTTGTTTTTTCACTGCCTACTGCAGTGCTCCATGCACCAATAATATTCAACACGAAAAATGCTCTCTAAACAGGCAAATAGAATTCAGTGTTACTTGATTTTCACTGCTAAGTAATTTTGTAAGGAGAGAGATCGTAAAGATTTGGGGGGAAAAAAAAAAAAAAAGAAAAAAAACAAAACATGTCTTCAACAGCCTGGTGTTTGTACTCTAAAACTCCTACCTGATCATGAATGTCAACCACCACTGCATTCTGCTGTGGTGGGTGAGCAGCTGGGTGCAATATACGAGGAGATACATTTGGTGGGTGAAAGGCTCGGGGCTCTTCTATTGCTTGCTGCTGTCCGTAGGAGAGATGGTGATAGTTCTCATCCTGACTAATGGAATTGTGTCTGGACAAACGATCCCTCCTTGTTCTCTGACGTCGAACAGGAGGACTGAAAATGCAGTAAAAAAAAATAGATTAAGTAAATGACACAAAGCTTTTTTAATAAATCTCCATGAAAATGAAGTGTAAAGAAATTTTTAAACCTGAAAAAATACTAAAATCTTTTTATTAGATTGGAATATAACTTCTTACTAACAAAAATGCTAAAACCTTAAGAGATGACACTTCTTTTCAGCATAGACCTGCTTAACAGAGAACAGCTTAATGCTATTCAGGAAACCAGAAGAACTCTTATACAAACGTTAACTTGTTAACACATTTGGATTGTAAACTTGTAAATGCATTTGGATTGCCAAGACAAGTGTTTGAAAGTCAGGACAGCAAATGTCAAGCTATTTTCATGTATTTATTCTAGGTAAAAATCCTCAATTTCATCATGACAGATCTCCCCAAGGTCCTTGCTCCGACCACGATAAAGAATGGTTACTTATCTAGCCATGGCAGAAAAAGTAGTTGATTGCTCTGAAGAAACAAATTAACTTTTCAGTTTTTATACCTTCACTACATACCTGAGTGCCTCATAGAATTACTCTCTCCAGAAGAACCCAGGAATCTGTAATTGTGCTAATCTTTCTTTTCCAGAGTGGAGACCTCTTCTGTAGATTGATTTATACCACATCATCCACTTCTTTTGAGCAACTGATCTACAGGCACTGAATTTGATTATGTGTTCCTGTATAGCTGTGTTTATGTTCTGTGCACAGCTGCTACTGTCTAGACTTCTGTAAATCAAATACCAGCAGCTCAGGTTCAACTCTCAGAAACTGTTGCACACACAAGTGAAAAGATCACTTCTCATTTATTTGGAAGTGAAAAGAACTCAAGCAACAACCTCTCCCTCCCCCTTACCCCCAGTGCTTTAAATAAATGCCTGCCAATCTCAATATATAAATTACAGGTCCCAGAGGCAGCAGCAAATTAAATTCCTCCTCAGGCAGGAACAGTTATCAAAAGGCACCAATACCTGCAGAGTTAGTATTTGCAGATCTCAAACATTTTCTAACAAGGCTGATTTCATTGCAGTGATATATTTTTAAATCCTATTAGTTTAGAATTACATTCAAGACAAGAAGGAAAGGAAGCACTGGTGAGAGGCAAGACATAACAAAGAAGAAATCTCCTCATTTTACAGTGATGGGTAAAGACAAATTGGAATGGCCTTCTCATTATGCTTTTACATCCACACTTTATCTGTACAAGAAGTAGCTGAACGTTCTTCTGCCAATTCATGCCAGAAGGCTGCCCTCTTAAATGCACCATTTATTTGCTCTCAATGAATCATGATCAATTAGGGCACTGCTGTGCTAGGCACAGTACAAAGTCCCTGATATAAAATGGTAAGGTCTAAATAGTAATGCAGGTAATGGAAAAAAACCCAAACAGATAATCAAAAACCAGCACAGCCTGTGCTGACCAACAGGAATGAACTGATAGGATAAAAAAGTTAATGCTGATGACACTGGGTCAGAGTGTTTGCACTTGTCCTGGTCTGTTACCTTGAGCTAAAAGACCATTTGGAACTGCAGTCCACCTTTCATCTTGTCTTCATCTGAAAACCCCATTAACGGGAAAGATAAAATATAGCTGCAAAAACTGGAAATTGACTTCAAAAGGACATGCATCACCTCATCCAAAGCATTAGTAACAGAACACAATTATCTTAAGGAATCAAGCTTTGATCCTTGAGAGTGGTTACTAGTTCTGATATGGCTCCAAAGCATTCTACAACTCAAAGACCCCTGCAAATAAAGAGACACGTATGTATCATTATCTCAAATGAATCTGTTCTAGGAAAGGAGACGGGGTGCAGTACTGTTCTGGAATTGACAGAGTCAGCTCAAAGGTGACAGTGCACCCAAACTAAAAAATGCCCTGACTCAAGCACAGGGAAACAAAGTACTGACATGTCTCTGACTGGAGCAAAAGCAGGCATTATTACCCAAAAGCAGGTAAGTTGATCCTAGGAAGAGTAACACCTTGTGTTTGCAATGCTGTATCAAATTTAACAGCTCCTGCTAGTGCTGCAAATAGACTGAAGATGGCTGTGCACTCCCATGTCTATCTCTAATACCTGTCTGCATTTCAATGTCAGACACTACTAGTTCCATGCACTTTCATCTCCTACACACTCCATTCTTCTCCTTCATCCCTCAGGATATCCAACTGAGCTACCTGGCATTTAGCTTGTTAACCTCTCTACTTAGTCTGCAGATGTTAACAAATTTTGAAAAGAAATTTGTGTATGCTGGTGGGACACCAAGAAGAAGTGGCCAAATGCAGCTTATCACAGGCACCTCAGTTCAAACCATTTAAAGGCAAAAAATGCTCTGCGGACCAAATGTATGTGCAGGGCATCCCTGTACCAAATTGTACAAAAGTCCTGATACTTCTGTCTCCACAATGACCCCTTCAAGTTCACAATTCAACCTCTTCCTTAAGCTGGACAAGCTGCTTTGAAAGCTGTGCATTTTGAATGCCATTCCCTGAAAGATTTCAGGTAGACTTGGCATCAAGCAAACACACAAAACTACCCCTGATCTTATCATGGCTTACAATATTGGTCTGTGGAATCAGAAGAAAACCTAGTATTTTATATTAATGAAAAAACAAAGAAGACTTAAATTTAAGTAAAAATCAAGCCACAATATTGATCAGAAAGAGAGGGGCAGTGAGTTAACTTGCATCAGATGACTCAGCATTTTTTAAGGCAGAAGATGAAGCAATGAAAGCTTGTGACTTGGATGATCAGTTTAACTGGAATTGTAATGAAATTTCTGGTGTTATACTTTCCTATACTATCACTCATCCTTGCACCAGTTCAACCTGGCTTTTCAGACTTCTACTCTTTCATGACTGCTGGAATTTGTCCAAAATCTCTACTTTGAGAGGTTAATCACCCACAAGCTAAAACCAACAGGAAAATACAACTCCTATCTTACATGAATCATGCATCTCAGCAACAATTTAACACTATGTTAACTTCCTCACTCTTCCCAGCTAGTTACCCTCATCTATTTATTTTTTAGATTGTTTTTAAGTAAGAAAATAATTACGACTGCAGTGAAAACTATGGTACTGTATCAGTAATTCTTAATATTTTTAAAAGTACCCTGATGAGAAAGAGTTTTCCTAGCATTTTTCTAAATGCTTATTGCTCCAGTGCAGAGTGGAAGAGAATCAGGCTCACATACTCCCCACCCTGAACTGTTTATTCACAAAAATTATGGGTTGATGCACCAACCTGAATTTCTTTCAAGAACTTTGCAGTTACAATTATAACAACTTACAGTTTGAAGGAAATGCTAACATGTGTGATCTTGTCAATGCTGCCTGAAACGCACTCCCCTCGAGATGAAATCAGGAAGAACAAGAAATTGTTCCCCTGCCTACACAGCTTGCTTACCTTCTCCTGTTTCGTGCAGGTGTGTTGCATCGTTCCCCTGAGAAGTGGTGTTGGTTGGGTCGAGCCAAAGGAGGCTGCCTATTTGATGTCATCTCCCATGGTCGCATTGGTGGTGATGGGGCTGGTGATGCTGCTGTATAGTCAAAGACGGAATGGGAAAGACGTTGTCGCTTGGGACTAGGACTGTCTTCACTCTGTGCCAGTGCAAAAACAAAAACAAAACCCACCTCCAGATGAGTGAATTACAATCCATATTTTAGCCTTTCCTTGAAGCTAGCAGTTAAGAGGGACTTACTGAAGACTGCAGTAAAACACCATTAAAAACACCTTCAAGTAGTTTCCTTTTTGTTATCTAGAACTGCTACTACATTTTACTTTGGCAGCATTGACAGATAAAAATTAACATCCGGGCAAAACCAAAACTGTATCAGAAAAAAGAGTAACATCAAGAAAATGAGACATTCTGTTTTACATGCCTCCTGCACTAGCCCTCATAGACTACAGAAGCACAAAAAGATGTAGAAGCATAGTGTTGAAAGCGACAGAATCCACGCTTGTCCATAAGAAGATGTCTTACAGAGCCTGCACTCTGCACTGTGCTCCTTCCCTATCAGGCTGTACTTACATAGCTTATCAAACATTTGCTATGTACTGCAGCCTATTTCAAATCTCCTGACTCAGCAAAAAGGTGCTTCATCTTTCTACTTATTAGTATAATAATGGTCATTGAAAAGTACTTGCACGTCACCTGAAAATAACCTAATCACCATTAACCATTCTCTGCTTTAGTCTCTGTACTTAATACTTAAACAACTCCATTTCTATTTTACAAAGAAAAATAGGTAAAAAGACAGGTTTTAAACATAAGGTTTGTGAAAGTAGATGTTCAGGTGAAGGCTGACTTTCCAGGAGGCTACCTGCCTATAGCAGCTCAACACCAAAAAACTGGAAGATAACTCAGAATCACGCCTCGAAAGTCAACCTTCTCTGAAAATATGTATTTTGTTAGATTTCAGAGAACCTCGCCAAAGGACAAACCATAAAGAAACCACTTTGCATTTGTTCTACCACTCAGAGTTGCTTATTTAATCTTTTACTGCTGTGATAGAATGAATAGGAGAGAAGGATGGTTTGTGGCCCAACTTGGAGCTTTCAGGATGGAAGATTTTTTTTTTTTTAAATGTCACAAAGACTAAAGTCTATTCAAAAAGAAGCACAGGTAATAAAAATGCAGATAAATAAGGTATATGTGGTCTTAGGAATCCAAAAAGAAAAGTAAAATGGAAGAAGTAAAGACTGGGTTTAGTGAAGCTGGAAGAAAACAAAACACTGAAATAACAACATAACCACTGCTGTCTTGCTAGATTCTATATATGTCTTTGGATGCGGATCTCCCACTGCTACCACAGTCATTTAAATAATTTAAATTAACACTAATAGATCCCGCCCTGTGGAAAGCAGTCTACTTTGGAAAAACTTTGTTCTTCGATTCTTTTTCATTTTGTATGTGGAGTGCACCACTTCAAAGGCAGTGGAGATGCAAACTGCTAAGTAGTTAACCTTCATCATCACTACAAATTACTAACTCACACAGCTATTTTGATCTCCATAATGAGTGCTAATTGCCCTCTGCACTAAGCAACTGTCTTTTCAGTCAAAATTGTTTTCTATTAGATAGAAAATGAAGATAAAACATCAATTCTTTTTCAAGTTTAGGCTTGTATTAAGTTTTTTTAATTATATTTTGTATAAGTTTGGTTTAGCTTCAGGTCACTTCTTTTTTCAGTATAGAAAAAATACATAATTACATTCTAAATCTATAGTTATAGGTAGTTCCAAAAATTATGTTATCTCAGTTTTTATTATGAAGCCAATTCTGATGTGATGATTGTAACAAGGTACTATTAGTATGTGGGACAAGTGGAACATAAGTACTGGGAGCTAATGACAGACACATACCCTGTATGATTTAAGATTTGTATTCATGTCATTTTCAACAAACATGTGGAATAACAAGACACTGCCAGTATAATTTTGAAACCTACATGATTGTTGGTCATTAGGTTCAACAATTCATTTGTGGAATGATTTCCACAAAGATGGCAGCTCTCTAAATCCCCAGACAACTTAAGGTGCATCTTGCTAATATTAAAAATATTTGCTGGGACTACTGCTGCTTCTTACAGCCGCTATACTATGTGTTCTTCTACTGCCAAACAGGCAACAAGAACTCTGTATTCAGCTTTTAATGAACAAAATAAAAGCACTACCTCATTTTAAATATTAATTCCACAAACAAAAAAAAAGAGCATGATTTAACACAAATACAGATCACTTCATATTTAAAGGCATTAGTATCAAAACAAAGGCATCAAGTTGCTACTAGCTAAAAAGGGAACCTATATGAAGACACTAAAACCTATAATCTCATTCCTAAATGTCAGCCTTTCACAGACATTCCCAGTACAGAGCTGTTCCATTCTCATCTGTGTACCCTATAAACTCTCACAGTCATAATAAAGGTGATTAAAGAGTGTGCTTATTTGCAAAACATCCTTTAAATGGAACATACTACTAAAAAAATAAAAAACAGTTTGTTACACCTCAGTATATGTTTACCTTAGCAATTAATTTTGTGTATGTTTTATCTAAATGCTGTTCCATTTAATTTTGGAAAGACTAGATATTTTCAGCAAGACACCACCTTTTGAGGTGTTCCTTTTCCATTCTCCTTTCCAAACAATTTATACAGATTGCACACACACAGATTATCAACCATCATAGGAGGGAATTATTACCAAAGCAATTGCTGCTAGTATCTGAAAATCACTCTCCTCTCCAGCCCTCTGCATGTTCTCACTTCATGGTCCTGGAAAGTACAAGTAACTACTCTGCACTCTCAATGACAAATAAAGGAAATAAACTGCATTTATCCTGCAGCCCCTGAAGACTACATTAAATTTTAAAGTAATCTAATACTTGAAGAGTATTTATAAGCATAGCTTTTTCCTTAGAAATTTTTATGCAGCAAGTACAATCTGATGGATATACCCCATGTAACTCTACCAGGCTGACTGGAAATCAGAGCTGTGTGTTTCCTCCTAAGGAATACATGTGGAAAAGGCAGTAATTTTTCCCATTACATGAACTACTGGACATGAAAATCTACAAGCATTTTCAAGTAACTAAAGGCATCTTATGGGCTAGTAAACTGAACATTCTAGCATATCCTAACTGCGAAGATCTATACACTCCTACAACAGTGGTATGAAATACCTCCAGTGTTTCAATTATTCTGACCATAGCTACAACAACAGTAAATTCTTGGGCTGAACAGACCGGTTGTTTCCAAATGCAGTCACTTATTCACAGGTCAGGACTAAGCTCATTCACATAAGGACATTACGTAGCTCAGGTTTAGTAAGCTCTGGAAGAGATGTGCCTCACGACCCTAGAACCAAGACAAAGGAAGGCACTTACACAACTGCATGGAGTCACCAAGCCCAAATGGTCTTGTAAGCGTTATTGTCATCTTCCATCCCACCCTGAGAAAGCACCAGAGGCAGAAGCCTAACAGTAAAAATTGCCATTATAAACTAACACAGGATGTATATTAAGAGACAGAGCTCTGGTCTTCACTGCAGTCTGCATATCGAAGAGTGAGAGCACAAATCGTGCTGCAAAGAACACTGGAGTCTTGCTTCCAAACACACTTAATTTCTGCTGCAAGAACAGCAGCAGTGTATTTCCATGGAATTACTGTTAAAGTAATTCTCCTGTTAAAGTCCTCTCTATAAAATTCAGCTCACAGAGTAAGAAGATCTTCTGTATTCAGGTAGAACCTCCAAACACCTTTTAAGCTACCAAAACAAAACCACAGTGATTTTTACCTCCTTTTAAAAAGCAATTACAAAATAAACAGGTAAACAACAAGAATCCCACATCCGTATTTCAGTAACCATATAATGCTCTACTAGTCTAAAAATCTGACCCAAAATATTCCCTCAGAGCACATCACACAGCACATTTTCATGGAATGCTAGCCCAGTAATATGCTGTAAGCAATCTAAAACACTGTAGCAATTATTGCCTGTTCAGATATTTTGAAAGCCAAAACTGCTATGACAGCCAATGACATCAAACTTTTGGGTTTCGTTACTTCAGGCCTTGAAGCATACCACTGGCTTCACAGGTGTATGCAGACTGATGCAATGGACTGTTTTTATCAGTTATGTATATTAGTCCAGAGAACAGTAAGCATACAATGATGCCCAAAGATGTTCTTACATTAAAAAATTGTGAACAGATGTGGAAATTGCTTCCTAGCAAAACTCTTTATTTGAAAGATGCAAAAGATGTTTAAAACCAACCTGAGACAGACATGTACCACCTCATGAAAATACCTTTGAAAAATCAATGCTAGCACACTGGTATTATAACTTGGCGGTATTAAACAAGAACTGTTATTTTCCAAGCAAGCAGAACTCTGAAAGCCCATCAGAGAAACAGAAACTCTATGAGAGCATTCTCTACATTCTTAATTTTTACACTGGTGATAAAATGTAATTAATACTTACTCTTACGAAAAAGTAAATAGCATGTTATCTGTCAATTTCTATGTGTGATTGGGGTACTGTTCCCATCAACCTGCAATCACATTTAATCCACTTTTAATGCACAGAATGTTAAGTTTAATCTGATACCAAATGGAGGACAACATAGGCCACAAAAGCTGAAAAAAGCATTAATGATATAATCTTTCTTTATGTGCTGCCACCCACCAAAGACAAAGTAGATTACTTTGGAGAGATAAATCAGTTTTGGGTCTGTTCTGCATGGTCCTTGCTACAAGTCTGCCAAACATTTACAAAACCCAGCTATTTAGAACTGAAAGCAAATTTTGTTTGAGACACTTGAACAGAAACACTCCCTAGTATGTTAGAAAGGTATTAGGTAGTTAAAAATAGTTAAAAAAATTAAAAATGTTTTAAAAACATTAGTTTTTTTTTTAAAAATTGTATGTTTTTTTACTCTTCCAGTGTATTGACAAGTCATCACTATGCTAACATATCTCATGATTTTTCACTATGGTGACAATGCTCTCGATTCCCTGCATACTGTGCACGTAAACATCAGGTGCCAAGCAATAAAAGAAGCAAATCTCCTCTTAGGAAAGCAAGGAAAAAGAAACTTAGGGGATGTTAGGAGCAAACACTTCCTGTGAGCCCAGAAATTCCTCCTCTGCCCAATCCAGCGTGCTCAGGGAGTGGGACGGTGGTGGTGTCTCCATGTGGGGGAAGGGGTGTCTCAGCAGCTGCTCTCCCGTTAGCAGTCAACCAGTAGCAACCAGTTTGCTGGTTAAAAAAGTTGTAAAACTGAGAATATATCCCAGAGACATAGCCCACCCAACTCTCCTGCTCCGATCCCAGGCCCCTTTACCCACTCCACAGGCCCCCAGCTCACTGCCTGTCCCAGCTTGGTGCTCACTGCACACACACAGCAGTCACACACTTGTCCCACAGGCACCCCACACCCCACACCACACTTGGAGGCACCCTGCAACACCATCACAGATCCTTGACCTGCCTGACATGTCAGTCTGGTCCCAAAGCCCATCCACTTGCCAGCTGGCTCTGTTTGAAGATGACCAGCAAATACAAATACACATGCAGGTTTGGGGAAGATATTGGAGCCACTGTCCTCACCAGCCAGCACCAGGCACATGGGCAGGCCTGGCTCCTGTCATTGACTCTATGACCCTCACTCACCCTGACTCCCTAATAGCTGGCTTTGGGGACACACACTGTTCTCCTGGTCCAGGAGCTGGCAATCGAGACACTCACCCATCCCCAGCAGCTGGTACCTGGACCTCACTGCTTCACAAACTGACATTGGCTGAGGGTGCTCACATCCCCGGGGCTGTCTCCAGTAGGTGGCACTCAGTCCACTGCAGTGCCAGCCGTGGGAATGAGTGTGAGTCTCAGTGTCAGGAGTTGTAGCTCTCTGGAAACTGCATGCAAACATGCAGTGTGACTGATAAGGATGCAAACCTGAGGGTCCAAGATATTGTAGGGCCTCAGGGGGACTATGCAAGCTGGGGAGGCAGAGTGAAGGGGAAGCAAGTCAGGCAGAGACAAAATGGGGCAGACAGAAAAAGGGACAAATGTGTAAATTGTGACCAGTCTTTACCCTTGTTTAGCCAAACCCTGTTTGTGCTGCCCGGACTAAGTGAGACCAACGCAAGTGAAGGCTAGGCTAGCAGCTGGAGCCCCTCACTGGAGTAGAGAACGCCTCTGTGCCCTCCCTGTAGGATCAGGGAAGAAATATTCTGAATCTCAGTTCCTAGAGATGGAAGAAACCTTAGCAAGGCACATGATTCTGAAAGGAAGCTTCAGATGTTTCTTCCAACTTGCTTTTTAAATATCACCATGTGGTCAGGAAAAAAACTAGTAACTTCATCTTAAAAAGAAAACAAAGCTACAACAACAAAGTCAGGTTGCCAGTGTAAAATTTGCTGCAGCAGGTCAAGACGTACCATGTTGTTTAACTTCTGTGAATGAGAAGTTTCACCTGTTTTCATGGTGAAGCTGACAGCATTTAGTAAAACAAAAAATAAAATTAGTAAAATAAGAATGACACTACTGAACATGATTTAAAGAGGATGCAAGTCTATCTAACGTTGTGTGTTTCCAAGCTATGAGGGTATAAATACTGTATCTAACAGGTGTACCAGGCATTCATCTGTATCTTTCTGCATCATCCATAATTCACTCAACACTTAATATGATTAATTCATTATTTACTGGCAGTGAGCACAATGGCCAGTGTTGCTGTTCAGCAAACAGAACCACCAATGAAATCCTCCACACAAAGTATTTTTGCAACAGATATGAAGAACGTAACAGTGAATTCCATAACAGCACAGAACATATTTCACCAAATGCATCTCTTCACTTTACTTATGATCAAAACATTAATAACCTGAATATTTAATTTCCTGTTTATCTGACATCAGGCTGATAGCCATTTATGAGTATTCTCTGTATTAATTCTCTCTCTGAAAAGCAATTCTCATTTAATCAAGTGTTTAGGATACAATAGAAACAACATTAGGAGACAGATAAGCCTAAACTGCTTAAGTTACACACAGTAAATATTTTAAACACTCTTAAGAACTTGATTCTTGGGTGTCAATTTCTCCTACTAAATGTTGGAATACTTGTTTGCTGAGTGTTAATTCAAAAAGCACAAGAACATTTTAAAAATGTAAAAATCTTTTCATCCTATTTAGTACATTGCACTACTCTCAACAGCAAAAGAGAAAGAGCAAATTTTGTTTAGGAGGACTAGAGGTGTCTGATTTTCAAGTTCTACTATGCATACAAAAAGGACAATGCATCTCATATATTGTATCTGAAGCATCTCCTTTTTTTAATGCAGAGTCCAGAATCAAGGAAATTTGGCCATCTCAAAATCCTTCTAATTCAATGGTGTTAGTATTTGATATTGCTTGCAGCACTTTCTGCAAAAATACTTTGAAATACGGAAAGATTTTGTCATAAGTTTTCAGGTAAATGAATCAAATCAATTTCAATGCTGCTAAACTAAAAAAAAAAAAAAAAAAAAAAAAAGAGAGAGATTAAGTATTTATTTTTGTATCACATCATGGTGTTTTTTTCTGAATAGGGACTGTTACCTCTCATCCAAAGCATGTGCACCAACTGTTAAGAAGGGGAAAAAACTCAGCAATACCTTCCTCTCTGACAAAGAACAAGGTTGTTAGAAAAATATTAGTTTTACTTTAAAATTCAAATTAATGGTCTCCATTTTTAAGTCAACCATCAATGTTGTGTGTGATAATAAACTGAAAATAATTTGTGCTACTTCTGCAGGTATTTCCTGCTGTTAACATGTGCTATGGTAGTAAGCAAAACCCATTACATATATTTAGTGTCTCACTGAATATTTGTATGCTTTCTTTCTTAAAACTGGAAAGGTTAGAAATTATGCAACACATATTACTCATTTACTACCAGTTTATCTACACTGCCTATCAATCTGAGCTGAAGTGTCTATATTATGACACCAACACCACCTAACACAGTACAGAAAGTGACACTTCAGGAGGTGGTACTAACAGCAATGGCTTAGTATATACAGGGTAATGAACTCCTATTTTGGTATGTAAATAAAACAGAAGGCAAGTTTTTCATTAAAGTCACAAATTTGCAGCTAAAGAGGAATAATCTCCCTACATAAAAGGCTCAAATACATTAAAATTTGTAATTGTACCATTAAAATATATTGTTATAAATAAATTACTTCACCTGTGATAAAATATACTGAAATTTACACAAAATGATGCCAGAGTAAGAGGAAAGTGGTGAAATCAAGGTGTTCGCATTTCAAATAGATCAAGTTTTCAATTTTAGTTATAACTGCTCTTCCTGCCAGTGGGTCAAAGAGTCTGAAGAGAAGTCTGTCTCAAGGATGTCTTCATATCAACCTTCTCTGTGCATAATTTGAATTTACAGTATGTATTAACTATTGGTGTTTTCACTTAGGCATGTGAAACATACAGACACATCAACAGAGAGAGGGTAATGAAAACAATTAAAATGCAAATCATAATTTTTCCACATATACAATATTCTCCACATATACAATAAACTCCACGTTATATATATATATATACACACAAGCATGCATACATGCACATATATGGAACACAGTTCACATAAATGGACAAGCAAGTTATTTCAGAACTGAGGACTGAAACTTTTTATTCAGGTAAATTAATGCTAAGCTGACCATATTTGTTGAAAAAGTGCTACAGAACATCCAGACACTGAAATGAGGCTTACTACTACTTAGCACCTGAACTAGTATTTACAAACATGGAAGAGCTTTTAACAGAATAATATATTTTAACCAGTCATTAACCAGATTATTTAAATCAGTCCTCCCCAAACTTTAGGGGAGGATAACATTTAGACTGCTATGGATGTTATTAAACATTAAAAGATAACATTTAGACTGCTATGAATGTTATTTACACTACTGTAACTGATGTCCTTACCGCAATAGGCACAAAGGCAACACTGAAGATTTGTTCCTAGGAAGAGGTCTACAGGCATACCTCAGCCACCTACTGTGGCAGAGCACATTCACATTTGGCTGGCTTTTCCTGACATCACAACACTGAGCTGCACTACCAAAATATTTTTGCCTCTGCTTAGTACATAGTACTGGGAAAAATTTGTGTAGAATTAAGTAATATGTGTTCTCAGAAACTGAGGGAAGTCATAGCATAATTTCCTCAAGAATGTACCACAGTTTAGTCTCTACCTTCATCTCGTCTCTCCATACTGCTAGACATTTG
Source organism: Florisuga fusca (assembly GCA_038090715.1). NCBI lineage: Eukaryota > Metazoa > Chordata > Aves > Apodiformes > Trochilidae > Florisuga > Florisuga fusca. Next base: position 10,565,268 of record JAAWXA010000012.1, read on the forward strand.
AAGCCTCAAGGAATACTCTTCATCTATTTCAGAAACTACACAATGATTCCACAAAATAGCCTACCTACCTAGCTGGTAATGATCAAACTCATGTCAATATGGAATGTTCTTCAATATTCTGCAATACGTACAAAAAAAAAAAAAAAAAAAAAAAAAAAAAAAAAAAGTATTAAAAAGCATGTCTGAAAATTCAAGGATGGCCAAGATACATAATTCTAGTAAGGGACTCTCAAGTTCTACCACCACTAAAGTGTTAGGGCTTCTCTCACTGTTTTTCACTTCTGTACTTTTCCTATTTCTGACACTTAGTTTGTTCTTCATTCTTCTAGACCAGGCGCCATATAAACAGGAAATTTTCACATCTGAAACAAATAAAAAGGCTTTACTTTGTCATTCGTACAGTTTACATACGTAAGCTCTTTGTATCACCTACAAATGATGGAACACAAGTCACTGAACATAATGCTGCTCATTATGCTCACTGAGCATAATGCTATGGTTACCATCCTGTTAGTCAATTTGTGAAGATGGATTTGTTCACCCTGCAGAATACTAGGTGTTTATACACTGCTGCTCCTGAAAGTAGGCTGTAGCAAGGTAGGGGTCTGTCTCTTTTCCCAAGTAACAAGCAATAGGACAAGAGGAAATGGTCTCAAGATGCACCAGGGACGATTTAGACTAGATATTAAGAAATATTTCTTCAACAAAAGGATTGTCAAGCACTGGAACGGGCTGCTCAGTGAAACGGCTGAGTCACCATGCCTATAGGTGTTTGAAAGTCGTTTGTAGACATGGTGCTCAGGGACATGGTTTGATGGTGGATTTGGTAGTGTTTGGTTAACAGTTAGATGATGACCTTATGGGTATTTTCCAACTGAAATGATTCTATGATTTTTTTTTTAAACTCACCATATTTAGGCTATGCAGTATATATTACAGAGTACTTGCTTTAAACCTATGCAGAACATATGATTTTAGTAAAACCTTGTCTAAGTTAATAGAGTTGTTTCAAAAAGCTCTGAGAAAAAAAAAAATGTTCCTTCTCCTTTAGCTGGGATTTGAATACACCTTTTGCTCTCAGTAGGTTGCAGAACTTAATTTTTGCATGTGTCAGGATGACCTCGGGCCCCGTGAACATATTACCTGGTGGCTGGCTCCTCTGCCCCTACAAAATACACATACTGGGAGGTTATCATGTAAGAGAAATGACCTCGACATGTATATAAACCTTACAATGGTATGTAGTGGGTAGCGAACTCAGTCCTTGTAATTTAACTGACAAATTATGAGCAACAGTAAAACCAAGAAATAACTGACATTTTCTGCTAAGCTGACCTGAAGAGAGGAATACGGGAAAACACTGCAGCTCCTCAGCTTCAAGAATGAGCTTATTTTTCTGTAGGTCTTTTACTTTAGACAACAGGATTCTTATCACACAAAATTGGAGTAGTTTTGTTTAAAAAAACCCAGCAAACCACATACTTATTCAATTACATGTGAAGGAAAAAAAGCCTCACTCCCCCACATGCCCTCAAATAAGCACAGTTTGCTGACTTCTCAAATCCCATCCTACATTTTTGCTCAGGAGAAAAAAAGATGAGAATTTAAGGTATGCAAGAAATTCAGTGAGATGTATACTTTTCAAATACAATCTCAAGATCTGAACCATGCTGAACTAAGTCACCATCACAGCTATGAATTGTTCAGTCACAACTGAACTACAGGTATATGTAAAGATCCATATATTGAAAGCAAAGCAAGAGATTACAAATACTATGGTAGGTATATCTATTTGATACAGAATTGATCTGTATTGCTCTGACTGCTGACACAGTAAGAAAGCTTAGTAAATGGAGGAAGAAAGCCTCACATGTGGTCCCCTCAACTGTGCTCAGCAGAGCTGCACATGCAAAATCACCAAATGCATATTTGCCTTGCCAGGCTCTTTGTATTCACATATGAACATTTTTCTCAAATCCATACTCATACACTTAAAATTTTGATACTCATCTTCGCAATTTCCTTCCACAACATTGTTTAAAATTATTACCTGTTCTACTCTTTCATGTCTCAAATCTCTCCATTTCCCTTGTTGTGATATATTATGTTGCGGTATTTTCCCAACAAACTTACACACCCTCTGTCTTTACTCACTTATATCGTTCTAAATGTCTTTGCAACACACTGACTTCTAACGGATTTTGAAAATGCAGTTCATCAAAAATATTCAAACATCATGGCTTTTTTTAGAAGAACAATCCCAACAAAATCATCTGAAGTGGTAACATGAATAAGGAAGAAAATGTCTTGATTTTTGTCTAGAGAGAAGACCACATCCCAAAATCTCAGCAGCATCATAAAGTTGTGCCATGCTCTCTTCCCCACTCACATGATTTACTGCAACGTGAAAGAAATATTTGGCCACTTCTGACAGAAATTAACAGAGATGTCGAAGACAGACCAGAAGGCTAAGATTAGAGGCTCTGGAGAAAAGACAGGGTTAAATTCACACAATTTCTAATTTTGCCCTGAACAGAGGTGTTCACAGATTTTGGGGACAGAGACAAAATTGCAAGACTGACAAAACAAAAGCGCTAATTAAACAGAAAGCAAGCAAACTACAGCATGTGTAGTGGCACCCACACCAAGCACTGCACTTTTTTTTAGAGTATGAAGTCATGATGGGAAATACAAAAACCAACACTACTGCAAGGAAATCAGGAAGTCACAAGTTCTAGAACAGCAAATCTTAAACCTGCTCACTAAGAATGAGGAATTGTGGACATGAAAGAGAGAAAGTCTCTATTTTTCTGAGAGGGGGAGAGCAAGGCACAGAAGACTCTAGCTGAGGTAGACTTATGCTGCTTAACTATTTTTCTACAGTAGTGAGGAACAGTTCCACCGTAATCCAGGAAAACTGGTTGGACAGCAATCAGCAAAACGCTTAGGTGCAAAAGGTATTAATTTATTTTTCTTTCCAATTGATTTTAAAGAACTGCAGCTGTTAGCATTACATTGCTGCTACAAGACAAAAAAGTCCTAGCTTTCCATGTTCTGTCTGACCAATGGAAATCTGTAGAGGGCACCAAAAAGCAAAGAAAATTTCCTTGATCTTTCAAGAGCTAAGAGTGAAGCTGGAGTGTAAAAACCATGATAATCATCCTGTCAAATCATAGACCTAGATAAACTTTGCTCACAACAGAATTTAACTACGCTCTATTAGATTTTTTAACTTGTTATAGAGCTTTACATAAAGGAAACCACAAGCTGTACTTGCACCTAATACCTGTTCAAGCCCAACCTATTGTCTTTCCAGAAGTTTCAAGAATCAGTCCTCCACAGCTGAAACAACTCTCTGACCAAGAATAGGAGGAGACAAAACAAAATAAAACAAATCACATTCTACCTGTACTCCTATTCCTAACTTTCAAATCCTTCTGGGGCAGGGAGTGGTGGAGCTACATACACAGATTAAATGATAAAACCTTTAGAATTCTAAGACCTACTCTCTAGAAAATTGCCATGAGGTTTACTACAATGTGGCCCACACTGCTTCCATAGACAGACATGTACAACAGCATTGAAATGCATCAAGACTACAATTTCAGTTTCAGCTCAGCAAGATCTCAGCTATGTCCAACAATACCATCAATTTTGGCAACTGAAACTAAAGGAGCTGCCTCAGCAAAAGCAGTTTATGACAGGGTACATCAACAGAATCACCTGATCAATTTGTAAGCAAAACCTGAATAAGAACTAATAGTCCACCTTATTCATTTTCATGTTACCATTCCTGTTACCTCACTACACGTAAAGAACTTACCAAAACACATACATTTGCACCAAGTACTACCCACAAAAATTCTTTTAAAAATGCAAATGCTATACACTCATGCACATTCTCATGATCTAGACATTAAGGTATAAGTAAATTGTTTGGTATGAAAAATTAAACTATGTCTCCATGAAACCACTCAACCAGGAACCTTCCTAAGGAAACTAACAGCATCTTTCAGGTGCAAGTATAAGAAAATTACCTTTGTATTTTATGGGACTACGACCTAAGATATCCTCAAAAATACTAACAGACACTTTAAAACCATATAGTTGCTAACATGGTCGTTTCATTGTTCTTTCTTTACTAACTTGAGAGGGGTAAAGACACCTAAACACTTCATTTATTCTAAAAATGTGAGGGCAGTCATCTGTTCAGTGCTTCAGAAACACTTGCTACCTTCTCCCACGCAGGGCACTGAACTCACTTGTCTCCCTGAGGACAGCACACAGAGATTCAGTTCTGGAAAGTCAGGAAAATTTTAAGGTTCTAGCAACACGTTTTGCCAAAACGGATACAACAATTTTTAGCAGGATTAAACGGTTACGTCGCCGAATTAACCTCGCCGAGCTCCCGTCCACCTAACAGGCCTCCTCACATGGAGGTACAGCTCCTGAAGAGGCAGACGGGGCCGCTCGGGCTTCCCAGCGGCGGCCTCACGTCCAGGCCGCGCCGCCTCCTCCGCGGCGCTGGGTCCCGCACTGCCCTAGCGCCGACCGCCCCTTCCCCACCTCGGCTGCCGCGCTCCGGGGGGGACGAATCGCCGTCACCGGGCGGCGCCTGTGAGGTCCCGCCCCGACCGGGCCCACCGCGCTCCTACACCCCTACCCGCGGTCCCCGCGCCGGTACCTGCGGTGGAGGGACACGGCGGGGGCTCGCCCGTGCCCCCTCCGGACGCCGGGCAGTCACCGTCAAGGCTCCCGCGCCGCCTCCCGTCGTGTCGGCCGAGGG